>JAGDQO010000431.1:0-1200000 GCA_018342035.1 Solanum appendiculatum | reverse complement strand
GTCCCTTACACAATTGTATCGACAAAGTACCTCACATGAATTTGCAAAATCAATGTCAAATAACGTACTAGTCAACATATTAATATCTTAAAAAATGAGTTACCTAATGTGTATCTTTAAAAGGTGTTTTCGAAATAATAATGGACTACCTACTTGTCTAATTTTCTTTACGCAACTAAGTAATTAGTGCATTAAACTAAACTAAATAAATTGCCGGTATTGAAGTCACTTGCGTCTAAAGCAATTTAAATTTGAAAAATAAATTCAACAAAAGAGGGTAAAAAGGAATGATTCTACCATCAGACAAAAATTGGATGATGGGATGTCAGTAGTGAAGAACAACTGTACCAGTTATGGATTTTCAAGTATGTTATGATATGGATGATTATGACAGTGTAAAAAGCATTAAAAGTTATCACACTATAAACAGGGTTAGGTGAATAATTAATAGAGGAAATTTCAGAAATAGCTAACGTTAGGTTAAAATTAGGCTTCGTAATCCTTACTTAGTAGACGTTTCTTGAAAATTGAACACTATTAAGAAGAAATAGTTCTTTAATATAATGGTACAATTGGAAACAATTACTATATTTTATTTTGAATTCCTACAGCGACACTTATTTTGAGACGAAGAGAATAACACTTAGGTACCACTATAATGTCGTATTGATGCAAGCTTACTTACAAATAAAATTGTGATAATTGACTAATATTTGCGTAAAATCTAGTTTACGTCATATTGTGGAAATAGAACAAAACATTTGTCCTTTGAGAAAAACATTAAAAAAAAGTTGGTAAAGTTGAGACCGCGAAAGGAGATCAAAATAAAAGAGGGTTAGGTGATCTTTTTTTTATAAAGGTTTGGTTGACCTACCTCTATTATTATGTCTGTCTTTCGAGTGAATGAACAAGGTTTGCTTCTTGAGTAATTTAACGACTCAAAACTGATTATAAGAATTAAACAAACGT
Organism: Solanum appendiculatum; assembly: GCA_018342035.1. NCBI lineage: Eukaryota > Viridiplantae > Streptophyta > Magnoliopsida > Solanales > Solanaceae > Solanum > Solanum appendiculatum. The sequence continues at coordinate 1,199,031 of JAGDQO010000431.1, read as the reverse complement.
GTAATTTCTACAGATTTAGGCCAAAGATATATACATACTGCAGAGTTCTGGATAATTAAAAAGCATGCTTTAATAGTCTGAAATATAATAAGTACTCCCAACTCTGTTTGGTCCATATTATTTGTTTTTTTTCAAGTGACATTTTTGTACTACTCTCTTAAACGTCTCACTTAATTAAATGGACATTAAAGGTGAATATTTCTTATTTTTCTAAAAAGACCAAATAAAACAATTACTACATAATTTTGTAATAACTAGGTTTCATACTTTCCTTCGCTCATGGGAGTAAAAGAATCTTTGTGACGTTAAACTCACACGACAAAACTTTGTACTAGTTTAATGTTTTATCCATAACTTGAGACGTCTAGTTGATGTTATACTATACTTCCCATCTTACAATAAGAAGAAAAACAATAAAAAGTGAAATAGGCCTTAAAAAGAAATCTTTTGAAATAAATATTATAGAATTATATATATGTTGCTCTTAAGCCAATGGTCTTCCAGAAACAATATTATTGTTGTAAATTTTTTTTAACGTATAAAATGTTTTCAAGTGTTTTAAGAAAATATCATAGTCGAACAATAAAATAGGACTCCAAATAGGAAAGTACACCTACTAATCTTGAAAATGGATGGTCTTGTAGATTTGGCACTCACTTGGCTCCATTGACAAAACCAACAAGGTCAAACGTTAAAAAAAAATTGCAACACTTGTTAAACTCTAAGTTTTGCCCATTGGACAAGCATGAAAAAGTTCAAGATCACCCGCCTCCAAATGTCTAAAACATATCTGTTATCCTCATGCCCCTTTGATTCAATACAGAAAACGTAGTCCTTCCTATGCAAATTTGGTTTCAAAAAGGAGACAATCAGATCACACAATGTGATTCTTCTGCAAGCACGAAAACGGCTAATGATTTTACTGAAGGCTCGACATAATTATAAAAGACAAACTCCATCGGGTAAAAAATAAAAACTTATAACCAGAGGTTTGTTATCCAAATGACAAACTAGAGTTGATCAAAGAGTATATATATCATACATGTTTTAGATATGCAGACAAAAGAAGTCGAGGTCTGCGACACAACAAAATCAAGCTAATAAAGACCCCTACAGCAAGAAAATTAAAGATTGGTAATCCAATCAGAGCAGGCATTAGAAAGATTTCAGTCTCTTTTCATAATAAACCCAGCACTGATGATGTGATTAATCAACTGATCTGTGTTCATTTTGTTTTGCCATCCAGGACTGCAAACCGCAACACTGGTTGCTGTTTACCGTCTGGGATGGCAAAAAGAACAATGGGTTTTTGAGGTCTTAAGAAGGGAACGTCACATCTGAAGTAGCCCTTCCTCTCCAACTGCAACACGTCTCCACGCTTCAAGTTTCTCATGTTAGAATCACCAAGTGCTGGAGTCTCCTTCCTTGTGCAAGGATTAACAACATCAACAAAATTCTCATCTTCCTCCAGCTGCAAGACCAAAAATTAGCAATTCAGGTACTCTGTGAACTACCAAGTTCCGATGGACAACAAATACAATTCCAACTGGTGACATGCAACTAGTTTTATATTTTCACGGAGTGATTAATTCCACCGAAAATAAGAATAGGAGGGTAATAGAGTACGAGTGTGTAACTGACTTTTCTGACAATCTTAAGGTGCAACTTATGTCTTTTCCCTATGCTTGACAGAGTTAACCAACATTGTATAATGTATATCATAAGACACTCAAAAAGTTTTAAGAATTTAACTGACCATGTGGAGGAAAGAAAGACTAGAGTTAGTTTACTAAAAGGATAGGCTAGAATTTCATGCTTTGCAGTCAGTCATAGTATGTGAACACTGAATAATAGTCTACACAGAGCTATACACTAATAGGATACTTATCATTTCCAAGTTCGATGTCATTTGCGAAAAAAACAAAAATCATCCCTATTTCCAATACATCTCAGAACTCAATCCAAACGTAGAAAGGCACACTTAGATTTATTTGTATCAATCTTATTATTTAAGACTTTTGAGCTGAGGGTCTATCCGGAACAGCCTCTCTACCCTATAGAGGTCCCCGGGTAAGGTCTGCATATATAGTAGGCCTCCCCATGGTATGATGTTGTTGTTGCTGTTGTAATATTATTACTCAAGAAATAATAGCCCCTTCATACCCATCCAAAAACAAAAAAAACAATAGCCTCTTCCTATTATTACATGGGAACAATATTATTTTGCAGTTTCCTAACTTCACATAACCATAAAACAGTCACAGGTTCTAAGAATTGATTACATTAGAACTCAAAATTTTATAGGGGATGTGGAGGAAAAAAGGACTAGAGATAAGTTTAATAAAAGGACAGGCTGGACTTTGAACCCCCCCTGAATATAGAACATATTGAAGTGAAAAGAGCCATACCTTCTTTTTTGTAATTAAATAGTCAAAATCAACCACAGAGAGTTTAACAAGCTCATCACTCTCTGGCAGCCAAGTCAGCTTTAACTTTGTTGTTTTAACTGACCCTTCAAGATGCAGAATCCCAGACAGATGAGTAACATTACCCTCTTGGTCCTTCTGTATCTCTTTCACTATTGCATTGCCCCAGTCCATCAATGTTACTTCCTCGTTGACAGAGATTGATACAGCATCATCATAGTCTATCCAGATTCTCTTGGTGTAAGTTGTTGCTTTTTCCCCAGCACCTGCATATTTTTTATGCTTGGGTACAATACGTACAAAAGGCTCATCTGGTCCATTACTCAAAGTCAATAGGACTCGTCTTTCTTCAATAACAGCGGTATGCCTAGGGCATACAGGATCAATGATCTTCTTATTAGTGGCCCATAGCTTGTCCCACTCCATTAGATTGAGATTCTTTGATGCTCCCTATAAATTTTGTGAAGAACATTCTTTAGGCTTCAAAATACAATATCAAACATATATAGAAATGCTTCCTAATACAGAATCTCAGATTAGTCATTGACTTGCTCTACAATGCTTCAGACTACAAATGTAAGTCCAGTAAGCAATAAATGAAATGATATTTCTCCCCCCTTCACCCAAAAAAGAAAAAAGAGGGATGAAAAACAAAAACAACAAACCATCTCTTATTTCAGGCTTATCACAGAAAATACAGAGGTGGTTTTGTTTAATTAGATTAAGAAACTAGCGGTTGTTCCAAAAGGATGCCTTCCCAGATGCACAATTATTTTCTGAATGATTTTAAAAACATGTGTTTGCGTTGATGACGTTAATTGTATTCAGATTAACAATAAAGTAACACCCTTAGTATCTTACTTGTTCAAGAATGAACTGTATCAGTGCCTCAATCTTCAGCCCTCTGCGCACTATCCCTTGTACAGTGGGAAAACGAGGATCATCCCACCCTTCAACCAGTCCATTTTGCACAAACCACAGCAACTTACGCTTGCTAAGAAGTGTATAGACCAAATTCAACCGACTAAATTCATAAATATGAACTTTTTTGAAACCCATATCAGTTTGAATCCAATAATACTGATCATTCCTATCATGATACTCACTAGATCGAAGTGCATGTGTAATACCCTCAAAAGCATCTACAAATGGGCATGCAAAGTCATAAGTAGGGTATACTTTATATTTAGCACCAATCCTGTGGTGAGGAGTCTGATTGCAACGGTAATATACTGGGTCCCTAACTGACTTGTTAGGATCCTGCATATCCAATTTCCCTCTAACACAACACATTGTTCCCCTCTCTGAACCAGCAATCATCTCCTTCCATAATTTCAAATTCTCCTCTACACTATTGTTCCTACACCTTGATTCTATTCCATCCATTCTTTCTTTTTGCATTTGCTCCCTTGGGGTATCATCCACATAGGCTTTACCCTCACGAATCAATTTCTCTGCCATCTCCATTAATTGTGGAAAGTAATCAGACGTATATGTCACAGTCCTATACTTAATTCCAAGAGTTTCAATATCTTTCAGTAGATTATCCACAAATTCATTGCTTTCCTTATCAGGATTTGTGTCATCAAAACGAATAATAACTTCCCCTTCGTATCTTTCAGCAAAATACTGGTTCAGTAATGCTGCTTTTGAGTGACCAATATGGAGATAACCACTGGGTTCTGGTGCAAACCTCAACCGCACTTTTCCAACTTCTGCCTCAGGAAGATCTACCTCAGATGTCGGTTTCCTACCTTCTTTTTCCTTGTCAGCGGCATCACCATTTACTTTGGCCAGATTAGCATTTGAGCCTTGTTGCTCTTTCACTTTGGATGCAGTTGGCTTTCCCGAGCCTTTCTTTCCCACATATGTTGCTGTGACCTCATTTAGAACACCATATTCAGCTAATATTGAGTTGAACCACCTTGCCAGATTTTGGTACTTCTTAGATGATCGTAGGCTTTCCCATCTCTTCCCAGTACCTATTGCATAAGGAAGTTTTAAGCACAAATAATAAAGTAGAGTAGGGCACTCATTTAATTATAAAATAAACATATATTCACATCAAATTTGGACCAACTAACAGTCTGTTTACAGGCAAAAGATAGATCTAGGTGTTGTCAAAAAATGCAACCTTATGAATCAAAGAGAAAATGCAACCTTTTCAATCTATCATCATTGATGAGACCACTTACAAGAAATTCATGTGTTATTCACAGGGGTCTAAATTTATGATCTGGTCTTGTGGTGCCCCAAAAAGTGGAGCAAAAAACAAAGAGAACTTTTTTTCCAAACACAAAGCAAAAGTACGTTTCAAAGCATTAAGGTTAAGAGTCCAAGTGTTGATCATCTTAGTGCCTTTTTAAAAAACTCACCACACTGTTTTTCAGGCATCTTACACTCTTACTTCATTGCAAGAAATCTTTCCCCTAATGTATTTGAAAAATCACCAAGCATGGTACTAGCTCCAAATGTTAACTGACATTTCCAGCTCAAAGAGAATGAGAGCCCCAACAACGTTTTAACAGCGAAAGGGCAAAATGCAACAAGCCACTTGGCGCTTTAAGGGAGAAGCGAAAAATGAAGTCCATAAGTTACAAAACATAAGAATCAGCTCGCATATTGGAATTTAGCACTTACAACATCGTTTTACAATTGAAATCGTTAATTTCAATATGCAACATACTGTCAGTAAAGATACCAATTGCTCAAATTAAATGCAATTTAAATAACTTCAATGAGCTGGACAATATCTTCGACCACAAAAATTATTTTTAGTTTTCGCTTAATCAAACAATAAGAGAAATTAATCAATAACTTCAATTTTATATTCAGTTGCTTTGAACTTCTTTAATAATTAAAATATTTTAGTTTTTTTGAACTTGGTAACATAGTATTATGTTACAACAGTCAACAGTACAACCCATGTACTGAAACCCTATATACAAATGTACTCCAAACTCCACTGCTCTATGTCTATATTGTTAATAACTGAGCTTAATTATAAGAGCCACTCTTATATCCTAACAATAAAAATGAAGAAGAATTGAAGAATAAAATATGACATCTCGCAGACAAGGAAATGGGAAACAGTAGTAAAAGAAGATTTGTTGCAAACTAGAGAATAAACCAATTAGAACACAAAAGTGAACTAGGAGAGGAATCCTAGTATTAAATAGATAAACGCCCTATATTTTATCCTCCTTTTTCACTTTATTTGTCAATAAAGACATGAAAAGAAGCAATAACTCTGTGCCTCAACATCTTCGAAATTGCATCACTTCACCGATAAGAAGCGGAGTCAGCGACAACCCTTCACTTAGAATCCAAATATTTTTTGTTTCAAGGAGATATGTGCCTTGGAAGAAAAGGATAGGCCGATAGGAGTGTGATAAAAAATCACTTGTCAAAAGAGAGTGCTTAATAAAAATCTGGCTATTAGTATGAACAAGGATGTAACTAAGGGGAGATATCATATATCATGTGAGAAGGAACTAATGAAAAATAAAAGGCCAAAGGCATTAGAGTCTCCTAAACTGTGCTACATTGAGCTATTCAATGAACCTTTTCCATAACAGCACTTGCCTCAAAATTTAAAATTAACCCATTCAGTCCTTCGAAATAGAACTTGACAGAGAATCAAACATCTGAGATGTTTTTGAACATGAATCGAACAAGAATGAAAAAGTCATATATGAATACATCCAAATAAAGGGGAAATATTGAAACAAGCATAACGGTACTCAACAATCTAGATTCTAGCTATAGTTAGGAAAAAATCATTTATGCTCCAACGATTAATAAGCTAATATCTAACTTCTTTAACAACCAACTAGCCGAGGGATCAATGGCCACATGGTTCGAAACTCCACGGATAATGGAACCACCATGCTACCTTCTCTAAAGCTATATGTGACTTTACCTCTCCTAGGCTAGGATACAATCAAAGATTTCTCTGGCTATCCTTTTCAAACCCACTACTAGCTACACATTCTTTTTTTCTGCCCAAACCATATATTCATTTTCTTTTCCATAAGCAATCAAAAACCTCACTACACCAGTGCTGATACTCATCTATAAATTCTTCTTCCATAGATTCTATTTAGCTATAAAAAGGCCAAAATGCAAAATCAAACCATGTAGATTCAACAATTTTAAGCTGTACATAGTTCCTACTTTAAAGAATAAACGCAGACCAGTGTTCATTTCAAACACCCATCGAGTTTGATAGTCAGTCTGTGTTTAATTCATGCAGTACTCTGCCAGCCCGGAAAATCTAGCCCAACTCAGGAAGCTAATCTAATTGCAATTTCTAATAGCAGCCTCACAAATAAAATGATAGTACTTCTTAAAAAATACTTGATAAGTTCAATATAAAGGCACTAAACATTTTTGAATATTCGAATCAGCTACCTGCAAGGCCAGACCAAACTGCAATATCTGCAATTGAGACGCTATGTCCAACAAGAAATGTGTTCTGCAGAAGATATCCATCCACGTAGCCACATGCTTCCTCAAATTGAGAGCCAGAAGCAAATATAGGAGCATACTCTAGCCATTCATCTATCTGCAATAATGATGGAGAAAAAAAAAAGGAGAGAAAAGTAAAAATCAAATATTAATTTTAAAAATGGCAAAGAGCTCATTTGAATATTTTTCAAGGTCATCATTTGCACATTTGAAAACAGAAAATAGATCTAAGTCAATGCTTTGAGATGCAGAGTTTAAAAGACCACCTGGCTAGACTCAATGGCGTCCCGCTGGTACAGATCGGGTATGTTAGCAACACGACTAATGTACCTCAGAAGCACAAAAGTTCCCTGCAGCTTCAGTCTGAAAATTAGGTTGAGTTAAGATACTGTAGGGAAGTTGGAAGAAGGGAAGTTAGGTACACTTAAGAAACAGTTTAACATCATGTTTTACATTTGATATTACTACAAACATTTCTAGCATAGCTAAATAGTGACACGTGTTTTTGATAAAAGAGTGCACACTACATGAAAACACAGATTGACATACCCAAGAGCAATGACAAATATGGTCAATTGGTTCTAAACACCATGGTATGCTTAGAGAAATAACATCAAGGGGCTATTTCACTATTGACTATTGAGATTCATCTAATCAAACAATTAACAGAAATGAATTTCTTTTGCGGTCTTTCAACCCGATATGTATAAGTGGAGCATGCCACATGCACCAGCATACTGAGCAGACCCTCATAAGTTTTCAATCAGTCTGATATAATTTCATCCTAAAAGTAGGGTTAATGGTTATTTTGCTCCGGGCAATAGGTTCGAAGAAAAGCAAGCCACCAATAAACCCTTAGCACAACAATTAACTCTCACATTTTCGTTTCTAACCAATACCCGGACCCAACAACAGGTCAAAGCACGACCCAACCATAACAATGTTCTAATATTTCACTTCAACTGAAGTTTACATGCAATCACCATTCTCGAAAAGGAAGAAAACAATTCTCTATAGCTGATCTAGCAGAGCTGCTGCTTTATATTCACAATATGTTCAGACAACACCATTTAAACCTATCCCAAGGTTAACTCACTCTATCTCCATCAATAAAGACAATAATACTTTTATTATGTAAAACTTAGCTAGTCTATCTCTCATCAAATAATGGTAAGTAGATATTTTCCTGACGCCCTTAAGGGCTCGTTTGGTACGATGGATAAGGGATAACTAATCCCGCGATTAATTTTAGGATGAGTTTACCCATGTTTGGTTAGGATAAAAACGCAGAATAACTTATTCCGGGATTAGTTACCCCAAGATTGTAATGTTATTTTTATCCCACATTGAGGGTGTATAAACAATCTTGAGATAGGTAATCCGACAATGATTAATTCAAGAATAACTTGTTCCCCAACCAAACGAGCCCCAAGTCTTCTTAAAAAAAAACTACATAACAATGACGAGAAAATTACAAACGCAAGCAAAACCGTACAGGAAAAAGAATACAAATCAATAGGCGAAAAGTTGCGCAAATAGCGGAGAAATGGATAAATTACCCATTATCGAGATGTATAATAGGAGTAGAACCAGGAGCAAGAGTTGGATCAGTAGAGATTGGAACTCCGGCGATCTTCGCCGCCGCAATGACAGCCAAAGGCGGAGAATCCGCAGGGAATGATAGTTTCAGCTCCATCGCTCGCTGCCGCTACAATTATCTCCACAGCTAAGAGAGGAATGAGGGATTAATACTACGTAAAGAGAGAGAGGAGACTAAACCAGCGGCCGCCACTGGTAAAGAGAATATACAAAGGCAAGAAGAAGAAAACAGGTTTCTGCGTAGACACTCCGACGCAGGGTTTTTACTTTATAGGTAGAATAACGATTTTTCTTTTCTTTCTTTCTAATTTTATCTTTTTGACCGGTTTTCCCTATTTTTGCTTGCCAAGTTTTGCTTAAACGATCAGGGTCGTTTCCTAATAAGTATCGGAGAAAATAATTACATGAATTATATTTTTTTAGAAAAAAAACACGAAACTTTTTATAAAGTTTGGCCAAATACTTAAATTATTTTTTTCAAAACAGTGCTTTTAAAATTTAAGCCAAACACTAATTATTTCTCATAAAAAGTACTTTTTTTATGCACTTATGAAAGAAAATCCATTTTTGGTTAAATATAATTGGCTTCGAAAGTGTACAAAACCAAATAATATAGAGGATATTTTCGTAAACAAATAATTCTTTTAGAAATTATGCAATTCGTGTTATTTTTATCACTTCAAACTGAACTGTAAATAAAGAATAATTTCAACATAACTAATATTTGTATTATTAATCTCAACATTACTAATACTTCTTATTCAACACTAGTGCACTACACTATTGAGTTTGATACATCAAATGAGGATAATCCAAGGTTAAAATTTGAGATTAACTTTATTGAAATTTTAATTTGAGATATTAACTAATCATATAATTATTTCATCCACATTTTAGTACCCCATATAGAAAATGGAATTAAACAATTCCATATTTGATTTGAAATATTTGTTAATCCAGTGGGATAGCTAATCCATAGAATATCCTATCCCATCTATACTTGATGACCTGCTTTTGCAATGAGAAAATGACTAGAAATCTACACTTAATTAGAACACTGCATAATGCATACAAGCTAGCAAAACGTGTTAAGAGAACACAACCGTTTTATTTTCCTGCATCTTACTCTCCAAGAATTTTAACAAGCAACATACTGGTTCATATGGATTCTTCTTGTGCTTCAACCCAATTTAAAGAAACGTCGTTATAAATCATGTGACAAGCAAATGGATGGTTGTTTGGAGAGAATAGAGTTTACGTTAACTTTACTCTTACCTCGTGTAGATAGAAAGGTTATCTCTCTCATGCAGCTAGCTAGCTGAGTCTATAAATAACATCTTCTCTGCCTTTTCCTTTTCAATGCAGTCTTCTTCAATAATTTCAGTGAGCTTTCAATTTCAGGAAGTACCACAAATCAATCATGTAATGAAGTAAATCAATGCCGCAGGGACAGAAATTTAACTGAGTGATAACTACATAAGACAATTGACTGAAAATTTAGAAGAAACAAAATGAACAGAAATCCTGCAATTGCATCTCAGCCAACCTGATTTTGACATTTAAGATCTTTATTAACAAAGTGCTATTCGAAAATTCTTTATGCTTTGCACAATCAATAAGCTAGAGTATCTTATTCTTTCTGCTGAATAACATATGGGGAAGAAGAAAGAGACTGAAAGCATACTTCTCTTGAAACACTGCATCTTGCTAAGAATGTCTTTTCTCAAACTTCAAACACCTTGGATTGGATCGTCTCTTTAATGACTCGACAATCATCTGTCACAATGGCTTCATTACAAAGGGTCCTAAGGAATGATGAGCAGTTTCTCTGAAGACTCGAAAATAAAATTGTTCCTTAAATAACATTACAAGGGTCACAACAGCTTCATCAAAAGGATCCTGAAATTTCTGCTCTTAATAAAGTAAGAACCTTAGAAGCAAAAAAGGATGACCTGAACCTTGGTAAAGGCAAATTTCGGCATGGCTCATAAGTAGCCACCCTTCAACTTGATGCTAGCAGACGCTTATTATGATTCTGGAGAAACATCTTTAGAAGATGGATAGCTGAAATGCACAATCCTCTATTATAAATTAGTATAAAAAGAAAAGTTGACTTAATCGAGATTCATGTGACAGTTGTTTCCCAAGGGAACATCAACAGCGCTCGCCATAGGTACTGTCAAATGACAAGTTGAAACTAGACTGAAGGTATTTCAGAGCAACCAGTGACAAAATAGAGAAGTGACAAGATAACATGGCAATTTCAATACCAGAATATTTATCGCAAAAGAACTTATTTGAAAGAACTTTCACATAAGCATAGATTAAATTGGAGGGAAGATTATATAGATCCATGGAGATAGAAATAAGGAATTTAGACTTAAATGTCTATGTTATACGTTGCTAGCAATTTCCTTCCAGCTAAGTATCCACCTGCAATAAATCGGGTTGTACCTCATACACAATAAAGCAAAGATCATCCTTCCAGTCAAAGCTACGCTTACCTTCTACGCATTCTTATTTCTGGTATCCTCTCCTACCAATGCCTTCGGCCAAAGTTGAAGTCACAATCACTTATGTTATCCATCAATTTTATGACACTGAATATCGGATTGCCTAAAGTTCTTAAATATACCAAGCACAGTATAGTTGTTGCTTTAAACATACAAAGCATGGTGTTTCAAATAAGGTAGTGAAGCAAAGGCCAGTTCAGTAACCGATCACACTTCAAATTTATACGCTGATACCAAAACACAGAGAGGAAGTAATGTACAAAGTGTTCTGACAGATTCTTCTACAACATCACCATCCTTCGCAGGTAAGTTACACAGAGAAATTGTAAGTTCTAAATCTTTTTTGAGGAAACAATGGTTCCGTGAAGTGTGAAAGAAAAATAGCTCTTTTCACTCCAAGGTCCCAACACAAGTTATTCAGAATTCTGTCTTATATATATGTCATAGTAAAGTCCATGTTTATCACCAATAGTTATGAACCTTAGATATGCTTGCTATCATATTAAGTAACAGCTATAACACAACGAACTTTGATAACATGGGGCTTTTATGGTCCATCTGTTTCGCCATAAGGCCATATTGCTCTAATGTTTGGCTTCACCATGATCCACCATGGTGTTTTATCAAGATCAAAAAAAGTTCAATCATTGACATCTTTTCGAGAAACCAAAAGAAGATATAACATGACAGAAAACTGGCACAATTTCTCAAAGTAAAGCTTTACATCAAAAGCAATTACATGATTCATAGATATGCAATATTTCCATCTTCATATACAATGTGAACTGTGGCCTGTACTCTTTACAAATTATGGCTCTAAGAACTAAATGCTGAACACAATTGAAGTAGAACATTACAAGATTATGGTTGCTACAAGAGGTGAACACTGCAAAATCTGATTCATTTGCATAAAGAATAGTTTCATTCAATCAAGTTCTATATACCTCATACTCGAGTTGCCAGCCACCACAGAGCAATTGGATGGACAGTTTCTCTGGCTTCTCCTCGATGTTTTTCAAATATAAATCCAACACGCCCCATTTTCTGAAAAGTTCTCTTCCACATAGGAAAATTCTCCCAAAATCAAAAATGTTACCCAGAAACGTAACTTCCCTTCGGATTGCTATTCCGAATTTCTAATAGCTATGCTCTCAATTTGATAGAAGTGATTTTCAGCTCCACAAAATGAGAATCATACACCAGAAACAATAAACACAAATTAAAACTACAGAATTATTCACCCCCTCGAGCCTCGTAGTTCAAATACAGTGTTTTGACTACTAAATGACTCAAAACAAACCAAGAAATACTAGGCCATGATTAATAATTCTCACTCCATTGCACAAATTATTGGCATTTCGAAGCCACTGAGTTCTATACTCACCCAGAATGCAGCACAAGGAATCAAATTGTATTATCATCCAAAAATTCTCCTTTTCTTTTAATCACATTTCATTTATCATCTTGATTAGAGCAGGGCTTAGATTCTACATCCAAATGGGGATTGCATTCATTAGAATAAAAATCATTCTTCTCAATCAAAACTCTAAACATCTCATAAGTAAAATTGGGGCTATTAGGATCACTCGTTTGTGACTCACCGCCTGAATCCGAAGTCAGCGGTCTCTTCAAGCACAAGTAACACCCTCTTCCTCCTCCGGCACTTACTTCCCTTCTTCTCTCCAAATTTCCAGAAACCCCTTTTCGTTTCCTCCTCGACAACGTACTTTTAACCTTTCTAAACCGAAAACAAGTTATCCTTTTCCCCTTATTCTTTCCAAAATCCTTATTGTTATCACCTTCCTCTTCTGAATCATCCGTCTCCTTACACCGACCACCACCAACGGCATCATCGCCGCCGCTTCCTCCACCGCCATCAACAGTACTGGATTGATTCTTGGTGGAAACAGACATAAAAATGTAAAAGTTAAATCAAAGAAATTGTGCCAAGAATAGGACCACAATCATGGATGTGGGGGACCTGTGGTATATTGGGATATGACGAAAGAATCTGTAAGTGCAGTTCTGCAGATAGTGGATGACGAAGAGTGTGTATAGGTGGAAGAGAAAAAAAAGTGTGAGATAAACTGAGAATTTGAATTGAATTGAATTGAATTGAAAGAAATACAAACAGGAGAGAGGCGGAAAGTGAAAAGGGAGTTGCAGGATATGGTTATTGACGCCAAATTTGTCGGGTTCGCTCACGGGTAACCCTTTAACTACTTGACAGCTGGACTACGTGTTTTTTTTATTTTTTCCTTTCTTATATTTTTATGGTAGGTATGTATAACAATTTTTATTGATGGAGATTATTTCTTGATATTTGATAGGTTCATAGATACTTCCTTTTCTATGTCCAATAATATTTGTCCATTATTAATTTTGCACACTTCTTAAAAAATTATAAATTAAAGGATAATTTTACTATGTCACTATTTGAATATAATAAAATTAATGATAAGGATAAATTAGAAACTAAGTATAAAATTGTCTATTAATTTTGTAAAATGGACAAATATTGTTGGACATCCTAAAATAGTATAATTGACAACTATTATTGGACGGGGAAAGTAATTAAATGTATGTATGTGACAAAGTTATAAAAAGTAAAGAACAAAATATTTGTGGAAAAAAAGTTACCTCACGGAAGATCTTTTCAAACTCAATATTTCTGCGTGTTCTTACTTGCTTGAGTCAAACCGTTTATGAAATGAACGCTTGAGACATGTTAAGTACAAAACCTTGTGAAAACTGATCAACATAGAAGTTTTGCCTAACTTTGAGTGCAATAAATAAAAATGTCAAGTTTGTGTTGAATCTAAGTATGCTAAGCATTCTTATAAATTTGTTGAAAGGAATTTTAATTCCTTAGTATTGATTCACACTGACATTTGTGATATGAAGTCAACACCATCTCGTGGTGGGAAAAAAGTATTTTATAACTTTTATTGACAATTGCACTAGGTACTGTTATGTTTATTTGTTGAATGGTAATGATGAAGCAATAGAAACATCTAGGCAATATTAAACTAAAGTTGAAAATCAGTCGGATAAAAAGATTGTCATGATTAGAAGTGGTGGATGTGGAGAATATGTATCTTCTTTTGCAGAAGTATATTTGGAAAATGGAATCTTCCATCAAATTACTGCACATACTCACCTTAATCTAATGAAATTGCTGACAGGAAAATTCTGAACTTTGAAGGAAATGGTGAATGTCCTACTTATAAGTTCAGGTTTACCACAAAATTTGTGGGGGGAAGCTATCATTATAGCAAAAGAGAACAACAAAAGTTTGTCTGTTCAGAAAGAGAGGAACAAAAAGTTTTGTTTGTTAAGCATGGGAGCAACAAAAAAAACTTTTGTTTGTTAAGAAAGGGAGCAACAAAAAGTTTTGTTTGTTCAGGCTTTGTTGTATCCTGATAGAGAATTGTTTGTCGCCCCTTAAAGTAAATACAAGTGATAACTCTTCATAATGTGGGGGTGTCCAGAAAAAATTCAAGTTCTTATTCCCAAAGGGTCAAAATCGGACCTATGACTGTGGATTGTATGTTCATTGGATATGCTACAAATAGTAAAGCATGCCAATTTATGGTTCATAAATCCGAACCGTCGGATAGTCAAGTGAAGGGTCTAAACGACCTTGAAAAGAACCAAAGAAGAATGTACTTAATAGAGAGATTCAGAGGCGTAGTAAATGTCAAAGGACATCTACTTCCTTTGGGTTTGATTTTGTACCATTTCTTCTTGAAAATGAGTCCCAATCTTGAGCAATCATGCTTGGGAGTTGGTTGATCTTCCTCCAGGAAATAGATCTTTGGGTTCAAAGTGGATCTACAAAAGGAAAAGAAAGTTGATGGAACTACTGACAAATACAAAGCAAGCTTTGTTGTCATAGACTTTAGACAAAAAGAAGGCATTGATTATTTTGACACATAATAGCCACTAACTAGGATTACATCAATTCAGATGCTAATAGCACTAGTTGTGGTATATGGCCTTCAAATTCGTCAAATGAATGTTAAAACAACTTTCTGAAATGGAGAATTGGAGGAAGAAATTTACATGGAACAACCCGAGGACTTTGTGGTTCCTGGTAAAGAAAAAAAATGTGTAAACTTGTTAAGTCACTTTATAGACTAAAAACAAGCACCCAAACAATGACATGAGAAATCTGACCAAACCATGTTGGCAAATGAATTCAAGGTTAATAAATGTGATAAATGTTTTTACATTGAAGACACTTCAAATCACAAGGTTATTGTTTGTTGTTATGTTGATGACATGTTGATCATCAAAAGAGACATTTCTGACATAAATGCTACTAAGCGTATGCTAGAAAGTAGCTTCGATATGAAAGACATTGAAGTTGCTGATGTGATTGAAAAGGTACTCGACAAGTTCAAGTATTTGGATTTCAATATTGCCAAGACTCCAATAAATGTGAGCTTTGTACTTCAAAAGAATGAAGGAGAAAGTGACTCACAATTGAATTATGCTTGAGTATTGAAAAGTATGATATATATCATAAAGTGTACGCGATCAGATATAGCATGTGCTATTAGTAATCTGAATCGGTTCATGATCTGAGGCCAAAAATATATTTTCTTATCATTATTTGTCTCAAATTTAATATTTATATTTGTCCTTTTTGAGCATGAATTTTATGAATTGTGCTAAATAATATATTTTATTTATATGAATAAATTGGTGTAAAGTTGAAGAAGTTTGGAGCTAAAACGAATTAAAGATGGAAGTTTATAGAAGGAAATCAAGAAGACAACTTAATGGATTAAATGGAATATAATAATATATAATATGTATAAGTGGCAAAGTGGATAATTGAAGAGAATTTGAAGGCAGCACATCCACGTGTCAAGTTTTGGAGACACATACAAAGTGAGGCAGTTGGGCGGCGGTAGGAATCCAATTCCGTTTTGGTTTTGGGTTCCTAATTTGTTTTGGACTCAGTTATTTTATTCAGAGTTTTCTACATCTATAAATAGTCCATAGAAATAATTATTGGAGAAGACTTTTGAAGGAAGACACTTTGTAAGGAAAAATTGTCAATACTTTTTAGGGTTCTTTTCTTCTTCTTTTTCTTAGGTATTAGTAGCTAAAGACCTTTGTTCTGGGGCTGCGGTCATGGGTAATTGTTGAACATCGATTGTTTTGAATTAATGTTGGTTATCGTTTAAATTACTTTTGTATTCTTGTTTTAGTATTTCATGCTTGATCACCATAGAAATAAATATATTGTCTATTCTTGGACTCGAGAGATAAAGAGGTAGATAGACCAAAGAATGTAAAGAGCTTGTTCTAACTTTGTTTAGATTCGTGTTCAGGAGTGACGCCCGGACGAACATCTCGCTTGGTTACGAAACAGGATGAAATATAAATGCTCGCCAATTAGGACTGCCTATCCCCGTTCAACGATGTAGTTAGACAGCTAGTTGGAGTAGGCGATTAGAGGTCGAGAGATCATGATCATAAAATCAACCCTGTAAATCAGTAATTTGATAAACTTAGTTAATTCATTACATGAGATGCGATACATGAAACCCTATGCATGTTGCAGCCCTGGAATTGTCCCAATCACTGTAAGTTAATCTTAGTGTTTAATTTTTGCATTCTTTTATTTCTTTTGACACTCTTAAATAAATAATTAGACTAGAATAATTTAGTAAATAGTTAATTGACAGTTCACGAGTAATCTCAATCAAACTTATTGGATGACAATGAAAAGAGTTTTAGAGTATTTAAAATATACTTAAAAAACTATGCTTTGCATTATAACTAATATTCAACAGTATTGGAAGAATATTATGTTGCAAATTGAATCACCATGTCAAATGAAGTAAAATCCACGAGTGGATATGTACTTACTCTTGGTGGGGGAGCAGTCTCTTGGAAATCTTCCACACAGAATTGTATCGCTCGCTCTACTATGAAATCTGAGTTTATCACTCTAAATAAGGTTGGTGAAGAAGTTGAATGACTCCGAAATTTCTTGAAAGATATTTTTTTTGCCCAAACCTTTAGCATAGTATGCATACACTGTGAGAGTTAAGTTGCTATAGGTAGGGCATGGAGCATGATGTATAACGAAAAGTCTCGTCATATATGACGTAGACATAATATCGTTAGAGAACTACTCTTTAGTGGAATTATCACAATTGACTATGTAAAGTCAAAGGATAATGTGTCGGATCCACTTACAAAAGGCCTAACTAGAGAGAGAGTTGATAGATTATCAAAGGGAATGGGACTATGGCCGAGGACAAGTCATTGTGGCGGTAACTCTACCTAGAAGACTGGAGATCCCAAGATCTAGGTTCAAGGAGATCAAACAAAGTCATTAATGGCGATTTTTTTTAAAAAACAATTTGGACTCGTAGTCCATTTATTGAATGCTTAACATAAATTGTTCAAGTAGCCCATGAAATCTAAAAATATGAGTCCAAATCCAGCCCAAAAGTGACCGGATTCAGGTGAATAAATACAATAACAAAAACAAAGTCCTATATTGTATGGTTTCCAAATTTGGTTTTCAGCCATCTCCTTCATTTCTCCTCTATTTCTTTGCCGCTGAAGATGTTCCTTACGTTCACCCCTCATATTTGACTCTGATTGACTGTGATCTTTCTTGTTTTAATTCTAATGGTAGGAATGCCTCTTTTATCCATGTTTAGAATTCTCCTTCCCAAGCTAGATAATTGATTGAAACTGTAGTAATTCTGCTTGACTGATAGTTGTATTTGTGATGTGATCTGCTAGTTGATTTGCCTCTCTAAAAGTATACTCAATGTGTACATTTAGCCGATTCATCATTTCTTTGATCTCCTCTATCTTCTCTACTATTTCCCAAGGCACTTTCCATGTACTTCTAATTATTAGCTTTAAACTTAATGAGTCAGTTTCCAGCTGAATATTAGAAAATCCATGATTTATGCAATATTGTAAGGCTTTCCATATGGCCATAGTTTCAGCCTCCATGTTTGTTGCAACTCCAATACTTTTAGCTTCTGCATACAGTAAGTCTCCACTGCTATCTCTTATACAAAAACCATATGAACTTTCTCCTGGATTACCTTTACTAGCACCATCTGTATTACACTTTACCCATCGTTCCTGCGGACGATTCCACTTCACAGCCAAATAGTGAAGAATAGGCTTGTATTCCTTAAGTTGATCGATCATCCCCTTCCAGATGTGTGGTATATTCCTTAGCCATGGGAACTTTACTTTAATAAGGTAATGCACATTCAATTGACATTGATAGTACATCTTATTTAAGAAAACTTCATTTTCATGCCTTCTTGTGTTTCTTCTCTTCCATAATTCCCACATAATAATAGCTGGGACAACTACTAGTACATAGTGTAGTTTTGGATTAGCCTTTAGCTCCCACCATTTCATAATGAGTTGCTGCAGTTGCAGCCCTTCAATGTTGATACCTGCACATGAAGCAAACTGCCTCCATAGTTTTGGGCTATGGGGGCTGTTAGAAATAAGTGTGTCATTGTCTCCATCTGTCCATTTTCACAGCAGTAGCATTTAAAAACTATTTGCATCCTCATCCTTTTAAGATTGTCGTCTGTGGCAATTATTTTCTTCCAAACTCTCCAGAGGAAAAAAACAATCTTAAATGGGAGCCCCATTAACTACAAGTGGTCCATCCACTCTAATTTTTCCTATTACGTCTCATGATATGGTATGTTGATTTCGCTGTGAATACTCCCTTTGAATTTCCCATCCACCAAGTCTTGTCAATCACATCTGATTCCTTTCCAGGTTTGATATTTTCTATAATGTGAGCAGTCATTTCAGGTGATATGCATTCAAGAAGCTTATTAGTATTCGAGTCCCCTCCACTTTGAAATTCTTTCACCTTAATTTCTTCATCTTTGGCTAGTTCCCCTTCTGTGAAATAAAGAGCACTTTGCTTGGTCCAATTATCAAATCAAAAACTTGAATTTCCTTATTTTACTTGCCACCATATATCATGCTCGATTTCTTCTCTTATCTCCACCATTTTCCTCCATACATGAGAAACACCAGTGTTTCTAGTGATTGTAGGATGGTACTTTTACAATATTTGTTCCACATATATGTTACTCCAAAGAGATGAAGTAGATGTTATGAAATTTCACCACAATTTAGCAAAGAAAGCCCTAGAAACATAAAATAAAGATCTAAATTTAAGCCCTCCTTCCCTTTTTGGATAACACATCTCCTCCCAAGCTACCCACTACTTACCTTTAAGACCACCAGTACTGCCCCAAAATTTTTTTACAAAAATTTGATGAATTTGCTCAATAATCTTCTTAGGGGGATTTATAGCCGATAAAAGGTATATAGGTATTGATCGCAAAACATGGTTTATGAGTGTGTACTTTCCTCCAAAGGATAGAAATCTATTTTGCCACGAGAGGACCCTTCTGGCTATCTTCCTTACCAAGTTTTCAAAGTGAGATTTTTTCTTTCTCCCATAAAAAACTGGACATCCCAAATATATGAATGGGAAATTTCCTTGCTTGATACCTGTCAACCTTCGCAATCTGATTGCTACAATTAAAGGGGTTCTATCATGCAGAAAGAAGGAACTTTTCGTCTTGTTTATCAGATGTCCAGATACCTGTTCATACTCCTTCAATATTTTCATCATTTTGATCACAGAAATTCTATCACCCGAACAAAATAAAATTGTGTCATCAGTATAAGATAGGTGATTGATTTTTGAACTCCATTTAGGCATTCAATAACCCAAAAATCTATTATCTCCATGAAGGTTGTTAAGTCCCTTAGACAAAACTTCAGCAGAAATGATGAATAATGTTGTTGAAAGAGGATCCCCCTGCTTGAATCCTTTCAAGGACTGGAAGAAACCATGCGATTGTCCGTTAGTTAGTACTGAGTACCAATTATTTGAGACTAACCTCCGAACCATATCAATAATTACTTCTGAAAATCCAAACCTTCTTAAAACTTTGGTCAGAAAAATCCATGATACTCTATCATATGTTTTGGCCATGTCTAATTCAACCACTACATTAACATTCTTGTTCCTCATATTGATGTCTCGTATAATCTCTTGTGCTAGTAGAATATTCTCAGTAATACTTCTGCCCTTCACAAAACCAGCCTAATTCTCTGAGATAATGTTTAGTAGGACAACTGTTATTCTCTCTTCAACACTCTAGAGATTACCTTGTTAATGAAGGTACTAAGACTTATTGGTCTCAAGTCTGCGAAAGTTTTCACCATTTCCTTCTTAGGCAGCAGGACAAAATTGGTATGTGTTACAAATTTTGGTAGTTCCTGACCACAGAAAAATGTCCTTACCAATTTGGTGATATCTTTTCCTACTATTTCCCAGCAGCTTTGAAAGAATAAACCAGAAAATCCATCAGGTCCATAAGCACTATCCCCATTTAATATGAAAATCTCCTTCTTAACTTCATCATGACTAGGTAATTTAGTCATTTCTTCATTCTGATCATCTGATATCATTTTGGGGATAAGGTTTAGTATAGCCAGATCATGCTCCTTATCCAGTTGTCTAAACTGTTCTGCAAAAAATTCAACTGCCTCCTCTCCAATTCGCTGATTTGATTCAATTATCACCCCTTGCTCTGTAGTGATTTCCACTATATGTAGCTTCTTTCTTCTCCCTTTTACATAGGAGTGAAAGAACCTAGTGTTTCTGTCCCCATCAGTAAACCACCTCATTCCTGCCTTCTGTTTCTAGTATTCTTCAATTCTGCCTCTGCCCTATTTAATTCTGCTCTGTTTGAACCTGTGGGCTGAATCTCCATCTGTATTTCTTTCACCCTTATGACATCCTCCAGGGTGGCTATTTGATGAAATATGTTCCCAAACACTTCTTTCCTCCATGTTGCCAGTGTCTTCTTAATTTTCTTTAATTTTGCTTGGAATTTGATGAAAGGACTTCCCACAAAATCTATGTTCCAGTTCTATCTTATAAGTTCCTTGAATTGAGGATGTTTAACCCTAAAATTAAGAAACCTGAAAGGCTTTATGATAGGTTCCTCCTGAAAGTCACAATTTATATGAAGTGGTGTATGATCAAATCCCTGTCTGATGAGATGTTGTACTTCTGATGAAGGAAAATTATTGATGAATTCCTGATTGACTAATACCCTGTCCAATCTTTTGAAAATACATGCTTCTTCTATTCTACCATCCCACTAAGTAAACTTGCTTCTTGTAGTTTTCAACTCTGAAAGAGCACAATTATTGATGCAACTGGCAAAATATATTGCCTCATGTTGAGTGAAATCCAAACCTCCTAGCTTCTCTTCTTTATTGAGGATCACATTAAAGTCCCCTCCTATTACGCAGGTAAAAGATTTCCTTGAGCTAATTCTTCCAGTTTTTCCCATAGTTCCAACCTCTCCAAAGTATTGCACCTTGCATACACTGCTGTATTGAGTAACAATTCATTGTCATTGCTGAATTTCATTGTGATCTGTTGATAGGAATCAATAATCATTTGTCCTTCCCATCCATCTATCCAAAAAATCCATATTTTGTTCGAGTAGTTTGCCAAAGCATTGCTCATTCCTAACCTGCCTTTGTATTGATCTAACACTACTGGATCTATAAAAGGTTCCATTAAAGCTATACATGAATAGTGATGTCTTCTATTAAGATTCATTAATTGCTCAAATGAATTTTGAGAATTAACGGATCTAATATTCCAAAACATCATTTTTGTATTCATTGATCACAACTTGTAGATTTATCTTTGCTTCTCCTTGTTTGAACTTGTAGAGGAAGTATAGATCTTTCTTTTCTGGCCCTGCTCTTAAAGCTACTAGTGTGTCTGGGAGATAAATCTCCAGCTATACTTATGTGTTGTATGTTTTCCTTCATATCTTCATCCTCCTCTGCATTTCTTCTATTTTGAATTTGTTCCTATGACTTCTCCATCAGATTTGGTGCTCGTCTCAGTGATAGGTTAGTCTCTTTTGGAGTTGTAATAAACTCTTGATCTCCATCAACTCGTGTCGAGATACTATGATCAACCCTCTGAGCTGATTCCATTTTATTAAACTCAATGGGAGTATTTTCTAAATCTCTTCTCTTGTCATTGCTCTCCAATCTTTGTGTATTCACTTTTCCGCGCGATTGGTATGGCACTTTCATGTTACTACATTTCTCATTACTTGCTTCTTCCCCTTTCACGTTACTGGACTCAAGTTGAATCCTCTCCCCTTTGTTCTCCTTTGGCATGTTCTTGCCAAAAATTTCCTCTACCCACACTTTGGATGACTGTGTGGTGGCTGTTTGCTAGTGGATTCGTCTCGTGTTGCTTCTCCTCCATTTTCTTTGTCACTAAGGACTTCAAATTGATTGGAAGAGATTACCCCCACCGTATTCCACTTCATTAGTTGTGTCTTTCCTACATTGCCTCTCCATCATCCTTTTCTGATCCTCTGCTCTTGGAACTCTTCATTATTTTTTTTGTTTAGTTCTACTGCCTTGCCCCTACTTTCTTTTTCACCATCTGTTTCCTTCTTTTTATTTTCCTCGACTTTGTGATGCACCTCTGTTTTGTTATTTGTTTTTGCCTTTGGATATAGCTCATGATGCATTACATAGCACTGTTCCTCATTACATCCCTGTATCATGCATGTCTTACAATACTTAGGGACGTAATCATACTTGATCCTTATCCACTTTTCTGCTATCTACCCATCATTTTTCTTCATGCCAATTTTAATGCGCTTGGGAAATTCCCCCAACAAATCTACTTTGACCTTGACCTTTGCATAACTTGGCCTTGTTTGGTTTCTTGTTGCCATATCTACATGTAATGGCTTCCCAACAGCTGCTGCCAACGAGAAAACAGATTCTCTGCCAAAAAAAATTGGTGGCAATGCCGGAAACGATATCCATGCAATTGTCGTCGTAGTTTCTTCTTCTGGATCAAAAAGCGGATCCCATTTCAATGCTCTCATTGGATACGACCAATTCCGATGCATAATGTAAAAGGCTGGTTTGGACAGTAAATTCACATAATCCTCCAAGTGCGTTGCCCTTATCAACACATGTCGATTACTTAGTAATCTAATACTACACTCTCCCTTTAGTTCACACTGTTTCGGAATGAGCCTTCTCAAATCTTGGATGTCTGGCCATCCATATGAAAATTTTCCAATCACAGTGTATTCAAGATTTTCATTTACAATCATTTGTTCAATCTCTTCTTGTTCCCAGATAATCATTGGTTCTCCATGTAAATATGATACTGGCTTTAGTGGAATAGATTTTTTGGTGGTTGATTGTGGCTTTAGATGAGCTGCATAGGTGGGTTTGGTTGTTGTAGGATCAGGTTGTCCTTCCTCCGGTGAAGGAGGACTGGTGGTCGTGGTGGCCATTGCCACCGGAATGCGTAAGTAGAGCTAGGGTTCGATATAGTTTTGAATTTATTATGGGTGTTGAACTTTGATTGTTGGTTTAATGTGTGTATGGTTTATATTGGAGTTGCACAAAACTCATGTTCCCTTTAGTGACGGTTCAACATTGTCAAAAATTATTTTATGGTCCATTCTCATGATAAGACAATGTTCAGTAACCAGGATAAAGGCATTAAGACCTTTTAATGGTTTCTAAGTTTGATACATGGTATATCAAATGGTGTATCTACGGGATAACACATTTAGAAATCACCTATGTAAGTGTGAAGTGTAAGCCGCTTCAAGGAGAATCCGGTAAGGCCAGTTCTCTACGCACTTATAAACCAAGACGTGTTCATGGCTGAAACGAACAAAACAATGAGAACCAAAAACAGTTCAAGGGCTAGGTATACGCCAAAGCTCGACAGTTCAAAGATATCAAATCTATCGATTGACCGAGTATATCCGATATATGTTCACTACGGAAAGTTCAAAGGGAAACCCACTTATCCAGATGCAATCAATCCTTACTTACGAATCACACAGTTCTTTCATGCATATGTTTTAACAATAGCCATTCCCTATATATTCATGTGGGAGATTGTTGGGTTTTAAATGTATGAATAGGAAATGAAGAGTCGTGACTCTCCTGAAGGGTTGTGACTTTACCGACCTTTATGAAAGGTTGTGTCTTTTCTAAAGGGTTGTGACAATTTGAAAGGTTGTGTCTTTTCCAAAGGGTTGTGACCTTTCATGAAAGGTTATCCACTAAAGTTATACTATTATAGAACATTTTGTTTGATGATAATAAATAATAATGATGTTTTATACACCTATAAATTCTTTGCTAACAAATTATTTAGACATTTACATTATAACTTATTTCAATTGAACACCACTGTCTTAACACATGATAAAGTGTTTTTATTGCATATTTTTATTTACAATTTGAATTATTATTTTTTGCATGTGTCAGTGTTTGATTTGACTGGACAAGAAATAAACCAAACATTGGCATATTTCTTTTTTGCTTATTTTTTATGTTCTAAAAAAATTGTTCAATGCCACTTCGGTACCTTTTTTTATTTTTTTCCCTAATCGACGGAACACACGAAATTTACTTGCTCTTAGACTTATCTATCACCCCACCTAATTAAGTTGGCCAATTTTTAGGACATTGATTGAAAGAAAGTTAGGGTCGGCTATGCTTATAAAGTTATAATTATTAGTTGAAAACAATTGTTGAATTTCCCATACGAAACTTTGATTTATTATTATTATTATTATTAATAGTTTTAATAATAAAAAGTTATATATATATATATATATATGTAATAGTTTTAATAATAATAATAATAAAAAGTAATAGAGCAAAACTGGTTTGGTAGGTATGGGTTCGAAAGTGGTGGACCCTTGCCAAGTTAGCTGGGTCGGGTAATGATTGCTGGGCCATATTTATACCAACAAATAATGACAAAATGGGATTGGCGAGTTGGGCTTTATCTCTAGTTTTAGTTTGGGTTTTGGTTGTAGGGCTTAAAGGTTACTCTCATGTTTGCATTGCTTGCCCTTTTTTGATGGGGGTGATTTATAAAAATGACTTTAAAAGTAGGTGATCTTCAACTCTTTACTTTTAGTTTAACAAGTTTTACTCCATGGAGAAAATTTTTGATTTTGGATTTTAAAACTTTCCTCATAGGCAATATCACCTATTTTTTTTTAAAGGTTATTGGATGTAATTTCTTGTTTTTGATGTCACTCTTTGGATCCATTCCTCATAAGTTAAAATATGGCATGTTATAAAAGTGGTTTTGAAATTTTTATTTCGTATAAATTTAATCCATTGAATTAATGAGGATAATATTTAAATAGTGACTTTGTTGTGAATGGGCCAAGACCAGGAAAAATAAATAGCACATTCCAAGAAAAATAGACTTTGTGCAAATTGTTGAGTAAAGAGTCTAATTCCTCTCATTTTCATTCTACCATCTAAGTTTCTCATCATGTTCTTATCTCTATCCTTTAGTTACGTGTAATTTAAGTATTTCCATCATAATTCAATAATTTGAGTATTGTTATTACAATTATAGAGTTGTAATCGTGTTCCAGTTCTTATTAATATTACAGACCTCAAAAAGGTAAAGGTCATTTGTACAAATTCCCCTGATTAAAGAGATCATTGTAATAAAAGATTTTGCAGAACTTGCCGTTGACAATTTAGGGGTGGACTTGGTTAACCAAAAAAAAAAAAAAAACTAATCAGCCACTCTAACGCTCATTTTAGAAAGTGTCTTACTCAATACTCAAATCAGTACAGTTCAAAATATAAATATATTATGAATATTGTTGGATAGATTCAACGAATTACCAAGTCTTAATAATATTGGATGAGGTTGAAGCTGGTCCTAATTTTAAAAATTAAAATATATTGCACGAAACATTTTTGTTTTTATTCAGGTTTGGTGGCTTCAATACCTAACACTCGTATTGAATTATAAGTTTGTAATTAATGTACTACAATTATAAAAGAAGTTTAGTAATATGTTAGAGAAAACTAATTTGTTTCCGTGTATTTTCTCTTGACATCTTCAATAGACATTAGTTTTCTATCTTTGACGTATACTTCCATTTTGGATTGCAGATAAGATATTAAAATAAATTAATTTAATAAAAGGAAAAAGAGAGGATAATTAAAAAGGAAGAAAGAAAAGTAACAATCATACGTTGAGACATAAGTAATGCAACATGATTTTGTCCGAGTTTAATAAAAGGCACATTTGTGTTAATAGTGAATACGCAAAAGATTTAACTTAAATACACTGACAATATAAAAAATTTTTATCAATAGATCAAGTTGTTTATTATTTTTTTAAAGGTTAATTAAAAATAGATCTCGAGTTTACCTTAATTCAAAATACTAACTCACTAGAGTCAAACTCACCCCTTCACGTTTAGGGTTGTAAGTTTCATGCATGAGCAATTTAATATAAGTGTCCAAAATCAAGAAACAAGAATTGAGATGAGTTCTGCTGTGATAAAGAAATCTCATGAAGAGAGGATTGTCCGAACTACCCGCGGTGGGACTCTTCACATCATCTTTGTCTGATGGTTATATATAATTAAACATTGTCACTAAAGAAAAACTAATATTTTTGAGGTGAATGTGTTAAAGAAAGCACTGTTATGATCACACCTAGTTGTAAAGATAACCAAGCCAGTAAACATTAGTTATTGAAATTTGAACTGGTCCCCTGTTTTTGCCCTCTGGCTACTTTTTCAACTAATAAAAAAACTTGACCACCTTCTGGTCTGGTTCCTTTCTCATCATCCTATAAAGAGAAAATCACTTAAAATTCATCAAAGTTAAGAGCCTCTGAGACAAGAATTGATGAGAAAAGGGTCAAGAAAAATGTGGTGGGTGGTGCCATCATGTACAAGCAGATCATCAAAAAACTTCAAGACTCAACCAATACTGGATATTGAAGAGATACTGAAGATGAAACTTGAAACGATTAAAGAAGAGCCAGAAATCTCTGAAGAAAATGTCAAGTTGACGAAGACGAATACTATGAGCAAGCAATTAGTGAAGAAGATTCAGCTCAAAGTCAAGAAGGGTCGTATTTTTCCGCATAAATTTAGTCTTAAAGAATGTTATGTTCTGTTCATGACTGGTTTGGCTACCAAAGGTGCGTTAAATGGTCTTCCTAGATATTAAGATTAGTATTGCTTTGTTTTGATGATCGGAATATTCAAGCTCAAATGTGGATCTAGGGCGGGTTTTCTGAATTCAATTGAA
The DNA here is from genome assembly GCA_018342035.1 of Solanum appendiculatum. Lineage (NCBI taxonomy): Eukaryota > Viridiplantae > Streptophyta > Magnoliopsida > Solanales > Solanaceae > Solanum > Solanum appendiculatum. Next base: position 1,171,802 of record JAGDQO010000431.1, on the reverse strand, counting down.
CCTGTTGCTTTTTAATCGAGTTATGTATGCATATCCAAACAAATTAAATGTAATAAGTTCACACTAATTCTGAATTCACTGACTTTAGATTCTGAATTTGTCTAGTTTAAAGCTATTGTTTCTTTCTAAGTGGATGATAGTTTAACGAAATCCTGTACAAATATATTACGGTTAGCCCTTGCGGAAATTGGTTTGTGCATACACAGAAGACAGTATTTGTAAATACTAGTACTATTTTCGCGAGTGACGCTTCAATTTTTAGATTACTGGTACTGCTGAGATTCGATTAGATGTGGATTCGATTCACACTATTCTGATCTTTTTATTCCTTGGCCGCCTATGTAATATACATTTTATAAGTAAGTGAAATGTTATTTGAACGTCAAATGGACTATTGGAATACCATGAATATGTATTTCAAGTGATGTTTTGCAAATCAGTTAATAAATTTTAAACATTATCAAAATTATTTTTCAATGGAGTTCATCTTCAAACAAAACTTTTAACTTCCAAAAGCTTTTCTTTCTAGAAATACTTTTTCAACTTCAATCAAATGTTCTCCAAAGCATAGAGATAATTGATTTTCAAATACATGAAATCATGTAATGGCAATTAAGTTCTTTTTTTGGTTTCCCACCTAGGTGGTGTCTCGTACCCGCATTGGAGCCCCACTATTCCAGATTCGCGCCAAGTAAGGCCCATTGGGGTACTTAGAACAATTTATTCCTCTTTTGTAGTGTCAGTTAATTAAACCTCATGGTAATCAATCAACTAACACAAATTTCAAAATAATTAACCGAATATAATTGGTATCAATTCCATTCTCATTCCAATATTTAATTACTTGAAACCATATGCAGCAGTCACAAAAATGTCTAACAACACTCAAAACTGGGCATATGAAATAAGTGGCATAATAATTATAGAGGTCCATTCCCCTTACTGCTATGTTATTATATTCTCCTTTTCATATCTGCAAGGAAGGGGGAAAAAGTTTAAATAATGAAAAATGAAGGGAGCAGGAAGACAACATGGGCCAAGTGAGAAGTGTCATTTATGATCCTCACAAAATTATTTGTTTCTGATTTAACTTTGCCAAAGAAATTGGGAACACTAGAAAATGGCCTCCCAATCACTTTGTCACTCAACTCATCTCAATTATTCATGTAAAAGCCCAATAAACTTAGTTTTTGAAAAATCCAATTGGATTATTTCAAGAAAAAAACAATCTCATGTAGAACAAGGGCATTGAAGTATAAAATTTATTCAACACCTCTGGATTTATTAACGAACCTTGATCTCTTCGTTATATTGAGAATTATAGCCAAAATTCCTTATAGTGACGATGTATATAATAACTTAAACATTTAATTTTCCACTCTCTTGAAATATTGCTAAGAACAATTTTTCCAGAATGAACTCTTCATTAAAAACTCTTGTGATTAAAAGTAGGGTTTAATATCAAAAGAAACTCTTTGGGGATTTTACAGGGGAATGAGAGAGAACAGGGAGTCCCCATTGACAAGACAATACAAAAGCAGGACATACATCTTCCATATTCTTCATTCTTTTCACTATCTCCCCATAAATCCTAGCAACCCTCCTTGGCAATATTACAAAAGAAGAAAATGACTTCCAATTCAACTTTCTAGACTTTGATAACTTGAAACCTCTAAATCTTCCATTCATTTTCTTGATAAGCCAACACCTTCTAGGCCTTATTACATTTACCCTTTCTTCAACAAGTCTTTCATATCTTCCTTGAAATCCCATCTTCAAAAATACCAACAAAATTCAAATAATTTCTTAGTCTAAGCAGAAACTAACATTCCCCTCAAAGTATTTATAGAAAAAAGAGAAGGACTAGTTAGCACATGGAGAATCTTGATCTATGTATAACTTCAAAGATATAGAAATTAACATAAAAGAACAGAGCTTTTTAGAACAGAGTAAGGTATACTACTAACTAATAAGTAAGCTGCATTTATATATAAATAAGAAAAGATGCTCGTCTATTCATTTAGACACATGGGTAGCACAATGGATTTCAAGTTTTAAACTAACATAACAGCTCAATGGTCTGCATAGCCACTCATATTCTCTTACAGAGTTTTTGTTTGTTTCTTTTGGTAGTGTGATTAGTAGATGAGATGAATGGAATATCATTGTCATGTGCAATGATTAATGTGCAAAATTTTAAAAAAAATAAATGGAATGGCAATGATTTGTTTGGAAGATGTGGAATTTTTGCAGCTTTATATTTAGAACAAGACAAAGATTTAGTCTTTTTTTATGTATATGACAGTTTTAGTTTGGAAAGTTTCAGTGTATGGACAGAGATTGGTCAAGGCGCTAATCAGTCTAAATTTGATATTTGATAAGACAGCTACATTTTAATTCTAAATGTTGATTAGTTTAAGGGACTCATTCTAGTTAAGACTAATAATGTAATTGAGTTCTAAATTACAAATGCAAAGTATGGATTAAAAGATCATTAAGGTAACGAGTTTGGAGGTGAGTTATACAGGTATTAAATTAAGTTATACTACGTTTGGTAGCTGGTTACGAGGTATGTTATTCATATATAAAATTAGTTAGGTGGTTGGTTTGCAATTTAGGATTTTGTATAACTAATACATGTATAAGTTATGAGAGAATCAATGTATTATTTTATGCAGGATAGAAGTTGAAATAACTAAATCATAAATTTCCTCGTAACTAATCTTGCATTACTCTAACCACCTACCAAACGATCATGAGTATTTTTAAGCTGACTTAATTTGGCTTAGGGCCAAGTGATCTGTCCTGTTGATGAGAGCTTTAGCTATTCTTACTTGGGTAATCAAAGGCCAATTTGATGTAAAGATTGAATAGCCTTAGCTATGGTATCAAGAATGGTCTTAAGTTAGCTAGTTATAGGACTGTCTGGACTCTGGACACAAGAGTAGAATCCTAGTAATGAATTTATGTCCAATGAACTGATCTGGAGGAAAATAGTGTAACATAACAAGTAGGTAAATTTCAAGATTTATTTGCTAAAACGAGCTATTACTTCTTGCTAGTTAATGAGGTTTAATTTGGCCTAACTTTAACTCATCCTGCTGCTACAAACATTTCTTGGTGTTTGATACTACAAATGACAGTGTAAAATGGTTTAAATAGATATCTTTTTATTTCTTGAAAATTTTGTTTGAAAAAAAAAATCATATGTCAACAAATTTAATGAAAAAATCGTTGAATTGATTGAGTGACTTTATAGGTGAAATATCAATAATTAAATGAATTTTGAGTTATAATAATATTAAAAAATTACTTTGAGAACTACTTTTAGTTAAATAACCATCTAAAATATTCTCTTCGAAATTTTGCTACCTCTATTTTTGTTTTTGAAATTACCAATCGTTATACTTTGGTTATGATTTGTTTTTTAAAATTTATTTCTAAAGTTTTTTGAAAAAACAAAAAGAAATAGGAAATGTAGCTAACTTTTGGCTAACGTAATTGACTTTCACCATTCGAAAATATTTTTCATACAGTCAAAACACCATGTTCCTCCTATTTTCCCCGGTAGGTAATAGGCAAAAGCTGTAACTCTGTAATACAGCTAGTTAATTATAGGCTTTTAATTAACACAACTTTGACCACAAGAGAAGAAAAACAACGCAATTAAGTTTTTACACTGTCCTTGTCCATAATGTAGAATACAATGCTGCTTAATTAAACCTAGCTAGTGTAGAGTAGTTTCTATGCCTTTAATTTTTTTTAGTCAACTAGTCTGGTTTGATTAATTTAAATACTATAGAATACTCCTATATTTGGTCAAAGTTACACCCTGTACCATGCAATCTTGGTCGTTTAATAAATAAATTATGGCCAGCATCTAATCTTTTGCTTCTATTGCATTCACTTGTAAATCGCCAAAATATACCTCTGGAATTTTATTTTATTTTCGAAATTGAATGATTTATTCAAAACCCTTTTAAATTAGGAGAATTTGCTCTATTATTAATATAGCTAATTGGTAATCTATCGTCAGATTAAGATAATTAAAGTAACCACTTTAGGAATAAAATTGTGATTAATCAAAGAATGAATACGTGTCTATTGTTAGATGATTGATTATTGAGAGCTCTAAATAAATAAATAATACTAGTGTTGTACAAGAAGTCATTAGAGACTGCATTTTGTTAAAGTCTATACCAGCTGTATGAAGTTAAAATGATTAATGAATTAATCCCTGTCATACTATAGTCACATGGACTGCTCACTCATCTTTTCTGATAAAAAAGATAATTCTGCTCTAAAGTATCTTCTTTCTTTTAGAGCGTCTTAGTTCCGGTTGACCAAAACAAATTACTCCCTCGTTTTAATTTGTTTATTTTATTTTAATTTGATATAAAATTTAAAAAAGTAAAAAAACTATTAAAGCTTGTGATCTTAAATTAAAGAGATATATCTATATCTTGTAATTTTAAACAAGAACATTGAAATTAAAAATTTGTCATAAACTAAAAAAGAGACATTTTTTTTATAAAAATGGACTAAAAAGATCATGGACTATAGTATATATCTAAGTTGTCAGTTTAGTTTCATATTTTACCTAATCAATCAAATATTGTTGTTCTCTTTTCCAAGTCATAGATCATACGTAGGATTTTACATTGATTTGATTTGCTTTTTAGATTTGATTTGATTTTTCTTGAACACTCATTCCTTCTCCCTTAAACCAAATGTTTAGAGTTTGATCTTTGAGGATGGAATAACTCTTGGTCGGTAGAAAAAAATATTCTTGAATGAAACTTATGCAAGGTGAATCTAGATTAGTCAAGTCGTGAGTACAAAATATCATATGGCTATAGCCTATACCAAAATAATTAATACATTCCAAACGTCAATTTTATGTGATTACTTATTTGATAAATTTTTTAGGAGATAGAGGTAAGAGTGATGTGAGTCCATATTTAATTATCATTTTTTTCTCATAGAGGACCTAAATTAAAGGTAGAAAGACCAAACTGGATTCAGACTAATGAGCAATCTTTCTTATTCGTCTCACGTCATTTGTCTTAAATTTAATCACATAATAATCAAATCCCTAGAACCAAACCACTGTCTGATTAAAAATATAATTGCTGGCCATGTATAGCTACTGGTAATTTATATATATATATATATATATGAAAATTTTGACACGAGAATGTCAAACATTACAGTCCCCTCAAGATTTTGTACGTGGAAAGGTTAGGTTTAAGCCTTAAGCCATAAAAGTCTATGATCTTAGCCTTAAGTAAATAAATAATAAGTACTAGTTATAATTTATTATATTAAGATAGGTCAAAACCTTATGGTATATGAAGTCATGTGCGTGATGCACCATGTGATAATTACATGTACAATTTACTTGTACTAAATAATACAATAATCTAAAGAGTGGTAGAAGTTTCAGTTTAGTTCAAGCCTGCTAAAAGAGCAATCATATATCTGCTCGCTAGTGATTTAATTGATAATTGTAACATCAAGTATTTGTGGTATTTGTTTGACACACGAGATAAACGTAATTCAGACTAATCTTGTGGTTATACCAACTTTAAAGTGTGAAAAATAACAATTAACAACTTCGTTAAAATCTAATTAAGGGTGTGTGAGGAAAATACTTTCTTTTTCTTTGGTTTGGTTGGTCAAAACTTTTGAAAAATATTTTCTTTAAAAATTCAAGTTTCTTAAAAATGAAAAAAAATGACTTTTCTAATTAGTAGAAAAAAAGTTTTTCAAATGGCATATATAATACATTAATTGTTTCCTCCCCACCCTCCAAGAGTCCAACACACCACATCTTCACTCTAACCCCTATAGCCTACATCTTAACTGCCTCACCCCACCTCTCGTATTATTTGTCTAACAAATGATTTCAAAATAAGTAAGACACTCACTTATTTTCTTAGAAAAATATTTTCTAAGAAAATATTTCCATAAAAAATATTTGCGTTCATATCGGACAGACCCTAAGTCCCTAACTCATATTGGGTTTCTTATCGTCTTAGGTATTGGTCAAATCAACCCTAATAAGATGAAGTAAGATGGTTGTATTGGGATGGAAATTTTTAAATATTTCAATACCATATCCAACCTAAAGTCACGTAAATATGTTTGGTCAAAGCTATAAAGCAGAAGTAAAAGCAACAAATTTAGCTCACGCAATTTGGATGAAAAAAAGGAAGCTAAATATAGACAAATGACACCACCTCACTAATTGTCCTTAGAAATCAGCTAAAAGACTCACATGCTCCCAACAACTTTTTAAATAACTATGGTATTCGAGTAAATTCACGCACAATTTGATTATTTCACCAAATATTTGTTATCTAACTGACTTTAATAATACAAGTATTTGACTTTTTTTTCTACCAAAACTTCAAATCTATGAAAATAGTATAATTATTACCAACATTTTCTGTGTCTATATATTAACTTATTTTATTGACCACTAGCGATACTAGCATATTTGTTCCAACCTACCTTGTTCAACATCGTATACAAGTAGTACTATTTTACTTGCCATAAACCCAATGATGTTTAAATTTGGGACTTAATTTTCTTAAGAAAGTTCTTTTCAAATATGCATGCATCTTGTTTTCCTCTTTTCTCAACTTCCCAAGTGAAGAAAGTCACATAAAAGATGCTGGGGTTGTGTGATAAATGTCTCCTTTTTGGCTTCAACCATGGCAGCTTTCCCTAAGTTTAGTAATAAAAAATTTACAAAAACCGTTTAGAAAAAGCCTAGATTCATGTGCAAACTTCCAAGAGTAATTAATGCACAAAACCTAACAGTTGGCATAAATCTTTTTCTTGATTCTTCAGCTTTTAAAAACTAATACCACTTATCTATTCTGCATAATGGCATTCCATACATGATTAAATAATTACTACAACTGCTCTTTACAGACCTGATTTTTAGGGCAAGCCATAATCTTAACTGCATATATTCAAAATACATACCTTATGTACAGCCTAATTAAACTTCCCATTCAAAATTATGTGATATCAACCAAAAAAAGGAACTTTCCTAATGTTAATTTATAAAGAAATGATCTATAAAGCACAAAAAAAATTGGTACCACTTGGCATTTATTTTTTGTGGTCCCAAAGTTTGAGGATTTTATTGGATTTCAGATTCTTTCTCATTGTATACCTACTTTTTTTCTTTCAAGTTGTTTTGCTTTAATTAATCGTACCATCTTCCAGAACAACCCAAACTACTACAAAACAATAATTTATATTTTGGATCAGATTTTATAAAGGTATGTTTAAATATTTATTTGGACATGAAATTTGAGCCAGTTTTGGTGTTTGTGGGGCTTTTACACTCAGAAACTTCAAATTCTAAGAATCACAACTTTAAAAATTCACATTTTTAAGTTTCAACTTCAAAATCTATAATCACGACGAGAGCTAAGTAGCTAAATATACTTATGGACTCCTCATATTATACTAACACACCAAACAATTCAATTTTTTGACTGTCCATTCATCTGATTAAACTCTGAATTCAATACTATAATTTTAAAAAAAAAAAAAACTGATAAAGTAGTTAACAATATGGAGTAGCTAATACCATCAATTTTAACTAGACTAAAAAATATGTATACATGCGTAAAAAGTAACTGGAGAAAAAATAAAAGTCATCAGAGAACATCAAGATTTGTGCATCTTCTAATGTTTCTCCTCCAGTACTAAAGTTAAAACACAACCCATTACATAATTAAATCCTAAAATATCCAAAAAAAAACCAAAAATTAAAATAAAATAACTTCAAATTAAAAAAAGTTGATAACCCTACCAGAAACAAGAAGATGACCATCCAGTAGTACCATTACAAGTATTATAGTAACTTGAATTTTGAATTCGACGAAAAAACCTTCTTCTTCTATACCCAAATATACCATATTTGAGCCTCAACCAAACCAATTTCCTGATTTTTCTTGCTGATCTAAGCTTTACCCATATCACCCTTTTGACTCGAAAGAAAGATTTCTTTATCCTTTCACTCACACTCTTCTTCCTGCTGAATTGGTAGCTTCTCAAGAAAAGCTGCCTTTTTTCTATGTCTGTGTACCCTATTTCTGTTCTGAACATGCTTACTGCTCCATAAGACATGTGTTTTAGAGCCATATTATGATCCATACATATAGATATATAGTGGTGTGTATATATAGGTTGAGAGAGAAAGAGGAGTTGTGTAGTGGGGAAGAAGAAGGAGGGGTAGTGGTGGTATATAATGGTCGTGAATTTAGGGAAGACGGGTTGGTTGGAGTCTGAATGCTCTGTTTTTTATTTTAGGTCATGCTCTGTTATCTATTAATGTTGCTTTACGGACCATAACGCCGTCGTTAGGATGTGCCTTCATTTTATAGCAAGTCCACCTTTTTTTTCTCCTTTTTTACTTTTTCCCATGCTTGTTTGACATTTTTTATCTTTTTATAATTTAGGGTTTTTTTTTATAAAAAAAATAAAACTAAAATGGTGGAATATTTCCAATTGGCTTATACTAGCTTAACCTTTACATTCCATTTATTTCAATTTATTTGCAATATTTTCCTTTTTAAAGCCAGTTTGAATTGACTTATTTTAGGTGTTTTTAATTTGAATGAATTTTTAATCACTTAAAAATATTTGAAAAAAATTAGAAAGTGCTTTAAATGCTTGTTTTTAAGTTGAAATAACAAAAATATGTCAAAAGTCTTAAGTTAATTTTTTTTTACTTATATAACTTATACCTTATAAGCTCATTTAAACGGGTCCTTAATCTGTTTCAAAAAGATTTTTTTTTGTTAAGTTTCTAATTCTAATTTTTCATATGTAAACACAGGATAAAAGAACATTTTGATGTATTCAACCTATCTTTAATTTAATCACCATAAAATTCTTTTTTACTTTTACTAGCCAAACAAAATGAAATAGCGGAAATAAATTTGTTCATCGTAATTTAGATAGATAAAAAATTCCTTAATATTTCTCCACTAAAATTTGAGCATTAATTGTATTAAATTGATCTTCATGTTATTGAGTGTAAAAAAAGTCTATTATTGATAGCTAAAAAAAGAAGAAGACACAAATATGAAATAGTTGATACTCTTAATTGGAAGGAGAGTAACAATTACATTCACTGTATGTGTTAAATCCATTTGATTTTTTATATATTTTAAATTTCATTTAATGAAAATCATGATTTCACCATTGTTCTTTAACGTATGAATATTGTGATTTTACTACTATTTTTAAGTATGAGATACATTTGAGAAAATCATGCGGAATTAACTTATGTAGACAATATCCTATCACACTAAAAAAAAAATATCTTCAAATTGTTTTAGCCAATCACAAACAACACTTTGTGTGTTCCAGAAGACAAATTGTATCAAATTGGTATTCTTATTTCGTTTTAACTTTTTGCATCCTGTTTTTAAGGAGGTCACGTGACAGTTGAGGGTATCTTGGGAAATTGAAAGAAGTTTCAGAGAGAGAATCACGTGACTTTTTTTGTATGTTTTTGCATGTTAGGAAATTTAAACAGTTAGGATCTGTTTTTTTCTATTAGAGACGTGGCATAACTCACCCACGTCAGTTACTTTTGACTTACTTTATTTTGCATTTTTTGGAAAATAAATACTATATAAAATTTTGAGAATATATTTTCCTTTGTTTTGATTTATTGCATGAGTAATGAAAGCATGATATAGGATCTTCTCCCATTTAATTTTCTTCATTTCATCATTTAATTCAAGCATGCAACTTGAGAACAGCACACGATTTTTATACTATTTATATTTTGTCACGTAATAAATGTTTTAGTCTTCCAAATTAAGTCTCTATTTTATTTTATTTATCTGGATTTATACTTGCTCTTTGACTTTTTTGAATAGATTAGTAATTTTTAAAGAAAAGTTGGAGCTTTTATTATTATTGATTAAATTATTAATATGAATAAACTATTTTTATTATGCTAATTTATTAAATTACATTAAATGTCATAAGAATAAACGAAGGTTAATAATTTAGAGAATACAATAGCCATTTGAAAATTCAATTATTTTTCAAAAAAATATGTTTCATCGTATCGAACACCCAAATGTTGTAAATTACGTGGTCATAGAGGTTTAGATAATCCAATTATTATTAGGATAATATTATTAAGAAGACTTAGATATATTGCAACTCAAGAAAAGAGAGTTTGGAAAAACATAGAATTCAGATTTTATCAGAATAGGTATAACCAATCCCTTACATTTGTGTATGTCTTTCCGTACAAGCATTTACAGCAAAACCAAATTCTAACTTCTATCCTAAATTAGTATGCAGCCACCACTTATCCTAAATTATTACGTATATTTGTTACATCCAAATCCCATAAAATAAAATAAAATACTACTATCACTTTAAAAACCAAATGGTCACGATAGCCTGAATATGCGTCTTCAAATCTAGACATGAAGCAATTAAGCTAATTATAATTTAAAACTAACAATATTATAATATAAGAATGTTGAGATCTCAATTAAGTGGGAGCTAACTTCCTTAAGAGTGAATCATACGATTGCGATTAAAAAGTAAAAGAAGATATCAATATAAATATTGCAAGATACGACTAATTAATTGAACAATCACGAGTAGGGATAATCATTAATATATATAGTATGATGATTGAACATATTATAATTTGATGTAGTAGTTTGTCAATCTTTTGTTCAACCAAAAAGTAAGGTCATTTGTCCAAGTACATAAAATACTTCCATTAGCTTTTCTCCTGCTATAGTACTGGTATCTTCTGTCTTACTTTTTCCCAAAATAAAATAAAATAGACCAATGATAATATATATAGATCCTCTTGAATAATAGTTTGTTCGCTAAACTTCTAAAATTAACTTCTTTCTTTAGAAAAAAAAAAAAATAATACTTTTGGTGAGAAGCAATTCGTGTTTGACCAATAAATTTAAAAGAACAGTTTTGAGGTTCAATTAGTGTATGTATGACCAATAAATTAAAATGTCTTATTCTTTGGGCAGACATCCACCATACATATATACCAGAAGATAACCGATCATCTTCCCACTTTAACATTCTTTCTTTTCTCACCATAAAAAAAACAATATGCCTAATTAAATGTGAGAGCCGTGTTTGGCAGCACCTAAATACAAATATTAAAATACCACATAAAAGAGGTGGTTACATTTCTGCAACCAAGTATATGGCCTGTGGTATATATTAGTCACGTCTCTCAAAAGCAATAACGTGCACCATAGAGATTAAATGGGCTATTCTGATATAACATAACATGTGTCTGCTTGTGATATTAGCTAAAAATATATTTTATACTATAATTCTCATACCTCCACTTCTTTATTTTATCGAGAATTTGTTGGCAAGGTGTGGGGGGGGAGGGGTCATTAGGCCAAACTGCTTAACCAAAATGTAAGTGGCACTTATTATTCAAAATCAACACTCAAACTCCAAATGAATCACCACAGATGTAGTGCCCAAAAGCAATACAATCATTCAGATATTTGAATTAAAAGACGAAGTGGATAGAGAAAATATGATGAGCTTGTGTTAAACACATCCAAATGTAAAATAACTGAGGTTTCTCTAATTACACTACATATGGAAATGGGAACAAACAATCAAAAGTACATGGTAGAAAACTAGCTTTGCCTACATTTACAAACTAAGTTACAACTGTGAGCTTCACAGCGACATACTCAGGTCACGTGTGACGCTGGCCACATCTAATTCCCAACAAAATAAATCCACACATGGTTGAATATTCAATGGCATCACCTCGACCCAGGATTGGCTGCAGGTACCTTAGATGGATAAGTTGAAATGTCTACATCAATCAGTGAGAGGTCATAGGGTGCTGAAACATTAGTTGATGCATCCATAAGCAACGAGTAGTTCATTGCCTCCGATTTCCCTGTTTCCAGGCCTGAAACAGGATTTTGTGGGTTGTTGTTATTAGCAGATGGGGAGAGAGTAGATAATTGTACATCTTCCTGTTTGTTCCCCAGTATGTGCTTGTTTTTCCTAACAGTATCCATCTCTGGGCCAGTTGGGACAAACGTCCTCGCCCTGTACTTCGTTGCACCCCCTTCTTCAGCATCACCATGATTATAAAGAACATAATCATGATAAGTAGGAGCAAACTGCATTCATGGAAGCAAATAAAATTTGTTAGGACATGTGTGGAGTACACATACAGCACAAATGAAAATGAGCAAGTGTTTATCTTACCTGGTGGACTGTGTCATGGTAAAAGTCATTTAGCATAAGGGCATGTCCAAGACTAGCAGTAAAACCACGAGGAGGACCAATATTTGCGCCAGCATATTCCTTGTATGGGAAGGCATAAAGATGAGCAAAAGCCGCAATAAGCATCTCAACACAAATTATAAAATTCTGAAATTCAGCAGCTTCCTCCGTATCTTTAATAAGTTCTGACTTTGCAGCAAGAAATACCAGAACACCCTGGCAGAGGAAAGAATGATTATAATACCTAGAAACATCATTCTACACAGAAAATTGTAATAGATGGAACAAAAGCCAGTCAATTTCTGAAAGGAGAAAAAACTGAAGTGGGTCAGTCCCAAAAAGTTGTATCGATAAGGGTAAAATGGAGATGGTAAGATTTTATAGTTTCCAAAAAGTGCAAAGAATCAGTTTTCGGGTGCATACTAAAAGAAAAATGTGCCACAGAAAATGGGACAGCGAAATAATATCATTATTGTTGTTGTTATGGTAATAACAGAATTAAGCTAATATGCCAGATTTGGTGAAACCAAAGACTGTTCAGTAGTCAAAAGCTGAATAACATTTTGCTTACTCAACAGCAAAGTGAGAAAATAACATGTAACTGACCAAATCTGAGAAGTTACCTGCCAGTACGTAAGGAATACGACGGATTTTATAATGATGAACTTTGGAACTGGATTAAATGGACGGAGCAGATCTTTGCATGCCACGTAAAACAAAGCCAAGGCATAAAGTGCCATTGAGTATGAGATAGTATATATAATTGTGAGGTAGAGGTATGATTGGCTTGGACTGAAATTTCCGTCCTCATATTTTCCTTTTACATATAGTATGATTGTAACAAGCACTAATATGGGCTTGAGAATCACAAACTGCAAACACCCCTGCTTGCACCTTCGGATAAAGCGCCTGCATTGCTTTAACATTATCAGAAATACATTTCAAATAAATAAACAAGAGATTTAAAGTCCAGTTATTTAAATGAATTAACAACATCACAACATGGAGACCTACATAATTGAAATGTAAAACAAGGGGACGATAGTTTGGTCATAGATGTCAAGGGAATCACTAATGCAATTGAAATTTAAGGAGTCATCTCAAACTCAAGTGTAGAAATGCAATGCATTCAATCACATAAACCACAAAAAATGAGTCTCCTACATAGAACTGTGAGTAATATATATTTTTTTAGAAATGGTTCATGCTGGAGAATTCTCAAAAGAATAGCTCTTCATTGACTAAATAGAAGTGGATTCATGCATAAGCACAACTTACCCATCCAAAGGAAGCGGAGGAAAGCAGCAGGTCATCAGACACCAATTTGGCTTTAGAATTCGGCCACTCAAACTTAGAACAACAGCCCCTGGGCCACCAACCCATGCCAGGCAGAGTGATAGAAAATTATATATGACCCACGCCTCATATCTGAAAAGAAATTAGAAACTAAATAATCACAATTAACAAAACAATTTCACCATAAGAGGTGTCTAGACATAAGTTCAAATATAAAAGATGCATACTCATATAAATCATTCACCAACTACTCCTTTCCACCTAATATATGTTGCATCAATTTACAAGCACAGAGAACAAAAAAGGCTGAAGTTTTTTCCTATGTAGACCATCATATGCAGTTAAGACATACCATGAAGAATATGAAGATGGATTAAGAAAGGAATGAGGTAAAGGTAAAATCACATGGAAAACCATGTCTCAAACAACCTATAAACTCTCGGAGACCATGCGGATTGCAAAAGAACAGAATGCAAGAAAAGCAAAAGGTTCATATAGGCAATAACTAGTTGGAAGGAGAGCTAAATATGTTGGTACATTTATATGAAGTCGAGTGTTTGCCAAGAATCCTTTTTGTCTGTTTAGAGATTTGTAAATCAATGTAGAGATAAGATTGGGCTGTAAGGAACCTTCAGTGTGAATCCGTGTGTTTTAGAAAAGGAACTGAGAGAAACTTAGAATACGTTGAAGACTGATGCTGATAATTGTAGTCATGTAAAGAGGTGAATTAGACAATAGAATTTTCACTACTATCGGGGAGATGGGCTAGTTGGATAAATGAGTAAGACAGCGAGAGTAGCTTTCAGAAGTCCCTGGAGAGACGGTCTTGTTGGATAATAATGAGCGGTAAAGACGCCTATGGTCATAAAGGCTCAGGTTAGTTGGAGAAAGGTTCCGTGAGGGTATTTAAGTATATTTTTAACATTTTCAGCTAAGAGACCTTCTCCCTCAAAAGTTTCAATGAAATGGATACTTAGCAGACATCCAGAAAAGTCTGGCTCACAAGGTTTGGATATTTAAGTCGATCTTCTGTCCGAGAAGATGACATCTCTTCCAAGTAATAATTATTTTACATATCAGCATCTGTCAACTATATCTTACGTCGTTTTGACAAATTTGAAGGTTTTCCCTGACATTCTTCAAGGTTTTAGGTTTAAGATGCATCAAGCTTCTTGGTTTTTGTTGACTTTATATATCAGTAGCAGTCTACATTCTACAAGTTGGTAATTAATTTGACAGCTCAAGTAAATCTTGGATGTACGAGTTCCATATCAGAAAATGTCAAAACACTGTGTGGTTGAACAAAGCATAAAGTGAATTTATTCTTCAGCTTAAAGAAGATAAAACATCGTGCAATCAATTCGATTTGAATTATCAAATATCCTTCAATATTTTTGCAAAGGCATAATGCAAGATAGACACGTCTACCAAGTCAAGCAACATATGGAACCATAATGCAAGATAGACAGGTCTACCAAGTCAAGCAACTGGGCCTGAGGATGCATATCCATATTTCAAAGTATAATGCACTGTAGGCTCAACATCTGAGCATGCAGTCAAACTTAATAGTGACGACTAGTTCTCATTCTACATATATAGGATAAAAAAGTAGATTTTTTGACATATGGAACCCAAAGGCTATGTTGCTTGGAATCCTCAAAAATGTCAAGGGGTGCGTGTCGGATTCGCCAAAAGTAGTGTATTCTTGGAGAATCCGACACGGGTGCGGCATCGAAAGTGAAGAGTTCGCGCAACTTAGCCCAAAGGTATCAATGAAGTCAGTGAAAACTTTGAAGACCATGGATCAAATTTTATCAGACAAAAGATACAAGGTGATTTCTTCTGACCTGCCTAACCTTGTCAACAGAGTTACTCGGTACTTGTGAGAGGTAGAATATATCCAGTAGAATAGTTGAAAGTGTGTGTTTATGTAATTGAGTTTTTGACATACAACAATCTTGTTGAGCTCACAGAACTTTTAACTATTACCCATCTATGTGTGCTGCAAAGATTAAAAAAGTCACATCATAGAGCCGATTCATGACTACAATTATCCCATCAGTGTTCATGACTGCTACTTGTCACAAAAGTTCAGAACACAGAGAGAAAAGGCAGGGACACCATTCCATGGAGCAACAATGGACAGTCATATTATAATAACATCAAGAAGAAAAATATGCATTAAGCCACGAAATACAAACTTGAACAGTACTTACATTTCACGAATGGAATTGAAATAGATGGCTCTCTCATTTAGGATGAGCGACAAGAATGACGTTAATGCATAAACCTGTCAAAGGAGACAAGTAGAATTTTAAATATTCACGTGGAACTCAACAAAAAGTATAGCACAATGAAATATGCAGCTCAGAGTCAAGCTAGTTCAGAAACTATATTTGTTAAGGTCATATCGGAAAAAAATTGCATTCTCATGTTATTGAAAAATAAAAAACCATAACATCCAGATTAAAGCAAATATGTCTGATTTTAAGATCCATAAAGATTCATAACTTTAATATTCACTACCTGTTGGGGTACAACATTCAATGCATGTGGCATCTATAGTTTATATCTAGTTTGTACTATCTGAAACAACAATTATTAAAAAAATCATACTTTAGGGTACTGGGATTTTATTTAAATAAGAGTAACCATCATTCCCATTTCAAAAATAAGATAACCACCATTTCGAAAACACTCTAGGTGGGGTTTTATTTACTAGTCGATGGGAACTGTTGATAGTACAAGTGCACATTAAGCACCACATTCAGACTCTGAACTCCATTTAGGAACACTCACAAAATTAACTCCTCCCTTAGTGTACAAAGATCTATGGAACTTAATAGCACTAAGTGTTGATGAATTTGAAATCCTACCATGCACATATTTCCTTCTACAACAACATAAACCAGTCTGATCTCACAAGTGGGGTTTCGGAAGGATAGATTGTATGCAGAGCTTACCTCTACCTTTGTGGGGTAGAGAGGCGTTATTTCCGATAGACCCCCGGCTCAAAAGATATTTCCTTCTACAACAATTTAGCAAATATCACAAAGTTTCCACATCTTCAACACTAGTTGTTCGGCTTTTCCAGATTTAACTCACCTACTATACTATTTAGTCTTTGTCAGAACCTATGGACGATCCACCTCCAGCGGGATGACTACTCTTTTAAGTTTCATCTAATATTAACAAATGACAGTATGAAGTATGAATCTGTTCACAAATCAACTTGATCCCTACTTTTGACCTACATAATTTTAAATACAATGAGGTTTATTGGTCAACTTTATACCAACACAGAGCCAAATTAGGTAACTACGAGCAGTTTGGACAACTTTTAAGAGAAAACTTTTTGAAGAATAAAGTGTGTGCAAAATAACCTTGTTTGAATACTTCTAGTTTCTTGAAAATATGTGAGTATTTTGTTAGTAGAACTTTTCATTCAAAAATACATTCAAAACAACAACAACATACCCAGTTATAATCCCACATCCAAACCACTTCAAAAAAAATTGAAAATGTCTTTTAAGCATACACTTCTTCAAAAAACTTAAACCAGCAAGTTTTGAAAGTTATTTATTAATTCTATTATATTTTTTGCAAGATTTCAGAATTCACAAAAATAACACTACTCATTATGATAGCCTAGTCTTGAAGAAGTGTCTGCATATACGCTATTCACAGATTAAGTCATCACAGTGTGCAAGCTTCCCCAACCACAAGAACTAGCTCTCCACTAAGATGGGATTTAGGTGCGGTCATACAATTACAGCATACTATTTCCCCGTTGGTTTAGGTGTCCACTCAAGCCCAGCAAGAATACTCATATAATTCTTCATTATTGAAGCCTGTTAATTGTTATAATTGATAGCACAGCAATATAACAATCGTGTTCAACAATTGGATAGCATATAACTTCACATGCTAAAAGCTGATTCCTAATCCAGAAAACCTCAATCTCAATACGTAAGACACTATGCAAAGCATAGGGATGGTTTCTTGATATCCTATGGCTCATAACTACATGAGATTCACCAATCACCTGTAGGCTTGTGAGGTGTATCAAAAAGCCTAGAGGCAAAGATGAAGACTACATGTGAGGATGGTTATCATGGAAACTGATTTCTTCAAGAAAACAAAACCCTTTGTTTCCAACATAGCTGCCCAAACTTCTAATCAGCTAGGTAAGAAGATGTAGTTGTTACTCACATACAGTAGAGTGTATGATATTGATTCGTAATTGAGATTGTGGAAAACAGTATTAGGGTAAAGACTGAAAGCTAGCTTGACAGAGAAAATATCACATTCAACATTACAATTTGAAATCCTGAAAGTTGTATGAAATGGAATGGTGTCAAATATCTTGGAAGGTCTGAAAATGAAAACACTGTTGAATAAATTGGAAAGGAGTGATAGAAATAGAGTAAACTAGTTCCACCACCATGTGACAAAGAACAACCATGGATGTCCTAAACATAAGCTTCCCACATTCCTTGCCACTACAAAGAACTTCAATTACTACACTCATACACTGCATCAGCGTCATAGTGGACCGGATGATTAGAAACAGTAAGTAGTCCACCCTTGCGCATCATTATGTGTCAAGAGAAAAGAAACACACTACTTTCACTGGTTTGATCAAGAAGAAGAATAAAGAGAGAAAAAACACTCACAGGAACCATAAATATGATACGGACAATGTATCTTTGATAAGTAGGCTCAGTGTAATTCAAAAGATGCCTGTATATGTGCAAAAGCGCCAGTCCAATGGCACCAACGGTGCAAGGCAACGCAACGAGGATATAGAATATGGGAGCCATTTGTTCCACAGGCTACCGAGCATCAAACACAAACACCCTTCTCTGAAACCTTAGAAATATAATTAAAATCAGTACCATTATTAAAATTTATTGAATAAACAGATAAAAGAAACCAACAATTTAGGAATATTCATCGGTAAACCAAGAGTCCACTTACAGAACTGAAGAAAGAACTCAAAACCCCTTTGTTTAGGCACTTCTCTTCTTCCCCAAATAGCAGAAAATCTTGCTACAATTGAATGCTTCGGTTTTCACCTTTGATTAAATGTACGCCAACCCCGGAAAATCGGGAAACCCTAACCCAATATCAAAATCTTGAACTTATCAAGAAAACCATTCCGTAAAAAAATTACACAACCCATTGAATGTCAAAGAAATTATACAAGATTTCAAAATCCCAACTGGGGTTTACCCTATATAAAACCAAAAATTAAAAAAAAATTAAAAAATAGCGCGTCCGCAGAAAAGGGTAACCCACTAACCTTATCAATTCAATCTGGGTAAAAGAAATCAAAGAACAGTGCCCAATTGGGTCACTTTCTCCCAATGGAATCGTCGGAGAAAGTGAAGTCTGATGAATATGACGGAACTATATAGATCTGCGACTTGAAAAATCAAGAAAAAAATGTTAGGCGAAAAGAAAGCGCTGTTAGTGAAATTGCTGATTGTGGCCTGTGGGACAGGGAAGCAATAATGGCGGCTTTTAGGGGAAAATTTACTTTATTATATTACTAATGGAAAAACACAGATCGGTTAAAGCCACAGAAGAAAACTTGCGAAGAAGGGATAAATCTTTTTACAGTCAGATTTTCTTTTTCTTCTAACTGCAACTTTTGTTTCTTAGAAAAAGACGAGTGGCATTCATTTAAGAATTAAGAGATATATTCGTTGAGTTGTCTCTGATTCGATAATTAAGATAATAAAATCAATTATTAACAATCACTAATCATCCACATTTTTTGTCTTTTCTTTTTATTCTTTATATTTTTCAAGACTTGCTTATTACTATATTTAAATTGCAAGCATAAGAATAGAATATTGGGGCATGAAAAAAAAAGGGAGGAGGAAAATGGTTGTATAGAATTGGAATTGTTTTTTCTATTGCACTATTTCCGTTGATAAATTTGCATTCCACCTCATAACTATAGTAATTGATAGTCAAACTACCAGAATTATGTTTCCTTCTTAAATCAAAGAAAAATATGATAGCTTGAGATCATTAAAACAGCATGAAAATAACATAGAGAAGATTGTAAATGTTATATAGGGATAAATTTGGATCATTTCTTGATTTGTGTGTGTCATACTTGTGTAGGGGTTATATGCTTTATTTTCTTATTATGAAAATCACAATCATGATGCACTGATCAATAAAGTGATAATATTAAACTTGATGATCTTATAAAGTCATTTACTCTATTTTCTTGCCTGGCAATGAAGAATGAGCATGAATTTTGGGTTTTCTAGCTACTTCAAATGGTAGTACAGTAACCATCGGTGGTGGGACTGATCTATTCTTAATCAAAGGTTTTGTGTTCGAGTCCTGAGTATGGAGAAAATATTGTTGGGAATGTTACCTCGAATGGGTCCTGCAATGCATGATTCGGACTTAGCCGAAGTTTCAATGTGGGACCAAAAAAAAAACTATGAATAAGGAGAGGACTTTAAAAAGTCACAGATGGGATTTTCAGACAGTGCTTGATTTAATTAAAATAAAATGCAAGTAATAGCTATGCTAGCATGTATTGTTAAATACTTAGCTGTTAAGAGTTAAGATTACCATTGATTCAACGAGGAAGACGAGCAAAGACAAGTAAAGCTAATCAACTAGACATTCTCAATTACTTTTCTAACATTCTGGAACTTGTATTAGGACAACAATCACAAATTGTATCGATCCCCTTTGATTCTGACATTGCTTTTCCAACGAGCTTTAAAAGTGCACGCATTAAGTTTCCGCTATGTGTGAGATCCAATGAAAGATCTGACCACAAAAGTTTATGTTAATATAGAGATTCAAACAATACTATTCACTTAAAAAAATTAGACGATCTTATTGGTCAAAGGTTTGCATATGTCACTTTAGAGAAAACAAAAGAAACGGAAGACAAAACGGGCCCGGCTAAGGGATTTTCAATTGTACCCAAATGGTTTTGACTTGCTGCTTCAAAGGTGCTTCTTAGCTGCACTTCTACAGTCTGCATGTGTTACAATAATGATCTTATGACATTTTTTACTTTTTGGTTCATGTAAAATCCATTACGTACTTCTGGTCATCCCTCTAGTCGAACGATCACAACCTAAGTAACTCGGTACTCCATAGGGGGAGGAAAGCAGAATTCGTTCAGATCCTCCCACATGTACAAACGGAACGTGTAAAAGGAAGGCACTGGTATTTTCTGATGTACGATCATAGCCAGAGATTAACTATCAGATCCTAGCTTGAACATGATGTTGGATGCAAATTTGAATTTGCTAGTCCACCATCTGTTAAAGAGGTTTTGGAGTCGCCAACTGAGATAGTGGTGGCTATGCTTGGTGGAGTTCATCAAATAACTTCATACAGAAAGATCAATGCTGAACTATGGGAACTAGGAAGAAGCTTTTCACGAGTCTTTTGGTAGAAGATTTTGTTGAATCCAGATACTAAATAACATTCATCAGTTAGAAAGAAAATTACAGCCAGACTCTGAATCCTGGTCATCAGACATTGCCAAAAACTAGAAAATCAAATTTCCATAAGCACAAAGTTCTCTGCATTTCTTGTGATAAGCTGTTTCCATATGACAAATGCCAAGAACCTTCCTACTACAACAATCTACACAGCAGAGAGCCATTAACCCCCCAAAAAATTATCTTTCATTTGCCATAGAAAACCTGCATTATGGTCCTATAAACTAACCCTCTTTTATTCTTCAACACCTCTCTCATCCTGCTCTCTTCAGGCACAGCTCCTTTGCTCTTCACTATCTCCAATAACTCTTTCCCTTCTTCCTCCATCCCTGCATTCACCAATCCTTCAAAACTACCCAAACAAGTAGCTGCATTAGGCTTCATTCCCCTTTTCTCCACCATCTCCAACACATACTTCTTCGCCTCTTTCACAAACTTCTCTTCTCCACTCTCCGCCAACGATTTGATCAGCACACTATATGTATACGCATTCGGCAGCACCCCAGATAACAGCATACGCAGGTAAACCTTGTGAGCCTCCTTAGGCTGCCCTGCATTGGCGTATGCCTCGATCACCGCCGTATGAGCCACTACATCTGGCATTTGGTTCTTGTCCTTGATTAGAGAGAATAGTTCCAAGGCCTCGTGGGTCAACCCGTCCTTAGACAATCCGTCGAACATCTTCACTGCATTGTTGATCATCCCATCAGAACGTATCTTCTGAAACACTTCTTGCAAGTTTGTTGGGTCTTCGGGTTCCTCAATTACGGGTTTCTTGTTAAATGGGTCGTATGGTGGTGGTAACTTGGATTTATCTATCTGCTTAGTCGACGATTTGGTTACCTCTTTCGTGTCCGCTTCAGAATCAGAGTCTTCTGAATCAGATAGCGAGAAATTGACTAAAGTGTTGCGCTTCGGAGGAGCTGAAGTAGTCGTAGAGTTATTCGAAATGGTAGTTTCTGGGGTGGTGGTGGAGAATGGTCTGCTTCTGAATGCGCTAGTTGTGGAGACTGATAAAAAGGACACTGTTTTGGGGATTCGGTTAGGAAAAGTGGAGTAGTGGAAACGAAGGGCACAAGGGGAAAGCAGTCCGCAAAGTAGTGAGAAGGACGGCGCAGGAGAGATGGTGAGCCAACGGGCAATGGTTATTCCGGCCATCGGCGATGTGACGGAGTAGAACGTGAAATGTGAATAGCAGGCGGGACCATTTGGACATAAGTAGTCCCTGTGCTTCAATTTTAAGAAATTCGGGTATAGAATTTTCAATTGTTTTGAAATAAAAACTATTAATTTTAAAAAATAATTAACAATTCAAGATATTGAGAAAGTATTTTTTAAAAATTATGGTAATTTTTTTTGTTAACTATCCAAATAATGACTATGCTAAACAAATTGAAACAGCAAAAATGTCTTTTTATTATTTTCAAAAAGAAGTTCGCGATATTGTTTGATTATAATATACAAAAAATAAATAAATTTATTCAATGATCATCTTAAGCACGAGTATCTCACGCTGTAAATAGTGCCTCAAAATTTGTTTAAACACGTGAAGTCTTATTTTTCTTTGGGAAAGAAATCCTAAAATTTTGGTCATCTCTTTTGACGAGGCGTTCGATTGGAAAACATGATCACTCTTAGCTTGAATCCTCTACCTTGTCAATATCAATAGTAACAACATACCAATGAAATTTCACATATAGATTTTGGGAGAGGTAGACTGATACAAATCTTACTTGTATTTCATGGAGATAGATAAGTTGTTTATGAAAGATAATCAGCTTAAGTAACACATATCAAAGAAAAATCAAAAGGAGAAAACAGAAATAATGTAAATATCACAAATAATAGTAGAAGCCTCTTAAAGTATATAGAGAAAATGGAATAATAACCACAACAAAATGAAACGATAGCAAAACACAATAAACAACATGTAGTAGTAGAAATTGAGGGATCAGAAATTACAAAAAGGGTGCTAAATACTACTGTATGCAAGGAGAAACCTATATCACTGGACATAGAGACGACTCAACTCTCAAGCACCTAATACCTTAATCTGCAACATTCATAACTTTTTATCTAAGGTCATACACCGAGTAAGCTAAAAATGTGTTATGTCATGGCTAATTACTTCTCTCCAATGCTTATCTAGCTTAATTCAACCTCTTTAAAAAGTTCACCATAGTCGAGCTCACGCTTCCTCAACAGAGCATTTGCATCTCTCATTTTTACATTGCCCAAACCATCAATCTCACTTCCAAAAGCTACCCCTAATCAACATTCAAACTCAAAATCAAAATTCACTTTAGTTTCTAACATATGGATAATAGAAATATAAAAGATATGAAATTTTAAACTTAAAAGCGTAATTTGAACCCATAATCGAGTCACTTATTCTCCAACAAATTATTGGACGAACTTTTAAAACTCTGAGAACACACAAACACAAAAAATTTAAGTCAGATTGAAGCACAAAAAAAAAAAAATTGAATCCATATCTAACAGTTGAAAATTACAAACAATACTAAAAACAAGAAAAAAATAGCCAGATAAAAATTATCGGAAGATGAAATCAAAACACGTTATTGAAAAGCGAATGATTTTCTTTTTAAAAAGAATATTGGCCGAGCTCCATCAGTTTTATTTATTTTTCTAAAAAAATTGACTGATTTTCATCGATTGTTTTTACATAAAAAAAAAATATATTGAAAACTATGATTATTTTTTAATTTTTTTTTTAAAATCGAAGGATTCTGTGGATTATTTTTACCACAAATTTCGTCTGTTGGTTTTTAAACGTGGCAAATCTGCGTTGCCAGAATTTATTATTTATCTATTTTCTTATATTTGTCTTTTTAAATTAAGAAAAAAAACAGTGTGGTTTTATTAACCAAAAAAAAAAACACACTCCCGCGTTTTAGATTTTTACTTTTACGCGTAGCGCGGTGCGCTATAAAACGGGGAAAGAACCCTATAACTCCTTTTAAATTCCGCTTCCTCTTTTCCTCTCTTTTGGAGTATTCTTTTTTCTCACTGGCCTCTCTTCTTGAGGAAAATCTCCATTTAATAGAGTTATTCCCTTCATATTTAGCGAAGTGTTTCATTTTTTCCCCAAATTCAATCTCTGCGTTCCCCGCCTGCAATGTGTTTGATTTTTAGCTAGTCCCAATTTCATATTTAACACTTCGCGTTTCTTGGTAATTCTCAACTTCTTCTTATGATTCTTTGTGGGTGTTGGACTTAAGCTTCCATTGTTCTTGAACATGCTTTCTTGACTGCTTATGATTCTTTGTGGGTGTTGGACTTATTAGCTTCTATTTTTCTTGAACATGCTTTCTTGATTAACTTCTGCTTATGATTCTTTGTGGGTGTTGGACTTATTAGCTTCCGTTGTTCTTGAACATGCTTTCTTCATTAACTTCTGCTGATGATTCTTTGTGGGCGTTGGACTTATTAGCTTCCATTGTTCTTGAACATGCTTTCTTGATTAACGTTTTGGATCTTTAATATTATTGGTCATGCTATATTTGATTTGTTCATACTATTCTTTTTACTTACGATTCTCTTTTGGGTATTGGACTTAGCTTCAATTGTTCTTGAACATGCTTTCTTGATTAACGTTTTGGATCTTTAATGCTATCTGTTGGGCTATATTTGATTGTTCATACTATTCTTTTTTACTTGTGATTCTCTTTGGGGGTGTTGACTTAGCTTCCATTGTTCTTGAACATGCTTTTTTGATTAACGTTTTCGATCTTTAATACTATCTGTCATGTTATGTTTGATTGTTCATACTATTTTTTTTACTTATGATTCTCTTTAGGGTATTGACTTGGCTTCCATTGTTCTTGAACATGCTTTCTTGATTAACGTTTTGGATCTTTAGCACTATCTGTTATGCTATGTTTGATTGTTCATACTATTTTTTTTTTACTTATGATTCTCTTTTGGGTATTGATTTAGCTTCAATTGTTCTTGAACATAACTTTCTTGATTAACGTTTTGGATCTTTAATGCTATCTGTCATGCTATGTCTGATTGTTCATACTATTCGGTTTACTTATGATTCTCTCTTGGGTATTGACTTAGCTTCCATTGTTCTTGAACATGTTATCTTGATTAAAGATTTGGATCTTTAATATTATCGGTTATGCTATGTTTGATTGTTCATACTGTTCTTTTTACTTATTTCACAAAGATTAGATTGCTGATTGGATTTTGTTTTTCACTTTGTTCTATGGAAATTTATCTTGAATCTTGAGTTGGAAGATGTCATAGACAAGCATAAGGCCTTGAAGATAGTCTCTGCTCTTTCAAGTATGGAACAGCTATAATTTCTTTGGTTTTTCACCAAACAAGTTGGTGAACCTATGTTGTCCTTTATTTTTTCCCAAACAAGTTTGTCAACCTATGTTGTCTAGTTGTACAATTCGTGAAAGTAAAATAACTTGGGAAAAAGAGAGGGAAATTTAATGTTTCAAAGAGTCACAGATTATGATTTTGTATGTCATCTGCTTCAATGTTTATCTAAGCTATCCTGAGGTCCAACCTTTTTTGCTGACTTATTTCATGATCATTAAATTCCCAATTTTCATGTGAAGCATAATCTAATAACTTTAAATCATGGAAGCAAGAGTTGCTATTAACTTAATAACTTCAAACAATAGAAAAAGGAATTCCTCTCATTCCAGGAAAAGAACATTTCCGTATCTCTTCTTCAAGGATTAGTACCTACACGCCCAATCTTATTCTATAGATCCTGAATTTACTTCTTGTTCCAAGTTTTCCAGTGAACACTCTCCATTTCCTGTCACATTCATGTTTTCATTTGTCATCACCCTTTTTTCCATACAGATTATAGTCTTGGGTCTTTGAGAGCATTGATATTTCACTTGGCTGAGTTGGAAATCACTAGTTGATTGGGATTGATGCATAATTGATTGATTAATACAACTTTTGTAGTTGGCCTTGTTGGGTTAGTTTGTCTATGATTTAACTCCACTTTAAACTGTTGAGTATGCCTGAATTTTTATTTTTATTTCTAAATCAGTTCCATCTTTGAGGCCACCAATTAGCATTTGCTATGATATTTTGCAACAATCATAGGGCTTGTCTATGCATACTTAATATGGTATACATAATTGAATAGTAGCACACACTTATTGTTATTGAATTTGATGTAAGTGTGATGGGGAGAGAAACAAACCGTCTGCAGAATATTCTCATGGGTAAGCGGTGCATGAAGTATATGTATTTTCTTCTCTTAGTACTTCTGGTTTTTCTTGATAATGTTATCTTTGATTTGATAGAGTGATTTAATGTATGATTTAACTCCACTTTAAACTGTTGAGTATGCCTGGATTTTTATTTTTGTTTCGAAATCAGTTCCATCTTTGAGGCCACCAATTAGCATTTGCTATGATATCTTGCCACAACCATAGGGCTTGTCTATGCATACTTATATGGTATACATAATTGAATGGTAACACACTTATTGTGATTGAATTTGATGTAAATGTGATGGGAGATAAACAAACCGTCGGCAGAATATTCTCATGGGTAAGCGGTGCATGAAGTATGTGTATTTTCTTCTCTTAGTACTTCTGTTTTTTCTTGATAATGCTATCTTTGATTTGATAGAGTGATTTAGTGCCGTTAAAAAGTTTTAAATGGTGATGTCCTCATTTGCAAATTATGGTGAAATTGTTATGTAAATATACTCGAGAATGAGTCAAATGTGACTCAAATACCAGTTTTGATCTCCAACTTATATATACTTGCCATTGATCTTAATTGGAAGTGATTGTAGGAAAACTTCACATTAACAAAATTCTTGAGGATGCTAATATGATTTACGTCCATGTGAAGTAGAAGGTTTTTATAGTTTAAGTGGAGAAAAATAAATCAAACCAATGCTTGATTATTATAATATATAAATCAACATCGAGAAGACAATTATATTTAAGAATTCATGTTACAAATGGAGAATATAAAAAGGCAGCCCGGTGCACTAAGCTCCCGGGGAAGGGCTGTACCACAATAGATCGAAGAGGAATACTTTTTCAACCATTCAATCGAGTTCCTTGAGATATACGTGTGTAATATCAATTTTGTGTACTTTAGATTCATATTATAAATAAATATTATTTGTATTTACTCACATATTTGATGCTGCTAGAAGTTCCACTTCTTAGATGGAAATCTTTTAATCAGAGAATTGTTTTTCCATCTTATTCCAATTTCCTTAGACATTTTAAGTGTTCTTTTCATTTAATTTACCTTTGGGAGTGTTTTCGATAGTTTAAGTTTTTACAAGAACCTATTTCTTTGTAATATTCAGATATTAGGAAAGGATCATTTTGTAGGTTTACTTAGGCCTTTAACGATAATTTCCTAGTTTGATTATATGTTAAATACATCGTAAATGTTGGACATGTTTTTATAAACAGCCCTTAAAAGGCTCCTCGTGCGCATAACCTGTCACCAAAGCAGACAGAGAATTTCTCCATTGCCGGCACAGAGAAATTTGGAGAGATGACTCTTTCAAGAGCTCTCCATTTCTGCAGGAGCTTTTCCACAGTTTCTTCCGAACCATTACGTGTTTGCATCGTGGGGAGCGGGCCTGCCGGGTTCTACACT
Source organism: Solanum appendiculatum (assembly GCA_018342035.1). Lineage (NCBI taxonomy): Eukaryota > Viridiplantae > Streptophyta > Magnoliopsida > Solanales > Solanaceae > Solanum > Solanum appendiculatum. Next base: position 1,144,071 of record JAGDQO010000431.1, on the reverse strand, counting down.
GCCGATAAGGTACAACTGTCTCTGCTTTGAACTTTCTACTGTTTCTGATTTTTCTGATTGTTGTAAGAAGTTGGGAAGCTTTGTTTTAACTATTGCCAGATTTTGAAAGCTCACGAAGGAGCTGAAGTTGATATAGTTGATCGGTTACCTACGCCATTTGGATTAGTCAGGTCTGGAGTGGCTCCTGATCATCCTGAAACAAAGGTCCTATACTCTAATTTGTCTCCTTCATTGTATCTTTTTTTTTTCCAGAATAGTGATGGCAATAGGGCAAGGCAGCTGGTGGGAAGGGCAGGGCGAACCCTAAGAGGGGAGGGCAGTTTTATCTTACATGGGACATGGTGGGGATGGCAGAAGTACTTTTGAAAAGTTAATAGCTGAGCGGGGCAGGGGCAGGCCAAGAGCAAATTACTGTAAGAGTTCACCCTGAGCTTTTGATGCACTCACCCCGTGCTTGTTGTACTCCAATAATTGGGTAAACGTTCCACAGTTAGCGTATAGCTAAAGCAGTGTGCAATTATAGAAGCAGAAGCAGGAAAGAATGAATACCCCCCCCCCACCCACCAGCCTGCCCGCCGGATAGACCTTTTCACTTGTTGAGATTTTTTTTGCCTCACTCCATACCAGCAACAAACTTTCTGGGTGATAAATGTTTACATCTTGTTTATATTATTTGTGTAGGTGCTAATGGTACTCCCCCTCTATTTTATTTTATATGACATATTACTATTTGGAGAAGGGAACAAATCTTTTCCAATATTTCTTAAATATTTTAAGTTATAATTTTTTCTATTGTACTTTTTATTGAATCCTATCCAAGCATGTCAATTTTGTCTCCGAAAGATTGAGAATCTCATAGGTGAATTCAGATATAAGATTAGACTTTGACCCTCATATTATAAACCTCATCATTCTTTTCTGGAGACAAGGAGTAGTATATTTTTTACTTTAAAATAATGAACTACCCATCTTGTGTTTTTCTATATGAGTAAAGCAAAGTATTCTTGAGTGATTAACAGAATGCTTCAATTTGAGACAAAGAAAGCAATTAACAAGTAATAATCCAGCAAACAAAATCTTGCTGCACGAACCGGAGTGTTGTAAAATTATCTTTTGGAATAGTTTTCATTTTAAAACTCCCTGAAATACTGCTCTTATTAACTCTTAGTTTACCAGAATACTTGCAACAGATTGTGACGAACCAGTTTTCTCGGGTTGCTCAAAATAGACGTTGCTCGTTCATTGGGAATGTCTCTCTTGGAGCCTCTATATCTTTGGCTGAGCTGCGTGAATTATATGATGCGGTAAGACTCTACACAATGATGAGGATGCGTTTGATTCTCTGACAATTTTTTACTTTCTTGGTGCAGTATGTATTATCCACCAGATTCGAAGTTAATATATCATTTTGCAGGTGGTGCTTTCTTATGGAGCTGAAAGTGATCAAGCTCTTGGAATTCCCAGAGAAGTATGTTACTCAACGGGGTGTCTTTGTTGAGTTTCCTTCCTTTAGAGTTAGTGTCTTAGGGAACAAATATTACTGATGGCTCCATAACAAACAAACAAATAAAATAATTATGGATGGTATCATTTGATTAATCTTCTATCACTATGCTTCTGTTATTTCTTAAAGAAACATAGTTTCTGTTTATCCATCTAGCACTGCATGTATTGTAGGATCTGTCTGGGATATATGCTGCCAGAGAATTTGTTTGGTGGTATAATGGCCACCCAGACTGCCGAAATCTGGCACCAGATTTGAAGAGCTCCGATACTGCTGTTATTATTGGTCAGGTATGTCTATATAATGTCCATAATGCTATTTCACGTGTAAGCAGAAATTGCAATTGTGGTAAAATTGTACTTCTAGTCTCTAGACATGTGTATTCAACTTTTAAAAGAAGCCACTATTTGCTTAAATTTAAATAGCAAATCATGTGCACCCAAAGGTATGGCCTAGTGGCCAATGAAGTGGGAGGAGAACCATGAGGTCTCACGTTCAAATCCCAGGTAAAACACGCTAGGTGATTTTGTCCATCTTCACAGCGTTATTCTATACCTATGCTAGTGGACCGATGGAATAGTCAATCTGTGTCCAAGTTGCCTGGACTCCACCATCATAAAAAAAAAAGATGTAGCAGGTACAGGGTACATGATAGAATAGTCGAGGGTACACAAGCTGGCTTTGACACTACCGTCATTTAAAAAAACTATTTGCTTAAATTTAAATTGCATAGAGAGTCCTCTTTTTTGATTAGCAATTTTTTTGGTTAAGATTTAACTAAACCAATGGAACAAGTCCCTATGCCTCTTTTTGGGTTAATAATAAGCCTACCAAATCTTTTCTTCTATCTCAGTCTGTCTTCATGATGTTGTATAATTCAATCACAACCAGAGCTTACCACGTAGACATCATCTGTTAATACTTATACTGGGCTAGGGGCTGACTTCTGGTGCTTAATTGATAGTTGATACCTACAGTATGTTGCTCCACATTGGATGTTTCACTGCATTACTACGCCAATCAACTCATCGGTTTATAGTCTGAGTTTTGTCTATGGGGGAGATTGGTAAATGCATTATTGTCTTATCAGAGAAGGTTTCTTTTCATGAAATGTTTGCATTACTTTGAAACAAAATCTTCTCTAGGAAGTCGCCCTAGAACTTATTTGTTTAGAACTTTGTAAAAGAGTAGGCACAGTGAAATGTAGTTCCTTGCTAAGCGTTTTTCACTTTTGTTAAGGGAAATGTAGCTCTTGATGTGGCGCGTATCCTTTTACGACCAACTACTGAATTGGCAACAACTGATATCTCCTGCCATGCTTTGGCAGCTTTAAGCGAGAGCTCCATTAGGTTTGCCTTTTGCCTTCTGTTTTCTTTTTTTGGTCTTTTTCAATTCAATTGTCATCACATGTTGTAGTTAAATATGTACCAAAAAAAACATTTTGTACTTAAATGATGATGCTTATGCTTTTGAATATTGTTAGAAAAGTGTATTTGATTGGAAGACGTGGAGCAGCACAAGCAGCCTTCACGGCGAAAGAACTGCGTGAAGTTCTACGTGAGTTCGTGGATTTTGTCTGTCTAAGATTTCTGGTTCCAGCTCCTCCCACTTTCATTCAACATGCTATTCATTTAAACTTTACAATCACAAGATAATTAAAGCCAGATATTATTTGCGCCAGTAATTGGGTTAATGAAATTTATGTTGCTTCAGGTATCAAGGACCTATCCATTGAAATTCGGCAAGCGGATTTAAGTAAAACCCCAGCAGATGAGGTATGCCTGCTATCTATATTACTGGTTAAGGCTCCTAAGAACTGATGTACCCTTAAACTTTACTCTTTTGTAGCATAATTGCTTCCACTGCTTTTCTTTAGATAATCCCTTCGATCTTTTGAAATATAAAACTTGCTTCTCATTTTAGCTTCAACTACCATGTAAAAGAAGAAAGAAAAGAGATGGGGATACAACCATATGATTAAGAGAAAAAAGACCTAATGGTTCTTTAACTACAATGGTAAGTTTGAATTGATCCGTTAGTGTTTCTGTCTGACTTGTCTTTTCAAATGAAGAAAGTACTAGATAAGTAAATATAGTGCAAGAATGAGGGTAATGTGCCATGCTGGATCATTTTGAGAAAAGTGAAGCCTATCTGGTTGAAAAGCTGATCCGGAGGTGTTAGAGACTTGGGGTCCTAGATGGTGTGAGGAGTTGTCTTCTTACTTCCTCCATTTTAATTTGTTTGTCTTTTTCTTTTTTTAGTCTATTTTAAAAAGAATGCCTCTTTCCCAATTTGACAGCTCTTTAATTCCCACATCCAACATGACATATTTAAGGCCACAAGAGTAAAGGATATTTTGGTACCTTATACATTTCTTTAGTTTTAGATCACAAGATCAAAATTCTTCTTACTTTCTTAAACTCTATGCCTGCCAAACTAAGACAAACAAATTGAAACAGAGGGAGTGTATAGTATTTGGCAAGTTTCACCTCATGAGCTAGTTTCCTCACGTTTTCATTTGAATGTTTGGATATTTCAAAACAGAGGTATTGCACATCCCTAGAAATTAACTGAAAAAGCAGTCATCAAACAATTGTTCTGATTGTAGGCAAAGGTGGATGACATGTGATTTTCATTATATTTTATCATGGTATGTGTTTCTCATTGAATATTGTATCCTGTATACTAGAATTGTTACTATATTTAGCATAAAGAACAGTTGCTACACTTCAAAAGGTTGAAGGACTATAATGCCAGGGAAGAAGAAAAAAGGTGCAAGATCAAAATGCTTAACTTTCTAAGGTGGAGCTTGCTTTAAAAATTTGAAAACAGTTTTTGCAAAATCTGTGTTCCAACCAAAAGCTATTTTCCAATTTTTTGAATCTAACACCACTTAAGCTAAAGAGGCATTGATGCACTTTGCTCCACGAATTTCACATTGCTTCTATGCACTATTGTTATTCATAACTTTGGTATCCCCCAAGTTGAGTATTCTGTTCTTTTGTTTTGTATGCAAAGGAAGAACTAAAGAATAACCGGATTAAAAGGAGAATTCATGAACTGCTCTCTAAGGCAGCCACTCCTACAACTTCCGTATGCAATCCAGGTCAAAAAGAACTGCACTTTGTTTTCTTCAGGAAACCAGACAGGTTCCTGGAATCAGATTGTAGAAGTGGTCATGTTGCTGGTTTGCGGGTGGAGAGGACAATTCTTAAAGGTAAACTGTGAGAGAATTGTATGCTTATAAAACTCCTTGCACTTTTTTTGTTTTTTTTTGGGTGTATGTTCTTCAATAGAATTTTCTGCTTTTACCATTTGTTCTATTTTAATTATTTTAGCATGGAGTTGACATTGTCTGGCGAGGACTTTTGATGTTGTTAAGATTTTTTTGATATGATGGGGGAATCTCGCATACAAAACACGTATACAAAAGGATTGGTTGATGAGGATTTATGTTTTGTTAGGTGTGCACATATGTGTTTGTGCAAGTCATGTATTTGACTGAGTGTATGCTTGTGTGCACATTTTTTATTGTAGTGTTTCTATATTATTCTGTTGAGATAGAATGTGCAATAAGTGTATAGCAACACGTGGATAAGAGCATATGTAATATGATTAAAATACTTTTGTGCCTTATTACATTAACGTAATGCACCATGTGCCCTTTTCTTATATAAGTTAAATAATTTTGTTAATAATGGAAAATCTTCCATATAAAAGCACCAAGCGGTATACCAAAAAGTGGAGAATTTACTATGTAATATGATCCTCCACGGACGTTTCCTGATCATCTGTACAAATCGACCTCATGGAAGAGTAAAAAGAAACTAGAAATGCGTGTCGATTCCTCAAATGTACATAGTAATTGTCTATCCCATCAGAAGCTCTCCTATTTTCTACCTTCCAGGACCCACATGATTTCTAGGGGGGCAACATCTTAGGTTCACCGATTTCTCTTCCTATTTCTAAGTTTTCAGTTGGAGAATGCCTCCATCACAGATTACAATAGATGTGAGATATAGGCCAAGGTAATTAATGAAACATATTTCTATCCAATTTCAGATAAAATATGCTTATACAATGTAAATTCAGTTTTTAATGTAACTAACCAAATGTCTGATAAGAAATGCATATGCACTAATTAATCCAAAGGCCTTTTCCATTATTGCCATTTCTGTACAATAACGGGTGACTGAGTGGTTGAGGCATTAGAAAGAGTAATAACATGGAGATTCCAGGTCTGTTTCCTAGTTATAACATTCATTATTAGCCTATTCCTTCAGCTTTGTGTGAAAACCAAATAACCCTTTAATGTTTTGTGTGTGCGTGTATAGTTTGCCCCAAAAAGATGTGAAAGACTTCACATAGTGTCTGCATTATGTCAGAGTTATATCTCATAAATGTGCATGTTGAAGATCTTGTTCATGAGAGAGAACTTCTAACTCTGAACTTTTTCTTCCTACAGAAGATGTTGGCTCTGGGAAACAAATTGCTGTTGGTACTGGACTTTTTGAAGAAATGGAATGCGGGTACACTGCTTTAGTTTTCTTTGTTTCCCTGCATTTAAAATCTTTTCTTCCTTCTACCAAGTCATATAATATAGCATGTAAAAAACTGCTTCAGTTCTAGATTTTATTTCATATTGCCGTGGTGTAGGGAATTCCTTCTTTATTTTCAGCTAAACCTATCTCTGCCCTGAATGTTGATGTGTTGTACGGCACTTGTTTGTAGGCTGGTATTGAAGAGTGTTGGTTACAAGTCGATACCTGTTGATGGCTTGCCTTTTGATCACCATAAAGGTATGTGATGAAAGCTATAAATCATGACAACCATGTTGGTTGTTCTTAAAGCTCCTCGCTTTTGTATTTTCTATTAGCAATTGCAAATACTTCCATTCACATTAGTGGTTTTGATTCCATTTTTTATCCCATCCTGTGGAAAGGTGTTTTCATCATTCACATCAATTACCTGAAAGCTTTGATTGCTGTGTGGTCCATCACTCTTGCAAATTTAAATGACCTGGGCCTGCTTTCCCAGGTATTGTTCCAAATATTCGGGGACGTGTGTTAAGTGAAGCTTCTGGAGATGCACAAGTCGAGAAAGGCTTGTATGTATGTGGGTGGTTGAAGAGAGGACCAACTGGGATAATTGCTACAAATCTTTACTGTGCTGAAGAAACTGTAAGTGCATATCGATCACAACCTAGTGCTTTACTATTCCCCTCATCATGACACGAAGGAATTTTCATTCTAGAATATTATAGTTAGCCTTGCTAATCATGAGACATAGCAGGTCGCTAGCATATCAGAAGATGTTGAGAGAGGAGTGCTAACATCAAGATCTGGCTTATCTAAGCCCGGAAGGGAGGGCCTCCTCCAATTGCTAGATAGCAGGAATGTCAAAATTGTTCCATTTGGTGGCTGGGAAAAGATTGACAGTGAAGAGAAAAGAAGAGGGAGTCTGAAAAACAAACCTAGGGAAAAACTTACCATTTGGCAGGATTTATTAGAAGTTGCCACCAAGTGTTAGAAGTATCTCCAGGATGGCAGATTTTGCTTACATCTATGGTTTTATGGTAAAGCCCGAACTCTATAACTCTTCTCAGATGTGTGCATTATTATTAACCCTTGGCATTTAGAGAATTTGCAGTGCATTTTTTCTAAGAAAACATTAGAAATAATCGGTTACCTGCCAATTAGCTCTGTTTTGAGCTCTTCTGGTCCTGGAACCTTAATACTGACATGGTGACAGATTTTAACCAGGTTGAGGCAGGTGACTAGTGTTGTGCTTTTGTAACACAGCCGCCATCATTTGAAGTTGATCACTGTAGTTGTTATTAAAGGCTCAGCATATGCATTCATTTCAGTTAAGGACCAAACACACTTTTTTTTGCATTGATTCCTCCAATTTTTGGTAGTTAGTTGAATCAGATAAAGTGCGCGCACTAAAGCAATTTATGGGCAACGGCCATACTTTGAAATTGAAGTACTTTAGTTATATTATCTCTTTTGGGCTGACAGTTCAAAATGAAATGACAACCATTATAGGAATTAGCATATCGTCTTTATTTCTTTAGTACCTAGTATCTCTTCTTAACTTTTTTGAGAATGACAAAAAAAAAAAAAAAACTTTTTGAGAACATGCTTATTCGAATTATAAGCCTACGAAATAGATCGTCATGTGGAGAAGGAAAAAAAGTATCGACAAGACATGTTGACACCTTGTACATAAAAATGTTGAAGAGGATAAGTACTCATACTTCTCCAAAAGCATACTTTAGTGAGGAAGTAAGATCTCTTGACCATTTACAAAAACGAATAGAAAAAAATAGCTCTTTTAGATCTCAGGTGTAAAAATTAAGACAACTAAAAACAATTTGTCAGTGACTTCCAAAATTATTTTTTCCTACTTGGCATTTACTATGAAAGATACTTGTTTACCATATATCAACCCATTCAAGTGCACACCCCTAATTCTAAAGGTCCTAATACAATGGTGTCTTCACTTAAAATGAGAGAGGTGAGGTTCATGGTTATACCTTTTCGGATATTCTTTATTTTAGTATACGTTCAAACATTGGTTCCTCATCAATTTCAACTTCGAAACTACAAGTTCTTCACATTGAGAAGAGGAACGGTGATGATCACCATTCACTTCTATAAGCCATCTAATTTCAACTAGTACTATTTTCTGAGAGAGAATGAACAATAACATCAAATCTTTTAGATTATTTAGCATGCATTTTGGTCAAATACAAAAAATAGTGAACAGATAAGCATCTGGGGTGGTGGCGCAGTTGGCTAGCGCGTAGGTCTCATAGCTTCTGAGTGATCCTGAGGTCGAGAGTTCGAGCCTCTCTCACCCCATTTCTCTTTTTATTCAACTTAAAATGATGTAATACTAGTTAGTGACTTTCTCTTTATAGAAAAATAAATTTAACACTTTAATACTTGCCAACACCTTCCACTTGCCTAGTGTTATGGTTCTCTTGCTACTTTTTCTTGTTTCTTCAGAAGATATTAGGAATGACCTCCACTTATTGTTGTGCGGTTCAATTGATATTCCTTTCCATGCCAAACTCTCTTTTGTCAAATGTAACTATAAGATTAAAAAACGAAAGGAATTAAAGCAATAAGGGGTGGTGGCGCAGTTGGCTAGCGCGTAGGTCTCATAGCTTCTGAGTAATCCTGAGGTCGAGAGTTCGAGCCTCTCTCACCCCATAATTATTTTCCTTTTTTAACTTTTGGCAAATTTCATTTTCCCATCATCTAAGACTCATGTATATGTAGTATATTCTACTTAGGACTCATGCATATGTAGCCTACTCCTACTCTAGCTGAATCTCTTAGTAACCAAAGTATTCTACTACTTCTGTATGTATAAATTTAGGCATCCATGCACACTGTTATCAAGCAATATTACTACTTTACTTTCTCCCTCTCTTGGCTGCGTTTGCTTCTACACTATAGTATTAGTCATTCCACTCAAATCACCTCTGTCATGTGTCATTCAATTTCGATTCACACTTACGAATATCAAAATAGATTTCCTGAGTGTTTTGCCTGCTGCCAAACGAAAGCAATTTCCCCGAAACTTGCACGTCCTTCCTCGTAACACATGAAAAATTGGATCATTTGCATTCAGACAAGAAGCAAATAGATCTTAGCAGAATCTTGCTCATCAAAATGTGTGATTTTTGACTCCCAAAGTAACAAACATTTTTTCCTTTTCAGTCCCTCTAGTTGGAAATGGTTCATGATTGGTTATGGGTTATCTCTGAAGGGTCCCATATATCATGATAAGAAATGGATGCCATAATCCCAGCACGCCCTCCACTATGTTTAGCTGGACTTTTCAGCATATGAGGTTTTTTCTTGGAAGACGTGGTATACTTGGGAACACTAATAATATATTAATTGGATAAATCATGGAAAGGATGGTTCTCTTCTATAGTATTATATTGACATGAAAAAATGAAAGAAGAAATGTGCAGTTCCCCTTGCAACCAAGGGAGAGCTCTTTATTCTTTATTACCCAGCTCATCTAGTTTTTTTTTCCCCTTCCGAGACCATCTACAAAGATGGCATAACGCTATTTTCCAATGGTGGAACTCCCAAACCAACATTACAGAGATCTCTCTCTCTTTAATTAATAACTAAATAGAAACTTGTGAAGCAGGTACAACATTCCTACGACTGCCTAACGTATACAAACATGAACTGATCAGTTCATCTACCGAGTTGTGAACAGCACCCAACACAGAGAGATCAACATTGAGTACAGGCAAAACTGCAGTACAAACTCAGGTCACTATTATTAAGTGAGCAAACTTAACAGCCTTGAAATTTGATCTGCACAGGCTATAAAGCAAACCTTCTTCATTTAGCACCAGCACCAACTGTTAAAACTTCGAAGATTAACTAGCTCATCCAACTTTTATTAGAGGAGCAAAACTGCAGCGTGAAGCCATGTTTTTTCCCGCAAGACCTAACCTATATGTAACTCTTTGAAAAACCATATGTGTGCATGTTGGCTGAGCAAATTAACCAATTTTGTTAGGCAGTTTTGTGAGTGCCAGCACCTGTTGATTCATTGGAGTATGAACTTGGTTGATGTTTACTTGCTTGTGGCAGGTACTTATAAGCAACCACTGAAACGCCAATGGTAGCAGAGAGCCCTATACAACTCCATAGCCACTTCTTCTGGGTTCTTTTCCTCTGTCGCTGCTTCCGAGCAACCTCTGCAGAACATTTGAAATGGAAATTGTCACTCTAATAAAGAAATGACATCACTTGTAGAGCAACATAAGCATATATTCCAACTATCACATTCAAAATTTAGGAGCTACCGAGAGATTTAAAAAACAAGTTCTGTGGGGGTTATTATTAAAGCTACACTAAATGAAATGGCGGTTTCCAAAGCTACAACGAACTAAGTAAAGATAATCCTGACCAAGGGTCTTTAAGCCAATAATAAATGAAAGTTACAGTTTTCCCAAGCTATGACTCTTAACTGATAAATAATACTGACCAAGGGGCTTTAAACTAAAAATTGGCAACCAACAAGGTAGATAGTTCGAAAAAGTTTGATAAAAGTATGCCGCTACATTAATGCAGCAAATCACAATGTCACTGTCTGTACACGTTGAATAAACCGGCAGCAGGAGCAATAACCCACTCCTTTCAACTTTAATAAGGGCGGAGTCTATGACATGTAAGCCAAGCATTATAGTATATTTCTCATATCAGATGATGCAGAACCTTAATTGAATGATGGACCTAATCAAACAGACATGTGCGTATGACAATAAATGAAGGATGTGCTAGCTCAGAAGTATTCTACAACTACAAGTTATTATACAGCATAGTCTATGGAACTAGGGGAAATTGGGTATGCATTTCGTCTAAGTAAAGATGCCTGGCTGATTGAGAAAAACGCCAGCCAAGTGTTTTATGTGAATGCAAGGCACACACTCATCCTAGATGTACCTCTTTTGAATGGGATATAAGATTCTCTCAGTTATAGGAAATTAAAATTGAAGCAAGCCACAACAATAGTAGCTGTTATGACGAGACCTGTCAGTGCCTGGATGGTAAGGGACATTTATCAGAGTTGTTATAAGTAGGAACTGAGTACAGCAAGAGAAGTAACACCTACCAATGATTTCCTGATTTCTCTGGGACATCTCATGATTTACAGCCTCGTAGTATCGGAGCCTGTCTCTCAACCTTGAAATCTCCTGGTTTTTTGACTCAAGAATTGATTCTGCAGCTAGTTCAGCTTCTGCACGAGCTTGGCCTTTTCCAATTGCTTCAGCAACAAATCTTGAGACAACTACTTCCTGATAGAGCTGCTCAATTGCAGCATTATCAAGCTGCATATCACCAATGACATCTGAAGGAGAAGGAAGTGTTAACCCTGCCTTAGATAGAACAGTACTGATGATCTGCCACTGACATCGCATCATATTAAGAGCACCGTCTGCGGTTTTTCTTCTTTCAGTCTCCTCAAGGAGTTTGAGCCTTGTGGCCCGCAGTTCCGATTCAATATTAGGTCCACATGTAGATCCATTCAGAGACGACCCTTCCACGGAGAAATCTGAGGTACCATCATAAAGAAAACTACACTCATCATAGACTGTAGGAATACCTAGGAAACATGACTTTTTGTCTGACAGCTATCATAATAGAGCAATTACATTCATAGTAGTATTGCAAGAACTATCTAGGCAACATGACAGATTTTGTTTGACAGCTGTCAAAATAGAGCATCCTGCCATCAATCATCACCTTAACTTGGAAAGCATAAAATTATTAAACTGAGCCACAATCATAAGAATTTCTTGGATACAACTTTTTATTTTTTACACGTGCTGGACAGTAACGCACGATATTTTCTGCCATTCTTCTACCGTACGACAACAATTAAATTAAGTTTAATTCAAAAGTAGTTGAAAGCAATATGTATTACATTCCTCGCTATCTCATTCCAGTTTTGACTTCTTATTTGATCAAGTATTCCAATTCCAATCTGATATTTAAGTCACATTAGGGGTTCTGTAGAAAGAACTTCTCTTGACTTCTAATAAGATCAACTATACTAATTCCAATCTGATTTTTAAGGGTTCTGCAGAAAGAATTATGGTATCAGGATTATCCTTTACACGGAAAGTCTCTAAAAAAAACAAATGACTCCTGACATAAATCGAACCTCATCTAAGTGTAGCAACAAGAACTAAGCCTTGACAACAACTAGTTGGTTTCACCTAAATCTATTTTTTGCTTCCATATTCTTTTGCTCTAAGCTATAATATTGAAAGACTAGGCGTCTAGAGAAAAATTCCCCACATCATAACCTTTTACCACTTTCAATATATTGCCTCACTCATGGACAGTGTTGTCAAAGGCGCGCTTAAGCCCTGAAGCGAGGCTCAAAATGTGTTGAGCGCTTTGCCTTGCTTTATGTGCGCTTCAGTATCGTCATCAAGGTTCTAAGACATACTTTCGTTGCCAATGAGCCTTTGCTGAAGAGTTGATACTAAACAATTGATATTTCACTTTATCATAATTTTTTTCAATTTCTTTGCTCATATATTTGTCATTCATGTTTATAATTATTAGTCTTGGACTAAACATATATATTTGTACTTTTTCTTCTTTTGCGCCTTTTTTCATTAAAGCCCACGCTTTGTTTGCGCTTTGCGCTTAAAGCCCCATATGGATCTTAGAGCTTTTTTGCGCTTTTCGCCTTTGATAACACTACTCATGGATATGCATATCTACACAGGACATGTCCAAATCATCTATGATAACCTTATTTTATTTTATCCTCTATGTATGCCAGATGCACCTTCGCGAAATGTTCTCACTTCTGTAAATCTTCTATATGTTTCTGTAATATATATCAGTAGATGTAACGTAGGCTTAAGGGGAAGAGGGAGGAGGAGGTTGAATAGCTATTCTAGTTAATAATTCAGATTTAGGTGGAAAGCTACAACTCGATCCATTTCTTCTCTTTATTACCCTGTTTATAAACTAAAGCATGTAGTGACAATTTACTCAGAGGGACTAGGCAGAGAGAATAAGCTTTAACCTCAAGAATCCTGCTGTCAATAAGATCAAAAAAATCCAAGGGTCTTAACAGAAAAATCATACACATACTAATAGTTTAGTAGTGATTTCAGCGGATCAACATAGCCTATTTTCAAATATTTGCTTAATAAAACCATAGAAACAAATATTAAATTGCAAAACAGAAGCCAATTTATACCTTCATCTGCATCAAAGAACTCCCCTTGAGCAGACACATAGCTCCGACATTCAAGCCCTTTCACCTCATTAACACTTCCAACACTTAACGCATCACATCTCGGATCCAAAAATCCCTCATCTTCCTCAAACAAATTTTCATCAGCTAACTCCTCTTCCAAATTCAAATTCAAATTCAAATCCAAATCAGTCTTCTCGTTTACTTGCTCAACTTCCTCCAATCCATCAAGTTTCCGGTTCGCAAATGCTTCTCCACCACCACGTCGCTTGTGGTTGACTAAATAAGGAGAAGGAGACAACGAACCAGAAGAAGTCTCCGGAATCGGAGCTGGTTCAGGAGTAATATACAACGCCGGTGATATAAATATATGATTCGCCGGCGCCGGCGATGGCTCAATATCCTCCACCACTTTTTCTTCTTCATTCCTCTCGTTTAGCTGTTGCTTACCATAGGATTTTCGAACACGAGGTTCGAGTAGATTCTCAAAGGCTATTGCTGTATAAGTCGGCATAATAGCGATGTAACAGAAGAAAACGGAGATGTCGGCTTCGGCAACCGCGACGGCGGCGGAGGTGAACAGCTAGGTTTTGCACATCGGTGTAACTTTTTCAAGGGAAAGAGAAATGTTTCACCGCCGCAACAAGGGTTTATTTTCTGGGAAAAATGAGGGAACAAAAAGGAAAGAGAGAGAGCAACGTGTTATATGGCGTTTGCTTCAAGTCCAGCGACTTTGGAGTTGTGGGGACACGTTTGGTTGTTATATTTTCATTACTTTGGCTTCTTCTTCAAGAACAAGTTAGCTTTTTTGCTGTTAGATTTACAAAAAAATCTTTTCCAAAGATAAATACTAAAAATTTTTTGTAAAAAATAATTTTTTTTTTCGAAATTGAACCAAGATACAATTTTATTTTATAAAAAACAAGTCCATTTAACTTTTTAGACCGTATCAAATTCAGAATTTTCATTTAATGATGTTCGAAAAAAATAATCTAGAATTTGAACTTAAAACGTTAGGAAATTTCTTCTGGAAAACACCGGAAGATAAAAAGACCAGTGTATGGCATGCTACTGCTTCGGATGGATAATACGACATTACTACTCTCCGCATGAGACTCACCCTTTACTTGGGAATATAGAGGCAAAACATAGCATGTCTCAAGAGCGAGGCGAGGGTTGATTCAAAAACTATTCGGAGGAGTCCGTGTGAACACTTTTGCCCCTCCTAGATTCGCAATTTGAAGGGTTGCTCAGATGATAAACAACATTCACATTCAATTTTAAGATTATGGATTCGAATCACTTACCAAACAAAAAAATAAGAGCTATTAGAAAGGAATAAAAAAACAATACAACAAATGAAAGACTTGATTATTAAAAAACTATAGCAAGCCTAATTCCAGACGCCATGTTTATTTTGTTCTCTGTCTCCACTTCTATTTTGTTTTTTCAAAATAAAACTTATATTAAATGTGTCACCGTCTCGAAAGAAATAGGGAACACGGAATACACTTAAAATTTGAACACACGTTGATAAATTTATTTAACTGTCTTTTATTGAACAAGTAATTCTGCACAACAATTTTTTTTAGGTTAATAAAGAAAAATCATTAGGTCATATCTTTGGACATATTTATTTGTTATTTTTGACGAAAAAAACTTTTTGATAAATAATTTAAAGGCAGAATAGCGTAACAGCGCTTTAAGGGGACTATTAGGACATTCTGCCTAATTTAAATCGACGGAATTAACTCTCACAATCTTTACATTTCATAAGTGCGATTTGTATTCCGCCTAACCTTATTCTCCGCCCATACAAATGTGATAAGATTCTACAAGTGCTTTTATGTCATAGAGTAAACCTTTTTTGTCTACATTTTGTGCTTTTCCACTTCCCTCTCCATCTAACTTGAAAGTAAAATCCTCCTACATATTGGAATTTGTTCAATTTAAAGTTCTCTTTTCCTTTATTCTTTTGTCTAATAATAGCTCCTCTGGTGCTTCACATGGGACCTGAGAGATCCTTATTCTACATCCATTCTAATTTTAATGACGAAAGAACTGAAATAAGAATATGACGTTTTTTTTCCAATTAAATCTGGAGAGATATGTAGACCACAATGATCAGAGGCAGAATCAAAATTTGAAGTTTATAGGCTCAAGATTCTGGTCCATTTGAATAGTTTACACATATTCATTACATTTCTTAAGACAAATATAAAATTTAGTCCAAAGTTATTGAATTTGACCAAACCCGTTACTCTTTTGCTCTGTTCCTCCACCACACTATATTACGTCTTACTAGGAATGAAGATTTTTTTTTCTTTTTTGGTAAACATAAAATACGATTGGCAGATAATTCGCAACATTGATCGTCTAAAATATGGAAACAAATTATTAAAGATTTTATTTATTTTATAATCGAGAGATTGATTCTAAGATATTTGAATCTCTTAGATTATTTATTAAAACAAGAAAATAAGTCATTGTAATCATGTAACTTTATTTAAATTAGAAAAAGATAATCTCATGACCAAATTAATACCTGAAGTTAGTGCAAGATAAATTTCTTTATATGACAGATGAGAAAGTATTCAAACTTAATCATTTAGGTGAGAACTCGAATTTCATAGTTTGATTATTTGGTTCAAATAAAAAGAAAATCCTATTTCACATTCAAGCAGTCAACGTTTGACGCCTATTTTTCATGTGTCTTAAAAGCAGATGGGAAAGAAGTAAGCGCAATGTTAGTTGGAAGACATACCATAAAGATTCAAAACTGAAGGCCATTTTGAAACTCCAACTACGGTCAAAACTTGACAAAAGGCTCGAAAATGTTGATTATCTGAACTTAAATAGAAACTTCCCCATCCATATTTTTGACGATGTCTCACTTATTTTCCTTCTCTTTTTTTAGATATTATTTGATTGGTTCAAATCTCAAACCACATTTTATAGTGATAAAATCGAAATCTGGAGGTCAACTTAAATACCATGAAACAGACAGTGAATAAAGAAGCAATGAAATGCTGAAAGAGCATGCCAAGCCCCGGAATATAGATAGTGTCACAACTCACGAGCATGTTTATCCCTCTGAAATTTCAACCAAATAAAAAATAAATCTATACAAGAAAAAGAAACAGGAAAAAGGAAGCTGCAGCACGAAATAAATAATAGTGAGGGGTATTAATCAAATTACATGAAAACAAAAAGGTTATAAAATCAAGGAAAACGGAGCACAAGATAATGTGGATGGGCAAAATTCCACCAAATCAAAGAATAAGGATCAGACAGGACAAACTGATATTAACAAAACAAACCTAACACCTAATATAATATAACAATCCTATCAACTAGCAGATTCAACTGCAGCATGTGTAGTGCTTTAAGCATATAAACGAGTATAGATATTCTACTCCACAATTAGAAATGTAATTCAAGGAATACATACCACTTGTACGGCAGAGAATCTGCATGGAAAGGCAAGCGTGAAGTTAGAGCACGTCAAGAAAAATCGATCATTAGACGTTCATCAGGAACACTTGGTTTCTTATTATCTGGTGCAGGTGGTGGACCTGTGGCTGAAGTTGATGGAACAATTGCGCCAATTGTAGTTGGTTCTACAGGAGCTGATGTTGATGGGACCAAGGCCAGATAGTCTGATGGCTTTTCATTCAATGCTGGTGTAGCAGGCACAATTGCATCAACAGCAACTGAAGTATCCAAGTTTGATGCTTGGGTTGTACTTGATTCTGCAGGAGCAACACCGGTTTCTGTTGCGGGTGCAGCACCAGATTCTATCGCGGGTGGTGCAGCACCAGATTCTATTGCGGGTGGTGCAGCACCAGATTCTATAGTGGGTGGTGCACCAGTTTCTGTCACGGGTGGTGCAGCACCAGTTTCTGTCGCGGGTGGTGCAGTGCCAGTTTCTGTTGTGGGTGCAGCGCCAGTTTCTGATGCGGGTGCAGCGCCAGTCTCTGATGCGGGTGCAGCGCCAGAGTCTGATGCAAGTGCAGCACCAGAGTCTGATGCAGGTGCAGCACCAGAGTCTGATGCAGGTGGATTACTTGATTCTGGTGTAGTGGAAGCCCCATTTTCTGATTTAGGAGGAACACCTGATTCTGATGTTGCAGCTGTGTTGCTTCCAGCAAGAACAGAACCAATTGGTGCTGTCGTTTTAGATCCTTCCAGAAGTAGTGGTTTGCCAGGTTGTGGCAACCCCGGCTTCCCCAAAAGAGGTTTGGCTTGACCGGGATTTGGACCGTATAGAGATGCCATACCAGGTGGCAGTATTTCAATTGGTGGCTTCTTCGCAGCATCTGCCAAACTTGTGAGCTTAGGCCCCTCGAGGGAGGCCAGAAATGCAGCTGCGGCATCAGTTTTCATTGATGGAGTGTGTTCCATCTCCTTCTGCAACATTTTGTTCCATGACTGGACCAAGGTTCTCATTGAAGGTCGGCCATGAGCCTGAAAAAATGAGACCATTAGGAACAAATACTAAATCAAGAGATCAAATCTATAAAGTAGAAGATGGACACTACTACTTGAAGCCCTAACTCATAGGTCAAACATAAATCAAACATTCAGAAAATGAAAATTTTACATGTGCATGTAGTACAGCCTCAGCAAGCATCCCAGTTTCCTGCCATGCTTTCTCCATAAGTACATTGTCTCCCAAAAGTGCAGCTGCAAATGCAGCCTCCCGTCCCGCACCAACTGATATCAAGTTGTTTACCAAGTTCTGCAAAAGATTTATTTGTCACTATATGAGGAAATTATTCTCTTAAAATCATTTAGTAAATATACACTGAACCCTGTCATGCAACTGATCCAATCAATATCAAATCTCATAAGGAACTCCTATCATGTTAGCAGAGTCGAGTGGAAGGGGGTGACAGAATACACTAGAAGCAGAAAAACTGAATGATCCTTTGAGTTTGACTGCTTTCTTGATTCCTTAAGACCAAGAATTATTGGAAAATAATATAATGCAGAAATGTAAATCAATGGTTAATCTTCTAGGTTAAATTAATTTAAATCTGATAGCATATATGATAAATTCAGACTTGGGGAAAATTATTATCAAGGGAAAAGGTATGAAGGAGCCAAGAGCCAGCTAAAAATTCAAATGTAAATGAGCATCTGAAAAAAAGCAGAAAAGAAGCAGGTAACATACTCAATGGCCACAGTCGAGAGTTTAAGCTTCCAGAAGATGATGATGGAATTCACAATCAAGCTATTTGTTTGCCTAACTCTACTGTCCCGTTTTGATCCTGTTAGTTGGGACACACTTATGCCACTGCCCGAAATTGAAGTACTAGCTATGGTCCAGTGTTCGGTCAATGGATAGGTCACATATTAGTTACACATAAGGTAGCTCATTCATGATTTACTTAGCTAATTTTAGACCTCGTTGTCAAGTTAGGACACTCAATAAGTCCCAACTTAGTTGTAGCTTTTATGTTTTGCACCTCCTTTTATTTCCACATTCTAAAGGGTTTATTTGAGAAAATCAATTAAATGAGCTACTAGGTACCCTGCCTAGTAGATTTACTTAAAAAAGAAAAAGTCACGTCAATATAGCAAATTGGAAACAAAATCAGAAACAAAGCAAGTGACATACACTGAGTCGTGTTAACTCCCCATGATTTGCAAGCCGTAAAGCAACGCCTCTTAATTCCTGACCTCGTAGAGCTCCCTTTATAGAACCAGCAGCAGCAAGTCTTTTAAGAGCTTCACGCGCAATATCAGCTTGTGCTGTAGCATCTGCAGCATCAATGAGTTCCATAAACTCCTTGGCAAATTTAACTACTCCTTGAACAGCTTCGACAATATTTTCCTTTTTCTTAGTCATGTTCATAAGATCGTTCAGATCCAATCCAACAGTTTCTTGCCCAATATCTCTGCTGTTGCTCATGGTTAGAAGGCACTGAAGTGCTCTTTTCAAATCATTACTCTGCAGGGCCAGATCAAACTCTAACCTCTTGGATATTCCAGGTAAATGAAGTGCTTCAGTAGCATAACCCATCCCAAGCATAAATTGCGCTAAATCATCATGATGTTCTCTGCCAAGTCGACTGGCCCATTTTACAGCACTTACAGCATCTCCATAAGCTGCCAAACATCGACAACGGATACCAGGATGGCTAAGGGATATTGCATGAGCACACATGTATCGATCAATTAGCCAAAGAACACCATCTCGAACACCTACAATAACAAGAGGTCCAACTGGACGTGTTTGCTCTGCAGGAAAACGAGTGACAGCTACTGCAACCCCACCACCACCAACTGCCACCTCATTAGCCTTACGAGCTTCCATCTCCTTGAGCACACTCGATGCATCACCATCAACTTTTGACTGTCTAGGTAATGAAAGAAATGGAGGAATAGAGGGTGCATGCTGAAAAGAAGCCAATCGCACAACTTGTAACATTGGGGGTCTCAATGCTATCCTCTCTTGTGGATTTGATTGTTGATTGTCGACTGTTATCAAGGCTAATTCTCCATGTTCAACAATAGCTCTTGACTGTGTTTCTTTAAGTTTCATTTCCTCTTTTCTTCGTTTCGTTTCTATGTCAATAGGAGCAACCCCGGCATCCACAAAAACACACTCAACGGTAGTAGGTGTAGCAACAAATAACTGCCTTCGCTGCCAAATTGCCCCAGTGGCAAAAGGAATTGCAACGTCCCCCAAGTATCTAAACTGTGGACGCAAGGAACATATGACAATGTGCTGTGGATAACCAAAAGCACAATACTCAACTGTTTGATCCCATGCGGTCCAATCTGGTTGAGGAAGAAGACCACCCACTGGTTGAAATGTTTCCCAGCTGTATAGTTGGAAGTTCTGAGGTGCTGCTTCAGCTGCAGATTTTTGAGAACCGTCTTCCATAGTGCTAAATGAAGATACAGAACTACCTCCATAGCCTGATAATGGCATAGATTGAATTGTTGAAATTGCGGTAGCAGCAGCAGCACTAACCCTTCGAGAAGTTCGATAGGCCACACCAAGTAATGCCCCTCCATGCAAGCCAATAACTGGTTCACTCCGGCTTCCCACCGACTTCATTAATACATTTGATGTCCCGTCATCCAGCAATATACGGACTTGAACAGTGGCAGAAGAAGCAGCAGAAGCAGCAGCTGCTGCTGCCTGTGCTGCAGCTGCAGCAGCTTCCTTCGCTTTTCTTGATGAACCTTTTGGAATGATGGGAATTCTAGGAGGAAGTGCAGATTCCAACAAAGCAAACCTATCTCGACATGTATCCCAAGCCAAAAGCCTTGCACTTCCAGAATCAACAATTGACCAATCGCTGACTTTGTAGATAGAGAAGTAAGGTATATCAGGCCATACAATTGCTAGATACCTGCAAAACATTACCGTTCAAAACCTTGTAAAATAGGATAATAGAAGTTTTAAGAAAACATTATAGAGATGATGGATGAGGCTTTTAACAATATGAGGCAACAAGATGAATCAAGACAATGTTGAAGATACTAGATGCCGGCTGCTATGCGAAGCCTGATGTCTGGGAAATACTTACTTCCCAGAACTGCTGACAGAAAGAACTGAGTAAGAATCGTGCGGAGCTGGAGTAGTAATATGCTTTTTGGTTTGTTTGACGTGGAGTTGTTCAGGAATCTCTCCTCTGAACCTTCCTGTGTCACTCAAAGACCCATTACTTCCGAGTACTGGAGCAGTGGTGTTAGATAACTGAAATTGCAACAGCTTCAATTCCCTTTCAACTACATAGACAGCAGTATGTTCACGACTTTCTGTCGGTGTTGGCAGTACTGCTACAGGAGGAAGAGACTTCTGATCAAATTCACAGAGAATAATGCCAATATTGGTTCCAGTAGCTACAAGGTGTGGCTGTAAAGGGTGTGCAACCATAGAATAAACCTACAAGGCCAGAGAGAAAAACATTAAAAAATTGTAGTCTAGTCATCTTCAAAAAGTCAAATAATTAGATGCCTTCTGATATAGAATCTTAACCCTATAAGACATGATGAAGTGCGTAAACAATCCTCAAAATCATCTAGTAGAAGAAACTAGTATAAATTCTTCTCATAAAAGAGATACTGTAAGGATCACTTTTCCATAACAATAGCCGAACTTCAAACGGAAGGCTTTGCTCGTCCTAAAATAATAAACATATATTGGTTATTCATTTTTCCCGCCATCATAGTGTAGATTTAACACTTCAAATTATCAATCTTCCAAAAACTAAGAAGATGCATAAGGAAAAATAGGTAAGATTTGAAAGACAAGATTTACAGCAAGGAAAATGTTAAGATAAACCACATTGTTTATCTATAGTAGTTTCACCTTCAACTTCTTGTGAGAGACAAGTAATTGTGGAGGTACTAGTGCAGAAAGTTCACACAATGGCCTTGTAAGAGCAGAATAGGTGGGGTGCTCAACAGCCCTGCAAAGTTGCAAGAGAGTATCATGTTCTGCCCAGAAAGGGAAAACTACAAGCAGTGTTAACAAAATTCCAACCAAGGGAGATCTGTGAAGTATGCCTACCATATATGCGAATCTTTGACACACGTCAAGATATCAAGGTTGGGAGCCCGTGGGTGGCACCATGATGCTACACTATGACAAGCTAGTTTTGGAACAGGTTTTATTCGACGCAATTCCTGCAATTGGGTTGAAATTAATATTATCAGAATTATTTTCGCTGTGTGTAAAGCAACAAATCCAACAGATCTAGTACCATACCTTAAAAGAGACGGTGTCCCAGATTGCTAATGTTTTATCAGCACCAATAGTAATGAGCTGTGGTGCATTACCAATAACTCTGGAGAGCTCAACAGCAATAACCCCACCATCATGAGCCTATAAAGTATAACATTGGAAGGTCAATAGAAGCTTCAAGGATTTGATAAAAGCATGCAAGGATTTGCAGTTCAATCAACTTTCATCTATCATTGGTTTTCCAGATGCAATCCATGCAAAAGGACCAAGTGGTTAATAATGAAATGGAAAATAACAGAATAAATTTTTTGAAATATGAAAGGACTATGAATGCTATGAAAGATAAATACTTCTGATAAAATGCTGTTTCTGTGTTAAAAAGAGGCAGGGTTGGGCACCAGGAGGCCAGTCTTTCCACTCAACTCTTTAAAACTTTTAATACTTTTGTATTTTTTGGGATAAAGAAATAAGTTCTATTGATGTTAGGGCAAGAAACACCCATATACAAGAAGTATCCCAAAAAATAGTAATACGCTAGGTTTGTTTATGCTTCCTTCTGGTGTCCCTGTGTGTGTGTGGGGGGGGGGGTTCTTCCACATCTAATACTAGGAACTACAAGCTGGTAAATGAATGCATTCACATCAAATGGAACACCAGCCTTGTTTATTTGGTCTATTCTTCCACAGACTAAATTGTTCTCACTTGTGCTTTTAGCATCGACAATTGAAAATCTTACTTGATGAAATTAAATTACAGTGGAAATTTAAAAGGATAAAAACTAAAGGAATAAGAAGATACTTTTAAGCTGAGCTTAGGAACAAGCTCTCTTGAATCAAGAGCGTTGTCTGCACTCCAAAGTACAAGCAATCCATCGCTACCACCAGAAACTAGAAGAGACTGCATATATATGATAGCAAAGGAAATTGCAATGAGATATCAAACAGAAAATATTAGAAGTGCAACAGTCCTAGTCATTTGTTTGTGTAAATTATACAAGAACACAAAATAGTCACTTCCAGCAGTTCTGTTTACAGTAACAAATCTCAAGAGTAAAATTTCCATATTCATCGTAACAAAAATTCGTTTTCTTTTATCGAACTTCAATATCTTTTTCTCAATTTACATATCGAGAAAGGAAACACAAGAGACATTTAGATGTTGAATGGATGGAGAGCAAGCACATATGCTTCTGTAATCCAGTTTCATTTTTTTGAGAATGGTAACTTTCTGTAATCCAGTTTCATTTTAAAATGTATTAACTGCAAAGTGAACTAGGTACAGAGCCATGCAAGCCAAGGACCTTAGATAAATGTTTCCCTTTTTCCCTTCTCTCTGACAGAAAAACCAATATTATCCTGACAAATTATTAGCTTCATTTAAGATTTTCTATCTGACAGTAAATGAATTGCCAAGGCAAGAAATACTCAAGAGAACCTAAAAGCACTTCAATTGAAATGTATGAACCACCACATCTAAAAGTTTAAGTTGTTAGATAGAGAACACCCTTCTTCCAAGTTGAAGTACTTCATTGTAGATGAAATTTTCTTTCAGCTCTCTGGATTATATCATAAAAACTGGAAAACATACTTTTCACAATCAAGATCTATTATTATTTTTCTGGGGTACTAAACACACAACTGTTGAGTAATGAACTCATATTGAAGTAATTCGACACATTAAGGAGAGGGAAAAAAAATACATTAGCTATGTTGGAGATCTACGCTGCCACTATGTTTCCTTTACTAGGAATAGCACTTAGGACGCTCACTTTGTTCTTAGCTAACAAGCCTTAGAAGTCTAAAAGAGAGATGTGATACTCAATCTCTTTTGGTTGATTCCTCTGCACAAAGAAGATAAATGCATGCAAATTGCAAGTTTAACTCATACAAAAGCTGCAAACGATGCACTGTATCTTGGCCTCAATAGAACCATCTCTTTCTCGAAATACATATCTCAAAATCTATTGAGAAGCGAGAAGAGGAAAATTTCAAGCACACCAAAAAAAGGAAACCAGCTAGACCAAAACATTTTTTTTTTTGATGGAAGACCAGCTAGACCAAAACTAACAAAAACCCTTTTCTAACTTCAACTTCAAATACTCTTCCTTTTTTTTTCAAACTTCAACTAAATCATGTCCAAACACCTACAAACTCCATATAGCCAAGTATAAATCAAGGACACACTTTTGAAACCCAGCCTATATCTTGAATTATAGACGGAAACACTAGGTTGCGGATAAAAAGATGAAGTATTAAAAAATTCAAGTCCTACATAGTGTAAGGTGATAAAAAGGGGATCTAAAAATCCACTGGAAGCATAACAAGTACCTCGCCAGAAGCAGCCATGAAATTCATCAAACAAGAAATTGCTCCCTTGTGACCTCCTGTGTATCTTCGTGCAAGCTGCAGAGAAGAAGTGGGAGAGTTATTCATCTACTCATTTTGACAATGAATGGAACAAATATCAGAAATACTTGACAAACCAAATATTCTAAAATGAGACCTTCCATGTTATCATTGAAAGAACTCTAATTACACCATCTGACCCTCCAAAAGCCACAAGAGGGCCATCAACAGCAGTTGCTTTAGACAGGAACACCATACTGCAAGAAATTCAAAAGACCAAGCAAATTAAGATAATCAGATATGCATTTTTCCAACATTCCATAACCCAGAGAACAATTTTTTTCAGCAGAATACTAAACACCAGTATGACAAAGAAGTATACACCAGCTGAAGAGCAATTTCTGTAATGACTAAAAGGTCGGATAATAAGCACATTTAGTGCACTGTTGATTAAGTGAGACAAACTTGAGATGCTCTAACTTGACTGGTAGTTGGCAACACTGATTCAACCAAATAGTAGCCTAGAAAACTAAATTTCGTAGGAAATGGCAGTCTTAAAAAAATAGTTGCAAAAAGATAGTTTAACTTTTGGGCAGATTCAAGAAGATTAAATTTGTTAAGAACCGTTGAAGTCCAAAAGGCTGGATAACACAAAAAAAGAACTTGATGGATTGAAGACTTGCCATAGAAGTGATCTGTTGTCAAGCTCCTGCTTTGGTACATCGCGACCACGCATCGTCACCAAGTCCAAAAAAATAGCTTTGTTCTCACAACAAATAACAAGAAAATGGCGCCCTTTGGTCGATGCAGCAGGAGAAGTAAAAGTTGAAGTGACATGACCAGCAGCTGCTGGAGACTCGGCAGCAGCAGACTGATTACGCCAGAGTTGCCAAAAGCGTACATCATCATCGTAAAAGCTAACCTGCTTTACACTTGAACCATGCACCAAAATGGCATAGTAAGATTCAACAAAGACACCACAGAAATTGGAAAAATATGGAAATCCAAGGTAAGCATCAATTACCTCCCACCTCGTATGGCTTCTGTAGGTTTCCCTCTAGGCTCTGCATTCAAATATAAGGAGAAGTTTCAAAAGATAGATGACTAAGGACTGTATGATATTCTAAAGGATTACTCTTTTGAAAATGTATCAAGCAATATAATTCACTAACATGAATAAAGTCGGCCAATGAGCAAAAAAAAAATTACGGACTCCGATAGGGTTAGTTAGCCCACTACCCACAACGTGCATTGCACCTCAGTCAAATGCATAATTTGTTCAATACTGTGAGCCAATTCTCACTGATTTACTCCAACCCTAAAAGCTCAAATTTAGAGTGAATATACATTTGACCAGCACCACTAACTCAAGCCACTAGAATTTAGAATCTCAACTTTCTCGAAAAAAAAAATCATTCTCAAAAAGAATTTAGAATCTCAACACGACATCCAATAGGAAACTAAAACAATAGCATCACCAGCTCATACCCCCCCCCCCTACCAATCAAATGCAGTAGGATGAGAGTTCTCATTTGCAACATCCACCACTCCTTATGAACATAACTTCTAGTGCATATCAGTTTATGCTGAAGGATATCAAATTCTATTACTTTAGACGTCAATAACTTTCATATGGCCTCCTTCCTAATTCCCACTTAAATAATATGTTAACGTATCACCTCTTAAAGAAAATCATATATCAGTCTTTCAATAGTCAAAGCAACTTTCTCATGAATCTTGAAGTCTCACACATTCAAGAGATTTCAATATTGACAAGAATGTTGTTCTCTTCCCACAGAAACCCCCACCCTTTTTCTGGCTGTCAAATTACTTCCAAGGTACATCAATCAATCAACTATGCCTCAATATCAAATTGACCGGGGTCAGATCGTTTGGCTATATGAATTCTATGTATTCATTCCGTTCTTATCAAAATTGAAAAGATTATCATAGTTAGACTATTTTATATTGATTGTCAACCTACCGAACGAGACCAACGACACCTTGTAAAGTCACCAGGGCGGAATCACTTAGGCATTAATAAAAAACTAAAAAAGGGAGAGTAAGAGAGCCGCGTGCAGAGAGAAAGAGATTGAAGAAGATACTCTCAATACATACGCTAATGCTATGAGGGCAATGCAAATGGATCATTGAAAATCCAAATCTTAATCTAATCGTCATCCCCTCTCTAAAAAGGCCAGACTAAGGTTTTTCCACTTACTGCATATAATATACAGGTCAGCAAGGATTTGTAACATAGAGAACTGAGCATATGAAAAAGATTCCCCTTAAATGTATATAACCAGTCAAAAGAATTTGAACAAAAAGCGTACAAGAGAATTGAAATGAGCTCAGAGAATTCTTTGTACAGTTCAAGGTGCGCACAAGTTGGTCCATACATCACAACTATTAAAAACAAAAAAAGATATTTTAACACCGGTAATCTAATTGATCTCCTTTATAGAGTGTCATGTCCACGACCAGGCTATGCTAATCTCAAGAGAAAAATCACGTTCTAGTATCTCTTGCAAGGGGAAAGCTCGACCTGAGCTTTCCCTACATATGCCAAAATACAAGAAGTTAAGATTTGCTCAAATACAAATGTTCGAGATTTGACTTAGGTCTGTGTCAACACTCATCTTATCAAGTAAAGGTCCACTCATCTTATCAAGTAAAGGTCTATCTGGCACTCCATCAAGAAACAACTGAATCAAAACTGAACTACTAAATTCTCTAATTAGAGTGTGATTTCTCTCACTATCATAGAGACTACCTTCAATTACTTTTCTTTTTCTACAAGTAGTACTTTAGCTTTCCACTAATTTGAATTTTACAAAATGCGGTGCATAATCTTATAGCAATAATAAATAAAGTCACCAATTTGGTGACTATCACCAGTCACTTCCCAGTTTCCAATTTCTTTGTCATTATACAATCTGCAGCATACCTGCATAACAATGAGTTCACCAGCTAAGTTTTCTTTTGATTGTTGAGTTCACCAGCCAATTTCTACATAAATGCATAGCATTGACATCTCAATCTAAATTGAGTTCACCATTCTAATGTTATCCTACATAATCAGTCCCAAACCCGAGTTAAGGAGGAGAGTCAAGTTAAGCTTACCATCAGCAAAAAATGAATCAATTAGAGATGATGCATATGCCCTACCCCAATAGTTTGGTATTGAAGCATAGTAGTAGATATTGTTGATGCTACTGACATGCCAATCTAACAATAACTAGCAAAAATTAATAAGCACACCTGATTCACCCTCGGCAAGCTTTTCCAGTTTGGCACCAACCAAACGCCGCTCATCAACACCACCGGGTTTCAGTTCATAAATAATCTGGCAACCAACTAAGATTTGTCAATCCAGCAAATAGAAAGCAAAATAGCGAAGACTTTTCACGAGAAGAAAAACCTGGCGGTGTTCCCAATTCCAAACGGAGACATGATCGGATGCATCAGCAGTGACAAGCCAAGGATGCGTCGGATGCATCTGAATCTTCACGATCTTGTCATTTGTCGGGCGAAAAGCCCTTAGACGCAGCATATTTTCAACTGTTCCGGCAAAATGCAAGCAACAAGTAGATGGATCTGACTGTACTGATAGATCTTTTCCGGCAGGTGCTGCTGGTTGATGGAGTGTTTAGCCGGTTCAGTGAAAATGAACAGCTGTGGTTTTAAAAAGGACCGATTAAAAGGCGTCCCGGACCGGCGAGCGAGAAAGAAGAACAAGATGCACAGTGTGTGTAATTAAAAAAAAAAGAGAGGAAAACCAACTGTTTAAATGTGCTGCGTGTTAAAAAGTTTGCAACAAAAACTTAAGTAAATGTAAGTATATGGATTTACATAGCTTTGGTGTTTGATTTACATATGAGAATGAGAGGATCATAATATAGAGAGAATTTATGTATGATGTATGAATTAGTAATGAAGAGTTTTTTGCTTTTTTATTTGGTGTGCACTGTACGCACTAAGTTAGTAATTTGTATTTACACTATGAAACTGAAGTGTTAGTTAATTAGATTTTTTTCATATTCATAGCTTAAATTTGAGACTTATAATTAAGAAAAAAAAGTTTGTTATAAGTAAGTTAGTAATATTTATAAAAGAATATTTTTTTTTGCTTTAAATAGTACAATCCTCGTATAACTAGTATATGTATTGTTATTTCAAATTTTATTGTACACAATTAAATAAAATTTGTATAACTTAATATGAGTTTATTTATACCGCAGATAGTACAGTAATTAAGCAACAATTAATTTTTCTTATGCATTCAACCAAATATTGCATTATTCTATGTGAGATTTTATGTTAAAATTAATTAAATTAAATAATCATATATATATTTTTAATCAAATTTTCAATGTATTATTTAAACCGTGTTTGATTTAAGATAAAGCATGATGCATAAGTAATTTAGTAAGTATAATTTTATTTTTTTGGATAAGGGTTTATATATATATATATATATAAAGATTGCCAAACGAGCTAACTTATTACACATAGAAAGCTTGACTAGTTTAGTAGAGATTATTTCACTTTTGTTTTTAGCAAGTTGCTTTTTGACTAGATGCGATGAAGATTGTAAAATGAGAACTTTATTACTTCGTAACTTGAAATGCTGCTTAGCCAAAATATTTATTACGTAATTTAATTGTCTGAAACTATAACGGATCACTGAATTCTGTAACATCATCAATAGTCACAAAAATAATAGTTTATTAAATCCATCATCAACACCCATTCTATTTTATTTTATTTAAAAAATCCTAAACTCATATTTTAAATTTTATTGGACATAATCAAAGCAAATAAAACTAATCTCTACACAACAAATCTTAAATTTTTAATCAATGTAATTATAGTCCCCGGCTCCCCGCATATACGTATTTCTAAACCAAAAAACCCCAAATGTTTAATATTTTTGCATTTTTTTTAACAAACTATTTTACTAGGTAGGTTAAAGCTCTCGCCTCTCCAAACACCATAGGTAAAATATGTCAAAAATATTTATATTTTTATTTAGAATTTAAATTATATATATTATTAAGAATAAATAAATTTTCTACATGCCATGTTATTCAAATATATCTGTATGAATAAGCCTCTTTAAAATGTGATAATTATAATTTAGAAAATAAAGTACGTTACGTGATGTAACATATAATTATAATAATTTATTGCGTAAAATTTTTTTACGATAACAATGTATTTATACCCTCTCCATTTTCACCTCGTGACTTCCCCTTTGTCTTCCATAAACGCTCAAGAGAGATCTTTCATCCTATTTTAAAAATTGGTATCTCATTTATTTTATTATGTGACACATTTTTTTTCTTTTTAATATATTTATAATA
Source organism: Solanum appendiculatum (assembly GCA_018342035.1). Taxonomy (NCBI): domain Eukaryota; kingdom Viridiplantae; phylum Streptophyta; class Magnoliopsida; order Solanales; family Solanaceae; genus Solanum; species Solanum appendiculatum. Next base: position 1,114,383 of record JAGDQO010000431.1, on the reverse strand, counting down.
AAAGAATGGTATATTTTTCTATTTGTATCCTATTTAATTTTAACGTCCTTATTTACTTCTCAACACATGACTTATGAGGTTCAACTTATATGTTATTTTTATAAATATAAAGATAAAAAATATAGTTAAAAACTCTTGAAACTTTGTTCACTATTCATTTAAAAGAATAACTTTGATAACATGCAAATTTAGTTTACTTTGCTTTGCTAGAAAAGTTATGTATTTTTTTTTATATGATATCGTTATTGTATTTGTTATTTGTTCTACTTTTTAAAATATCGCTATTGGTATTGTATGTATTCTTATTTAATTTTTAAAATTTTATATTGAATTTATAAATATTAACGAAAGAAATAGTACGTACCTTCTACGTTGTAGGCTTTTGTTACTAAACAAAACAAAAGGTGTCATCTACTTATTTTCCGGAGAAGTACCTTTTAGAAAGATTTGGTGCAAATTAAAGCAAAAATATGTTTTATACACTGTCAGTAATTTCTTGTAGAAGTTGTTTGGGAGCAATCCAATTTTTTTTTAATTAGCAAATAATATTATTCGGATTGAAATATTGATTTTCTTTTCATTTATTCTGAAAAAACTTACATTAATCAAATAGCAAGTAGTTGAAAATTACTTTCCTAAAAAAATACACCCCTCAAATTAATTCAAACTCTCAATTTTACGGCAAAAGAAAAAAAAAAAGAATCTTGAGTTCCAATTGGGAAAACATTTGTTCTTTGCTTGGTGATCACCTTTTATGTACTTTAATTTCCTTCCCTGACACTTATGCTTTGCCTTAGTTTCAAACATGCATGTCCAGTACAGTACAGTACAATTCCCCTTATAATAATGCTATGAATTTGTAAAATGTCTTTAATTCATCAAGGCAGGCATTAAGGTTGAGTTAAAGATGGCGGAAAAGTCTGAGTCTCTCGAGTATACACCAACATGGGTGGTCGCTGTCGTCTGCTTGATCATCGTTCTCATTTCACTTGCTGCTGAACGTGGCCTTCATCGTCTTGGAAAGGTTGCTAATTTCTTGTCTCTCCTCGTTTTATAAATTGATTGTACGTTCTGTTACCATATGTCAATTGAGTATTAAAATTTCTTAATGTATATGATATCATGTTGTTGCATACGTACAGTTCTTCCTGCAAAAGAAACAAGATGCCCTATTCAAGGCCCTCCAGAAATTAAAAGAAGGTTTGACACATTCTGCATTTTCGTCACATTTTTTTTTTTCGAAAATTTTAATTCTTTGGTATTGAATTTGCAGAATTGATGCTTTTGGGATTTATTTCATTACTATTAACGGTGTCCCAAGGGGCAATAAGCAAAATATGTGTTCCTGAAAACATTTCAAAAGTAATGCTTCCATGCAAGCACAAAGAATCTGCAACTTCTAATCATCTTACCACTGGGAGACATCTTTTATCTGGATCTAGTGGTGCAGAGAATTGTAACCGTCGTGAGGTAATATATATACAATTATTTTCCTTTTTATAAGGAAGAATATTATTGTTATTTCAATTATACATTTTAAATGAAAGTTAATTAATTAATTTGTGTGTCTTTTAATTTAGAGTATACACTCGTTCATTACCTAATAATGAGCTTGATTGATACTCTAAGAAAATGTGATCTGATCTGGCAAAGTTAGCTTGAAGATTTTGCTCGATTGAATGATTAATAATTTTGAATCTTTTTTGTGTAGGGACAAGTTCCACTATTATCGTTGGAGGCATTGCATCAACTGCACATTTTCATATTTGTATTGGCAGTCACACATGTGATTTTCTGTGCCACCACCATGGTTCTTGGAGGGGCTAAGGTACCTTTTCAAAGAAAATAATTAAGAATTAATTCCTTTTCAATTTCTTCCCCAATTTTCTGAAAGAAAAAAAACGTGAATTTATCATGATTAAGTGATTTAGTGAAGTAAAAACCATAATTATTGTGTAACGCATTTATTAGTTTGGTAATACCTGATTCCTTTAAAGTTTTATTCATGATAACTAAGCGAACTCATTAATCAAATTATGTTCATGACTCATGACCAAATTTGGTAGCATTTTTTCCTTGTCATAACAATTACATTAGTATTCGACCGTCTAATGTAAAATTAACCACTTAACACATAACTTAATTCCTTCTCTCTCTCTTTTGTTTTTTTTTTGGGCTTAAATAGATACAACAATGGAGACACTGGGAGAACTCAATTCTAAGGCAATCAAGACCACATCAAGGTATAATTATGTTAGTTAATTATTGTTTATATACTTTCTTCTGTAATTTTCCCGAAAAATATCTAGGGTAGATTTTTAACGAATCGATATTTACTATGTGTAGTGCATAATTTCCATATTCAATCATTCCTGGATAGAACTGGTAAACGTTGGAGGAAGTACGCTCTCATCAGTTGGACGGTAAGATATTTTATTTATTAAAGATCGATAATAATTATGTATTACTCAAAGAGAAATGACGATTTTTCATATGTATGAATATAATATAGGTGGCATTTTTCAAACAATTTTATGGTTCAGTAACAAAGTCAGACTATGTTGTCTTACGGACTGGATTTATCAGGGTAAAAACCACTACTTAATTCTTTCCATTTTATCTTTCATTTTTATAATTACTTTGTGTCAATTCTATGATTTTAATTTGTTTAAATTACACTTCTTTTTATTTTTTATGTATGCTGATAATAGGAACATTGTCGATCCAATCCTAACTATAATTTTCACAAATATATATTGCGGACCTTGGAGCATGATTTCAAAAAAATTGTCGGAATCAGGTAAATTAACACTACATATACTAATTATATAGAGGATAATTACTTGGTAATTTATATTCAATTATGTTTAATCAAGCTAAATTTTGGAAATTTATCTGAAACAGCTGGTACTTGTGGCTTTTTGTTGTTCTGTTTTTGTTAATCAACATTGCAGGTATTAATTTTTTATCCTAATTTTGCTTCTTTATTTTTTTAATCCTATTATATATGTTTCACTTTGAGAAATGAAATATATTCTTCGTACATATGAAAAATTATTAAAGTATACACCTTTAAGTATATTATTTTCCATTTGTCCATATATCTTTTAAAAATAACTAAAATCCCTTATTTTAATAATGTATCCGTGCTTGTATTAATGTATCCGCGCTTTCATTAATGTATCCGGATTGAGTTAATTTTTATTTAATAATGTATCCGTATTAATGTATTAATGTATCCGTATTAATTTATTAATGTATCCACGCTTTCATTAATGTATCCGGATTGAGTTAATTTTTATTTTAATAATGTATCCGTATTAATGTATCCATGCTTGTATTAATGTATCCGCGCTTTCATTAATGTATCCGGATTGAGTTAATTTTAAGGGATTATTGTAATTAGAAAAAAGTAGGGATAAATAGTAATTTCATCTTTACATTATGTGATTTATGTAACTTACACTTTAAAATATGCAGGATGGCACTCTTACTTTTGGCTATCATTTTTACCTCTTGTTGTAAGTGACCATTTTTTTCTTTCCCACCCCCTTTTAATGCCCAATAATTCCAAAAATAAATAAATAAAATAATGGTTATTCCATATTTTAAATAACAGTAATTATGCCTCAATCTTGAACAAATTGGAATTGACTATATGAATCACTGTCCATATTGTTTCATTTGACGATATATATATTTTTGACAAAATTTATGCAGCTACTACTTCTAGTGGGAACAAAATTGGAGCACATAATAACAGAATTGGCTCAAGAGGTTTCAGATAGGTCGTCGGTAGTAGATGAAACCACACCAATTAAACCTTCTGATAAGTTGTTTTGGTTTGACAGTCCAAATCTTGTCCTTTACCTAATCCACTTCATTTTGTTCCAAAACTCCTTTGAGATTGCTTTCTTTGTCTGGATTTGGGTAATAACTTTTAACTTCTTTCTTTCAACTCAACTTCAATCACTTTGCTTCTTTTCTGACATGAAAAAACTATGTTAATTGACAATTCTCCAGTGTACATATGGATTCAAATCATGCATCATGGAAGAATTGGGTTTCATTATTCCAAGACTTATTATTGGGTAAACTCATCAAATCCCATAGAGATATAGTAGCATGCTTCTGGCTGAAAGTGACCAATGTAAATTTTGTGGTGTGACAGGGTGATTGTTCAAGTTCTTTGCAGTTACAGTACTTTGCCCTTATATGCTCTTGTCACACAGGTAAATACCTGTCTTCTAGGAAGATCTCACTTCTCTTTACTCAGACGCTTCTTTCTTATCAAAGACTTTAATTTTTTTCCTTTTCTTGAACATGTGCATATTTGACTTGGACACAGATGGGAACCACATTTAAGAGAGGAATATTTGATGAGCACACAGAAGAATCTCTGAAGTTGTGGGCTGGTTCATCAACCCAAAATAGAATGGTCACAGAAACACTAGAAAGCATCACTGTTTCTAACAGACCTGCATTCAATGAAATTCAAGATATTTCATCAACTGTAGAGCTTTCTTATCCAAACAAGCCTCATACTACTCCTTAATTGTACAGTTACTGGTTTTTCTTGAGTGTAAAAGAATAAGGATGAACGATACATTGGTTTTTAAAGAGTAAACATGGTTTTCTTTGCACTGAGAGAGGGAGAGATGTTCATGCTACCTAATCAAATGTTGTCTTTATTTTCCAATATCAATTAGTCAGGCATCATCTCTAGTTACACAACACTTTTTTTTTTCCTTTTCTAATAAGCATCATCCAATTTTCTAGTTACAAATATGGAGGTATGCATAAAACATTTCCCTCTTTAGATCGAATTATTTACACACTAGTTTCCTCGATGAAAGTCCAAGGTTAACATTCCTCTTACTACAAAGTTGACCAAACACTAGGAATTTTGGATTTTTGCATTGGAAGAATCTCCAATTCTAACCTCCCAAGATTAGAGGTAGAGTCTTCGCCATTTTTTTCTTCTTCACTTTCAAGTTGCCTCAGAGTCCTCTTGGCGTAGACTGTGAAAGCCACTATGGTGACAATTGCTATAATGAAAGAAATAACATTATAGACAATCTCAACTGTAGTTAGGTGATGGTTCCCATATTGCACATCCGCAAATGTCCTAATTAGGCGACCACTGCAGACAAATTGCAGGAAGACAGAGTAAGCAAGTCAGCAAATAAATATGGAAAAGAAGGGGGGGGGGGGTGAGGTCTGGGGTATCAACCTGTAGATGTAAATGAAGGATTCAGGAGCCATTCCTGCAATAGATCCCCAAAAATAAGGCCAGAACCTCATCTTAGTCACCACCACCGCATAATTGAAGACTGTGTACGGAAATGGTGAAACCCTAAATATCGCAACCACACGGAATTGATGAAACGAACTCCCTTCTCCCACCAGTCTAATCATAGCAGCCATGTGAGGCCATCTCTTCAACCATTGCTGCAGATGCAATCAGAAAAACAGTATGAAGTACGATACAGGAAATTACAATACCAGTCCAGAAGACCAATGAACTAATAAACTAGACAGGATGTGAAGGCATCTCACATGAATTCTATCTCTGAAAAACAAGCCAACGAAATAAGGCAGGATCATCCCAACTGTTGTTCCAGCCATTATAATAACAAATCCAAGACCGTATCCAAAGATCATTCCAGCGAGCCACATTGATGGTCCAGAAGGAATTAGGAATACCGGAAACAGTGCCAAAGAAGCTACAAGTACGAGAGCAAGAACTGGACGGCCAAATGCAGTGGCTTCCCAATGTAGGGTTGGAATTAGAATCTATAAAATTTAAGAATGCAACGATTAACAAGAAACTTAATTTATGCATCTTTTATCACCAAAAAACTGAAGAGGAAAAGTAAAACAAATATTGCAAGAGTAATGCACTGGTTAGCTACAGACAGAGTCCGGTCTCTGAGAATCTTGAGCTGAATCACACTATTTTTTACCTTGATAAATAACAGGTAAGTGTTATCTTTTTAAAACTGATAATTTTTTTAAAAAACTGAACAGGTAAGTGTTATCTTTCTCCACCTCCATTTTCATTATCAATATTTTGGTGCAGATCACAAAATTATTAATATGCAAATACCCGATTCAAACGGCTAAATATTACATATTCATTAGTGCCTAGAAATACTATATGCACTGTAATGTAACATCTGTTGACAGAACATGATCAAATCTCCCAGAATCTCATGCCATTAGTCAATTTTAATCAACATGAGGATGCACATATATGCCAACAAGCCAAGTAAAATCCACCTCAATTTGTTTGGCATTGTTTGACTGGACACAAAATTTTAAAAGAAAGGAGACCTTTAAAACATAAGCTAAATATGTATGAAATACCAAAAATACCCTTGTACCAAACAATTTCTTTTATACTCAGTGAGGCCAACAAGTCTGCCAATGTCAAGTGGAATGTTAAAGTAACTAGTTTCTAAAGATGGAAATCTGTCAACCTCTTGAAAAAATCGAAATATGTCAATCTTTTTGGACAGACAAATAATAAAGTGCACCAACCAAATTAGGACATATAGTGTACGTAGATAGAGGCATGATACCTTCTCAAAAAAAAAGGGCACTCCCCATTTTATGGAAACTAGTAGAATTATCACAGTGGAAATACACCATATAATGGCCTTGATCCACCATACAATAGCCTCTTTTCTGGACTGTGATTGGGATTGTGAAGTTCCAACTTCATCTGTTCTTTCGTTTCTTATAACAAGCCTCACAAACTCGCTGTCTTCCTTTACATGACTCTCGCGGCTAATATTGGCTTTCTCCGAATCATCAGTCGACTCAGGCATCATTGTTCGACACCAGAAACCTGAGAGATGAAAAGACGGATACACAAGTTAAATACCTACTCACATACACGTAAGATATTCTCATACTTCTTCACAATTTTGAAGCCCGTATTGTATCATAATAAAAAATAAAAAAGGATGAAGAGGACAAAAGGTTCTATTACCTATCAAGATAATAAAATGAAATGGTAACTATTAACTAAATCGCAACATGAGCATATTTTTTTTTTATACTGAACATGATTAAGATTAGTTCAATTACATAAACCAGGTCTGCGTTTTCCAATAAGCCTCCAACAAATACTGGAAATATGAACAATGCCATTCCACCGAAAATCATGCATGCATCTGCATTGACAAAAGAAACATACATGTTTCTCTGCACAAAAAACAAAGGAACTAGTATTCTGCTCCATAAAATTCATTAATGGAACTTATTCAGAAAAAGGAATCCTTTGAAGGAATTCACAGTAGCACCAAGATAAGAGGCTTGTCCTAACAGCCTCGACTCCCTTTTGGGAAAGTTTCCCTCCTATTACCTTAAAAGATCAAGATTAAATAGCAGCACTACATCCCAGATGTTTGAAGCAGTTGAGGCGGAAGATTTTAGTTTGACATTTCCCTTTCAAGCACGTTCAAGCTATGTGTTAAAACAAACCTGCTAACATTTACTTCACCTAGAACCAAGAGCATACCATTTGATTATTGGTCTTGCATAAAGTAATCAAGGAAACTGGTAGAGTGTGGAGACCAATAATTTATACAACTGATTCCTCATGATCTCATGACATTCAACTTTTGAACCCTCTACCCCCACTATCCACCACAATACATGCCAATAGAATGGAAAGGAGGAAAGCTCACACTGAACTTAGCTTATATAAAGTTATTATATAAACTCAATGTCCCACTACACACATATTTATACTTGGCAGACCATGTAAGGTACTATCAAGCAATCACTATTATTCAGACTTTTGAACAAATTAAAGATGATGGATTTAAATGACTTGTTGAGTTTACGAATTCCTTTCCCAGAGTGTCTGCCTTGAAAAAGAATCAATTTAGCCAAAGCTAAAAAATTTCTGGACTCCACATTCTATATTCCTTTTTTTTTTTTTTTTTAATTAAGCGGTACTAATAACAGCATCAAAAAGATGCAAGAATTACAAGATATGGCATTTGAGCTTACAAAAAATCCATGGCTGACTATACAAACTATCTAAGCCAGAACTAGGGAGTTAATAAAGTCCTAAAGTTCAATTTGTTTAGTTGGTCAAACCTGTATCCTGCTATTAATGCAGAACCCAATTCTATATTCTTATAATCTAATAAAGGTACTATAAAGAGGCATGATAAAGGTGATAACAAAATTTGCTAGGAGGAAGGATATACACAAAAGCCTATTTAAAAATTTGACAGGTCAACAATTAGAAACTCTAAACCTCAAAGACTTTAGAGCCCATGACTCCAAGATCCTCAAACTGAGCAATGGACAGAGGACATATTTTGAACAGATATGCTGGACTAATCCAACTGGACATATCAACTGATTTCTCAGGTGCTTATTCTTAGATAGTTCCATAACGAGCAAGTTCAAGCTTGCATCTCAAATATTAGGAGCAAGACATGATTTGAACAGTCAGATTATGTTACGCCATCTAGGAGGAAGTTTTCTTTGCAGAAATCTTCGGGTAACAACAGCTTGCAACATTCAAAACTGTCTAAGCAAGGTGCCGAGAGTTCCAAACAATTGATCCATTAAAGAATTTTAGAGGGAGAAAATTAAAGTTACAATTGCAACGGAACTCATTTCCAGGTTGACAAAAGAGGTAATGAACTAGTTATCCATTGAGCTACGGGAACTTACTAGAAATATAATTGAATACTTTCTGTTAATGTCCAGCTACATGCTCTACTCACATCAAGTGAAGGAATTCATCCAAACGAGATTAGGGTATATCTTACTAGATAATTTTACCCACCTTACCATGTTCGTAAAGGCTCAGATCGCCATACTCTATTTCCTACCCCTTCTCTCCGCCATTATATATAAAACTTAAAACAACATAAAAGGAATTTCTTATTTGATATCATTAGTATTTCCATCAGTTTCCAAAACCTAGAACCATTATTAGTCCTATGCACATAAAGAAGCAATGCCACCAAAGGATGCCTGTATGAAGCGGAATGACTAACCAACATAGAGAATCTGGAACCAGAACAGAACACATTTGTCCTATTTGAGCAAGTCCAGTGATCATCACATTGAAGTCTAGCAAGAAACTACAACGAAATGATACTTCAAATTGGTGGAACCTTAAACCAGAAGGGGTTAAAACTAAGTAGGTATTCGGCCATAGGATTTGAGAGCCTGATTGCAAATCAGCGTTTGTTTGTGAAAACTGCACAAAATTTCAACTTCCAATTCAAATCATAATTTCAAATCACAAATTCTCCAAAAAGTAGGATATGGAATTCCAAATTGTGATTTCAAATTATTTTTTTAAATTTCAAATCCCAAATTCTCTTGTAAAGTTTATATTTTACAAGAGAACACCCATAAATTTAAATGGGAAAATGGTTCAAAACACACATAAACTTTGGTCGAAATTGTTGTTACACACTCCAACTTTGCCTATTTTTGTATTCTTGAACACCGTGTCATTCGAAGTGAATTCTTAGCCTATTTCTGTACTTTAGATTCAAAAACTAACCACAAAATCACACACACAAAAAATCAGATTCCTATGTTCGATACCTTGTATAAAACTCATGTGTAAGAAATATTGATCGCATAGTGTACGAATGGGTTTATTAACAATTCACAGATGAAAAAATGGCAAAAAAGAAAGCATTCACTCCTCTTTTCTATCTTGCATCTATAGTATTTTTGCTCAGGTGGATTTCTTTCTCACTTAATAAATGTTTGGAATCTTGGGTTACTAATTCGTGGAATACTGGGCAATCTGAATTTTCTTGAATAATATTCAAGAAAAGAGTCTTCTAGAAAAGTCAAAACAAGACAAACAAATTGAAACAAAGGAGTACAAGAGTATGGGAAGTTTAAAATTATTTATCAGAAAAAATCTCAACTTCAAATTAACCTGATTTTAAATCATTGATTTCAGATCAAGATTTGAAATCATGACCAACACGTGAATTCCCTTTCAAACTAATACTGAATTTCCCACATGATGGGAGAACAATACATAAATCCTGAGCTCCTCTGTACTCACCAAACTAAAAACACCAAGAAAAGAAATTCCAAAATAAATCAAGATTTTCTTTATAAACCTCCAATAATGAAAGTATATGAAACCCCACTCTCTCAATCCACCAAAACACTCATGCATTAAGTGACAGTTGTATGATTTCTCGTAATTAATAACTTTAATTTCACTAAACAAACACATGTGCAAATAACCAGAAACCAAGACACAAAATAACAAACAAAGAAGACAAAAGGAAGTGATCCATGAAGCAAATCTTTACCAGTAGTCGAAAGAAGGGAAAAGAGTAAAAGGGTTTTCAAGAAAAGTTACCGGTGACCGGAAAAGGCAAAGTTTACGGCGAAGTACCACTATTTAAGGAGAAATGCTGGTACACTGTTTGTATGTGTTGTTGTGCTTTCCTAGGCTTCTTTATTATTCAGCTTTTCGGGAATAAATTGGTTCCGTGAAGGAGTTTCACCAAATTATTTTCCTTTTGACTATTTTTGTTTTCTCTTTTGGCTGTTTAACTATGTTGATAATTTTTGATAATTAGTTGGTTGGAAAAGTATCACAGCGTGTATAAAGATAATAAATTTAATTTTTAAATAGCAAAACTAGATACTCTTTGTTTATCTACCATGCATTTTTGTAACCCTTTTCACAAATTATTAATTAAGTATTTATTTTACTAATTTTTTATAAAGTATTTTTGATTGACCAAACTTGTTCGTGATGTAAATGTGACGTCCAAAAGAGTTGGGGTTGCTTAATAGTAAAGGAAGTAAGCTACCAACCTTTGTTGTGGTGCATTGGTGGAAGTACTTCACCCTTAATCAGAGATCTCAGCTTCGAGCCCGGGTATGGAGAAAATCCTGTTGGAAGCGCCAACCCCAAATGGCCCCTGCAGTGTGCGATCCGAGTTTAATTGAAGATCCAATGTGGGCTCCGAATACCGGATGAAAAAAAAAGAAGGAAGTAAGCTTTTTTTCATTATTTTAATTTTTGGTTGGATAATGCTTCTATATAAAAGGGCATAAGTTATCAAATAATCAACTCAATTTTGCATCATTCTTTAGTGGCCTACACTTTTTTGCATCCCATTTAATTTAGCTACATGCTTTATTAATTGCAAATGGCTAAGTTTAGCAAATTTGACAAGTAGGCCGCCTTGTATAATTCTTCATGTTTGTCTAGACAGAGATCCTTACCTAAACCTTAATGATAATTAAAAAGAATAATATCTGGAATTCAATTTCTAAACATTAAAAGTCGTGTCAAGAATATACTGCGGCTAGTAAGATATATTTTTGTATTTTATTCAACTCTTCTAGAAGTTGAACGTGTGCTACCATTAAAGAACTATTCCTTCCAAGTTTCTTTTTAGTACATTTTATTATATTACACAAATACAGGACAATAGACTTGAGCTTTTGGGAATTTCTAAAATTATAAACAATACTTCTGCCAATTATCTTGTTATTGTGATTTCTCTTGTGAACTAGTAGCACCAAGTTAACTTGGAAATTAAATTTCATATAAAGGAGAAATTCAAACACTTGAACATAACATATTAAATACTTCAAACTTAAATTTACAAAATTACACCTGATACATTCATTGAAATAGCTATTAGAGGCTGATGAGCTGCCCCTCTTTTGATACTATCCCATTTTTGGGGAACGATGGGGATACAAAAGCTTCAATTTGAACAAGTACATCTCTTCTGCAGATGGAGGAGATTCAGGAGAGGTCAGTAGTACTTGGAAAACAACTACCGCCTGTGATTTCTTCAAAATTACATCTGCAGATTTTGGGATGTGACCCATCATCCTGCATATAGCTCACGCAAGCTAACAGATCGGAGAACTGGCAGCAATGACTAGGAAACAGAAGACATCACATCATCTGAATCCACTTTAAGCTGAAGATAAGAAACAAAATGGAGATAGGTTACGACAGTGAAAGGAGATTTAACTTCAGAAAGCTAGTTTTAAGAGTAAAGCATACTTGATGTAGATGGTTCATGAGAGTGCCCTGTAACAGTTTTTTCAGCTTTTCACTTTGATCAACCATGTGGCCTAGTTTGATAGATTGTTGAAGTTGACACCATAAACGCTCGATCAAAGAATAGGGAAACCAAACAGCAAATGGCCTCTTACGACGAATAATATCAGCTGGTCTCTGCAGGTAATGGAAACAGATGGTGCTGTTAAGGAATGTGCACATAGCCAAGAATACAATTGGTTAACCTTGCAATCAATAAATAATACTTGTGGACAAAGAATCAATGTCGTGAAGTGTTGTTGGTATATAAAGGTGAAGTAAAGTGTCTTAACATATACTCCCTTACACATGTGTTCTATTCTCGTTGTACTTGTAGATAGAACTTTGGATGTGTCATTTACTAAATAAAGTATCAACATTAACGAGATTTACAAATCTCTATATGTTAAAACTTCAGCTAAATTTATCCATCAAGTGCATTTAATAATTTGGAAACTATATACACAAGAATGCTTATGCCATCATACAGAACGGGTGTCTGAATAGAGCCCTAAGATAGGAAACCCTATATCCTTTGGCCTGTACTATTATTCAATAACAGAAACCATTAGGACAGATAAGTCCTCTCAGAGAGGTGATACCAGTACAATGTTCTTCAGCATCACTAAGCACAGCAAATGACCACAAGCGCTAGTCGTATACTGAACCTTAGCAGGTTACTTGACTGAAACAGCAGCCAAAATTTCAAGACAAATAATAAAAAACCTTACAGCAGCTGTTCACAGTCAAATGCTTTGTGGATAAGGATGAGAAACTGACCAGTGACGCGAAGGATTCAATGTATTCCAGAAGCAGATTAGTCGCTTCAGTATAACGACCATAGTCAATATATAGCCGAAACAAAGAAGCAGGGTTTGACTCACTTCCCGCCATTCCCCCTCCACTTTTTGCTGACACACCCTATGTCCAAATAGAATCATCAAAATAAATATCAGACCTTGACTTTACATTGAAGAAATCTAGAAGATAAGCAACACACATTACATCAAAATTACTTAGCCAAAAAGAAAAAACAAATTCCGGATCGTGCTGCTAAGAATTCTTTGCCACATCCGTGTCGATCCAACATGAGTGTGGGGATGTGGGTGGGGTCCACATCATTTTTGGCTTGATTTGAGTTTCACATACATATGTATTTGCATAAAGTACAACACTTGTTATATACGAGATAACTTGTGAATACAATATAAATATTAAGTGTTTGCAAGGAATTTAATTATACTAGATTTAATTTAGTACCTTCAATAAATGTCGAAATATAAACTTATATATGTTGTAATATACATTTATTTATTTATCTTATCACATCTACTCATATTCTATTATATCCTCGAATCCTAAAATAAAATCAAACTACTCTAATCTTTTATCAATTTATGATTATGTAATAGTTCTCTTTTTTTTTAGTAAGGTAACATTAAAGGAGGAATGAAACACGAGGACATATAATAGTCATTTCTCATTTAACTGTATCTGCACTCGGATCCATACTCCTGAATCCTAAAATTTATGTGATGCGAAATCTGACCCCTAGATCCACACATGTATAGTATTACCCGCACCCGATTCGGTCAACAAAAGTTCTCCCACACGAGCACAAAAGATATTTACTTTTAGTAAGGGGTGGGTAATGTTGCACCAATCAATATATTGCACTGATTGTGTTACTAGAAACAGTGGTTGCTTAATTGTAGAAATATAACAATTTTTAGACGTACTTTCAACAACAAAAAAGATTAAAAGGTGTGATATTAGAAGGTTTAAATTAAAATCTAGGCCTTAAATTTTTTATTTTTTCTTATCATTGCACATAATGCTTCCGTATATACCAACTTAATAATGCAGACTTATTTTTACCTTTTCATGACTTTGCAAGACACTAATCTTGAATGAGAAATAACCATGTTAATACATTCTTTTTAAATTTATTTTGAAAATTCAACATGCTTCAACACTTAATTTCTTCTTTGTAAAGGTAAAACAAAGGATATTTTCTGAGCCTTTTGTATCACATTCTGGACTATATCTAAAGCCATACAAGTTTTGATGTTCCTTATTGAGAAGCCAATGAACCTTGAGGAGTTAATATTGTTCATGATCCCATTTTACAAACTCATCCATACAAAAATGTAACTTTTGAGAAGCATCCATGATAGCATATTCATATTTTACACTAATCACCTTCCTCAATGAGTTTCTCTCACAAGCAAATCCTGATACCACCTTTAGGAAAAGCTCAATTAAAGGTACAAACCTTTGTGCAACCAACTGTCTAGTTTGATCGGAGCTGTGATCTTTCCCAACTAATCAGATGTTTTTTTTCCTCCGTCTATCCCATCCCAAAATAATGACTCATTATCTTAATAATAAATAATAGCAATGATGGAAGAATTATAAATATGGCCATTAGTTAACACAAATACTCAAGAGTGTTGCCTTAAAAAGAACAACTCCACCCCAACCCCCCAAAAAACACCTTTGCTGACAAGTTTTACTTCCTCAAGCTTTCGGATCTCTTCGCAGACTTTCACTAGACCAGCTACCAAACTTCTAATCCCTTGAATTTACCACAAATAGAAAACTCAAAATATTTTGTAAGGTCAATAATTTTACATCCTCCACGTGATAGGGCTTACTTTAGACATCAAACAAACTAACGGAATAAAAACATTACGCTATATGCAGAGACTAGATGATAGGAGCAATTCTTGACTGAAATTTATATATATATCTTGATAAGTAATTCTTGTATATAATTCTTTTCCATGACAGTGAATATAACCTTGAATATTTGAGCTTAGGCCCTCGTTTATTAAATGAATTTGTACTTACCTTGAACATTTGAACCAACCAAAGAGGCAACTCAATTTGAGAATCAGCAGCAAGAAGAGTATCAGCAACAACAACAGGCAATTTAGCATGAAACTTTTTGTATTTTTCCTGCAGTTATATTACGGACATCAAAACTAAAAGAAGAGCATATTTGCTTTGAATAGGTAAAATTAGTTATGAAAGAAGGAAGAGACGAACGAGATAAAGCTCAAGTGCCTCCCAATGGCTACTGCCTTTAGATTCCTGTGCAGGTGGACCAACATTAGGCGATCCATGGACAACAACCTCATCCTGTGATGAAGTCAAAAGAAGATTCTGCATCCTGTGACCATTCCTGAGTCATAGGTATCAGACACGTGTTAAGAAAAACAGTTGGCACCGAGAGGAATGAGAAATGATGCATGTAGAAAACCAGAATCAAGAATAGCTTACCCAGCTGATGGGGCTTTCTTTGGGCAGCATTTCAATGACATAGCCGCAAAAACTCTTTCAAGTTCCCTGAGAGACAACACAAATGTTGCAAGTCAAGAAACCTACGAATCACGGAGGGTTACTAACCTCTCTTGAAGCTACACCCAAAACACAACATACCTCTTCAAAGCTGACCCTTTCCAAAATTTCAGAATTACTGTAAAAGCCATATCATACAAGCTTGATTCAACCAAAAGGTCAATCACATCAGTTGGGGCTGTCTCAATTTCTGAAAGAAGAAAAGCTTTTGTCAAAGGAAAGTAAAACAACAAAAGGGAAAATTAATTTTGAATCTCATTGCGTTGAGACCTTCCATTTCATATAAACTGACAAGAGACACAATCCCCCTTGTTTGCACAACTCAAAGGAGATTTTTTCAATACGATTTATTTTTCCCAAAATGACATAATAGCCAGCAGCAAGTGAATGAAAATACCAAGATGTAAGCCAGAGAGTATCTCAAAACCTAAGCTTCAAATTTGAAAACATTGAGGTAACCAAATAAACAGCAAATTTAGAACTTAGAAGCAAGGGAAGAAATGGCATCAAACTTACTAGCAAAAGTCCAAGAGACATTTGCCAATGACAGCAAATACTCAGCTGACGTTAGAATGAACTCATTCTCAAGTTTTTCAACATCTAAATATGACCTTTGCCTTTGAGACTGAGCACCATTACCAGGAGCTGGAAAAGGAGGCAATAGATGAGACATAACCAAACAACAAAAATGTAGTGAAAGTTTGAAAAAAAGAAAATGATCTTTAAGGAATCAACTAAATCTCGAAATATTATTTACACTGTTCTTCCATGGTTATCCTAGCCTTTTTACTTGGGTACGAATTAGAATAAGTTTCCTCAAGTGGAGAATCAATCCAAGCATATGCAGGATGAACCAGCTGTAGAGCATTGATAGCAGCAGAAAGCCCATTCAGCCTCTCCTGCAGAATAAAGGATCGTCTTTGGGGATCTCGCATTGCACCATGGATTCTTAATTGTGCTGAATACAAGTAAATATAGCTCGCTGCTCTCCGCCAATTATGTCTCTGCATTGCAAATGCATAGAGCAACTTGAATGGGTTTGGCTTGGCAGAAACATCTGAACGCTCAGCCTAAAAATTTTAAGATTTAATGTGAGCCTTGTGAAGCTGCAAACCATACATTAAATTCACTTATAGTTGATGAAATGATTACAAACCTTCCAAGCAAGCTCTCGCTCCACTTTCTCTGACAAGCCAATAAATGGTAGCTGGCCATCACAAAGAATCTGGATGAAAGGAAAAGTAAAAACAACTAGCATAAGCGATCAAGTAATTATTTACAGTGTAAACAGAAAGAATGTAATGCAAAACACATATAAAAAGTAAAAAAGAGAACAGGTAATATAGAATTGTTATACAAGGATGGAACAGGAAAGAGAAAAGACCAAGGATACCGAACCTTCACAGCTCCTCGCTCATATAGAACAATTATAAATCCCCTTAGACAAATGGTTTGGCTTTCCTCATCTGGATTTGAAATGATTGCACAATATGCATCATAGTAATAGTTTAGATCTAAAGTGAACTTGAAGACATTTGCCCAAAGACGTCCCTTGACAGCAATTGCTGATTCATCAAGACCACCAGATCCAAGAGCTTCATCAACTTGCTCAAGTGCAGCAAGAGCAAACTGGCAGGCAGCCTCCCTCATGTTATGTTGTTCAAATATTTGCATTGCCCATTGATAGTAATGAAGCTTCCAAGCAGCAGGTGAGACTTCTTGAGCTAGGATACATAACGGTATGAAGTAAGCTCACTTCCTTTTACTCAAAGATACAGATGAAATAACAGCATTCTTCTAGAATTACAAGAAGATCTGGCAAAAAACATACAGAAACCAAGGTGTAGCCATCCTGCTTCATTTGGCAAACTTTGCAAAGCCTTGGCAGCTCCTTCCACAGACGCAGCTCTGAGAGCATAAGCATAAACCAGTGTGATCATAAAACAACCAGTTCAAGAATTTTCTTTTATATTTTTGCCAAGTACCACTTAAAGATATTTCCACACAAGAAGTCAAGAACATGAGAATGCGCAAAAATCGTGGCAATCCAAATTTAAATAAGGCTCTAATTTCACTTTGTGTCATGTATCTGTGTGTCAATTCTTTTATTTTTTACTTCTTCAACTTTTGGAATGAGAGAAGGGACAACAAAGATGAGAAATTATTACCAGGAACAGTGAACCCAACCACAATAAAGGAAGAAGTCCGAGTGAAAAGTATATGGTTAGCGATACCCAGAACAAGATTAGCAATATGAACAATGTCCAAGAATTCCTTTTTGTTTTTTGCTTTATTGAAAACGGAAGAAGAGATGCGAAATGATAGAATGTTACAATTCTCCAAAATTCCTTTTTCTGTTTAGATTTTTCTACACATTTTGTTTGAGTTGTTAGCTAAAAAGTTGACCTGTCAGAATACCATACCAAAAGTTATGGGGAATAAAGAGGTTCTACTCACTCTACCATCTTTCACTACAAGTACCTATGCATTCTGCATCAAGAAGTGCACTTAAAGGCCATTTAATTAAAACTTACAGAAGCTAGTAGGGATTATAAACATCTTCTTTTTCATTTTTGTCTGACAACACCTGTGGAGGCTACTAGAAAAGAACAAAAGTCTAGATTCTCGCTGTTTTATAAACTTCTTTTTCATTTTTGTCTGACAGCACCTGTGGAGGCTACTAGAAAAGAACAAAAGTCTAGATTCTCGCTGTTAGACCATGATATCCATTTCCTATCTGTTCTTTTCTTAATCAAAATGCACTCCAGCAGTTTTTACAGTGATGCATCGAAGCAACTTAAATGCCTTTTCTTTTTTTCCCTGATGAAATAAGAAGGATACCATTAACAAAAGCATCAAGAAGATGCAAGCATTACAAAGAGCCTATCAGCTCCCAGGAAGGCAAAGCATCTTAAATGTCCTCTAGTAATGCCAAATCTGTCAGGACATACTTTACCAATCAAAAGTTATCATTAGATAATCTCACCCTCATGCCCTCAACATTCAAATCTTCTACTTGGCTACTGAATTTGCTTCGTGGCCACAGTTTTCTCCTATTTTCAGTCACAAAAGTTCACCCTCTGATCCTCGGCATACCATTTATGCCCTCCCCAGACTAAACACAAGATCTGACCTGTAGCTGTAAACAATCTTCTTGCAGATATTCCAGTTCATAGCTGTGACTGTAAAAGTAACAAGAAGATACTTCTAATTGAAACCTACACATACCTAAAAAAGCACCGCACTGCTTCAGAAATTTTCCTTTCTTTCTTTGTTCCACGCAAACCATGTTGGCTTTGTGCAATAAAGCAATAACCAAGAAGATGCAACAGAGTGGACCACTCCCCACCATCACTCTGAAGACTTTGGCAAATCTTCTCCTTGCGAGAATAAGTATCCACCAAACTGAGTACATACTGGATAAGAGAACACATTGTTTCAGTAAGATCTTAAGAAGTGTTTTGGGTAGAGTAAAATGAAAATGACGGCAACCTACCTCAACAGCATCATATTGCCCATGTCTAAGCAACATCAGAGCAAGACCAATCGAATGACTGAAGAAAACAGATGGTTTTGCTTCTGTTCTCCCCCATATTATCCAGCTAGCAAATTCTTGTACTGATTTACTTAGACTGTTGGGATCAGGAAGATGTCCAAAAGATGGCACACTATGACCTCCAAGTAAAATAATGAAGGCCAATGTGAATTCAGATTTACCAAGTTTCTCATTCCATGATCTCCGATCAACATTTCCATCTGACGACATAGATAAACAACATGTAAAGCCATAACAATCAATCTAGATAAGCAAAAAATGTTATCACCATGCCAGTTACAGAAAGGGACTAAAAACACACAAAAAAAGTGTCATGGATGTGGAACTCATCAAAAAGAAAAAGGAAAAAACAAAACTCAAAACCTCCTTGACATGTATCCTATTTCTCTACTTGCAATTATTATACATACATACTCTTGCAGACAAATAAGCAGCATAAGTCACCAATCTTACTCAAAAATTTAGATATTAACGGAACACGTTTATTTATATCGTAACACTATCACTCAATTTCTTTCCGTTCCATGCATACCACTCTGATAGAAGAAGATATTATACTAAAATAATAAGTGAAGCATTCACAATTTAGTTGCAACCACCCTCCCACTGAAGGTCGCCCTCTAGTTTTCACAATGCTCCTCAAGATGGTACACCCTTTCTGTAAAACTTTTTCTACAGCTTTAAACTGTGTCCACTAACGAATAATATTGGCATTTACTTTCAGTCAAATGATGGTCCTTCAAATTTCCTTTATGACAGCCAGGGCCACACAAGAGATCCTAGAAGTTTAATTGAGTCTGCTTAGATACATTCTGGCATGCAATAAGTCTTCAGTCGACCTAAGACAGTCCATATTGATTTTCATCACAATAGAAGTGGCACCTACCAAGCTGTAAAGATGAAAGTTGACTGCTGAAGTCTTCAAGAAGAGGAGATTCAGATGGTGTGGTACTGAAGAAATTGATGATATGCCACTCAGTAATAACCTCTTGGATCATTGGAACTAACTCAAGTTTTACTCTCGAAACCTCATCCTCTGACATGCCAATCTGCAAGAAGAAAACATTTGAAATCCTGATAGTCAAAGACAAATTGCACCATAATCCTATTTCATATCTAAAAGCCTCCAACAGCTTCATCAGCTTATTCTTTTAGCTCAACCTTAAAGAAAATAAGAATGTCCATACAAACACAAAAATGATGTTGAATTGTTATCTTCTTTGACGGAAGTACTTGGAATTGGGAAAATTATTATCTAATACAGAAAATAATACATCCAGTTCATTATTTTTAAGCAACATAGATATATGGAGCTTCAAAGACAACAATTAATTCTGTCAAATGATTACTTAAACACATCTGAAGGTATTATAAAATGATAATGTTTGTTGTGAATTTCATCAGAGGGGTTGCAACGGGTTCCTGCAAACACTAGTTCTTCCATGATTATGGTGATCAGCAGTATCTAGTGAAACAAAATAAAATATACACTATCCTTGCACAAAAAGGGGGTAAAAAGCATCACAGTATGCTTGTGCACATGAGCATCCCATATTTACTACTGTATGGGCTAAGAATTGAGAAATTCAATGTAACTTTTCAATACTTCTATCCGATTGATTCATAACAAGTCTCTAGAGGGATCTTTATCAAAAAAGGGGAACAACAACAACAACTTCTTTTACAAGCCAAAAAATTTCCTAAAGGTTGCTGTGCCCTTTTAACTTATTTCCTTTCTTATGCTTTACCCTCACTTTTTTAATCTGACTTTAAAAAATGAAAAAAATGCGAGAGAAAGAGGAGGAGAGAAATAAGGCCTTATGCTACTTTGATACTAAGATTTCTCTGAAGGTACAGTCAGACTTCTTAGTCTTCTTCTTCTTTTTTTAAAATCTATTTTGCGACAGCACTTCCTCTACTACTTGTCTTTCTACTTCTCTAGGTTTTGTCTTTCTTCCTGTCATTGTTCTTCAACTTAACACCTTATTGATAGTAATCAACCTCGTCTTCTGCTACTTCTCTTGTGCTGCTCTATTGCACACTATCTTGCTTTGAATGATACTTTTTCCTTTTCTTCTATGCCCTCAACTATGTTTTTGTTCTCAATTTTTTAACGACAGGCTGATTGTTCATACATAAAAGAATGATATTGCAATTGAAGCTTATTATCAGTAGTAAAACTGCTAAAGCAATTAAAAATGAGACTGAATAATGCAACTAATTTTTTTCCAGAGCTGATTAATTGAACAAAATACAAGGGTTTAAAAAGGAAATCCCAATCTTCAAAATGTTTGAGGGGCTCCAGATCACTAGCTCCAAACATTTAGGTCATGGTCACTAATATGACCCTTTATTCAACTGGAGTGCAATTTTACATCACAAGGATGTCTGCAACTTACCCACTACACAAACAGCAATGACCAATTAAATGAGTACCGGGAAGATGTGTTAGCATTCAAGAAATGGTATTGAAACAATAGTTCAATTTGGTATTTCAATATTTTAATGTACTGACCAAGACTGTAGAAAATGGAGCATAAAACAAGAAGTAACAACAATTGGAGGATACTAACTTCTACCCAAATAGCCAATTATGGATATTGATGATTTACAAAAACAAAAGTAACACACACCTGACTGCTACTGTTAACCATGTAGCTTAGAAGCAAATGCACGTCCAATGCAGATTCAAACATCACTTTAGCAACCTGAGAAGTCGCCTGCACTGTAAGGGCAGTGCTGACTGTGAAGAGTCCTTCAGAGTCCAAGTTATGCTCATATTTTCGAGGGACGAGAAATTTCATATAGCTTTCAATAACATGCAAAACGCTCCTCCATGTGGTAGCTCTACTGCACAAGTTGTGCAGGGATAAAAACATATCTACTGAGAATTTTCTTAGTCTTTTGTGGTAGGAAATTTCCTTATCCAATGCTACATCAGTTCCAAGTTCGGATACATAGAGAGCTGCCATTGATGAGCTATACCCACTTTCTAAATTTTTCAGCAACCGGGGAATGACTTCTTCAGATGATAAACTTGGTGTTCTAAGAAGAGACTCATAAAATATGGCAGGAGCAGCTTTGCCCAACTGTTGACTGAGAGTATTAACACACTGCAGTATTTCCAAAAGAATTTCCCGTTCAAGATCACTATCGGAGGAGTCAAACCTAGAGCATATTATATTTCCATGTTCATCGGAAGATCCTGAGGGCATAAAAATTTAAAAGCAATTGAGTAAGGAAAATTTTCATGACCATAAAAGAGGAAGACAAAACAAGTAAGAAGATTAGAACTCAAAATAATAAATACATATGTTTGACGCACCAAAAACAAGAAGCTCTATGTCCTCCAGACTACGACACAAGGAGACTGAGCTTTTTCTAATTATACCCACAGCTTGTGTGGCTGAATCAATAAGCAAACCACACGCTACATTTGTTCTGCACCAATTATTGAAATAACAGGTGCAAAAGGTTTTCCAGCTCTGAAGTACTGAAATTGGACTATCAGCTCCCACCTTGAAAAAGGAGAAAAAAGTAATGAAATCATTAAATTTATACAATATGAGAAACCTGGAAATAACAATAGTAGCACTCCACGAATCCACATGATGGTGAAAATACCCCGTGTTGAATGACTGACAGAATTTCATTTTTCAGTCCGTCCACAGTCAGAGAGTCAAATTCGGAATCAGTGAAGTGCTTGCTAAAATCGCGTAATGTTACCCGAAGAACATTTCTATCATAAACACCCGGAAGGAGCAACCTACGTAAGAAAACAGAAGATACAAACGGAGAAATCTGATCCTGCAATAATTACAGAAAGTGGCGATTAACTCCATTTGTAATATTCAGATAAGAATATACTTGCCAAAAGTTTGAGAATAATATGTAAATAAAAAGTTTTTCGAACCCAAAAAAAGACGATTTCAAGCTATGTATATTTCATATACTTCAGCAGGGATTAACACAACATAATATTGTAGCCTACATCGTCTAAGCCAGAAGCTTTAGAAATTTGAGATTGTTCGTGCTAGGGCTACACACCATAATTTCCTATCTCATGAGAAATCACTTCCAATCCATTCAGTTGGCATCATCAAACTACTCAGGTGGTTTATACTTGATAATAATGTACACAAAGGAAAAAGAAAAGAAGTAACAATATTATGCCCAAATTATCCATTGTGGGACCTAAATCTAAAAGGCAATGTCCAATAACATGCACTATTGGAATATCAAAAGGAGTGTGCTGCACTACCGACTATACTGCATATTCTTACAGTGAGTATATCCTCACCTTTGAACCAATAGCATGATTGAGGATTCAGGAAATTTAGAATGTGGCAAGCTAATTCTTCCCATTCACTGATAACTTCTTCACCAAGAGTGACTAGTGTAATGATACTTATGATAGCATCAGCTATAACATAAATGATAAGCTTCTTTTTTAATAATGAACATAAATGATAGGGACTACACTGGGTTAGTTGTTGTTGTTGTTGAACATAAATGATAGGCTTTTGCAAGAACTAGAGCTAAATACACTTTCTATAGGTAAATGTTTTGGTAGACTAAAAGTGTAAGAGAGAGCAAAAGAACTTATTGATCAAGGGAAAAGATGCCTAGATTGTTTTTCTAGTCAGTTTCACTTCAGGAATTTACTAATCCAGAGCAAAAGTAGCCCAAAGCTAAAAAGTATTTGAGTGGCAAAACTAGAATTATTGATTTTCAACAAGCTTCAGCTTAGCACTTAAAATTTATTTTTCTTGGGGTAGTTTTGACAAAGTTGGGAAGCTTTAGTGACTGGTTTAGCAGCAAAACAAGTATTATTAAATAGAGATAGTTGTGACGTTCACTTGCAGATGGGTATACTTTCACGAGGAACCTTTCTTTATTAATAGTGGTATCAGGCCACCTTGCGCGCACCTAGACTATTCCACCAGGTATATGCTAGGTCTACAAGCACAGATACCTGGTAAGTCTGCCCACCAGGCTTAGGCACATAGAAGAAATCACCAAGTGTTTTTTTTTTTTGAGAATTGATAACAAAGATTTTAAAAATTTATAAATCACCAAGTGTTTTTTTTCCTCGATAGGATTTGAACCCTGGTCTCCAAGATGAGCACTCACTTCATTGACCATTAGACCACACCCTTAGGTGCCCATGAGAACATAACATAAGCTACAACAGAAGAAACTTAAGAATTGTATGCTTCTATAAAAAAGTGAAGCCTAAATCACACTAACGACATAACTTCCAACATCAGCAGAAAAGGTTGACTACTTACAGATACCTTTTGGATTCTGACTACTTGCAGATACCTTTGCCAACTGCCACAGCACGTTCCTCCTTTGAAAAAAACTGTCAATGCTTCACTCTGACTCTTCATTCTATATTATTTATCAGCTTCTTTCTGTTTGTTCTTTATCTGCTAGCCTTTTGCTATAACACTTGCCTAATAAGCGTTTTATTTGTAACATCGGTAATAAGCTATTTAGATCATGAGATCACTCATTTGTATATGTTTAGCTGATGAATCAAACAAAAAAATCTCACCCTTGCAAAAAACTAAGGGAAGCAATTTAGTGAAATATAATTTATATAAACTCCTACTGAATCAATTATGCAAGAACATGCTGACTTGAAGACAGGAGTGTTATAACACCTCAAGAGAATCTTCAGGTTATACAGTAACACCTCAGTTTTTCAAAAGAGAAAATTTCCAATTTTGGGCCCAGAGTCACTTCTACGGACGCAGTCTACGGGTCATAGATCAGTTGACGGACCATAGAATGCAACCGTAGAAAGAGGGTTAAAAAGTTTTGAAAATCAAGTTTCTGAAGATGAGTCTACGAGTTAGCAGGACGGACCGTAGAAAGGTCCCGTCAATTGTTCCAGACTTGGTCAAATTTCTAAGGGTCAAGTTGGGTTCTACGGGTTCGATCTACGGACCGTAGAATGGTCTACGGGCCGTAGATCGAAGTCATCGAAAGCGTCCTATAATCTAGGTTTCTGAAGTTGTCTACGGTTCGACAGGACGGTCCGTAGGAACACCTACGAACCGTAGACCTTGCCCGACAGTTATTTTTCAAGGGTCTTTAATTCTTTTCCCAATTCTTTTAAGTCCTTTTAATTACGACTTTGCCCCTAAATTGACACCCTATATAAGTCTTTCCTCCCAAATTTTCCTTCATTAATTCATTCTCAAATTCCCAACTTCCCCCAAAATATCTCTCTCTAGAAAGTTCTCTCATTCTCAAGGAAGAAGAAAGGCTAGGATCCTCCATTGAAGGTCATCAATTCTTAGCAATTTCTTGTGGGCTTTATTGAGGTATGTCAACATTCACCAATGGAGTCCTTTCCTCCATTGGGTCCCTACTTTTCTTCCAATTTCAAGGTTAATTTCCCCAAATTGAGTTAGGGTTTTTGATTAGTTCTTATGGGTTCTTCAATTATGATTCCAATTGTTGATTTTATGATTCCTAGTGCACGATCTAGCATGATAACATACTTTAGTGCACGAATTAGCGTGATTTATATGATTTGATGTAGAAATTGTATGAACCCATGCATGAGCCATGATTCCTAGCTTTGAATTCATGAAGTATGATCCATGCATTTATGAACTTATGAAATTGATGAAATATGCATGATTCTAAGATGAATTGACATGTACCCATACTAGATCATGATTTATGAGTATATGAATAGCTTGCATAAGAGATGCATGTTTCATGAGAATTATGCTTATAATTGCTAGGGTATCATACAGATGATGGCATCCATGAGTTGTGAAAAGATTTTCGGCTTAAGTCATCCGTGGCCCCTTAAAGTTGTCCGCATAATTCATTTAGACACGTCAACAGACCCTATTTCCGATTAGACACTCCAATCTTAAAAAATAAATACCTATTGAACATTTCCCGACACTTAGTCAAAAGAGGAAATGCGTGTAATACACATGCATATGATGTGGAAAAACAACAAATCAAATGAAGACACGTGGCATTTTAATTTAAAATAATTATTAAAATGAATTTTGAATATAAACAAGTCAAAATCTAAAAAAAAAGATTTTCAACTTTTAAAAAAATAGAAATTATACACCCCTCACCCCACCCCCACGCAGCCCACCCCCAAGAGGTCCCTTTCTTCTTTTTTCCTAACACTCATCCTTCTTCACCATTGTTAATTCTCCATGTTACGTATGAACTTCACCATTTTTATTTTTCTTTATGCCTTATTTCTTATTCCCATTTAAATTGATAATGCTTTTTTAAAAGATTTGTTCTTCTTTTGCTTATTTTGATTTTGATTTTACTTTTTTTTTTCTATATCTGCTTTGATTTATGGGGAAGAAGGGGTGTGGGTCGGGGGTGGTTTGTGTGGGGGAGGTGAAGAAGGAGAGAGAAAATATTTGAATAATGATCTTCATTTTTGCCAGCAAAGAAGATGTGGATGGTGGTCTCCATTTTTTTCAGCAAAGAAGACGTAGATAATAACTCCATTTTTTCCGATAAAGAACTATGGATGGTCAATTCCATTTTTTTTCGAGAAAAAGATGACGGGTGTAAGTTCTATATCTATAAAATTAATAGTACAATGATGAAAAAAATTTAAAAAAAGAAGAAAGAAATTTGTTTTAAAAAAAATTGGCAGTGAATTGTTGTGAAGAAATGGTTGCAGTAATGTCTTGTGGAAGATGAGAGAAGTTCTACATCTGCAAAGAGACAAAGATTGTTACATTTTAAAGAAAAATAATGAGAAAAAAAGAAAAAATAGAAAAGGAAAAGGAAAAGAAAAAATGTTAAAATATTGATTTCACGCGCTCACCAAGGTGTGAATTACACTTTTTGTGCCACGTCTGCATAAAGTGTTTAAGTGGTTCAAATTCAAGAGGGTAGAGGTGTTCAATAGGTACAAGAAGTGGATTATGTGGACAACTTTAAGGGGCCACAGATGACTTAAGCCAAGGTTTTCTTCACTCTAAGCTAAGCATATAAATGTGAAAGGTTTTCTCACATAAATTAGGGTTCATACGGTTGAAAGGCTTTCTCACCTATGAATCAATCAGGAGCTATTCTCATGACGTAAGCTTGGGCAAGCCCATGATAGTTGAAACGTCTTAATATGATCTTAGCTTGGATTTGGTAACCCTAGATGTACCTTTTCCTTGGTTAAAATATGAATAAGCTTAATTGACTATTCCTTGGGATTTTACTTAGCACCAAGCGGGCTTTTTGGGATGAAAGTTTCCATTTAGCATCCGTGGACCTTCGGTAGCAATCTCTAAGTCCCATAACTACATACCTCGTAGGTTTTGTCCCAGATAGACACATAGCTAGTCGATCCACGTAAGCTATAGATTTATGGTCCTTCCCTTGGCAAGTAGGACACCCCTTCAAGTGGTGTGGGGTAGACATCACTCCCCTTTTTGGTGTGGGGCAGTCACTGGATTCCATGTTATAGCTCACATGGTCTATGTCGATTAAATGTAAAAATCCTATAATAATGAACTAGGGTACTAGAAGTATCTCACAAGGCTTATGATATGACTAGCTTGCATTGACCATGTTTATGCATTGAATTTCTAACCTTATTGTCACATGATTTAGTTTGGTCATTGCATGTTCATGATGATATCTCACTAGCATGATTTCCTATTTGAAAGCATCTCGTTGGCATGATTTATGTGTTTATATGCATTTGCTTCATACTTAGTACATTCCATGTACTAATGCATACTTGTGCCTACATTCTCTAATAATGTAGGATCAGACAGTCATCCTTCGCACTCTCGTGGTTAGTTGCTTTCCGAGTTCGAGCTATCAGCATTGGTGAGTCCTCATGCTTCGGGGACTAAGAGACTTTATTGCTTTTCTTTACTTTTCAGTTTCAGACTTGTATGTAATGTACGGGTTATGTCCTGATCATTCTATTGTATTAGATGGCTTTTGAGACATAGTCAAGACTTCCGCTTGTAAACGCATTACTTTTATGAGATTGTCTATCTTTTCCTCATTCTTGTCTTTACCTTATGTATATGTATGCTAAGTGGCTTGTGTGGGGCCTCTCGGGGTCCTATACACCATATCACACCTAGGGGGTACTTTGGGTCGTGACATATACGCAATGTTAAAGTGTGACAGCTTACCCACTTGACTCATATAAGGTAGTTTCCCGTTCATGCAAAAGTGAGCCCAATTGACTCGTTAATACTCAACCAATACCAGTAAGCTGGTTAGCAGGTGCAGAACCGTCAACTGGTTTCACAAGAACCCTCTCCCTCTGCCCCCAACACAGCATAAAAGGTAAACAAAAATATAAACAAAATAACAATCAAGAACTCGAAGATAAAAAGGGGTAAGCAAAGGGAATACAGCTCACTAGCAGTAATATTCATGCTTTATCTGACAGATCAATAACATCTATTGATGAAATTAAGATACTGCAGAAGTCCTAGCATGTTGGAATAGAGATGGAAATCAGTCAGGACACAAGGAGAGATGGAAGATTGTCCCTGCCTGCATCTGGTGGACAATTTGGAGGGAGAGAAATCAGAGATGTTTTGAGAACAAGAGCATTCCCTTCCAAAGTCTAAAAATGAACTGTTTAGCAACCTTCTACTTTTGGAGTATCCATACCGTACCTAAGGATCCAGGGGACATTACCCTATTTTTAGGTTGTTTATGAGGGACATAGGTGATAGATCTTTTTTGGCTGTTCCTATATAATTTTTGATGTAATTAATACAGGAGCACACTATTGGTGTACTTCTCTTGTTTATAATACCAGTTAACCTTATCAAAAAAAATAAATTAAGATACTGCATAATATAACTTTAAAGTTATGTTCTAATGTTTATACAGAAAATAAAATTTAGCTCCAGAAGAAGTTTTACCAACTACAGGCGGAAAAGGCAAATGACTCCGAAACAAAATGGAACATATCAACATGGAGAGACAAAAATCGTGTTATTAAAGCACCTTTGAAGATGACAAAACTGTTTGAGAAAGCCAAAGTAGATCATCTGAAGAATTTTCAGAGCCTTGAAACAGCTGCTCAGCAACAAATGCATCCTGTAAAGAATAGCAATAAGCTAATTCCCTGAAAAGAAAAATCAGACAATAAGTTGTACCCAAGACAAGAAGATGCAGAGTATGTAAATATAAACAAAGAATAACTACAACTAAAATTAACATTTGCAGCTAAATCATCATGACGTAAAATTGCCAAAACCATTGAAAGCAGCAGACAATGTAAATGTACCAGCATGCATCTTTTTTATTTTGATCAGTAACCAGTATGTCTATTTAGTAACATAAAAGAAGCTATGAATGCATAAAAGATGACAATCCTAAGCAAAAAAGCAAAAAACATTAGAAACACATTCACCGGATGATCAGAATACAAAAAGAAATGCAAGAATATAAGAAATCACTTCAGCAACTGATCCTTCTCCTCCCAACAACAGCCTCTCCAAGAGAAATAGTCTACCTTTTAAGCAAAATAATGAGCACTCTTTGTACATACAATCTAAATATTAAAAAAATGGTGAGATGGAAACAAAATCTAGACAAGGCTGACCACCATTTCGCCCCAAGGAATTTGTTGAAGTGTGTGATCCTCATCTAAAAGCTTAAGTTAGATAGAGCATACTGTCTATTTACAAACTATAATCTCAACAGAATCTGTAAAACTGCTCAGCTGAAAACAATCTCTTCACCTACTCAAGAAAATAAATATTTTTTCCTGAAGGCAAAGTATTTTATTAATATTTTGAAAAGCTCTTGTATAAGAGAATCTGCATCGAAACATAATCCTCTGCAAAAACACACCCAATCATCTACCAGTCAAAATATATAAGGACGCAATGTTAAGAAAGTTATAATATACTATTTCAGTCCAGGCAACGGGAAACTTACTCTTTCAAGAAAAAGAGAACTTACTCATTCCTATTTTGACTAAACAACTCCTTCATGACCAATCCATTTTCTCTGAGTATCCACAACTTGTTTGGAGTAAGTTTTATATCAATGAGGTCCCCCTGAGGCCAAACAACAGTAAGCAAACATAACTTGCAGTAGCGATTCCCTAAAACAAGCTGCTCTTTATCAAAAAAAGAACCTCCAAGAAAACTGTTTACCTCTTCCAACGAGATGCTTTTTGTCGAAGGATCCAGTGACAAGTTAATTCTGTCCCCAGTACTGAAATAAAGGCTATATAAAGAGATCACTGCTGTGCCAACTTCCTTAAATAACCCAAAGAAACAAGTCAAAGTTAAAGCTAAAGTTGTAGGCATAATAATGGCAAAAAATTGAAAATCCAACAGTAGAGAACATAGCAAGTCAACCAACATTACTGTGGGCCATACTGAACAATCTGCATTCAAAACATCCAGTTTGAGAAGCTAAAAAGAGGAGGAAAACACTAAAGAACTTGCAAGAAACAAGAATCAGCCCCAGTTATGATGAACAAGTACAGACCTAATAACTTGTTCGGCTGGTCGATCAATTCAGGACGTTATAAATGATGAGAATGCACGAGAAATCAGATAGAACGTGTGGGAATAAAATTCATTTGTCGGTGGTGAGAGCCACCTCTACTCCATATGGTCCATCTAAATCCTCCACCACCTAGTGTTCCGCTAGCCAAGACCATTTAAATTGCTTTAGGAACATCTAACACCCTGCTTTTGAGATTCGTAGACACATCAGAATGCTCACCATAGAGGTAGTGACGCCAAATCTTTAAAGCAAATACGGCACGTGTAACCCAGTTTTAGGGTTTGCACGTGGACTTGATTTTTCTTTTGTGCTACCTTTTTGTTTTGTTATACTATTATTTTTATTAATTCTGCGAGTAGGAAGCGAGGAGGCTCAACAGTAACAGGCCTAGAGTTGGAGGAGAGAGATAAGGGTCAACAAGCTAATGAGTTGACCTGGAGTAATAATAGCGAAACACAAAAAAAAAAAAAGCTCAGAGCAGCTCCATGGATTGAGGTTTTTTTTTTTTTGGGATGTATAGCAACAAAATATGAATATTGAAATCATTGTGCAAATGTCCTCACCAAAGTTTGGCTCCATTACCATGTAGTAAAAGAATATAAGCATTTAGCCCAAAACCTTTAGACAATAGGTATTAGGTGGAATAGCCCAAACCATTCAAGCTCCTAGGGAAACCCTTACACAATCTATCAGGGACAAATGTAGCAATCTCTAACAAGTACTTTCTAATTCAATGATACTTGTTACCAGTCAAATTACCAAACAAAAAACTATAGAGCTCATGATGACTACCAAATAATATCACATTGACGGAAGGTTGCATTAGATACTAACCACCGAAAAACAAGGTAATACTATATTAATTACCAAAGAAAATGATAGAACTCCTCTAAATTCAGCTAACATTTGTTCAAAAATTAAAAGGAACAAGATACCTATTTTGGTATTTATGCTAGAAGACACCTAAATACTTTTTTCACAAATGATATTGCAATTTTACAAAAAGAGCTATTACTTCTTTGCTAAACGAAAATGTTTTGGGTGCATGAGCAATCTCATCACAGTAACCAAGCATGATGACGTAGCTACAAGAAACTGACTTGCTAAATCAGCGAACTTTGTGTAGCCAAAATGGTGAATAGGCAATAAATCAGAGAAAAGATGCCCAAAAAAATGAAGGCACCCCACAACCCAAGAAGTACACATGAACAATTTTGGTTTCTATGACAAAAAGAAATACAATAGCAAGTGAACATATCACAATATTGTCTTCTTGTTTTACTTGTCAATGAAAAGCACATATC
Source organism: Solanum appendiculatum (assembly GCA_018342035.1). Taxonomy (NCBI): domain Eukaryota; kingdom Viridiplantae; phylum Streptophyta; class Magnoliopsida; order Solanales; family Solanaceae; genus Solanum; species Solanum appendiculatum. The sequence continues at coordinate 1,082,558 of JAGDQO010000431.1, read as the reverse complement.
TGATGTAAGCTGGAGGTTATTGCAGAACTTTATGTGCTATGGAAACCGCCTAATAAAGAAATGACAAGCACAAGGCAAATGCAAGTATGAGACGGGAAAAATGAGTGTTTTCTTACTTTGAGTAGCTGTTTGCACAGTATTTTTTTCAATCATATCTATACAACTATGCAGAATATGGGGGGAAAAGATCTTCAGGGTAACAAGCAGTATGTAGTACGTACCCAACTGATACAAAAGAAAGTACAAAGAAAAATGAGGATTTGCAGAAAGCACGTAAATAAACTAGGAAAGGACTTACCGAATCATCTTTTTGTAGTACTGCCATAGGAATTGCATCAGGATTGTTGTGGTCGTTTCCCACACATATCCTTACAAAAGTGGATCCTAAATGAAAAATGAAGTAAAGAAGTTCTTATATAAAGCTAAAAGCATTACCAAGAACCCTATGTAATAGCAAAAGAAAATAGAGAGACTGAGCCAATTAAGTATGAAATAGCACGATGTTCACAATTTGGAAAGAAAAGACCTTATCCTTTAAACTTCATGTTCCTCTCCCTCTAAATTCTCCAAATTACATCACAGAATCCAAAGTTTAGAGACACGACTTCTAATGGCTATGGCTTCTCTTGGATGTCAATAAAGTAGCTAGAAAGATACTTCTTGGGAAATTTGCAGCAAAGCAAAGGAAGATTTTGGCACTTCTTGCATAGCTATCTGGCTTTAAAAGGTAAAAAGGAAAAAGGGGGAGGGGAAGCAAAGTTAACTCTCCTACACTTCTTTTTTTCCTTTCTTTTCTCCCTAATATACCTACAGGAGTATTGATACCTAGATGGATACCAGCTGATTGGCGGTGCATTTATTCTTAAACCTCGCAGAAAATGTCTACACAACATTCTTAATAAGTCATCTACCAATAAAACCCTGATCCGTAGAGTATATATAGTACTGTTTTCTTATTACATGTAGTTCATGACATGTCTTCCCATACTGTGCATGGGACTTGAGACACATCCCCCTTCTACCTACCCCTACCACTCTATTCCCTGGAGGAAAATTTGACCTATTTTGGAGCCACCAGGAAAGCGCGCGCACACACACCAAAGTAGAGCAACAGTGATGCTGAAATGGAGAAATAAAAATTCAAATGCTCACGAGAGGAACTGAATAATCAGCTCAAGCAGAAAAAATAATGGAAATACAAAAGAAGATATAATTGCCTGCTGATGGTGAAACACTTAAAGAATGACTGAAAATTCTGGAATGATTTGAAAGGTCCCACACACGTAAGCTCCCATCAGAGTGAAGCACAAATAGAAACTTTTTCTGGTGAAACTCCGATATTACCAGATCCTGCACTGCAGCATTTGACCTTCCCCTGAAAATCAGAGAGAGGGTAAAGGTGTGGAAAACCAGAATGCATAAGAAAAAATATGTTGTCTAGAAAAATATAGTCAACAGCTGAATTGGTCTCACTTCTCTTGGGTTGGGTTTGGGGGGATATCCACATGCTTCATATGAATGGGCATCAAAGGCTGTTTTTCAAGTAAAGCCATTAATTTTGGTATTTAAATATATAAAATCATCAAACCATCAATTTACACTTAACAGCATCTTTTGCAACACACCTGGAGTCATTTTAGTTCCTCTTTAATTTTCTCACATTTTGCTTTAACACTACTTTTCGTCCAATATACAAGGAGGAGGACTGATAACTTAAAGAAATAGAGCTATTTTATCTAATTTATTAAACTTAACTTACCTTCACTAATTAAATACCAAGCCTATATAGTTTGAGTGAAAATTGTAGTAGGTCATGCTAGCAATGATTTAGCTGTCTAAATAGTTCTATAATTGATCTTGTGCTAATTTTAGAGTTGTTTAGGTCAAATATTGATTAGAAGTCCAATAAATTTATGACTACACAGTTGTTTTGCAGTTAAAAGACAAAATTGAGAACCTCTGTTGAGGCTGCAGCTTTCAAAGACCTCAAGAGTAGCACAATTTCCAGCAAGTAGCTGCAGACTCAGCCCTCTGAAGCGGCAGTGCAAAGACAGGAATGCCACAGGCAGAAGGCTGGCACTGTAGCGCCAGGCGAGGATCCTCATCTACAACTTAAACAACCCAACCTGAAACTCCATTGCCTATGTCACGTGATCTACTTTTGGACCATGGGATTTCGACTCCTGTACCTTTGACCACATCATTAATAACAAATACATTTTTATGTCCTTAAACTATCCTGCGGTTTTTTCTATTGCCATCTTACCTTATGCAATACAGTAATTACAAGAATAGGTGGAACTCACTCTCCTCCTTCACTAACCTTCAATTCTTTACCGAGATGTCCATATATTTATTAGTACACTAATCAAAAACCTCAATTGTTCTGCAATTAATTTCATAGCTGCTTCTATTTTTGTGTAAAAAAAACGCAAGGTAGATGATTGAAATAGAATATGAATCACAAGGCTTGTTTCGGCTAGCTAGTCCAAAGACACCTGTTACTTTCACTTCATCTGTCCCATGTTCTTTTTCATGGTTATCTAGGACATCCGAAAGTATACCAAAATTGTAGAATGCAATTTCAAGTCTTTTAGTTTGTCTTCTTTAAAGTGTGAGTCATGTCATCTACACTATTGTCATTTGTTCCAAAAATGAGTCCACCCAGATTTTTTAGTATCCTTAGTTGTCTATTCAGATATATAAGGGTTGAGATTTCATACTTCATTTTGTTACTTCTGTTGATGACTGTTCTTTCTTATGAATTAGAACTCAATTATTTTCATCTTTCAAGCCATAAATTTTTATTATGCACACCGAACTGCAAATAATTTAAGTACATGGACAGTGCGCATTTGAACACCATAATCAAAAACTAAGGCGAGCTACAAAAGGCAAAGCTAACCAAAATACCACATTAAAAGGATTGAACTCAGAAGAAATGATATAAACCCAGTTTCAAACTGGGTTTCTATGTGTAACTACATTTCCTTAAATGAGATGGTAAATACCTTGATAAAACACCCCACAAACGACCAAGACCAGAATCATCACGCAGTTCCTGCACAAAGCCTATCAATTTACAAAGGGTCAGCATGAAGAGGAGAAACGAAAGATCAAAGCGTAGGTGCAACAAGATTCCAAAGTAAAACATCTAGATGCCACTCGTATGCTAAAGTAACAACAGTGACAAGACAAAAGGACAAGAGAATCCATACTTCAAAATCAAAAAGTACTGCCCTTAAGATGCAAAAGTTCCAGTTACTTGCCAAAAAAACATATCCAAAAAGCATAAAATACAAATTGAAGGAGAACTTTACAAGGATTTGAAACCTGGAGCTCGTTGGTCAAGGATGCCAAGCTGGAAGCATCCAACTGATCCATCACTTCTTCCGACTAACATCAGTTCTGCTATTCCTGCCACTGCTGTGGCTGCTCCTTGATGAGGATGAGTCAGAGTGTTGAAGTCAACAAAATCATCAGATTGCAAATGGGAGCTAGATACATAATTGGAGATGTTTTCAAGTTTAATAAGGTAGGCAACCCCAGACACTGTCACGGCATGAAGCGAATATGGTTTGACAGAAGAAAATGCCATCTACAAGAACCAAGAGTGCATCAACAATTGTTAATGATTCATGAAAATCTTTGCCAACTATTAAGCAAACAAGAATATTGAACAGCATAAAGCCGGCACAAAATGGCATACTTCATTTTTGCAGATTACTGCAAATGGAAAAAGTGCTTCTGGGAATACAATTTGCAATCCTGTTTTTGGGAACTCCTTATGACCACAGAACTCCATTATTTCCAATACATTTGGCTGACTACTGCAAATTTTCCTGTAGCAACAGAACTCAGCAGTTATAGTTAGTATGTGAAGAAGAATACCACGGTGATCAATATGCTACACCGAACACATACAAGGGAAAAATGTCAAAAAAAGATGAGGTGTTGTTAACTCCTACTACAAAAGCAGGCAAAGCCTTAGTACAATAGGCGGCTGACCAGACAGAAGCTCCATCACTTTATATTCTTATGACACTATTTAATATTTAATTTTTTATCTTCTTGACACAAGGAACTACATCATATCCCTCACCTGAGAAAATCCTCTCTATCGTGTTGGACAAAGCCCACTGCCCATCAGGCTGGGCTAAAAATCCACCAAACTTTATTCTCACAGTCAATTGGATCACACAAATATGTTATTTTTTCCAGAACAATATAAAAACTGAAATACTTAAGTTTCATAATTGAGTTCCAATTACAAGTATGAAGAAACTTCTTTGAATAAACTAAAACAAGAAAGACTGTTTCACTATTCAAGATCACTTGTCTTTCTTGACACCATACACAACCCACTTCGGTAGACACTCACAAATATGTTCTTTGTTCAAGAATCAAGAACAATATAAAAAAGGAGTACTTAAGTTTCATCATTGATTTCAAATTACAAGTATGAAAAAAGTTCAAGAAAGACTGTTTCAGTATTCAAGAAATTCAAGATCAATTATAAGAATGAAGAAAGTTCAAGAAAGACTGCTTCACTATTCAAGAAATTCGATTCACTTATCTTTTTTGACGACATACACAACTCACTTCGGTAGACACTCAAAACCGTATAATTACATAGATAAACTTTTCTTTTAACACCAGATACACTTCATATTTCAAACCCACACCCAGACTGATTTTCAAAAGAAGTACATATACTAATTTAGAAAGAAGAAAAAGAAAACAATCAATTGTTAAGATGAAGAGAATGAGGAGGGTCAAATCTGTTACCAAGTGAAATAGGCGGGAGGGTTCCCAATGATGGAGCAAGAACCGACGTCTCTTACCGCGGTAGGGGGAGTTGGAGAAGAAGCGGAAGTGGAAGTGGAAGTAGAAGAAGGGAGGGAGAGTTGAACAAACTTGACGGAATCGCTGCCAATAATGGGAACCTCCATACCTGCTAAACACGACCGACTTCCCATTGTTCTTGTGAATCAAGAATCAATCAATTCTTGGGTTGAAGAGAAAATGGCGGTGGGAACTGAAAAAGGCCACAAGAGAGACTTGAGGTTTTGCTACTGGGGTTTATACGGGGGAGGGAAAATTAGGGGAAAATTATTGCATAGGAAATTGATGCGGTGCCATTTGAACAGTATTTTCGGTCTCTTATAAATAAAAATAAATTTTAGGGTTAATTACATGACTACCCCTGTAATGTGATTTTATTTATGAATATGACACCAATATTAAGTGGGTAATCTGAAGGAAAAATAATTTGTTTTCAAAGTGAAAAAGTAATGTTTGGAAACTAGAGTTATTTTTAACGTTTTCCGAGTAATTTGGAGTGAAAATATCTTTTCGTCATTTTTCAAATTTTTGAAAATTTAAACATGTTTTTCGAAGTTCAACTCTGAAAAATAAATCATGGACATTGCAAACACCTTATATCATGAACATTATATCCCGCTCTTAGATGATTGTGTGGATATACCAACAAGATAAAATTAAGAACTAAAATATACAAGGGAAGGTGGTGATAGCTTCAATGATAGATAAGATGCGAGGACCGAGTTTGAGATGATTCGGATATATATATATATAGAAAAAAAAATTAGCATAGATGCTCTAGTGAGAAGGTGTGTGAGGTTTGCAGTAATGGATCTAAGAAAAGATGGGAGAAGAATCAAGGTGAGGTAATTAGACATGGTTCATCTTCAACTAATTGAGAACATAATCCTATGACCCTAGATAGAAAAATATGAAGATCGAGAATTAGAGTTGAGGGTTAGTAGGTAGCCAGATGATTTTCTCTTTCCCATGAGAGAGCATGGTTCTAGATTGAAGCATTTTGTCTTCTCCCTCATATACTTAACAAAATCATTATCTTATTCCTCGAATTGTATTAGTACTAAGTTTCTTTTACTTAAGTTGTTTTTCTGACTTTTGTTGTCGGGTTCTTCTTTTCTATAATATTTTCATCATATCTTTTTATTTTCACTTTGAAAACGCTTTTCTTGAATCGAAATTCTATCAAAACAACTCCTCTATCTTATAACATAGGAATAAAATTTGCATACCCTCCCAAACCCCATCATATGATTTCATACTGAATATTTTACTTATTGAATTAAAAGATAGACTAAAACTATCAATAACAAAAAAATGTTTACAGGGTTATTTTTATGAAATGTTTTAAAAAACACAAGAAAATAACAACAAATTTTATCCATGCCTTTGATTGAAAAAGATGATAATTTTTTTTTTTGCTCATCTTTCAAAACTTATACCAAGTAGAAAATGAACACAGATAACTCAATTAAATATACTAACAATTTGTAATAATTTTCTTGCATTTTAAATACCTAAGTTATTTGTAATTTTATTTAGTTATAATATTTTACTATATAAAAAATCTCCTTTTTTATCTTAGTTTTAGTTATTTTCTTATTTCAAATTTATCTTAAATATACGTAGATGAAGTATTGTTTGTATGGATTTATATCACATATAAGAGGTTTAAATGTTCTTAGAAAAAATAATGAGGGGTCTTTCCGTAGATCGTAATTAAGTCATCGTATAAGGGTGTTTAGTGTAATTAAGGCTTATTTATTTCTTTAATAAGATTAAGACGTCTCAATGTAAATACTCATGTGGAATAAACATCTTAGAACTAAAGTTTAGTGAATGAATTGAATTGATGAACTTACTACTTTTGTAAAAATCTTAGAATAAACATCTTACAACACCTAAAATGACCAACTTGGGATATGTTCTTTCGGGGTCTACTGTCTCGACAGATCATACAAGATTTGCAGAGGTATCATGGATTTGCAAGGCAACAAAGAACTTAAAAAAGAGAAGACTACTAATCTAGATTGTGTTTTTTGGACAATCTGCAGAGGAAGGAACCAGAGATTCCTTGAGAATGCTTCATCTTATTCATATATTGAAGCACATATGCTTAAGCAGCATTCTTTTGGGGTGTGTTCTGCTAGATGAAAATATGTTAAAGACTTCATTAGATCTTCACAAGATATAGAAGCTTAGTTCAGCACTATCCTGCTGTTTGGCAAGCTAATTGCCCTTCCATAATTTTCACAATGCAAAACCAAAATAGATGATGAACATTAGTGAAAACTTGTTCCGAGGAAATTGATGTTCACGTTCAGTTACATTGTTCAAAGAATACACGATTGGTTATGTTACATACATACTGTGTGTAGACGATACATTCAAAATAAAACAGACATACCCCTGAGCATTTCTTCAAGAATTCCACTTGCTAGTCCTAGTAATGCCCAAACTACTATGTTCCAGATGCACATCCAAGTTTCTTATCTTTAATCTTTGCTTCTTTGTCTCAGAATCTAAGATCAAATCACAGTATCAAAAATAAGGAGCCTACACTCAGACAAGAGAGAGGCACAGATGAAGTTTTATAGATCAAAAGATCATGGTTTCCAAGGAGCTGGCGGAGGTGGTGGAGTGGGGAACATCGGTGGTACTGCAGAGAATAAAGTGTTCTTATCAATTCCAACGTCTCTATCTCCAGATAGAGCAACGAGAGCTGCAACTAAACCAGCATTTCCAGCAAGAGTAGGCTCTGTATAATTGTAATTAGAACGGACATCATGGAAACCGTCATGCTTGTCTGGTCCAGCAACCATGGCTCCAACGATAGTATTTGGATTAGCCTTAGATGAATCCCTATATTTCCATCCACCTTTACAGTTATACTTGACCTTGTTCTTAGGAATTGATGCCCCTCTGTGGTGGACATGCTTAGGGTAGTGATTGCCAAAGCCAACAACATAACTCATTTTCCTGGGATTCTTGCCAAGGATGTAGTCAATCTACAAAGTCAAAGAAACGGCCAAGTTAAACCCAGAAATGATTTTCACCTTACAACAGAATAGGCAAAAGAAAACTTGTGTATACCGCGTCTCTAATATTCTACACAATCTAGCAGCTAATTATCATTCATTATTTGTCCCTACACCTATATGAGGCCAATCTAGCCCATTCATCCCCAGAACATGAAGCAGAGAGAAGTGAAGTTGGTTGTGGAATAGCATATACCACAAACATTGACAAGATAGAGGAGCAGAGAAACCCAAGAATAAGAAAAGACTCTTACTAACTTAGAAGTAGGAGAGTTTCATTTACCTGGGTTTCAGCAAATTTACGCAGGACATCAGTGGAATAGAAATTTGGTCCACAGTACCATCCAGGAGTGTCGGCAGCTGCGAGATAGTCACTAAACAAGGTAGCCAGGAAGGCTGCATTGACTACATACTGGAGAGACTGAGGCCTTCCATGGTTTAATTGGATTAGCCCTCCTGGAAAGGTCAAAAAGAATTGGTTTAGATTTCAAACTAAGAATTTCAAATTACTTTACATGCGAACTGGATAAAAGAAGGTTACCTTTTGTGCGATTAAAAGAAGTGAAGATTGGCAAGTAGGAGCACATGATTATGCTAGTCTGGTTGTGAAATGTCCTTAAAATTTCTTCATAAGGATATCCAGGACTTAGAAACAGCCTCATACGGCTCAGTAGCACCTGAAGAGATTATGAAAAGCAGTGTTATAGCAAAACATAAGTCCCTCGAAGAAATGAAATATCCTAGCTTACAAGTTTCAAGCACAATAGCTGCACAGAAATACTAGAAGAGGACTCAAGGAAAGAAGAGGTAATATCGACTGACCTGAGCTCCAGTGAGCTTGTTATCCCAGCTGAGCACACCATAATCAGGACCTCCCCAGAAAGCACCAGCATGTTTGGCAATACCAGGAGTTGTAGCAAGCTGAAGATATGAAGAATTTCCAGTAGCATAATACAGCCAAGCTGCACCCCATATAAACTCATCCCAATAACCGGTGGAATTGTAGAAATTTTCAGCTTCATTGCCGACGCTGTATCTACCACGTTGATCTCTAGAAAATTTGAAGAGAGTTCTGGCACCATGTACAAGCTTTTGTGAGTAAGCCTTGTTGTCCTTAAAAACAATGGAAGCAGAAGCCAGTGCAGCAGCCATCTCTGCAGCAAGGTCCGAGCAGCCGTGACATTCAGTCACAGGCCGAGCGTAATCAATGTCTTCAGGACGCACCCAGCAATAGTGATCATTGGGCCCAGTCCCTCCAGAAGTATCCCCTTTTCCAACCTATATAAACAAAACATAATTTGTCGAATGAGATTAATTAATTCCAAATAAGTTCAATTTTGACTCGCTGTTAAAATAAAATATCATGCAGTCATTGATGCTGATCTGATTTACAAGAAGGAGACTTAGTGAAAGTCAAAAAGCCAGCCAACAGATTGTAGTTATCTTAAATGTTTAAGAAGTATAATGGAAATCATGATTCATGACTCAAACGGCCAAGGCGATGATAACTGGTTAGAGCTCAATACTAATACTGACGATAGAACAAACTATAACATTCTAGTTGAGAAAATTTGTGATCTACATATTTATAACACAAAATAAATGATAGTTACCTGTGCAGCAATCCGGTCTATGGTATCAGCAGAGGAATTGAAGGTCTTCAGGAGATAATCAGTACCCCACTTAATAGTATCCTTAACATGAGCGAGTTCCCCAGCAGCTTCATATTTAGCACTGTACTCGATCACACTCCAACTCAACATGGTGAGAGCAAATGACTGAGGGAAATTAAACTTGATTGCATCTCCTGCATCATAATACCCCCCAACCAAATTATTGAATATAGTTGAATCATCTGACTTGCCATCTTGCAAACATGAATTCCCCCTCCATGACACATTGTTGTGCTTGGGCAATTTTCCAGCTGTAAATTCCAATAGAGAATTAGCAAAGAATTTAGCTATAACCACCAAAGAAGACCAAAACATAGCATTCAAACACTAATTTTTAAAAATTATATTTTTGCAGCTCAAATCAAGTAGCTGCTGATGCAGTAATCTTCCAATCTTAAGTCAAAGGCGCTTGTCTATTAGCACGTAGAGCCATACCACATATCATATATAAAATAAATGAAAAATGTCATATTTTTCATAGAGTTACCTTGATCAACTTAATACTAACTTCACAGAAGATAAGGGGTTAAGGCTGGGACACACTACCCACCTCAGACCCCACTTGTGAATTTCACTAGATATGTTATTGTTGTTGTTGACCTTGATCAATCAAAGTAACCAAAAATTTGGGGAAAATAACAAATATTTCCAAATCAAAGTAAGCAAAACAAGAAGATTAATACAGAGGACTGAATCATGCATCACTAAGATCACTACTATCAATCTATCACAAACTAAAATCCAGACAAAAAACATAATCAATCACAGATCTAATATGCAATGAGATAAGTAGCGTAAAAATGACATCTTTAAGTACACAGATTGAAGAGTTCAAGCAAATAAATAAACAGATGACTTACATTTCTGGGCATTGAAGAACATAAGAGCTTTACGGAGAGCCAGAGTATAATTATCCGGTGGAGGATTGTGGTGTTTGTGTCTAGGTACAAGCTTAACAATCATAGTAATGAATCCAGCTAAAAGCGCAGCCGCAATAATACACCCCACAGTCCACTTAAAAATCTTCCTACTCACAATAATACAACCAAGATCCACATACTTCTTCTTCTTTTGTTCAGTCGGACCCAACAGCCAGCTCTGTTGAGTCTCATCCAGTGACCTAGACATCGCCGCCCTATCAAAATCCTGCAAGTTCCTGCTCCTGTCATCATCTGTAGCTGAATCAGCAGTGTGGATCTCCAAAGGTCCACCCCATGGATCCCTACCGTACATATTGATTTTGGGTACTCAAATTAAAGCTGAAAAAACACCCCCACAAGCTCAAAACATGCAAAGGTTGAATCTTTTTTCCAAGATTCAAGAAATGCTGAACTAGGTAAGTTTTGATCTACTGTTTTTTTTTTTCAAGAAAGTTGTGGAATCAATATGGAATGGAAGGAGAGGGCAGAAAGGGAGTATTATGGAGGAAGGAGGAAAGTGGGGCTGGAAAATCTAGTGGAAATAATGGATATATGAAGCTGTGATGGTGCTGTTTTTTTGGCTTTTTGATTATGACACAATATATTTTATTAATACTAGTAATATTACCTAACTTCAGAAAAGAAAACAAAGAGTGAAGTAATGCAGAAGAAAAATATACACACAGTAAAGAAGAAAAAAAAAAGTAGTAGTTAATGACACTGAGAAAACAGCTAATGGACAATGACAACCTGTCCAATGACAATCCTCCCTCTTAAATGGTGTATTACTTCCTACTTTCCTAAAGTATATTAGCCATTGGGGACAAAATCTTAATTAGTGTTAAAAAAAAGCTCGAACTTACAAGGTTAAGGTTGAAAATGGAGAGTGTTTGCCACTTGAACTAATACTTGTTAATAAACATATATTTTATCATATGTCACTGCTCGTGAGTAGTAATTATTTATGTGATTTATTAGCTATTGCACGTTCAAAAATAGCTAATGAAAATTTGCAAAAAGAAATAATAAAAAGATGCATGCTGCAAGAGAAAATTATGGCTCAATAACATAGTATTAAAAGTTTGGTGGTTCTTTTTAATAATTTTTTTATTCAGTGGGATTGCTTAATTTAGTTGACTTTCACTTCAAGGCTTTTTGCTATTATTTTCATACCTAACAAAACTAGTAACAGATGGCAGGGGCTAAAGTGTAATTTCAAAGAGGGAACCAGCTGACATATTGGGTAGTATTTTAGCCACACCATATTCAAAGAGACAGAATATGAAAGATGATAATAAAATTGTCCGAATATTTTTTATAAAAATGATTCTCTTTAATAAATTGGTCTGCACTTTAAAAAAAATGTTTTTTTTCTTGAGCTTGGAAAAGACAGTAACACAAAAATCCTACTCCTACATTACATCCCCATTCCCCACTAATTTTATGATTTATGGAGTCTGGTTTTTCTGTCTCTATAATAGAATCTCCACAGTAGAAGTTGTTTTCAAGGCAAATCAAATCCTTACTTCACTTAACTAAAAATAAATAAATTATGATTTATTATTAGAAGTGTTAAAATTATCTTTTTTTTATTTGCACTTTGTAGATGGAAAAGGCATGTTTTTGTGTTGAAATTCAATAAAGTAGGCAGAGGGGTTCCCCACTACGACTCCTACCCTCCATACATTAAAACTACTTTTGACACCCTAATGCTTTGCTTGTAAGATTTATGACAAGTAGTATATATTGTCATTTTATTTTATAATATAGTAAGCCAAAAGAAGAGATCCCTGTCTATAAATCTGTTAGGCCAATACATATCATGTTTAGTTTGCAAATGTTGACAACTCGCTTTTACTCCACGATTTATTTCTCGTTCAAGAATAAATATAATGTTCTTGTTAAAGATAATGACGCGGCTGCATGTGAAGGAGAGATAACAAAATAAACAAAGTCGTCATCATGTGCTGTGTCGGTAAAGCTTGTCTTTTTTTCTATAGCTGGATGGAAGTATGGTTTAGTTACAACTGACTTTTCTTTTAATTTTTTTGTCCATTACTATTTATTGGTCTCTTCTCCATGTTGAATGTTTCAAAATTAATTCCCAAATCTTCATCATTCAGACCCATTAAGTGATCGTGAAGTAAAAATAATAATATTCATTGAGTACAAATAAATATGGCACAAGTGTAACCGACTATTCATTATCTTCTCTCTCAATTCTTCCCTTTTTGGTTTTATTGTCCATAAACGTTATGTGGTGAAAATGATTCAACATGGTGGGCCTAAATGCCGGTCTGCCGGTGCTCCTGGTCATCAAGAGCCCACCCACTCTTGTGAAATGTGCATTTGATGGTTCAATGAACATGAAATTCGACTTAAGAAAGCTGATGCTGCATGAAAATGGAAATTCCTTGTCTGTAGGCCAAGCACTCATGGTGGAAATAGAATAAATGTTGTGAATGCTGTAATTTCAATGGAAGAAAATTTAACAACTGCTAACTATTACTTATTCCCTCCTATCAATGACTGCAATGTCTACTCTCTCCAACATGCTGATCAACTGTAAGCCACTTAACCAGATTTGTGCAGCAGCATCTAGCAAAGAATAAAAGAAGAAACAACATCGTAGTGTATACTACTACGAGCTAATATTCGATGCAAATTAAATTTGCCCAACTTCATGAATGTCATTAAATGAGAAAAGCAGTGCACCAGCCAAAAGATGCTAGAAAGTCAGAAAACAAAGTAGCACAATGAAACTTGGTTTATGAAACAAAGAAAGCTGTATATTCTACTACAATCAGGAACCCTCAAGATATGTGATTCTCTCTATGCAAAAAATTGTGCACGCCTCTCTCTAAGAACGACCCCCTCTGTTAAGATTAACCATGCGACCTGATCCATCCATCTGGCTTCCCCTGGAAGTTGTACCACTCTGATATCTTGAGCCTTGACCACCGACAGTCCCTCTTGCCTGATTAGTACGGTCCCTCGATGTTTGACCAGAAGCTGATCTACCACCGACATACCCTGTTCGGCCACCACTTTGCCTGCCTTGTGAGAAGGAGAAGTCCTGCCATCTACCACCACCACCACCAGCTGAAGCAGCATAATCCTGGCCATCCCTGCGCCTCGGGGGAAGACCCTCCAATGCACCACCACCAATCCTAGATTCTGTTGCTCTTTCGTTACTTTCTGCTAAAACAGACAGCTTTTCTGTCAACTGGAATGCCAACGCCTGCAATCTTGTATGCTCAACATCATGAAAGACCATGCATCGAGATGGTTGATCCCAGCTTGCATGAAGCTCCTCAGAAATCATCATTTTGCTCACGATGCTATGGATCTGTTTATCTGAAAGGTCAAACATCCCTGCAAGCTGATCCAAACTCAGAGAATTATAAGAAGAAGAATATGTGAAAAGGTAGGTCCTCAGTGCCTCTTCCTTTATTTTGCCTCTAAGCATCTCAAGAACACTATCCTTGTTGCGAAGCAGCCTCCACACATCAAGGGAGTTGATAACATCAAAAGCCTTCTGAAAGTCTCCTTGCCTGAGGGACCTTGTTGATGCCATGACATGGTCCCTCACATTTTCAGGTGGACCAGTGAAAGTTTGCCTCTCACTGATTTCAAGTAATCTCCGGAATGTCTTGCTTATGACCCTGCGCTTCATGTCATGACTATTAGCTGCCATGTTTGGCACTTCAAGAAGCATTGCACATGTCAGATGGACAGCCTCAAGAAGCTCAAGATTTATATGCATATGGTAGGGCATCTGACGTCTCCTCTCCATCCGCTCCTAACAGTGTTCAATATGTATAGTTTAGAAGCTTTGGCAAGAAACATAATGAAGAATTCCAGCCAAAATCCTATTGTGATAAATGAGTGAGTTGAAAGTGCAATCTGATATAAAATACATGATTATTTGAATAACCTCTAAACTCCCACATATGTCGGGAATTATTTCCAACAGGTTCCTCTCATCACATGCGGAGAAAGCAAAATAAATAACAAATGATTTAATCCTAAGTTATTCAAGTATAGGTCACACATTTTGATTGCTAAAACACACATCCAAATCTGTTTATAACTCCACAACTGTAATATTTGATTGCTCTATCATTGACAAAGAAAATAATTGATTATTACCCTTTTTGGATAGTTCTCACTAATAACCCATTTTTCATGAGTTACTTCTATCAAATGGGGAACACAAAACAATAACAAATGTTCCAATTCAAAGGTGTTCAAGTCACACATTCGATAACAAAAAACACTCAGCAAAACTGCACAACTCCATAAGTGACATATTAAACTGCTCTGTTGTGGTTAAAGCGCACTGATACAGCAAGATAGATTCACTGGACAGATTAAAGGCTTTAGAGTTTGTTTTGATCTCTTGCCCTTTTTTAGAGATCTATCTCAAAGTTTCAATAAAGCAAATAAACATAGTCAGCATAAGGAGGTAACAACTTCTGTCCACCTTATCATAGTGCTCTAGAAGTGTGTAGAGAGGATGCTGAGGACTTGTGAATCAAGTAAATGGAAGAACATTATCAGAAGCAGAAGTCGAGGTGAATTAGGCATCGAGAACCTTAAGAACCAGAGCAAAGCTCCTAAGGTGAAATTGCAATGGAGAAACTCCCAGGAATCTCAAACTCTTAAATGTAGTGTAATCAAAACAAAATATGAGGAGCTGGACAACTGGGTTTCTAAAGAAGTTACTACACCTTATGGTGTTAGCCTCTGGAGATCTATTAGGTCCTATCGGCCGTTCCTCAGGAGTCGGTCTACTATCAAGGTCGACAATGGTAACAAGACACTTTTTTTGGGCAGACAAGTGGATGGGTCTTGTCAGCTTACAAATTTTATTCCTGACATCTATGCTCTCGCCCAACATCAACACAAGACAATAGCTCAGATGTGGACTCAGCAGTTATGGGGTTTGGTCTTCAGAAGACTCTTGAATGGCTGGGAGATTCCAAGATAGACTGAAGTATATAAAAGCATTTGGAAACTTTTCACGGGAATACAAATTGGAGTGGATTGTTTATGGTGGAATGGACATAGCAAAGGTATATATTCAAGGTGAAGGAAGGATACAAGAATTGAAATCAAGCTGAACCACAGATCACTAACTGGCCTTGGGAACACATCTTAAAAATCAAAGTGCCTAACAAAGTGGTCTGTTTCACTTGGATTTTACCTGATGAGCTGTTCTAAATCATGATAATCTATCAAAGAGGGGAATTTCCCAATGTTCAAAGTGGTTTTTTAAATGAGGAATGGATGCTGAGACAGTTAAGACATCTTTTTTACATTGTAACATCACTGATCAACTGTGGAAGATTTTTATCAATCTCACAGGCATCTCATGGGCACTGCCTCGTAAGATTGTTGACACTATGTTCAGTTGGGGCCAGAAACAGAGATAGACGGAGGATTATCCCAGCATGTATTGGTGGACTATATGGAGAGAAAGAAATGCCAGATAATTTGAAGACGGGAGTAGTAATGTGCAGAAGATTAAACTCAATTATATATTGTTATTCTGCTTTTGGTGTACAAAGGTTTATTCAGATGAGACTGAAATACTCCAAGATGTCTTAAGAGTCTGTTTAGGATTGTAGCCTCCATTTAGAATTTATTTTCTTTCCTCTTTTTGTAATTATGGATTTTCCAGTACTAACTAAGTACTTACTTTAATACCAATGTTACCAGATTTTAAAAAAAAAGATTACTAGATGACAGATTTTATGGAGTGACTTCGCCTCTATCCGATCTGTCTAGCTGTCAAAAAAAGGGTATCTCTTCATTACAACAGTACACATTAAACAAAAAAGATCTTTTGACGCTCCCTACATCCTTCTCTAGACTATTTTTTCTCTCCTCCTCCCCTACTATGTGACTGAAGAACTTCTGTCAAGATCTTTAACTGTCCTTCTCCCCTACAATGTGATCATACAAATTGTGGCAATACACTGGCCAAACAAACACTCTAAAATAGATACTAGCTACTAGCCTACTACAATTACGAAGTTCAATAAAGAAACTAATCTCAAAACATAATATTTTAGCAACACATAATGGCATGAAATAAGAATAAATTTCTTACATAAAAGACCAAACAATGAAAATTTTCAGCAAGATACCTGTTCTGGGGTCTTCTCATGGTATCGGCTTTGGGAGACACCTTGCGCAAGTAACTCCTTCACCTTGCCAGCAGAATAGAGTTCAGCAAGGCAACCATGCGCTTCTGCAACAAGTGCCATCCTGAAAGCACAGAGCCCAAGCTGAGCCATGGCTCTATTAAAAAGTATCTGAGTTGAAATGTCCATGTGCTGGATATTTTCCTGCAAGTGACTCATCAATAACAAGTCACGGGATGTTGAAAACTCATCCAAGATAGCATGGTGATATATATCACAGAGCATTGCACGGGCCTTGGTTCGTTCATCTCCATATTTATATATGAGAGAAACGAGACTGTCCATCAATGTCCTGCTGTTCTCTTCAAATGCAGGTTTCCTAGGCACAAGTTCAGGAGTTGCAATAAATGCAGTTGGGCCTCTACTCTCCTCAACCACTTTGTTTTCTTCTACAGACTCTGCCTCTCCACCTTCCGTGAGCTCAGCCAATTTCCTCATAGCATCATACACTCCTTGTGGTTTATAATAGATGAATTCAACCTGTTTAAGAGCCACTTTGGCAGCGCCCTTATTGTCGCCCGCCTGTTCTAAATAACGCTGGACATTTTGAGCAAGAACCAAAAACAATGGCTCATCCCTCAGCCTCTCAACATACTGGCTGGTATGTGGATCAATTACCTGCAAGCTCTTGAAAAACTCTACATCTATCCTTTCAACAAAGGCAACCAAGTTTCCCCAGATCCTTATAGTCCCTGAGTGGTCTGCTCCTTTCTGGGTCTCATTCTCATCAGGCTCCACCATGTCATCAACCACAATGTTTGGGTATTGGGTCAAAACATCAAGGATGGTAAGCATATTCTGCACACACTTTTTCCACACATTTATAGGCATGTGTCCACTGAGACCTGGATTAATATCAAACTGGGCAGACACAACCCCAAACAGAATTTCAAGCTTCTGTGCTGGAGTCTTGGCCACCTTGGTCAAGAAGGTGAGCTGTTCAACCAATTCCATCTTTCCAGTCCCCTTTCTACCCCTAGCAGCAACGATTTCCTTGAACTTCTTGTTGACTGTCTCCCACGTGATTTGACTTGGATCCTTAAACTGTTTATCCAGAAGTTTGTCTTTCTTGCTCAGCTTCTTCTCCCACCCCTTACCTATATCATCATCTGGATCATCATCATCATCATCATCATTTTCCTCATCAGATGCAGCTGCAATCTTTGTTGGGTCCTCTTCAAACTCCTCTTCGTCATCTTCTTCTTCCTCTTCTGACTCTTCATCATCACCACCCTCATCCTCACTCACAGGAGGATTTTCCCTATACTTATTAATCAACTCCTCATACTGCTTATTATTCTTTTTCAGTTTCTGTTTCATCGAATTCAAGGCTTTAGCATTACTACTACTCATCTTCTTCCTTGTCTCCTTATTGGCCAAGGCCTGATTCAAGAAATCCTCCAGCATCACTAGAGCTTTGATATAGAGATTTGGTGGTTTAATCGATTCTGTAATGCGCATAACCTTCTCCAGCTGCTTATTAATCTTGTCAAAGCTCTCCTGCAAGCTGACCCAGTCATTAATCTTCATAGCATTCTTCATCTGATCAACTGTAGCTGACAACTCTTCAAAACGCTTATCCTTGGCTGACCGGACAACTCGCTTCTGTCCATCCGATTCATCACTGTCGCTGTCATCAGCTGCAAGATATCTTGATCCAGGCCCAGTCGGTGCATCTGTAGTCTCAGTTGGCCCATCCTCAGGCTCGTAATCACTCTCCTCCTCCTCTTCCGTATCACTATCACCCTGCAAATATCATGTATGGATAAATCAGATAACACATTCCCTAACCGAACCATAGTTTAGGGTTTTAGGCAATAAGGACTATGCAAAACAGACTACCATATACCAAAACAAATCACTCATTCACAGCACCTCTGTTTCGTCCATAGATTTTGTCACTCATCCAAACAAACCAAACAAAAAACCTAAATCCTTATCCAGGGAAAGTACTCAAAAAAAAAACACATAGAATTATTTGAAAAATAACCTACCTGAGTCCAAAAACGGGACGCCATATCTCCAACAAGTTCTTAAAGAAACAGAGATAGAATAAGCTGCAATTACACAAAATAAAATTCAAATTGAGAATAAATTATCAAATAAATTTGTTTCACGCTAGCAAGATTCACCATTTTACAAACGATAAATATTGAAGGAGAAGAGATCGAACCTGTAAGTTGGAACTGTGGTTTACAGTAAGGTTGTAGAGGAGAATAAATGAAATTTTCCAGTAAGAACCCTAGAAGATGAAAAGGGTTTGGGCCGACTCGTCTTTGGGCCTATTATAAAAGGACATGTAGGTACTACTACAGGTCCTAATTTGGTAACTTTATAATCCTAAATATATTAGAAAATTCTAGATCCAAGAGTACGACAATAATTAGCCAAATAATAAAAGAATATTAACAACAATTGTAATTGTAAGTACATAATCTAAGCATAAAAAAAATTAATATACTACATATATACATTTTATTTATAAACTGACGTGTAAATTTAGTTGATATGTACAGTAATTATACGTATTAATCCCAAGTAGAAAATATCTGAATTTTCCGGATTATTGAGCAAACGCGTATAATTAAAGGAAATAACATATTTTATGTGGTTAATTAACTATCTAATAGACGAATGAAATGTGAGGTCCATCCCATGTTTTTTTAGTCAATTTTTTGCTTCTACAACAAAGATATTCAATTGCTACAAGCAATTGTTAAAAAAGAATAGTTATAGCAAAAGTTGAAAAGTTTATAGATTTGGTCGTTGGCAAATTGGTAGGATTTGCAACCTTTGTTGAAATTTGTTACCATGGTTTTCTTTTCCTATAAATAGGGAGCTTTTGCTCATTTGTTAAACACACCAAGATAGAGAACAAAATCATTTTGAGAGCAAAGTGAGGTATACCATAGACTATATAAGAAAATAGTATGTGAAGAAAAATAGCGTGTGAGCGATATTTGTAGTAAGGTGGTAAATCAAAAGAGTGTTATTCCTTTTAAGTGTATAGTAGTCACTTTGAGTGTTGTACTCGTAACTACACAGTGTAAAAATTCCTTGCTATAGTAATCAGTTGCTCCTCTTGGCCCGTGGTTTTTCCCTTATTTAGAAGGGTTTTCACGTAAAATTCTTTGTGTCATTATTTTCCCATTTTATTTCCACTATTTTGACCATATATATTTTTGTGTCAGTCCGCATTTTCCTAACAAACTGGTATCAGAGCCAAGGTTTTATCTGAGTATGCTCTGTGGTTGCAGCATAGTCTGAACTTCCACATCAAAAAAGATTTACTTTGGTTTGCAATAGCTATATTTTTGGGGGGAAAACGATGGAAGCCAACACAAGTAGAATGGTTACTTTGAATGGTGTTAATTATGCCATTTGGAAGGGGAAAATGGAATATTTGCTTTATGTTAAGAATTTTTATCAAACAATCTTTACCACTATAAAAGCTTGAAAATAAAACAGACGAAGAGTGGAATATGTTGGACAGACAGTTTTGTGGATTCATAAGGCAATGGGTTGACGATAATGTGTTGAACCATATTTCTAGGGAGACACATGCTCGAACCCTATGGGAGCATTTTGAAAGTTTTATGCTCGGAACACTGGCAACAACAAAATGTTCTTAATAAAGCAGATGTTGAGTTTAAAGTATCATGATGGTTCTCCGATGACAGACCATCTGAATAATTTTCAGGGGATCATGAACCAATTATCTGCTATGGGCATCAAATTTGATGAAGAAATTCAAGGCTTGCTTCTACTTGGTTCCCTACCAGACTCTTGGGAAACATTTAGAACTTCATTATCAAATTCTGCTTCGGATGGTGTGATCTCTATGGATTCCGCCAGGAGTAGTGTCTTGAACGAAGAGATGAGAAGAAAATCTCAAGATTCTTCTTCGTCAGATGTCCTAATAACTAGCTCCAGGGGGAGAAACAAAACTCGTGGTTCTCAAAATAGAGAACATAACAGGAGCAAGTCCAAAGGTAGACTTAAGGATATTGAGTGCTATCATTGTGGCATGAAAGGGCACACAAAGAAGTTTTGCCGGAAGTTGAGGAGGGAGAACAAAGACAAAGAGGAAAATAAAAAATATGACAATGAAAATTTCCTAGCCACCGTCGCCACCGAAGATCTTGTTACCGTCCTTGGTGTGGATCTGATAAATATTGCTTGTGATGAGTCAAGCTGGGTTATGGACACTGGTGCCGCATCTCACGTGACATCAAGGAAGGATTTTTTCTCTTCCTATACTCCTGGTGATTTTGGAACCTTGAGTATGGGTAATGAGGTTGTATCAAAGGTGGTTGGTATTGGTATAATTTGTTTGGAAACTAGTATTGGAACTAAACTAGTTTTGAACAATGTAAAACATGCACCTGATGTTCGTCTGCACCTAATTTCTGTTGGTGTTTTGGATGATAAAGGATATGTTAGTACCAACGGTGATGGAAAGTGGAAACTCATTAAGGGTTCCTTGGTTGTGTCTCGTGGTAACAAACGTCGTGGTCTATACTGGACTACGGCTTCTACTTGTGTTGATATGGTGAATGCAGTAGAGAGCGATAGCTCTTCAACGTTATGGCACAAGAGGCTTAGCCACATCAGTGAGAAAGGACTTAATGTTCTAGCCAAGAAAAAATTATTGTCAGATTTCCAAAGTGCTAAATTAGAAAAGTGTGAGCATTGCTTGGCTGGAAAACAAAATAGAGTTTCCTTTAAGTCTAACCCTCCTTCGAGGAAGACAGAGTTGCTTGAGTTGGTGCACTCTGATTTATGCGGTCCAATGAGGACAAGGACATTGGGTGGTGCACTCTACTTTGTCACCTTTATTGATAATTGCTTGAGAAAACTTTGGGTCTATGTCTTGAAGACTAAAGACCAAGTTTTAGGTATCTCTAAGCAGTTTCAGGCTTCAGTTGAAAGAGAAACTGGAAAGAAACTGAAATGTATTCGTACTAACAACGGTGGTGAATATTGTGGACCGTTTGACGAATACTGCAAGCATAAATGTATTAGACACCAGAAGATACCTCCTAAGACTCATCAGCTTAATGGTTTGGCTGAGAGAATGAATAGGACCTTGATGGAAAGAGTTAGATGTTTGCTTTCTGAAGCAAAGTTGCCGAACTCATTTTGGGGTGAGGCTTTATTGACCGCTGCACATGTTATTAATATGTCTGCTACTGTTGCTTTGCAAAGTGATGTTCCAAATAGAGTTTGGTATGTAAAGGATGTTTTCTATGACTATTTGAGGGTATTTGGTTGCAAAGCTTTTGTACATGTGCCAAAAGATGAGAGGTCAAAGTTAGATGCCAAGACAAGGCAATGCATCTTCATTGGATATGGCCTTGATGAATTTGATTACAGGCTATATGATCTAATTGAGAAGAAACTTGTGAGAAGCCGTGATATTGTTTTCATGGAGAATCAAACCATTGAAGATATTGACAAAGCGGAGAAGCAAGAATCTTCATGTTTTGATGGCATAGTTCATCTTGATGAAGTTTCTCACACAAGTGTGCATAATGTTGTTAGGCTTGATAACCATGGTGACGCCCAGAATCATGTCTCGAATCAACACGTTGATGTTGATGATAACAATGATATTGTTATTGATGATCTGTATGCTTAAGAAGTTGAGGACGAATTAAATATCCCGCTTAGGAGGTCCACAAGACAGAGGGTTCCTTCCTCTCGTTATTCACCCAATGAGTATGTACTACTCACGACGGGGGAGAACCTGATTGTTATGAGGAGGCTATAGAAGATGAGCACAATGATCAATGGATTGAAGCCATGCAAGATGAGATGAAGTCTCTGCATGAGAACCACACTTATGAGTTGGTGAAATTGCCTAAAGGCATGAGAGCCTTGAAGAACAAGTGGGTGTTCAAAGTTAAAGTTGAAGAACACAACTTGAAGCCCAGATACAAAGCTAGATTGGTTGTTCAGGGATTTGGTCAAATGAAGGGTATTGACTTTGACGAAATATTCTCTCCTGTCGTGAAAATGCCCTCCATACGTAAAGTTCTAGGTTTGGCTGCTAGTCTTAATTTAGAGATTGAGCTGATAGATGTGAAGACGGCTTTCCTTCACGGTGACCTAGAAGCAGAGATTTATATGGAACAACCTGAGGGCTTCAAAGTAAATGATAAAGAAAATTTTGTGTGCAAACTCAGGAAGAGTCTCTATGGCCTAAAGCAAGCTCCTAGACAGTGGTACAAAAAGTTTGAATCTGTCATGGGGGAGCAAGGCTATAAGAAGACTTTCTCAGATCATTGTGTATTTGTACAAAAATTTTCTGACAATGATTTTATCATCCTCATGCTATATGTGGATGATATGTTGATTGTGGGCAAGAATACTTCCAAAATTGACGAGTTGAAGAAAGAATTGTGTAAGTCTTTTGCTATGAAAGACGTGGGTTATGCCAAGCAAATTTTGGGCATGAGAATCACTCGTCTGAGAGAGAAAAGGAAGATTCACTTGTCTCAGAAGAAGTACATTGAACGTGTACTGGAGCGCTTCAATATGAAGAGTGCTAAGCTTGTTAGCACACCTCTTGCTGGTCATATGAAGTTGAGCAAGAAGATGTGTCCAACAGTTAGGGAGGAAAAAGAGAGCATGGCCAAAGTTCCATATTCCTCCGTCGTCGGAAGTCTAATGTATGCAATGGTATGCACTAGACTTGATATTGCTCACGCAGTAGGTGTTGTCAGCAGATTTCTAGACAATCCCGGAAAAGAACATTGGGAAGCTGTGAAATGGATACTCAGGTATCTTAGAGGAAGCTTAGATGAGTGCTTGTGTTTTGGAGCATCAAATCAAATCTTGAAGGGCTATACAGATTCTGATATGGCAGGTGACCTTGATAATAGAAAATCCACTACTGGATATTTGTTTACTTTTTCAGGGGGAGCTATATCATGGCAGTCGAAGTTGCAGAAGTGTGTTGCACTATCTACAACTGAAGCTGAGTATATTGCGGCTACTGAAGCCGGCAAGGAGATGATATGGCTCAAGCGATTTCTTCAAGAATTTGGATTGCAACAGATGGAGTATGTTGTCTATTGTGACAGCCAGAGTTATCATTGGATTCGTGAGCAAGTGGAGAATGAATCACTTCACGTTAAAAAGATTCACACAAGTGAAAATCCTGCAGATATGTTGACCAAGGTGATACCGAAAGACAAGTTTGAGTTATGTAAAGAACTTGTCGGTATGAGCTCTCTCTAAAGAAGATGAAGAGACCTCCTTCCGGTGAATGGGACTGGAAGGGGAGATTTGTGAGGTCCATCCCATGTTTTATTGGTCAATTTTTTGCTTCTACAACAAAGATATTCAATTGCTACAAGCAATTGTTAAAAAGGAATAGTTATAGCAAAAGTTGAAAAGTTTATAGATTTGGTGGTTGGCAAATTGGTAGGATTTGCAACCTTTGTTGAAATTTGTTACCATGGTTTTCTTTTCCTATAAATAGGGAGCTTTTGCTCATTTGTTAAACACACCAAGATAGAGAGCAAAATCATTTTGAGAGCAAAGTGAGGTATACCATAGACTATATAAGAGAATAGTATGTGAAGAAAAATAGAGTGTGCGCGATATTTGTAGTAAGGTGGTAAATCAAAAGATTGTTATTCCTTTTGAGTGTGTAGTAGTCACTTTGAGTGTTGTACTCGTGACTACACAGTGTAAAAATTCCTTGCTATAGTAATCAGTTGCTCCTCTTGGCCCGTGGTTTTTCCCTTATTTAGAAGGGTTTCCACGTAAAATTCTTGGTGTCATTATTTTCTCATTTTATTTCCACTATTTTGACCATATATATTTTTGTGTCAGTCTGCGTTTTCCCAACATGAAACACACAAAAAAAATTCAAAACATGAATCGAAAGTGTATAATTGAAACATTTTATTAGAAGTTTAGATGCTCAATTGAAACACAAGTTTGTTTGAGTGTCCAAATGGAATAATAAGAACTCATTCTCTCTACTTATTTATTTTTTAATCTTTATCACACTCCTTCATATTCTTTTAAATTTTCGGACCAACATGGACATACATATTATTTTATCTTGGTCTGTGTTTCCAGATGTTGTTATCAACCATAACTGTCTGAAAAGAGAAGACGAGACAAAATGAAAAATGGATGATACATACGAGTTACGACTAACCAGAGTCACCCAATCCTTTGCCATTCATTATCAACATTAAATTGCTCAAACCAAACAAGTCCAATTTACAAGTACTACTACACATTTCAAGGTCTTGTCAGTTTTCACTGTTTGTAATTCATGTTAGAGGTCTTTTCCATTGTACAAATTGTTCTGTTATTGGACAGATGTATGCATAGATAAACCATCTCATTGGTCCAATGACGTAGAGATTGTATGTCGGTATACATAAATTCTACGATGATTATACGTGGATTATGCTACAATATGACCTATTTTTCGTTTAAACAGTTGGATAGACGGCTATTTAGAGATAAGACGCTGACAAATGGTATGGAATTCGGAAATTTTCATTGATAATAGGCAGCAAGCTTATGTAGTTACTAGAAGTATAGTTGATATTGTTATATACATTTACAATGAGTGAAAATGTACAAGATGCTTAATGCAGATACCAGATACATGCTACAAGGATCAGAGATAAACTAGCTGATATGATCCTTTTTTTTCTCATTAGAGCAGTAAAAAGTACTCCTTATATGAGCTATCGGATGCTTACTGGCATTAACGGAGCCAGAATATGAAGGAATAAACATATGAAGAAGCCAAGGGGATTCAACATTGACGAAAGGGGTTCAACCCTAGCTAGCTCCGCCCATGCTTACTGGGGTCATCTAGAGGTCAAAACTGTGGCTGTTGAAATGGAAAATAGCCTGATGGCCTCTTCTCTTCAAGTTCTGGCTTCTACACTCTTTAGCAACACTGGACTGAAGAGTAGGAGGACCACACACAATCACACCAATATCTACACTTCCCCAACTCTTTGCATGTGATCCAAATATCTCTGTAGGAAAAAGATGTTTAAACACACTGTCAAAAAAACAAAACAAAGGAGCAGTATATAGATCTTGTGTAGTTCAAATGTTGCCTCCGAAGATACCTTGGAAATCCGGCCTTTGACCATATCGAATGTTATTAACATATCGAGCCTCTCCAAAGTTCTTGTGTAAAGAGGCTTCATTCTGCTGCAAGATGTCAACTTTCTTTGTGGCGTCCTCTGGTTCCTCCTTCGATGAGGTTTTCCTTTCCCAAAGATGCCATAAAGCGATCACGAGACCCCCAAATATAAGAACACTTGCAACCATGCATCCAATCAACAAAAGCCCCTTGTACCACCAGTAAGTTACATTGAATGGATTTATGTAGAAAATGTCCAGCAATGCTACAGTGATCACCAATCCTATTGTGGATACTATGACATATAATCCAGACCATATGACATGTCCAGTACCAACCAAACCAGACATTCGACATCCCTTGAAGCCAGGGGAGATTGAGGGGTGGTGCATTGCTTTGGGTGTTTTACCTTCCTCCTGAGGGAATAACAAAGTAATAATAAGTAACACATATGAAAAGGATGATGATACATAAACAAGATGAAAATAGGCAGAAACCAATTACCAATGAAGGCTGTGATTCGCGCGTCACATATGTTTGAATCTCAAGATTCAATTTATCAGAGAAAAGTGGACAGATTGCCTCCATGTCAACTGTCTCAAGAAGTGGAAGCTCATCTGAGTTTTTGATAGCCCATACTATTAGTATATTTCTTGGCAGGCAAGGCGAGCTATCGTTGATACGGTGGAGGATATCACTCAGGATAGCTAGAAAGGGAGAAATTCCAATTCCACCTGCTACCAAAATGAGATTTTCATACCTGAGAGGAGAAACATGATCAAGTGATTCAAGTCAATTAATTACTCAAGGACTTAAAAACTGAAAAATAAATAAATTGAATATTCAACAGATATTGCTGTGGATGTACATACGTTAAGTGGTATGGTGATTCATGTCCATAAGGACCTTCAACAGAAGCTGTTATTTTCCTGTTATGCTGCAAAAGGGGGTCCGTCTCAGATTGTTCTACAGAAAGATTCAAGATGTTTCCCTTCAGTTTTTCGGTCCAATCTCCAAGAACCTTAATGAGAATCGCAAGATGATGTTTCCCGTCAAGGGGGCTAGAGGAGACACTGAAAGGGTGCCACTGCAGCCAGGACAACTCGCGTATTTGTAAGAATATCCAGCCAAGGGCATTGTAATGTAAATCTACATCGTGAGGGAAGAAGTGTTAGAATCACTGAAAAATGAAGCAGTGAGGAAATCAGTTGAGTCAAAGATTTATTCTTACTTGCAGGTTTTGAAATAACGAGTTCAACAGTTCCACAAGGAAAGCATGTGGCTGAAAGTATTTCAACTGTCTTTCGTGACTGGAAGAATCTAAGGAACCGATCAAGCATGAACAGGAAGATCCCAGCTCCAGCTATCATGAAGATGAAATCACCAACGTGCAAGGCCAGGAACACCACAAACACCACATACAATTGGTGTGTATAGAAGAACAGCTCAAAGTTTTTTCTCCTTACTCCGGGAAGTGAAGTCACCCACATCAATAAACCAGCTGTAAGGCTGATAACTCCTGGAAGATTGGCTATTCCTACGTTTTTCCAGCTGACTAGCTGCAGTAAACAAAATTGGCAAAGTCTAAGTCTCCCTTCATTGATTACTCTCCATTAACATTTATAAAGATGGTGAAGGTCCTAGTATATCGTACACAAATAAAAGGAATCTCTACGGGCAAGAAAAATGAAACTTTCAGCTTTAGAACTCACTTCTTCCAAAAGTCTCCCTTGCATTGCCCAGCAAATCATATAGCACAGACCATGAAGGCTAAAAATAGCCATAGTAAGATGTCCCAGCCAAACATGATATCTAGTGGCATGTTCAAAAGGGATATCTATAGCTCGAAGAAGAACTGAACCACGTGCAACAGGCAGAAACAATAATGCTAAGCAGATTAATCCAATGAATCCAAAACGGAGACCTGTCAGCTCCAGCAACTTAGCACTGAAAATATTACCACAACATATATTCGTCAATGAAGCAGAAGTTGTAAGTAGAAAAAGAAAACCTTGCTCCTACAAGAAACCTTCAATCCAACAACGATGAACTGATTCTTAGTCTGAGATAAGAACTATGTGGCTGTAACTGCTTATATCCCGTCACTTCGAATTTCACATGAAAGATATTTTATATTTAACAGATGCACAATTTACAAATTGGAGTGACAAAGAAGAGAGGACATAGAAAACAAAGACAAAATCCATCTATTATTCCCGATTTAACACCAGGCGGACAAGATAAGATGCAGCATATGAATTTAAAAGATCCTTCATTTATATCAGTGAAGTGAGTAAAATCAAACAAATACACAAAATAGCCTGGAATTACCTAGTGATGCAGAAAGTTAACTGTGCTCAACTGATCTAAATCAGTTTGTTTTCATTAGAGGTGGGCATAAATAAACATCAAAACCTAGGATATATTTCATTATTTCAGTAGGTCGAGTCTAAATTCTGGTTGAAGAACAGAACAAAATCTTTAAACAGGCTCTGACACCATGTTTAGTTCCTGTTCCAGTAAATTGGAAGTCAATTATTCGAGAAGATAGTTTCAGTACTTTCAGAATTCTGGAGAACTAAGAGCTACTGCATAAGAAGATAATATAAGAACAAAAGTTGAAAGAAAGACCAAAATTTGGATTAAGGGTATATTGGATTGAAACATTTCTGAATGTAGAGCAGTTGATGTCCAAAAAGATGCAAAATTATGTGAAATAACTATGGTCCCTTTGGAGAACGAATAACGAATTATATAACTCAGACATACGTGTATATTTGATAGGATTAAGGGAACTAGTTCTCTGAAAAGATGATCATTTTTTCAAGCCAGAAAGAATAACATGGTCTAAGTTATAGACATCAATAGTCCTTAATCAAGAAGCAGCTACTTTCTCTTCGATTAAACAGAAAAAACACACAAGCAGGTAACATATATGATCATGGTGACAGAATTACCTTTTCTCTTTCATGTCTTGTAAATGATAAAAAGATAAGCGGTCAACATCTTGTATAGTATACATAACTACAGCCCAGACGATGTACACTGAGAAGATTATAACGCCAATCATTTCCGCAGCTGTAACAACACCAAATGGTCCATCCACCAGCACTGGAAATGTCCATAATCTAAATTTTGGACCTTTTCCAGCCTTCTTGCTACAACAATTAAAAATTCTATATGAGTTCACAGTTCAAATATAACATCATGTTCTTATAATCAAGAAAATCACGCTGCAGATACACACACATACATTTGAGGTTCATCTTCACCCGAGACAGCGAGACGAATAATTGCAAGAAATGCAATCATGATAATTGGGAAACTGAATATCAAGAATGTACTGCCTGCAGTTCAGTAGAAACTGAAATTACGCACTAACTACTAACAATTTGTAAACAACAAAAGCAATAAACTTTCAAGTTGTGAAAAAACCTGCAATCCCAAAAATAGTCCCGTTGGTGGCTCTAATAATTGTCCCTTCCAGTTCATTAGTGAAATTTATAGGCAAAAAGAAAATAAAAGCTGCCCATGTAATGAAAGTCACCCACATTACTACTTTGAGAATCAACTTTGTTAATGAGACCAAAAGTGTTGTCTTATTGAGATAGCCAAATTCATTTTCTTTTTTCAAGAGAAAAGGTTCTTGGCTTGAGAGTTCACCCATTTTAAAATCTTTAAAATTGGCAACAAACTTTATTAGCCTATATCAAAACATACGTAAAGTAGTTACAAATATATACAAAAAGGTTTTAGAAAAAACCAAAGCCATAACATTCAACATGGTATGTACAGAATTTAAGCTGAAATCTGGCAGAAATTAGGCCACACAAAATTGGACCACTCAAAAATTAGCCTGGGAAAAGATAAATACCTCGTATTTCAAATACGAGGTACTGTAATGTTTAGTCATGGAGAAATGGACCATACTTTAATTATCTCATATTAGTAGGTACTGTAATGTTTAGTCATGGAGAAATGGACCATACTTTAATTATCTCATATTAGTCCACCTTATTAAATCAACAAACCATCAATTAAATTTTTTCTATATTATCCTTGCAATTAATTCTTTTTGAAAGTGTTCACATTTATTTGTAAAATTCCACCAACAAGACTGATAGACATAAATTTTAGAACAAAAGTCAAAAGGGAGAAAATGATGACTTTAGTCACGAACGGTAATGATGACGCTTTGATTATTCATTTATATTTATGTGGGGAACTCTGTGTTTTCACTAGTAGAATTTATTAAATATATAAGAAATATAACGTGAGAATTGTGTTATTAGTTCACCGACACAATAAAAAACGTTTCAACTTTCCTTACTTTAATCAAGGTAGAAAGAAATTGATGTGATGAAGCAATGTAAAGGGAAATAAACCTCCTTTTTTGGATCTCTCTATTGATAGAAAAAAAAGAAGGAGAGAGGCACTTTTGTCGTCTTTTTTTGATTTTCGAGAATGATCGCCAATTTCTCTTTTAAGACTAAAAAGATTATCTTTGCTCGATGATAGATGTATATCAACTTATGAATATTTTTAAATATTGTTAATTTCTTTGTTATTTTTTATAATTATCATCTATAATTCACATAAGTGTATTCACAATTTTGCACTCCTGAATGGATGAGAGCAATTAAAATGTTTTTTATGTAAAAGATAAATATAATAACTAAAATAGATCATTTCTAGAGTCGGTGAGCAACTATACATTCTAAAAAAAGTGAGTGTAAAAAATTAAACTGAATCCGGCCTTATTCACTCAACAATGCTAAGTCATAAGCATCCTCTACCTTCAATCATAATGTTATGGATTCGAATCACTAATAGAGTAAAAAATAAAAAATAAAAATGAAAGCTCCTAAAAAGTGATTTTAAAAAATTTACTCTTGCCAAAGATAATTTTATTTTTAGAAAGCCAATAATGAAAGGATAAAATTGATAATTTTGACTTAGAATCTAAAGTTAAA
This sequence comes from Solanum appendiculatum, assembly GCA_018342035.1. Taxonomy (NCBI): domain Eukaryota; kingdom Viridiplantae; phylum Streptophyta; class Magnoliopsida; order Solanales; family Solanaceae; genus Solanum; species Solanum appendiculatum. The sequence continues at coordinate 1,051,764 of JAGDQO010000431.1, read as the reverse complement.
GAAGCAATGTATTCTGATTTTTGATCGATAATTTGACGAAAACAATCTCTTAATGATATAAAGATCAAAATAAAATATATGTACGTATACTTTATTCTCCTCAAATTTCCCTTATAAAAATCACATTGTTAGGTGTGGCCACTTGTTAATGACTTCACTTATTTTTGTTTTCTGGAATAGATTCTTCTACAAACCCACAAATAATTCTGTAGTAATTAAGAAACGCTCACTTTCATATTCAAAATTTCTTCCCACTTTGCCCTTTCCAAAATAGTACGTAGAAAATTTGCTCGTCCGCAGATTTCCAGTAAACATTTGCGCCTTTCTTTTCGTCAAAGTAAATAAAATTTTAAAAAAATAAATATTTGTTTGATTTTCTATTTAAAAAAATATTTTATTTGCGTTTGATTGTCATAAAATGTTTTTTTCTTTTCCTATCAAAAAGAGAGAAAATGGCTTACCTCACTTACAGGCAAATGTCGTTTTTCTTATAATTATTTTAGGGAACTTTTAATTTCTTGTTACTAGTTCCAATTATAAAAATGCTTTAAAAATACCTAAAATAAGTCAATTCAAACCGTCTTTACATTATTATTAATTTTCAGAAAACAAATATTTCATCAAAACATGCTCCGATTTGCTAATATTATTAATTTTTACTAGTATTTCCCCCCCAAAAATAGCTTTCACTCATCCATCAATCAATGATATATATTTTTCAAAAAATATAATAATTTTCATGAAAACTAACTTCCATGAAAACCAAACACACTTGCACTATGCTTTATATTTATTTATTCATATAATTTACTAGAAAATTTTCACCTCATATCATTTTCAAATTGTGAAATAAACAAATAAAATGATAAAAAGCAATGGCGTGGCCCTTCCATGACCTGAATATCATCCTACAATTAGTTGCTAAAAGATACAACTTTTTATGATCCATAATTTCTTGGAAGTGTGCAAATAACTATACAGAAAATGATGTAGGAATAAAATGGTGCATTCGAAATCAGTATTTATTAACGTAAGGTTACTCAAATTAATGTGATGTGAGCAAATTGATTGAGACATTTTTCTCAAAGAATAAACTAGAGTCTCTCATTCCTCATCCAAATTCAACATCAACAACATAATAGGTCACCACAGGTTGGTGGTGCAGTAATGGAACTACTCCATTCTTAACCAGAGGTTTTGAATACAAGCCCTGCATATGAAGAAAATCACATTGGGAGCGTCAACCCCATAGGAGCTCTGCAACGGGTGATCAAGATTTAATTGAATCTCCAATGCGGACACTGAATACCGAGTGAGAAAAAAAAAGAAGAAAAGAACAGAATAGGTCCACTTGCAGGGATATCAAACATCTATTTGAGGAATCTTGTGGTGTATTTTCACCTTTCAGTGTCCTTTTCTTACTTTCTCCGTCTCATATTATTTGTTCATATTATAAAAATGTCTCAAATTAATATTATTTGTCAATTTACAAAATTAAGATAGAAACAATTAAAGGTATTTACTTATTTGAACGGGATGTTTTTCACCAAACTTATATGTACCATGACTTTAATTTTAAAATACGATTAAATTATTTAATTTGGCTAAACAAAGCATTAAGCAAATACGACTAATTTTGCTACGTACTCTTGAATAATTCAAAAGACCATTTTAATTGTAAAATTATAATCTCAAATTATAAAACGGCAATTATGATTTATTCATCAAGTTATCGTGCAAGGTTGCTCCAAAGTAATTTTCACTAAACAATTTAAAATATAGAAGATCTAAGTACTTCAAAATGACTTAACTATCATAAAATTAAGCTCACAACAATATAACTATAAAGAAAAGAAGACGAGATATGTAGATGAAGGAGAGAACTTTTCTTCTATTCAAGTGTATCTTACAATGGTGAATGATATCTCTTCATTCCAAACGTCACCATATTAAATGCCCAAATTAGTAGATACATTATTATCCAAAATGATTCATATCACCTAGGAAATATACATACATGAATGTTAATAGTTCATGAATAAGCTAAATGGACAATCCACTAGTTTAATGAATTTACAACATTAACTTTGGGTGAAATTGCTATATACTAAACAATTTTTGAATCGACAAGATATAAATGTGGAAAGCTAAAATGACTTTGGTGTTGACTTGTGAGCTAGTTTCAACCACATAGATCAATGTCAGTATATAATTAATATTGAAAAATTCGCATCTGAAGTAACAATTTCAGACGCACACATCTCAAGTAGTCTAAAATGCAACTTATATGTAATTTATACCAAACACAACGTTGAGACTTGAAGTCCGTCACCAGCTGGCCCAAAGAGTACTGGGGCTCTTTGAAAATACTCTAATTTATCAAGAACATTCCTAGGGAAACAGCATACACTAATAGAATCATGTGTGAGTGAAACTTAATTCATTATGAAAAGAAAAGAAAAATAAAGCAAAAGAAAACCAAAGAGACAAGGCTAAGATAATTTCTTTGGCATCATCTTACAAGAAAAATTAAGTTTCACTCACACAAGGCTAAGATATCATATGATAGTATATAATATATGATATATGGCATTTCAGGTATTGACAAGGCTAAGAGAAATTAACACGATGCCAAAAGCTTGTGGATGATGTCAAAAGCTTGTCCATAGCTTCTAAAGTTGATTATCATACTTAAAGCACCTTTTTCTTAACATAGATGTTTGTTCATCCTACAATTGTTTTCTTCTTAACTGCTTGCTTAACAGTATCAACCATTGATATTTCTAATTATGAGGGAATATTCCTTTAATTTCATCATAGTAGCTTTTATTGAAGCACTACAATTGAGGCTGCTTTCAGAAACATAAGATTAACAAACTAAAATACAGCCATAATTAACTAAAACATAGACTTTTCATAAACATCAAGAATGGTGCCTTACCACTTGGGAAATTTGTGAGTGTGAATGCACTGATATCATGTTTAAAGGGATACCAGACGTCAGTAGTCATGGAACAATTAAACATATACATTGATTGTATCTACAAGGAACAAAAGGAAAAAAAAAACACAAAGCCCAGAAACTAAGAATTGACATCAGATTTCTCATCTATGTTTTCAAAATCACGAAGACTCATTCATAGAATAGACTAGTCTACCTAGTTTGCAGAACATTAATAGCCTTACTAAGAACAACTTATGCTTTGGAAGTCAATTAAGAAAGTTAACGATGCCAAATGCATTCAAAGAGGATTATACAGTAAGAAACATGGAAGATAAAGGGAGGCATACCTAAAAATAATAATCCAGTCCTCTAGATACTCATTAATCATCAGTTAGATGCTTGCGTCTTTGAAGGCATTGTAAAGGTTATTGATAAGTGCCGTTCTTTTTTTCGGTATATTAAGATAATAGAGGAGATGATGTTCATGTGATGTGATAAAGGGGGTTACATGAAGATAGCATTTGACAGCATAAGGCTAACTTTGGCCCACCAACCTCTGTATACGTCCATTGCAAAAAGAGCAGTAGTGACCCTGAAACATGATTAGCACGAGACATCTATTGCAGGTAAGAGAAAGTCATCAAACTAAAGGTCAATCAGCAAAGAAAGCATAAGTAGACAATGATTACATGATCCATAAGTAGACAACTCAAAACTGAACTCATCCCTCCCTGGGTTCTAAATGGAGAGGAAGCCAATCACATGGGTATTACTTTTTTTTTTTAAACTGGTAAGTTTGTATTCTTCAGCATTAAGGATATGCTGGCCACCACCAAAAAGTTAAACTACAGACTCCCTATCAGATCTATAATCTGTTCAGTATCTTTTCTATACATAGCTGTTTACACCAAAAAAGTAAAGATACAATACAATTCCATTTGACTTTATGAATAGAATTGGACCTTTCTTCGAAGAAATGAAGAAATCCCATTTTTTCTTCTCACGTGACTAGTGAAAGATAGGCCATGTGAATTGGAAAAAAGGAAGTGGAATCAATTTACTTAAGGCATCTGTACATTCAAAAATATAGACCTCAACAAATGGAAATTAACATGTATTGTGGTTCAATCAAATATATAAAACTCCAGTCATAACATATATATACCTATAGTCTGCGCAAGCACTTAAAATATGAAGGAATTTCAAGAAAGTGGAACTGATTACAACTATTTCAAGGCAATTTTTAAAAGATAACCATGTCCCCATATTCAAGTTGCAAAAGACAAGGAGTGCTTTACAAATCTTGGAGCTTTTACTGTAAATAATTCCAGCAGAAGAGGCAATTTGAAAAAAGAAAGATACTGAATTCCACCAGAAAAAGCATGACAGGACACATCTGACTACCAAGGAAATTTAGCTTCTTGTCACGGTTTCACATATCACGTTGCAAAAGGCAAGGAATGATCTACAAATCTGGAAAATTTATGCTGCAAATGAATCCAGCTGAAGAGGAAATGTGACAAAAGATAGAAAGAAATTGAACTCCACTTGAAAAAGTGTAATATGACATGCTAGACTGCCATGGAAACCTAGCTTATTGTACATGTTTCCACATTTCACATCGGGTTCAAGCCATGTCATCCATGGGCTTGTTGCCAACCTCCTTGCTCTTCACAGTTTGAAGAGCTTCCTCCAAACGCCTTCTGCTCTGCCAAAGCCCATCCAATGCCTTTCCAAAGCTTTTCTCAATGTCCGTACTACTACTAGAACATATGAACAAGCACATGAATTCCAGGGGAAACAACAGACACTAGTAAAATCGCTTGTAAGTGAAGCTTAAATGACCATGGAAAGACAAAGGAAACAATGAGACAAAAGGTAAATAAAAGAAAGGAAATTGAAGGGAGAAGGATAAGATAACTTTCTCCGGGAAAATCAATATCTGAAACGAAAATATATCTTACTTTGCCATGATTGTACTACTTGCAGTGATCTGTTTCTTAACATCGCAGTTTGTACGCTGAAGTTTCTTTTTCTTTCCTTGACAGCATTTTTTGCTGAATTATGGCACCATTATTCCTAAGAAAACAACATACACCAATACAATTATAAGTGAGTGAAAAAGCTTAATCAAACATGGAAAGAGAAAGAAAGTAAATAAATTAAAAGGGAATGCTAAGGAAAAGGCTAGGATACCTTTTCGTTACGAAGCTAATATTTGAAAGGGGTATATATCTTCATCATTATGCCAATAACTTGTTCATAACTTTCAGCAACGGTTGTCATCCTTGGAGCACCTATTTTGAAAACAAATTTTGCGGAACTCTGTAGCATAGGTGTTCTAGGAGAACAATACAGAAAAGCAGAAACAAGTGTGAGTGAAGATACAAGTACAATAAGGGCAAAATATACATGGTAAGTGTTAATGGCTCACCATTAAAGAGACAGAACTTCCCATAAGCCGTCGGTGATATCATAAGCCGTGTGCCACTGGTCTGACTTGTAATTATCCAGACAGAACAAACCATCACTCCTTATATTACGATAATGATCTGTTAAACTGTCTTCTACTCTCAAGTTGTTGTAGGGAAAAAAGTAACACAATAAAATTGGTGAGACCGTGACAGAATACCAACAGATTGGGTGGATCTAGTATGTACTGGCAAGTATTGTGAGGAAGCAAAATGTAGATTTGAGATAAGTGTTGATGGCTTGCAATGGAAGTGGCAGAACATATCATAAGCAAGCAGTGACATCATACACAAAGATGCTATTGTCAAACAATAAGGAGGATGCTCCAATAGTAATTATAGATGAGAATGTTCAACTGCAAGACGACCAAAAGGCCAAGATGTTACCATATGAGGACAGAATAAGAATGTAAAACATATTATAATACCAAAAGCTACATCCATCTCTCTGCGATCTCCGCACACATAGCAAATATAATTTATGTACCTGCAGATGATGATAACATTAGATTCAAAGGATGTTAGCAGATTTTACATGAAACCACCATAAAACAAAGGACAGTGAAACCTATAGAATCTAGACTCTCAGAGTTATTAGTTTCAAGTGGTACCTAATTCGAAATGAACATAGTATTAAACTAGCTACTTCTCAGCATGGTTGCAAAATCATAAAAAGGTGTAATGCGATTTATGTTCTTTAGGTATTCCCTCATTACGACATTACCATGATTGGAAGTGACAAGTCGGTGGTCTCTTCCCAACTTTCCAGTTTATTCCTTATGCCAAGTGCTCCTTGGTCGGTGTCAACATTACAAAGTTTGGATCAGCCCTTTGATAGCTGCTATTTCAAAGATATCAAACACTAAGAAATTTTCAAAGCAGGAAATGGGCTAAAAAGCTCCCATGAATTGATTTTAGGCCAGGAATCAGGAAATCAAGATTTTAATTTGACATCTATTTCTCTCTACCAATTTTTCCCTGCCTTCCCTCTAAGATACACTATGCTAATGGTAGATCTTTTGTAGAACCTCCAAGGTCAGCACCAATCTCCACCAGAACCCCCCCCCCCCTCCCCCCACATCAAATCAACCACCTAATACAATCAATGAGCAATCGATACCTATTGATAAAAGGTGATTCCTTGAACAGTAAACAAAAACTGATTCCAAGTGTAAACAAAATCTGATACAAAATGACATATACCTTTGTACTTCACCAAATAGCAAGAGAAAAGATTATTTCTCCAGTAATAATTCTGTCAATCATAGTCACGTCATATTGGCTGTATTGCCTCTGATAATTCAGCTCTTACCTTCACCTTTAACAATGGAAGAGATCAAAAAGAGCATAAGCAGCTCCAGCTTCCTTGCTAAGGAGTCTCCACCGCCGAGAAGCAATACAAAGCTCAAGTGGAACTCGTCCACTGAAACACTATAAACTGCCACATAATAAACAAGACCAAAAGAATTTGATTTATCAATTTCAACTATAGTACGTCATTTGCATACTCACCAAAGTAAACACACTCTTTTTTTGAGGATTAAAGTAAGCACTCTCTTTACCAGGAAAAAAACAGATTAGTACATCATTTGTAGCAAGTTATTTAAGACTATCTGCACATACATTTATTTTACCCAACACTTGAAAGTTGGAAGCATTGTCTCATTAAAAACCCTTTTTCAGAAAAGCCGCTTAATAAATCACCCATAGATGTTGCAAGATCTATAAGTGAACAAAACAGCAGTAAAGGTAAGAGAAATGAACAGTGACACATCAGCAAATATACCTTGATAATAGTTTGAAGGTTCAAACTGGAAGAATTGTCAGTCTACGAAACAGCAAACACATTGTTATACGAAATACAGTACTCCAATCAGTAAAACAAATATGTATGACATGTCCTTGTTAACATTGGTCTGTTTGGTTTTGCAACCAAAAAAAGCTAGAAACATGGTTTTGCATTGCTCTCCAATAACAAAAGGGAGATTTCTTTGTTCTACGGGAACAACTGCAATGCAAGGACCTTGTTGGTCAGGGGGTCCTTTTTAATACTTTGAAATCCTATATGATTAGTAATAAATAATGATGTTTAGCCACTTTTAACCTATTAATTTCACCCATATTGAAGTTTCAAAAAATGATTAGGTGTTTTGAAATTATTTTTTACAGAAAACAACTCAAACCAATTCTCACAAAAAAAAACCACTTACTAATCTTAGCTGGGTTGATCGAGCCTCAATTTTGATTTAATTATCATAATGTCTGACTGTAGAAAGCAGGAATTAATTATTTCCAGATAAGAAGTCTTCACAGCAGGTCATTTCAGTTCTGATCTACTTACCTCGAGGATTCAACAAGGGGCATGCGCCAGTTCAATGGTTCTGAAATTCGGCTAAGCTTGGTCGTTGCTTGATTTAACATTTCATGGAGAGGTTGTTGTGCTGTTTCACAGAGAATTAGGGTTAGACAGAGTTGTAGCAGAAGTGGCTTACCAAAATGGAATCTCATCCATGGGGAAGAACTCTCGAAGTTGTGACTCGCAGCCTTCAGAGAAGATGAAGAGACAAGGATTGAGTTGCTGTGACAAGCATCAGGTCTCAGATTGTTTGTCTGAGACTTGATTTCCTGTTTATTTCTATTTTTAGTTTTACTTTTGTTTTTTCTTTAGTAATTTGTTGGACCGGGTTTCAGTTGGGCCTGGTCATTGTAAATATTGTTGGTTCCTTTTATTTTAATAAATGGGCTCATGCCCACTTTTAAATTAGAAAAAAATTCTATAAAATAAAAAATCCAAAGCCTCACATTCTTTTCCCAACCCCAAAACAAATTAAATCATAAGCCCCAACAAAAAATCTCACCTTAAATTCCACACAGGTCTTTGAAGGCTCCAAAGTCAAATCATATAAAGATCTAGGAAAGTTTAGGTTCAACAGAAACAGTGAAACAGTGGATATATCTGAGATCTACTTCACTTCAAAATGTCAGAAGCACTGTCTAAACTCATAGCTATGTTATTAAGTAATTTATGTATTGGTTCTTTGGAAACAAATCTTGAATTGATATCTGCATTACGTAGGTCAAGGAAAACAAAAACACCGTTAACAAGCATCTAATATAGAAAATGTTAACCAAAAATTAGTTTTTCATTTTTCTTTGGTTAGGAAAATATACTAAAATAAGTGGATACATAAATATTGAAGGACCTGCAAATTAAACAGTGGTTGTTAGGGAAACAGAGAGTAGAAAAGAAAACTTATCACATCTCTTATCCATCAATTTGGGCCTGTATACCTTCACTGTGTAAACATCAGGACGTGAAATGTATCCTGAGAGCTTGAATGAACCATCACTTTCAATTTAAGGGAACTAAGTTGAATCTCAAACTCACTGGACAATAGTGGCAACGGAGAAAGAGAAGCATATGTAGAGAACAAGTCAACCTCACAACATGCAATGAAGAAAATCTAAGAAATCAAACAGAAAATATCCTTAAGTTAGCTAGTTTAACAAAGACGGACCAGACCTTTGATGAATCCCAAACCCACTGGACAATAGTGGCAACGGAGAAGGAGAAGCACGCGTGCAAAGCAGGTCAACCTCACTACATGCAATGAACAAAATCTAAGAAACCAGACAGAAAATATCCTTAAATTAGCTAGTGTGTCAAAGACGGACCAGACCTTTGATGAATTCCAAACTCACTGGACAATAGCGGCAACAGAGAAGGAGAAGCACGAGTGCAAAGCACGTCATCCTCACTGCATGCTATGAACAAAATCTAAGAAATCAGACAGAAAATATCCTTAAGTTAGCTAGTGTAACAAAGACGGACCAGACCTTTCAATATCAACGATTTTGGAGGAGCCACTAGGATGCACAAGGGAGATTCTTAACAGAGACTCTTTCTGAGAATGACATACAAACCAAAAGATCAATCAAGACAGAGTACAGATTTAGAAGTAAAGTATGTAAATCAATATTTTTTGTATTCGTTTGAATTGTGAGAAAACTAAAAGTACTTGAAGTGCATTTGCTTTCTTCGAACTGGTTGGTTGTAAAATAAATCACGAACAATGATTGCAAAGAGAAAAATCCAAGATAAAATTCCTTATTAGCAAACAAATGTATCAGGTAGGCTTATACAAAATTTCCTGTCGTACCAACATCTTGTCTACAATCATCAATTCCAAGGTACAAACACTTTCAAGTTGAGTTATCGTCAAAGAACCTATTAGTTGAGTAATGCATGCAATACTTTAGCAAATATAAATCTCAGCACAAACTTCCGCATAAATAACATTTGTTGGCCGCATAAGAAAAAGTAATATCCGATGTTCAGTAATGCATGCAATACGTAAGATATTAAGTTGAGTATTGCATGCAATCCTTTAGAATAACTCATGTATCATTTGTTGATAGTGATGAAGATACTAAGTTTGAAAAAAGCAACTATAGAATATACTTGTTTATGCACTCAGAAACCAAGAATGGCCATAATGGACTATGCAAGAACAGAATAGACCTGATCAATTATAGCAGGTGTTGTGCTTGCCACAATCGGAATAAACTTCTTATTATCTTGTTGGAGAACTTTGGCACCCTCCAGGCAGCTTTTATCAATGGTATCAGGAACCAATGAATCACCGATAAAATGCAAGATGCCAGAAGTGACATTGAGTATAGTATCCTGATTCTTAAAATTCTCTGTTCCAGTACCTCTCTGAATTTCATATTGGAAAAGATAAAAGTTCATCATCTTAACAAAATAGAGAAGAAGTCGCAAAAACATCCGAGATATAGCTAAGGCACTCAACTGTAATCTCTAGGGAAGTCCCTCCATTTTATCCCAGAATCTGAGAAACTTTGAGTTTTTGTTGGTGCAAATTCTGAAAATTTGATTAAAAAAAGGTCAGGCAAATTTTTTTTATTACATGATCAAAACATAAGCAATATGGGATTTGAAAGAGACTATGTGGCCTAGGAGACTCGGAAAGAGACATTGTAATCTCTAATGCTTTCATGATTAATAAGAATGCAGTCTAAGATAATCTTGAAAAGTGGGTTAAAGAATGTAGTTAACTGAAACATGCACTAGGAAAATTCAGCTCTTATTCAGGTCAGGAACAAATGGCAGGAATGGTTTACCTTCTTTTGACTGCCCATCACGTGAACCTGTGCACTCCCCTTGAGCTTGTAATTTGCTATTCTAGATGTTAACAAGTTTCCTTTTCACACTTGGCCTAAAGAAAGAAACATCAGATCGTGTGAGTTACTGACATAATTGATTGAGATAATATCAGAAAGAAACCTAATGCTCCCAAGAAATTTGATGACATAACCTTTCATCAGAGAATACACCGTCACCACAACTTGGGGTGGAAGATTGATCATATTGATGGGATGAAGGCTGTGAAAGCTCCTAGAAGATAGCTTCTTCAGAATGATGCAGTCTCTTAACTGCTCTAGTTTCTGCAAGATGGAAAAGAACATTAATTAGTTGCACATATTTTCTGTCAGCATTGATTATTAACACAAACAAGCACTCAAGGACAAATTACCTGGCATGAGTGGCACATCATTAACAGTCTTAATACTGTTATTTCCGGCTGCCTTTCTTGAAGACTCACTCATGGCAAAGAACTCTTCTTCTTCCTTATAAGCTCATCTGTTTTACCTTGATTTCCAGCATCAATCCATTTATGTGAGTCCCCATCCAACCTAGAGGAGAGCATAGCTCGTGGTATCAAATAATTCTTAAGATTCTCTTCACATCTCTTATCCATCAATTTGGGCCTGTATACCTTCACTGTGTAAACATCAGGACCTAAGATGTATCCTGAGAGTTTGAATGAACCATCGATTGCATTCAATTTATAAAGGGAACTCAGATGAATTCCAAACCCACTGGACAATAGCGGCAACGGGGAAGGAGAAGCACGCGTGCAAAGCAGGTTATCCTCATGGCATGCAAATAAACAAAATCTAAGAAACCAGACAGGAAATATCCTTAAGTTAGCTAAATTAACAGAGACAGACCTTTCAATATCAACAATTTTGAAGGAGACACTAGGATGCACAAGGGCGATTCTTGACAGACACTCTTTCAGATTATGCAAGACCCTCTTCGGGCTTCCAGATTATATATGCAAACTAAAAGATCAATCAGGACAGAGTACAGCTTAAGTAGTAAAGTAAGTAATCAATATTTTTTTTTGTTTGAATTGTGAGAAAACTAAAAGTACTTGGAGTGCATTTGCTTCCTTCGAACTGGTTGGTTGTAAATACGTGAACGAACAATGACTGCAAAAAGAAAAATCCTAAGAATTTTCCTTATTAGCAAACAACAATCAACTCTTGTATCAAATAGGCTTATACAGAAATTACCTGTTGTACCAACATCTTGTCTACAATCATCAATTCCAAGGTACAAACTCTTGCCCTGTAAACAATGGACAGAACAAAGACCGAGTTAGTAGTTTTATACCTATCCTAATGGATACTACCAACTAAAACTCAAAAAGACTTTACCTTCAAAACCTTATGATATCCTTTGCCCTCCCGTGAGTTTTAGCAACAATTTCCAACAAAGAAATGTCAGAAGTAGAGCTCAGAGCCTCTCCTTTAAGGCCAAAGCTTCCAGGGAAAGCATGCATATCATTGGAATGGTTGTATTTTGATGTCGCTGGTGTACAAGAAGCATTATGAAACGATAGTTGAGGATATTAATAATACATAGTAAATACCGTCAACCAAATGCAGCATTAGTTATGTCAAGCTTATTTTTTCTTATACGGATAACTGAGTGATACATAGTTACACGGATATTACTTTTACTTACGCGGCCAACAAATATTATGCTATTTATTCGAAGTTTATGCTAATATTTATATTTACTAATGAGTCCAACCAAATGATCCCTAAGAGAAACAATCGTTCAAAGAAAATGAATAATACAGAAATTCACGAGAAACCAAGAATGGCCATAATGGACTATGCAAAGGCCAGAATATACCTGATCAATTATAGCAAGTGTTGTGTTTGCCAGAATCGAAATGAACTTTTTATCAACCTGTTGGAGAACTTTGACACCCTCCAGGCAGTTTTTATCAGTGGAATCAGGAACCAATGAATCACCAACAAAATGCGAGATGCAGAAGTGACATTGAGTATAGTAATCCTGATTCTTCAGATACTCTGTTCAGTACTGCTCTGCATCTCATATTGGGAAAGAAAAAATTCCATCATCTTAACAAAATAGAGAAGAAGTCGCAAAAATATCCGAGATATAGCTAAGGTACTCAACTGTAATCTCTGGATGGAAGTCCTGAAGGACCTAACGAACAATTTCAAAGTATGTTGTCCTAAAGAACCCCCACCCACCCCCAGTTCTGAAAGGTAGAAACGGAGCAGACAAAGGCATGAGTTCAATCATCTTTTATTTGTTATTGTTGAGACCCCCCCCCCCTCCGAAAGGTAGAATTGGAGCAGACTAAGGCATGAGTTCAATCATCTTTTATTTGTTATTGTTGAGTTCTTCATAAGTGAAAAGGTACACAACTTAGAGCTATTTCAGGAACAAAGGGAAAATGAAATAGCACTGAATCAACTTGAAGCGAAACATTATTGCAAACCTGCCAGTGTTATAGTTGTTGCGTCCACAATTACAAAAGGAACATTGATGAGATGAGCTAGCGTTTTTGCAAGTACTGTTTTCCCTGTCCTTTCATTCACAAAAGTACTAGTTAGAACACAACAACCAATTAAGTCTATTGAAACTAAGATTCTTATGGATAGATGAACTAGATATCATTTCTTTTAATAAGGTAATAATTTGATAATAATGGAAAAAATTTCCATAAACCAGTACTAAATGCAAAGTACAGAAAGTACAACATAATATGGTGCTCTACAAACTGGCACCCAATCTTCTATACAAAATGAAATTTCATTGATGCACCAAAAAGAAACTAGGAATGAGGGGCTAATTCCTCAAACTAGAAATCAGATATAAACCTGAGCCTGTGGGGCCCATCAGTAAAACATTGCTCTCCTCTAATTCGACCAAATTATTATCAATATTTTCCAGCTCATCTCTAACTTTACCGGAATCTGACCTGACATTAACATCAGTACTATCAGTTATTGATGGATCCTAATATTCTCTGGTACTATCAGTGACCAAAACAATTAAATCTACTCTGTTCTCCCAAAACACACTACTTCAGTTTGCTTTCAACTTTTCTTCTTATCCTTACAGTTTTTTCCTGTAATAAGTAGAGCAAAAACTTATTCACCAGTAAAATAGCCTAGGACTAAACTAGTGCTGGACATTACGAAAAAGGAGGATCACTGCACAAAATCAGATCTGCCAATAATTATAAAAGATAAGTATAACTATACGCATAGTTACCACACATCATCTGCAATATATGCTACATTCAGCAGTATTTTTATACAAATGTTCGCAAGGATTATTAATCAAAAAACTCAGGGATTTTCTCCTACTCATTCACCTTGAAACAAAAGCAATCTGCTAAAATGAATACAAAGTTTTTTCTATACCATATGTTTTTGGTGCTTTGACCTGCATTTTAATAATTAAATGGTGCCTAGGATGAGAAATTACAACAGATTTAGGCGAAGCAAGAAGACAGCTGTCAACCAAGCTATTGGACAATGTCAGAACCGGAATGTAAATAGTTCCATCTTCCATGCTCCAGTTGCGAAGGCAATAATGAACATGGTCCATTCTGATGCTAAAGCACTGGAAATAGTACCCCTGAAACTCCTCTTGCATATTAGCACTAGAATTAGGCATAGGCATTGCCAAAGAAGAAAACAACCATCAAAGTGGAAAATTCACATAGACATTGTAAATTCTTGAACATAATAAACTACTAAAGCAAAACAATATCAATTACATTGTTGACTGCCAATCAAGAAACATCAAGAAGTCAAATTCTTTAACATAAAGCCCTAAAGAACCTAAGACAATTAAAATGAAGCTTACTTTAAGACGAAGGCAACACACACTGATTATTAAAAATAAATAATACCATCCAATCTTATAGCAGCAGGCATTCAACTCTTGGTAGATTTTAAAGGAAAAATAAAAGTAACAAAGAACCAGAAATCTATTTGATCCAAGTACTTCACCATTAAAGATTCTACAAACAGTTACAACCCTAGAGAAAAGCCTAAAAGTAGTTACCAAAACATCCATCACTGTAGGTACCATACATTCTTCACTAAAGAAAAGATATTGTTGAATCTTGGTAAAAATTCACATAGACATTGTAAATTTTGAACATAATAAACCACTAAAGCAAACAATATCAATTACATTGTTGAATTCCAATCAAGAAACATCAAGAAGTCAAATTTTCCAACATAAAGCCCTAAAGAACCTAAGACACAATTAAAATACAGTAGGCATAAGAAAATCTACGAAAATCCATCAAAAAAAAGAAGAAGAGAAAGCTTACTTGAAGAACCCAGAAATCTATTTGATCTTAATCAAGTACTTCACCATTACAGATTTCACAAACAATTACAACCCTAGAGAAAAACCTAAAAGTAATTACCAAAACATCCATGAGACAACTATAGGTACCATACATTCTTCACTACAGAAAAGACATTGTAGAATCTTGGTAAGAAATCACAAAGACATTGTAGAATATTGGTAAAAAAAACACATACATTGTAGAATCTTGGTAAGAAATCACAAAGACATTGTAGAATCTTGGTAAAAAAATCACAAAGACATTGTAGAATCTTGGTAAAGAATGACAAAGACATTGCAGAATCTTGGTAAAAAGAATCACAAAGACATTGTAGAATCTTGGTAAAAAAAGTAACAAAGACACTATAGAATCTTGGTAAAACTTCACATAGACATTGTAAATTCCAATCAACAAGTCAAATTGTTCAACATAAAGCCCTAAGACGCAGTAGGAAAATCCATCAAAAAGAAAAAAGAAAAAGAAGAGAGAGAGCTCACCGCCAGAGAGAGAGAGGGGGAGAGAAAGACAGTATTGGGGAGTGTTTAAGTGAGGAAGCGAGAATGATCATATATGCTTTTCATTTATAGACTTGAAAATGTCCGCGTGTGCAGTTTGATGTCACTTTGGTCCCCAAAGTTCAATATATCGTCATTAGAAAACCTCCTTTTTTAATGCATAATGTATTAATGTGGATGGTTTGTAGTTATTTATAAAGTCTGAGAGTGTAAAGTATAAGGAATTTACCTTAATAATATTCTTCAAATTTTATTTTATCCTTTCTAGAATTGCAATTTGAAAACGTATTTTAAAATTAATAAAATATATATTAAAAAAAGGACAAAGGTTAGTGACTTAGATACAAATACAATATTAAAATATTACGAAAGTTAGAATGAATTTGTACCGTACTTATAAATATGTAATATTTAACTAAAAATGCCAAAGCCAAAAAAGTGATGCTTCGAAGAGATTCACACTACACAAATCTAAATTAATCCAGTCAAAAATTGTATAACCAATCTGATTTTTTCGGATATATAAAGTTTTTTACTTAAATAATCACAGTGAAACTTGAAAATATATTTTTAAACTTCTACGATAACATATTTAATATAGTCTCATAAGTGGAATCTAGAAAAGATAGGATGTATCATAATCAATATTAGTTTCATAAATAAAATCTGACAATGATAAGATACGCAAATCTTATCCCTAAAAAATTCAATACTAGTGATTTAAATACGCAAATTGAATGGCATTAGCATGTTTGTGAAACTTGACAGTGACATTGAGTTAAGTAAAATGAAGTCAACAGTGCTAAAGAAAATAACTAGAGCAAAATATACAAGCATGTAGTGAACATAAGACGATTACTAAAAATGTCAGGCACATACAAAGCAATTGGAGAGTTTTTTATGCACTATTCAGACGTATACATATAGCTTTGTATAGGCTACATATTAAATAATTTTGAAATTGTGAATATGATTTTAGGCTAAGTTGACATGTGTAAAGGACAATTTATACAAAATGTGTCAAAACATTCTAAGTTAGAATATATTAAAATTTAATATTTTTCTAAGTGCACGGAGTACAAAATTACAAGGACTAAGAAATCTTTGTATTGTAACTCTATTAAACGTAATGGGTGTTTTTATATTCACTTATTAATATAAGTTGATTTTTTTATACAAATTCGTATGTGCTTCTTTATCTACATGTTGCCTTAAAAACTTTAAAATAGTCAAAGAACTATTAAAAATATTATTAATATTGAAGGCCAAAATTGGGCTAAGCCATGATGATGCCGCATAATTAGGTAAACGAAATCATCCCTCTGACATTTGGTATAATAGAAAATAATGTTTGAGACTCAAAAAAACGATAAGCAATGCTGAACTGTGGAAACAAAATTGGAGGCATTTATTAGAATAATAAAAACAACGAAAGTTGAGACATACTGTAACAATAAAAAATTATGTCAAGAATTTCAATCCTCAATGCTGGACATTAGCAATATGTCGGAGGAAGACAACTTGCAAATGTGGAAACACAATGAACTGAAAGAATCTTTCATGAATAAACTGCTCATTATATGGGAAACACAAATTTTCGACTGGATCAAGATAATGTTAAAACTTTTTCACTCCTTTATCCAAAAATGAGAATCGGGACTGGTTAAGCGAGTATTTTCATGAATAAACTGCTCATTATATGGGGAAAGATTATTAGGTAGATGTGGTTAAGCGAGTATTTTCATGAATAAACTTCACTGCCATAACCAAAGTCTGATTATTCTCCGAAGAGGAACGTTGATGTTCTACTATGATTGGAGAATGCCGTGTCCAACTAATGCAAATAATATCTTCTGTTGCTGCAAAGAAAAGGAATAAAGAGGGCGAGGATATCAAAGCAAGACTCACCCTACTATTACAAGATAGAATCTCTAGTTCATCGTACCAATCTTGTGCCTTCAAATAGAACCTCTAATAAGAATAAAAACAGAACTGCATAGAAAATCATCCTGGAAGTCGAAATGGATTGGATCGGGTGTCCAGGGGAAAACTTTGGAACTTGTATAAAAACTCAATTCGGAGTTCAAAAATCTGGGTTTACAAAAAGCCTTCCTTTATGAACAAGGAACCCCAACTAGCTTTCCACATTTGATAATAATACTTTATATACAAGAACTCACACAAAAAAAGAAAATTGAAAAGAAACAGACCACTGAGATCACAAGCTCAAGGCTCTTGCGTGAACCTCAGACTCCGAGTCCTAGTCTTCTTTTGTTGCTTCCTTCTTTTCCAGAAATAAATAGCTAAATCACTCAAGAAATTTACACTTTGCAATCCTTCTAGAGCATGAAAAATCTTGAGCAAACAGTTCTTTGATTCACACATTTCTTGGCCAAGATTCAGTATGTTCATACAAATACAACTGACGGTCATAATAATGTTCCTGATAGGAAATAAAATCCTTGTATACAAAAAGAAAGATCATCTGTGTGATGGAGGAGACAGATGACACACTAATGATTTAGGCAATAACACATCTCATTATTTTGGTCCAGAAAATTCATATTTAATTTTCATGTGTCTTTAGATCTTTTCTTTTGATTATAGACCAGACATATAATATCAATGCAAATCATTCACCTCTCAATTCCACACTTAATCGTTGAAGCATCAAGGTGAAAGAGAAATTTGGTTATAATGGGCAAAACAAGCTTCTTAACAGTTTACACTTCTATAATGAAATAATAGTGAGTTTCTTGAGGTTCAAATCCCAGAGTTGGGTACTGATGTGGGTGATATAATGATCAGTACTCACACAATTTTCTCTCTCATTGAAGTGAAGAGTTCACAAGTTTCCTTTGGATGATTAAAAAAAAAAGAGAGCAAACTGTTCATATCACTAACCCATCAAACAAAACCTAAAGGTGACTACACATTGAAGGCAAATTGTAATAAAACCTGCCAAATGGAACATCTAATCAGCTTGAATTATATTTCTAGATTATTATGGTCAATCCTAGACAAGCATTTCTATAATTGGTAGGGACTACCTCTGCAGATACTCAGATATATACTGTGACGGGTTGATGGCAAGTTGTCTAAAATGCTTATCTATGAAAGAAGACTACCATTGTCATTGTTGATCCAGTAAGAGGGGAAATATTCTCCAGCCCACTGCTACCACAAAGAACTTTTGCTCCACATCCAACTGTATCAGCTGTTCCGACTTCCGACAGCCTCTTCATCAAACAAGACAACTTCTACAGATTCCTCGCTGGCTTGCTTCCAGGAACCTATGCTCAATTTTCCAGGACAGGGTTTATAAAAATAGCCATGGCATGCACAAAGGATCCTCTGAATGCCATGTGGCCGAAAAAGCACAAGGATCATGAGAGCTATTTAGAGATGTCAATTTTTAACCAGATAGGCTGTATTGAAATCAGAGACAGACTTGACAAAACCATGTTTCACTGAGGCACCAGTTGGGAGTGTGATGTGTTTGAGCATGAAAAATCAATTCTTCAAGTATTTCTACATGATTAAAAATACATTTAGTCATAAAGGTTTGAGTGGAGAAACACTTTGATAAACTTTTGAAACCAATATTTAGGCACATTCCAAAAGACAGGTAAAAATCATGTTTAGGTTCAGTTTGAAAATTTGGAGCAAAGTTCTTTATAAGATAGCTAAGCGGTAAGCAAACCACTCATGGGGTGCTCACAAATTTTTTATACTCGAAGCAGGTACTTCAAACTTCCAAATAAATGGTGATACGTCTCCTTCCTTGAGTAGCCTCAATGTGATAAGAGTAAAATGGTGAGATATTTTTCCAAGCTCTTCCAGAATTAATGCCAAATACAAAAAATTATGATGTCATGCAATACCTCAAACATGGCTTCAGTCAGAATACTTCAGTCAATAAAGTGCAAGGATAGACATGAGATCTCGGGTTTAAATTGCATTGGAGGGAAATAAAATACTAAGCATATAATTTTATGTAACTTCAGATACTCAGAAATTTACCCTCATCAAACAGGGTTACACCAAACAACTTGAACGGTGCAATTGCCAAACATGTTTGGTCTCAATACCAAGAAAAACATCAACAAGGAAAGCAAAATATTTGGCAGACCTATGGTGATTATGTGATAGGATCTATAATATGAAAAAGATAACAATCATTTTAGTAAGGGTCAATAAGAAGCACCTAGTCCCAAGCCAGGAACAGCACAAGAAACAAAAAATGGGAAAAGGTTAAACCATTTAATAAGGAAAATGAAATAGTTGACAGACCTATGGTGATTATGCAACAGGATCCATAATACGAAAAAGATTACTACCATTGTAGTATGGTCAATAAGAAGCTCCTAGTCCCAAGACAGGAACAGTTCAAGAAACAACAAACACGAAAAGGTTAAACCATTTAACAAGGAAATAAAATATTTGGCAGGCCTATGTTGATTATGCAACAAGATCTATAATACGAAAAAAACTACAACCATTTTAGTAGGGTCTGTTAGAATAGTAATAGGTATATACAATCCTACTTAGAGTAGAAATAGGAATAATAATAGTAATAGGAATAGTATTTAGTGTCCTACTTAGAAAATGATTATATTGTAGTGTCCTAGTTAGCAAAGAAGTCTATTGTAGTGTCTATAAATAGGGTCTCTATGTAATAATGTAGAAACAACAATTCAATAATATTCTTCTCTTATATTTCTCACTTGGTATCAGAGCTTTTACGATCTTGGTAGAAGATCTAAGAGTTTCCGCTGCCGGCGGGCGACTATGACCAATATATGCCGTCTGTCTAGCCAATGATTATGTTGACAAAGGCTAGATGAATGATAGATGCATGAAAAAAAAACATGCTAGGAGGAAAGACTTCCAAAAAAAAAAGGAGTTGATGGGAAGGGCATCAACGAGAGTTGGAGAGAGAGTGCTCCAACATCAAAGACAAAAAAAATAAAAAATAAAAGGCGTTGATAGGAAGGGCATCAACCTTGGAAGTTGGAGAGCAGTGCTCCAACACAACCAAGAAAAAAAATATCGTAAGCTGGAGAGAAGTGCTCCAACACCAAAAACAAAAAAAACCAAAAAGAAAAGGCGTTGGTGGGAAGGGCATCAACCTTGGAAGTTGGAGAGAATAGCTCCAACAGAACCAAGAGAAAAAATATCGTGAGTTGAAGAAAAAGTGCTCCAACACAACCAAGAAAAAAAAAGATTGTGAGATAGAGAGAAAGTGCTCTAACACTTGGAAGTTGGAGAGATTGTGCTTCAACACAACCAAGAAAAAAATAAATGAGAATTGAAGAGAATTATTCCAAAAATTTGAAGATTGAAGAGAACTACTCCAACAAATTGAAGATTGAAGAGAAGTACTCCAACTAATTGAAGAGAAATTCTCCAATACAACAACAATGACAAGAAGAAAAAGGCAAGAGTATACAACTTTGACTTACGGGAGAATGTTGGAAATAATAATTCAAAGTTGAAGTAGGAATCCTAAATTATTTAGGAGTTGTTATTTATGGTATTTACTTATTTATGTTTAATTATGATTTGTTAGTTTTATAGTTTCCTAATCTTAGTTTAATTTGATTTTTACTTCTATAAATAGGAATGTTACTAGTTAGTTTTTAATATATAGAATATACAGAAGACACAAAAAAATATAGAGAATAGATAGAACTTGAAGTAAGATTCAAGAACTTTTGAGTTTATAAATTAAATATTATCCTTTAAATTGGTAGTGCCGTGCCATCATTCCGGTGACTACTTTTTCATATCCTATACGTGTAGCACCGTGCAATCCTTCCGGTGACTTATCTTTTTTGCATATATGATTTGCGTAGCATCGTGCATCTCTCCGGACTACTTTTCATATTTAATTTGTGTAGTACCGTGAATTTTTCCGAACTACTTTCTCATATCTGAGTTGCAGAGCACTATGTGTCTTTTTGGTGACTCCTCAGATTTGATTTGCATAGTTCCATTCGTCTTTCCGCTCCTCAATTCTGATTTGCATCAGGTTGTGCCATCATTCTGACCCTACCCATATTATTTTTCTTTTTCAATAGGGTCGTGCCGTCAATTCGACCTTTCCTATATAATTTCTATTTTCCAGTTGGGTCGTGCCATCATTCCGACTCTACCCATATAATTTTATTTCTTAGATTATGACCACTTTCAACCATCAAATCTAATACTCCGGCGTATGAGCATGTTCTGATTTTGAGCACTTCCCGGTGAGCGCTGCATTGTGAAGAAGTTTATATGGAGCAACCACCTAATTTTGTTGCTTAGTGGGAGTTTAATAGCCTTGTATGTTGATTACTATTTTGTGAGAAGACCAAGCACATATGAGATTGATTGAGATTATGCATCAAATCCAGTATTTCATGAGAAGACTAAGCACATTGAGATTGACTGTCAATTTTGTGAAGTCGTGTGATCAACTTGCAGATATCTCACCAAGCTTTTCATTTGTCCTCTTATTAATTATATTTGTAACAAGCTAGATACATATGATTTGTATGCACTAGCTTGAGGGGGAGTGTTAGAATAGTAATAGGTATATACAATCCTAGAAAAGGATTATATTGTAGTGTCCTAGTTAGCAAAGGAGTCTATTGTAGTGTCTATAAATAGGGTCTCTATGTAATAATGTAGAAACAACAATTCAATAATATTCTTCTCTTATATTTCTTACAGGGTCAATAAGACGCTCCTAGTCCCAAGACAGAAACAGCAAGAGTATAAGAAACGACAAATCAGAAAAAGTCAAAACATTTCACAGCCAATCCAGAAATATTACCGACTGCATCATCAAGCTGCTGCACAACTGCGCTGGATAACTTCCCTTCAAACTCATTATCAAGTTAAAACCCCTCTTTGTTGAACTTATTTAGCAAATGAGAAGTTGCCGTATATCATTAGTCGTTGTCCTTGCCTGTCATCAGCAAAATGGAGTCAAGCTAAGTCAAATTGCATAAATGGATGGAGCAACAGGAATTAGGTAATGCAAACAAATGAGTGTAACAAATGGATAACGAGAGAGATACCAACGCCATGAGATGTTTACCTTCTCAAGTATGTTTGTAATAGTCAAATTCGCCATTTTTTGGGACCTCGAAAGTCTATGTTTTCCCTAGTCTCTACAAACAAAAGAAAACAATTTGCAGTTTAATTGGCTGCGGATGGAAAAGATAATAATGAAAATAAAAAATACTAATATTAATAATTAATAACATTATTATTATTAAATAACAACAATCACTAATCATGTGCAAATTAGCAAAGTTTCAATCAGTATAATAACTCTAACAAGTGTCGCGCCAACACAGATGTACTAGTAAAAAGGAAACCTACCTTTCTTTGTTCATCACAGGAAAAGAAGAGCTCTAAGAGTGAGGAAACAGAAAAAGGAAAAGTTAAACACAATACAACTGAATTCTAACTGCTATGACCAAGCCACTGTAGCTACTTTACTACAGAGCATAGGAACATACTGATTATTGATATTCATACATTTTAGGAAAAATACCTCTTCAAAATTCAAGTTTTTTTTTTGTATTTGCTATTGGTTTTTTATTTAAATTTGTTTTGGGATTATGAACAAATTATGGGGAAAATCTAAAAAAGTCCTTAAAAAAAAACTAGTATGTATGATTTTTATTTCCTTCGATTGATCAATTTTTCCTTCTCCTTCTCCTATTCAAAAGGTGGATGAAGGGTATTTTTAAACCTTTTCCTATAGCTCAAGAGTATTTTTGACCCTTTTCCGATTTTAAAAACAAAGTTGGGGTGAAAATGATTTTCACCCTTTTAGTATATAAATAAACACATTTAACTTTTAATTTATTAAAATATGTTTTTGATTTCTTTAATACAAAAATATAATATTTAAATTATTTTAGAAACTATATCTAATTTATAGAATGACACTATAAACCTATATAATGAGATAATATATGACTCATAATCACTAACAAAGATTCAAAAGTGATCAAATAATCAAAGATTAAATCGTTTAGTTTGATATTATAAAAATTAAAATTTATTAATATATGTGGGCTAAGTACAATGATATTTTTTCGTTTACTTCTAAAATATCAAAAATAAATTTAAAAAATCAAAAAATATTTTTATTTGTTAATTTGCAGGATAGCCTCCTCTGTCAATCTGAAGCCCCAACTAATTTAGAGAGGAAGTAAAAGAAGAGAAAAATTAGTCGGAACAAGAAAAAGAAAAAGAAGAAAGAAAATCTGAAATTTAATCTATTTAGAAATAGGAAAAATAGCCTGATATATTCTTCAATTTTGTAAATTTAAATTAATTTTTTTTATTCTTCTTTTAAAAATCATGTAGGGTTATATTTGATCCTACTAGTAAAGTTTCAAAAGTATATTTGATATTTCCTACATGTTATTTTTTTTTTTAACTTCTTTAATTCTACGATTAATTTGAACTTCACATATGTTTTTCGTAAATCTATTTCTTATCATTATTTGAGTTTCCTGTTCTTATTTCACTATTTTGTTCATTTTAAGAAGCAACCATAAAACAGTATATTCACCAAATATTATGCCGGAAGAAGAAAAGAAGAAGAAAATCTCAAATTTAACAAATATTATTTTTAAAAAATAGGAAAAATGATCTAATGTATCCTTCAACGGTGTGATTTAGAATTGATATACCTGCATTATAAAATTGACTCACATATACCTCTATTATTAGATAGATAACCTAGACATACTTTTTCATCTAAAGAAAGTGAGGAAACTAATTTTAAGTTATTTTTTAAAAAAAAATCATGTATCCATATTTGATCCTTCTAATAAAGTTTTAGGGATATATTTGTTGCTTGAATATAATATTTTTGGACTTCACGTGGCAACAAAAACCAGCTTCTTCCTTCTCCTTTGATAGCAACTCCTCTATAGGAGGAACTGTATAGTGATAAGCACGTTTGCGCTTCGGCATTATGCCATCCATGTCATTATCATCGACACAATTATCATAATGCATCTCTTCAGTCTCTAACTTGGACTTATCACCAACTTTGTCTCCGTCATGGATCCCTACATCTTTAACAGACAAGGGAATTATGCAATTAAATAGCAAGTCAACTTCTATATCCTTGGATATACTCAAATTGATCACAAATTATAATCTTTCCAGTGTCCAAAGTCTTTTAATGAATCATCCCGTGAAGTTACTTGGTTTTAATTTGAACTATTAGAGATTCTAGGCTTTGAGCTTATGGAACTGGGATCTTAAGGAACAGTGCAGCCATAAAATGGTAGATATCCAGTAAACATTATATGTGAGGCCTAACCCATTGGTGGCCCCCTAAAGTTGGCACTAACTTTTACTTAGACACCTTAACTAGGCTTTGTTCATTTTAAACACCTCATGTCATGTCCCGGTGTGTCATTTTGACACTTTTTTTTATAATCAGTCAAATGTGCAAGGTGTGTGTAACACACTCGCTGATGACGTGTCTAAATGGCGAATTAGATAAAAACATGTGGCATATATATTGAAAATAATTTTTTAATAATGAATTTTGAAGTAGAAAAAAAATGGCCAATGACTTAGTGACATGTGGCAATGTTTATCCAAATAATTTTTGAAAAAAATTAACCACTTGCACAACCCATCCTTGTCTTCTCCACCACCACCCACCCCCCGATCCTCAACCCCTCCCCCCCACCATATCTATCTTCTCCACAACCCCCTACCCCTCTCACACTCAAATCATCTTCTCCACCACCTCCCACCCACCCCCCCACCCCCCCGAACCCCAACCTCTCCCCAATCAAGATTGTCTTTCTCCAAAATACTTTTGTAGTAATTTAACTATTTGAAAAAAATTATTTTACAAAAGCACAATCTCTTTACAAAAACTAATTCATCTTGTTTATAACTTCAAATAAAATAAAATTCTTCAAATCTGAACAAAGAGTTCCATAGTAAAAAATTTCCTAAAACTTTTTCTTAAAAAATATATATGTCGATTTTTTTTCAAAACATTTCAAGGAGGAAGAAGGGCAACAAAATAAGAAAGGTGTTTAAGTTTGAAATCTCTTGGTGTTGTAGCAACATCGAATCTATTTCTCCATGGAAGGAGTTTAAGTGTTCGAAAATGGTGGCTAAAAATGGGGAAGAAGAAGAAAAAAATAAAATAAAAATAGTTTAAATCAACTCTCCACGCGCTGGTAAGGAGTGTATCACACTCACTATGCCATGTCAGCAAAAAGTGTCAAAATGACACAGCGGAACATGACATGAGGTGTCTAAAATGAACATCGCCCAGTTGAGGTGTCTAAGTGAAAATTGGTGCCAACTTTAGGGGGGCCACTGATGGGTTAGGCCTTATATGTGATGTATTCCAATTCCCTAACTGTGATAATTGATTTATACATCTATTAGAAAAAATCTAGCTGAACCAATAGACGGAAGGAAGGCATGCATAAGTTGATTAAAAAAAAAAACTTACTGTCCAGAGAAGTATGCTCCAGTTGAAACAATCAACATGAAACAACTCCCAGTGGAAATTCTTTAGCAGCAGGACGAAATGGCGACTTCTGTCCTTTGTACGCCAGAAGTGTTTTCTTTATCCAAGAAAAAAAGGGACCTACATAAACAAATACCATATTTTTACTTGGATTAGATGAAAATATGGACTTTGTCCTGTATTTTTTCACCAAGAGGATACCAATACTTGCAATTTTTCCATATGATCTAGTGTTCCTCTTATTTAACTTTACCTTTTGGTCCATAAACCAAAAAGCATGCCACAAGCTACTAAACAAGTCTCAACTCTCAAATAAGATCATACTTCTCACCTTTGTTTAATCACTAGTAGGTTTGTATTTCTGAGGTGACAACCTATGCTGACTTAGAGATGAATGTTGAATTATCAAAGAGGATCTTCTGACCGGAGCAGGGTTGTTAGAAACCTGCAACCAACAGCAGGAAAATTTTTCATAATAGCCTACAAGTTTTGTTTTCACCGCAAATATAAACAATATGAGTTTAAAAAACATAGTGAAGCTATAAGAACATAATATATCATGCTGATACTTTGAAGAGTTTGTTTGGAACTAGGACAACAATATTGATGTTTATATCGTATTGGAGAAATACTGGAATTTATTTATATAAGCCAACTTGATGCAGTAAAACCAAACAAATATAAAGCCAAAGGTTAGCAACAAAACGCAGTTACATCTACCCTGATAGGAAAACAACAATAATTACAACATAAGGTGCATAACATTTATGGGTCGTTTGGTAGGATATATAAGAATAATGTTTAAATAGAGTGTAATAGTAAGGCTTGCATTAGTAATGTTTGTGTTAGTTATGCTTGTATTTGTTATTTCTTATGCATTGTTTGGTTTGGTGTGTTAAAAATAGCATTCATTGCACAATTTTTATTAAAAAATATTTATTTACAAAAATACCCTCCACAAATATGGTGGAAAAGATGTAAAAAAAGGTTTTGAGGGGCAATTGAGTCTTTAACCATGCTAATGCATGCGATTAAATCTCTTGCAAAACAAATACCTTTGATTTCCATGTATTAGTAGTAATACACTCCTCAATACACAATAGAGTGTATATAACTAATACAAACATTGGAGGCAAGAAAAAGAAAAGACAGAAGTAGAATAAAACGATCAGGTTAAAACGGGAGTGTGGAGTAATAACTGAGGCGGCAGAAACAAAAAGACTGTCGGGAAAGTCTAGAAGTCAAAATTAAGCATTTAATAAACATGCAGTAAAGAAAAACAATAAAAAGTTAAGTTTGATACTCACTGTTGGCCCATTGATACTTGGCTGCTGACCAACTCCTTGTCCAATTTCTGAGAACCTAGCGCCTTCTTACAGGAAACAGGTACCGGGAGGATTAGTTACATGGATTACAATCCAACATACTATCAACTACAAAAAGAGCAAGACATGCTGCACTAAGTACCTGTTGATGGGTGAGAAGCGTTGGTTGTTGGAAGTGTTGCTCCAACTTTAAGAGTCATTTCTGGCTGCAGAGGACCAAAGAACAGAGGCTGCAAAAGTAGCAACAACTTAGATGTACAACACCACAACCGATTTTATAGACCACAAGGTGCCTTTTATGTTATTTATGACAGAAAGCAAATGCCAGAGAGATAAATGAGATCTAATTGCATATAAATGACACTTACAGTATTTTGACTCGCAGCAAGTGAAGTGCCTCCCTTAGTTAAAATAAGAGTGGGAGAAAAAGAGTTCTTTTGATCAAAATCATGGCCTGATGGCTTTTCTAACAAAGGATATGTGGAAGGCGAGACTGAACATGGAGATAGTGGAGATGGGATAAGTGATAGAGTGGCAGATATTGATAAATCCCATGGATTCCTTTAATGGAGAAAAGGTGGAGGCAGTGGAAAAACTGGAAGCTGGTTTTAAAGGTGCAAACAACCTTGAATGGATCCACGGAGAAAAAGAAACATCTGGGGCAGTAGATCCCACTCTACTTCCAGTGCCACAAGAGTTTATCAATGATGTGTTGGGGGGGAATATATGCAAAATGGACTGCTGTGACTTCGGAAATGGGGTAATTGCAGTTTCTGTAAAATTTTCATTTTATAGAGTCAACCCCTGCTTTTCCACTGCAAATGCACTTGAAAAATGGGAATAAGAAGGTTGATCAACAGTTCATTGGTTAAATAATGGTGATATGAAAAGCCTCGTGTTGTAGATGACACCAAATCCCTATGGCGGAAACACCAAATGAAGAACCACATTTCTGACCTGCAAATTCATGAAGTATAAAAAAGTTAATGAAATACAAAGTAGATTTCCTTGTCATCTAAAGATAAGGGAAACAAGTTACAGATACCTTTATCGCCTAACTGGTAGTCCTCAAACCTCAAAACTCCTCCTGGCTTTTATCTTTATAAGTCTCCAATCCACAAATGGATTGAATGTTTTCACCACCAGGTCTTGTGCTATCTTCCTCTGGAGTTGCAATGTAGGATGCTGTTCTACTTCCTTTGTGAGTAATACCAAATGTAGATTATCCAAAACCAGAGTTCTTGAGTAAAGGTGTTGTACTTTCTTTTTCTGGTTTGCAAATTTGATCTAAGATTGAACATTAGGATATCCAAAAATATGAAATAGGAACAAAATAGTACTTAGTAATAATATAACAAAAGCTCAACAAGGATTTCAGCTTAATATAGAGCATATTTTTTTTTGATAATGAATATAGAGCGTATAGTAATGCACAATGAACGGTATAAAATCTTATATCAATCGGATCATCTAGATTACAAAACAAAATTTTTACAGAACAAAATGTTGAATAATCTACTCCAATACATGAGAAAATGGACAAAAAAGTAAACATTTGCTCCCTGACATGGATACTGCTGGTTGTCCAAAGGAATAGGAAGCAAATCTTGGGGTGCCAAAGTGTGAGTTTCTTGAAACACCAAATGAAGGAGCTTTTAGAGATCCAAATACGGATGAGTCTGAGACATTTTCATCCCTGGACCACAACAAAGGTTCATTGGCCACACTATTAACATCATATTTCTTTCCTAATGTTTGTTAAGTGGATGAGCCCGGAAATATGTTTTGTGTTTGATCAGATGTAGCATTCATTGCTGCATTAAAGGCATATGGTCCTGCAGTTAGGAAAGCAGATTGAATCGATTTTCTAATCACTAATTAAAAAAAACTACAAGCATCAATATCTGGCACAAGATTGGTTCTAGAATAGTAAGCAATAACATTACCCATCATAAGAAATCTCACTGAGATATTGCAGATAGTAAACATTTTTGGAGAAGAGTACAGCTCAATGTGCATAGCTACTTTCACAAGGAGAAGATTTAGCTTTTCGACCAATTCCAAAGCTGCTTTGCTGCTCTAGAAAAAGTAAACGTGATATCTCTCCTTTCATGAACATGGCAGTCCTAAGTGGAGCATCTATATATTCCACGCCCCACCAGGACCACAGGTGAGAAAGAAAGTTGTACTTAATCCATTTGGCAGAGAAATCATGGGAATAACATATTCAAAGAGTGTGTAGATTACTCCAACGCAATAGCTCAGGTGGTCTTTCTTCTGAGTGTATTTGGACAGAGACAAAAGAATTTGTTTAATCAACTTAATTAAAGTAAGATATGCACATATATAGGTAGCAATAACATATTTTAAGAAGCAGAATCTGAATCCACATAGAAAGAATAAATACCTTGACAATAGGTTTTCAAGTTTTCAATGAAGTCACTAAGACTTCGAAAGATTGCACCAAGCATTAAAACTTTTATTGTTAGAAGTTTAAGGATAGTATTTTTCTAAGGGCAGTTTAATAAGAATATTATTAGTATTGCAGAATAATGAGTGCACACAATATTATCTATCCACCTGGTCATTTATGGTAGTCTATGTACTTCTTCCGTTTTAATTTGTTTGTCTTACTTTCCTTTTTTGTCCATTTCAAAAAGAATGTCTCTTTCCTATTTTGGCAACTCTATAATTCCAACTTTCACATGGCATGATTAAGACCAAAAGATTAAAGGACAATTTGGTACATTCTACGTATCTTTAGTCAAGACTACAAGATTCAAAACTCTTCCTAGAACTCTTTACGATAATAAACATGAAAAATTGCTGAAAGTAAAAAGTGTTCTCAATATATAGAAACAGATCTTCGTGTTCTCAAGTATATATCAAGGATATGGAGAAGGAGAAATAAAATATATCAACTAACTAGAACCAGCTTATGAGATCCACACAGAACATAAACACAGAACTAAAAAACAAAAAGAAGAGAGGAACATGCCCAAATTCAGTTAACAAGAATGCACAGGTGGAGAAATTAAAAGAATGTTGTTAATGTATGAGAACAAGTTAAGGATACCATGATCACCTAACTGGTAGTCCTCAAACCTAAACTCCTCCCGGCTTTTATCTTTGTAAGTCTGCATTCCACAAATGGATTGAACTTTTGCACCGACAGGTGCTGTGATATCTTTCTCTGGAGTTGTAATATATGATGCTATTCTACATCCTTTCTGATTAATGCAAAGGAAGTTATGGAGTTTGGTTGTCCCCAGAATTTGTGATCACGCTTTGTATTTCGGGCTGAGATAATCGGTTTTAGTGATATTATTATCAATATTACCTCGAAATTACATAAAGAATGACATGAAAACTAAATATGTTGGACCCATGCTGAGCACATGCCATCTAGATAACACATTAAGTAGGGCATTAGATCATGCAATTTGGAGCTCAAACCATTATTGTGAAAATAAAGTTACTCCCCCAGAAATAATAAATGATCCATAGAAAGAAAGGAAGAAGTTCCATTATTTTAGTCTAAGTACCTGCCAGGGTTCCAAGGACCCAGACCAGCATCTCTTGTCTAACAGCATCCTCAAGCGTGAACTTTCCTCACATTTGGAAGCTTCCCTGTCCCAAAAAGAAAAAAATAATGAAGTATCTCTTCCAAAAAATGAAAAGGAAAGGGGAACATACATGCCCTTGTAGAAAAGAAATGGAATGACCCTGCCAGGGAAATACATAGTTGTATCACAGCTGATGAGCTGGATCAAACATTCACCTATAAGGATTTGCACATATCTGAATAAGACAGGCATGGTGAGCTTTTAGCATTTTTGTAGTTTGACGTGCTAAGTGTCTAAAACCTGTGATGTGAAGATAAGCACTAAAGAAGTAAATCAATGTAAGGACATATACAAATGAAATGGTTGACCACAGTTATAATTCCTCAATCGATGTATGACACAAAATGGTTGACTATATATGCACTTATGCCATCGGGGCAAGTAAACAGACCTGACAAATTGAATGAGAATATTTAGTTGGGATCTGAATGCATTCACTAATATGACGATTCATTATAACTAATTACCCACCAACCAAGTGCAATCAGAAAAGATTAATTGGAGATATAACTTACCACAACCGAGAGCTCAAACATTGCAAGAGATCCACAAATTAAAGCATGAACTTTGAAAGAAATCCAATGATTAACAACTTGATCAACGGGAACCAAAGTGCGTAAAATAGTGGGACAAAAATCAAAGTGAGCTAATTGTAAAAACTTGGATCAACGGGAACCAAAGTGTGTATAAGAGTGAGAGTTCTAGTGGGGCAAAATCAAAGTGACCAAATTGTAAAAATATTTCAGTTGGAGGACATCTTAACAATTCAAACATTTGGTTATGCCACAATCAAACAAGAAAATTTGAAGTCACAATTAGAAGTGTGATACCAAAAATTTCCACTGCCCTTACACTGGATCATAAGAAACTAATTCTGCATCTTGCTCTACTGTTTTCTTAATAAGCATATCTCTGTACTTGTTGACCATTGGTCCATCTCTGTACTCCTTCCCATTCGATCTGTTGATGCATCTGACATTAAGGAGAGTTATCACAGCTGGCTTGTTGAGGCCTTGTCCAACTGGAGATTTCTTGCTCTCATCCATATAGATAATCACCTCATGGCAGTTGAAATGGACAGCAGAATCAAGATCAAGCTTCCAGACATCTGTTTCTCCCAAGAACTTGATGCTTCCATACCCATGTCTTCCTACCACCAAGTCCTTCACGTGGCAAAAAAAACTAGCTTCTTCCTTCTCCTTTGATGTCAATTCCTCCATAGGAGTAACTGTGTAGTAATCAGCACGTCGGAGCTTCGGCATTATGCCATCCACATCCTTATCATTGCCACAATTATCACAGTGCATCTCTTCAGGCTCTAACTTGGGCTTATCACCAACTTGTTTCAGTCATGCATCCCTACATTCTTGAGCAAAGGTTTTGTACATTCTTTTCCTGGTTTGAAAATTTGATGCAAGATTGAACACTTAGGATATCCAAAAATATAAAGTAGGAATAAATAGTACTAAGTAATATTTAACAGAAGCTCTACATGGATTTCAGATCAATATAGAGCATATAGTAATGCACAATGAACGGAATATAATCTTATATCAATCCAATCATATCTATATTACATATGAAAATTCTCCCTGAAAATGTTGCATCTGCTCCAGTAGATGAGAAAATGGACAATAATGTAAGGCTTTGCTCCCTGACATGGATACTGTTGGTTGGCCAAAGGAGTAGGAATCAAATCTTGGGGTGCCAAAGTGTGAGTTGCTTGAAACACTAAATGAAGAAGCTTTTAGAGATCCAAATACAGACATTGGCATCCCTGGACCACAACAGAGGTTCATTGGCCACACTATTAACATCATATTTCTTTCCAAATCTTTGTTAAGTGGACGAGCCTGGAGATATGTTTTGTGTTTGACCAGATGAAGCCTTTGTTGCTGCATTAAAGGCTAATGTTCCTACAGTTAGGAAAGCAGATTGAATTGATTTGCTAAACACTAACTAAAGATAACTACAAGCATCAATAGCTGGCACAAGATTGGTTCCAGAAAATAGTAAGCAATAACATTACCCACCGTATGAAATCCCACAGAGATATTGCAGTTATTACTAACATTTTTGGAGAAGAGTACAGCTCAATGTGCATAGCTACATTTACAAGGAACAGATTTAGCTTTTCGACCTATTCCAAAGCCGCCTCGCTGCTCAAGAAAAGTAAATATGATACCTCTCCTTTCATGAAATTGGCAGTATTAAGTGTAGCATCTATATATGTCAATCCTCAACTGGACCACAGGCGAGAAAGAAAGCTGTAAATTATCCATTTGGCAGAGAAATCATGGGAAAAACATATTCAAAGTTTGTCTGTAGGTCATTCTTATGAAATAGCTTAAGTGGTCTTTCTTTTGAGTGTATTTGGACAGAGACCAAAGAAAAGATTGCAATTACATATTTAAAGAAGCAGAATCTGAATCCACATACCACAGCAACAACAACATAACCGGTGAAATCCCACTAAATGGGCTGGGGAGGGTAGAGTGTACACATACCTTACCACTACCTCATGGATGTAGAGAGGTTGTTTCCGAAAGACAGAATCTGAATCCACATAAGATGAATAAATACCGTGACAATAGGTTGTCAAATTTTTAAGTAAGTCACTAGGACTTCGAAATATTGCACCAAGCTTTAAAACTCTTACTGTTAGCAGTCCAAGGATAGTTTTTTCCCAAGGGCAGTTTAATAAGAATACTACTGGTATTCCAGAATAATCCGGGTGCCCATAATATAATCTATCCACATGGTCATTTATGGTGGTCTATGTACTCATTCCGTTTCAATTTATTTGTCTTACTTTTCTTTTTAGTCCGTTGCATGTCTCTTTCCTGTCTTGGCAACTCTTTAATTCCAACTTTCACGTGATTAATATCAAGGGTATTTTGGTACATTACTATAGATCTTTAGTTCAAGACCACAAGATTCATAAATCATACTTCCATAAACTTCGTAACAAGTCAAAACCAGACAAATAAACTAAAATAGAGAGAGCATAATACCAATAACTCTTCCCGATAATAAACAAGGGAAATTGCTGAAAGTAAAAAGTGTTGTCAATATATAGAAATAGATCTTCGTATTCTCAAGTATGAATCATGGATATGGAGAAGGAGAAACAAAACCTAATAAACTATATATCAACTAACTAAAACCAACGTATGAGATATAGAAAGAAGCATAAAGACAGAACTAAAAAAGAAAAAAGAAGAGAGGAACATGCCCAAATTCAGTTCTCAAGAATGCACAAAAGTGGAGAAATTAAAAAGCATGTTGTTAATATATGAGAACAAGTTAAGGATGCCTTCATTACCTAACTGGTAGTCCTCAAACCTCAAGCTTCTTGGCTTGTATCTTTGTAAGTCTGCATTCCACAAATAGATTGAACGTTTGCACCACCGGGTACTGTGATATCTTTCTCTTTAGTTGCAATATATGATGCCATTCTACTTCCTTTCTGATTAATGCCAAATGCGAACTTCCCAAAATCAGAGCTCTTGAGAAAAGGTAGTGTACTCTCTTTTCTTGGTTTGCAAGTTTGATCAAGATTGAACACTTAAGATATCCAAAAATATGAAGTAGGAATAAATAGTACTTAGTAGTATTTAATAAAAGCTCAACAAGGATTTTAGATCAATACAGAGAACATATAAATTACAAACCAAATCTCCCTCAAAATGTTGATTAATCTGGCTCCAATAAAAATGGACAATAAAGTAAAAACATTTGCTCCCTGACATGGATACTGCTGATTGGCCAAAGGAGTAGGAATCAAATCTTGGGGTGCCAAAGTGTGAGTTGCTTGAAACACCAAAATGAAGGAGCATTTAGAGATCCAAATATGGAGGAGTCTGAGACATTGGCATCCCTGGACCACAACAGAGGTTCATTGGCCATACTATTAACGTCATATTTCTTTCCAAATGTTTGTAAAGTGGATGAGCCCGGAGATATATTTAGTGTTTGACAAGATGTTGCATTCGTTGCTGCATTAAAGGCTAATGTTCCTACAGTTAGGAAAGCAGATTGAATTGAATTGCTAATCACTAATTAAGCACAACTACAAGCATCAATAGCTAGCATAAAATTGGGCTTATCATAATGCATCTCTTCAAGCTCTAACTTGGGCTTATCACCAACTCCGTCTCCGACACGCATCCCTACATCTTAAACAGAAAAGGGAGTTATGCAATTAAATAGCGAAATTGGTTAGTTTGGTTCTTAATTCCTGGAACTTGAAAATAGCAAGTCAACTTGTATATCCTTAGATACACTCAAATAGATAACAAATCCGTGAAGTTACTCGATTTAAATTTGAACTATTAGAGATTCCAAGCTTTGAGCTTAAGGAAGTGGGATCTTAATAGAGCAGACATAAAATGGTACTAGACATTAAGTAATCCACTAAAACATTATATGTGACATTCCCATTCCCTAAATATGATAATTGACTTATGCATCTAGTAGAATCCAGCTGAACCAATCAACGAAAGGAAGGCATTCATGCATACGTTCATAAAAAAGAAAGCTTACAGTCCATAGATGAATCAGCCTCCAGTGGAAATTCTTTAGCTGTAGGACGAACCCAGTCCCTTGGAATGATGGTGACTTCTCTCTCCTTAGTACGCCAGAAGTGTTTTCTTCATCCATGAAAAAGGAGAACTACATAAACAAATATTATAGTCCTGTTACATTTTCCAGTGTTTTACTTGGATTAGAGGAAAATATGGACTTTGTCCTATATTATTTCACCAAAAGGCTACTCATACTTGCAATCTTTGCATATGATCTGTGTTTATCTTAAACTTTTGGTCCATCAACCAAAGCATGCCACAATCTACTAAACAAGTCTCACATAAAATCCAACTTTTCACCTTTGGTATATCACTTGTAGGTTTGTATTTCGGTGGCAACACATGCTAACTTAGAGATGAATTTCGAATTATCAACGAGGATTTTCATCTGACCGTAGCAGGGTTGTTTCTGCAACCAACAACAGTAGAAATTTTCATAATAGCCTACAACTTCTGTTTTCACGTTAAACATAAACAGTATGAGTTTAACAATAAAAGTGAAGTTATAAAAACATAATCATGCCTGATACTTTGAAGAGTTTGTTTGGAACTTGGACAACTATATTGATGCTTATATCTTAATGAAGAAATACTGGAATTAATTTGAATAAACCTACTTGATGCAGTAAAACCAAACAAACAT
Source organism: Solanum appendiculatum (assembly GCA_018342035.1). Classification (NCBI taxonomy): domain Eukaryota; kingdom Viridiplantae; phylum Streptophyta; class Magnoliopsida; order Solanales; family Solanaceae; genus Solanum; species Solanum appendiculatum. Next base: position 1,015,623 of record JAGDQO010000431.1, on the reverse strand, counting down.
AAAGATAAAGGCCAGCAACTAGACGCAGTTACATCTACCTTGACAAAAGCATCAATAATTAACATAATAAAGGTAATAAATAAATTTGTCTTTCAAGGTGCATAACATTTATAGCAATAGTAATGAGGCATCCCAGAACATCATGTAACTTCTAGAGAGTATGATACTTGGTTTGAGACCAATGAATACATCCGGGAGCAACATTAATTATGCTTAGTTGTCCAGAAATGTGAAACTTACAGGTAAACTAGAAATTCCATACTAGATGGATGTTGTATTTCAGCAAGAGGCTAATTGGTGATGGATTCACTTCCATGATTCTCGGAAAAGCAGGAGGCATAATTGGTGATGGATTCACACTTCCATGATTCTCGGAAAGTAAAACCTGTAAATATGTTAAGGTATAGCTGGTGCATGAGAAAGTACAAATAAAGGATCATAAAGGCAAGAAAAAGAAGAGACAGAAGAAGAATAAAACGATCAGGTTAAAACAGGACTGTGGAGTAATAACTTAGGCAGCGGAAATAAGATGAATGTCAGGAAAGTCTTGAAGTCAAAATTAATAACACAAGCACTAAGTAAAACAATAGATGGTTAAGTTTGATACTCACTGTTGGTCATTGATACTTGGCTGACCAAATCCTTGTCCAATTTCTGAGCAACTAGAACCTTATTAAAAAAACAGGTGTCGGGAGGATTAGTTACATGGATTACAATCCAATATACTATCAACCTCAAAAGAGCAAGGCAAACTGCACTAAGTACCTGTTGATGGGTGAGAAGCATTGGTTCTTGGAAGTGTTGTTCCAACTTTAGGAGTCATATCTGGCTGCTGAGGACCAAAGAACAAAGGCTGCAAGAGTAGCAATAGCTTAGATGTACAACACCACAATAGAAGTGTTTCACCGATTTTATAGACCATAAGGTGCCTTTTATATTATTTATGACAGAAAGCAAATGGCAGAGAGGTATAAATGAGATTTAATTGCATATACGTTCAGAAACACTTACAGATGTAGAGAAGGAGAAATTGTGTAGTCTATGTGTAGCAATTAATATAATCTAACCACCTGCTAGTCTATGTGTAGGAATTAATATAATCTAAGCACCTGGTAGTCTATGTGTAGCATATGATCATATATCAATCAGACCATCTAGATTACAGAAAAAAATATTCCCACAAAATGTTGATTAATCTGCACCAATACATGATAAAATGGACAATAAAGTAAACCTTTGCTCCCTGACATGGATACTACTGGCTGGTCTAAGGAGTATGAATCAAATTTTGGGGTGCCAAAGTATGAGTTGCTTGAAACACCAAATGCAGGAACTCTTGGATATATCCAAGTATGGAGGAGTCAGAGACATTGACATCCCTGAGCCACACCAGAGGTTCATTGGCCACACTATCAACATCATATTTCTTTCCAAATGTTTGTAAAGTGGACGATCCCTGTTTTGTGTTTGACCAGATGTAGCATTCTTTGCTGCAGGCTAAGGGTCAGTCAGTTAGGAAAGCAAATTGAATTGATTTCCTAATCACTAATTAAAGACACCTACAAGCATCAATAGCTGTCAAAAGACCGTCAAAAAAACAGTCAATCCAAAGAATTTGTTTAATCAACTTAATTGAAGGAATTAAGAAGACATCTATGGGAAATCATAGTATGCACCATATTGTGGTAGCAATCAGATATTTGAAGATGAATAAATTAAATATTGTGACAATAGGTTATCAAATTTTTAATCAAGTCAAAAGATTGCATCTATTGGCAGTCTAAGGGCAGTTGTTCTTCTTCTTTTTTTCTTTCGAAGAACAGTTCAATAAACTAATCGGAGTGCACCCAATATAATCAAACCACCTGGTAGTCTACGTGTAGCAATTAATACTTGGCGATTATAAAACATGGTAAACTGCTGAAAGTAGAAAGTGTTAATGCCCAAATTCAGTTATCAAAGATTCAAGAATGCAAAAATGTCAAGAATCATGGATATGGAAAGAGCACATTAAACTACTTATCAACTAACTAGAACCAATATGCAAGACCCACAAAGAAAGCATAAACAGGAAACCAAGAAAAAGGAAGAAGAAAGCAGCATTCCCAGATTCAGTCATCAAGATTCAAGAATGCAAGAAAGTGGAGAAATTAAAACTTGTGTTGTCAAGAATGATGAATATGGAGAGAGCAGATAAAGTATTTATCAACTAGGTAGAACTAATATGCAAGAATTACAAAGAAAGCATAAACAGGGAACCAAGAAAAAGGAAGAAGAAGAAGAAGAGAGCAACATTCCAGATTCAGTACATATGAGAACAAACTCTTGTTCTCAAAAATCATATATATGAGACAGACAAAGTAAGGAGGAAGAAGAGAATGAAGAAAGCCTCCTCCTCGTATTGGAATTATAAAGAGCCCGGAGCCGGTTAAACCACAAGCGTGTTGCTTACTGTTTAAGCTAATGGCTTTCCAAATTCTAATTTAAACTCCTTCTATATAGACTAAACTAAATAAAAAAACAAAACAAAAACTAAAACTAAAACTAAAAAACACGAGTTTGTTTTCCCTCCCCAGTTTTTTCTTTAATTTAATGGAGTATTTTTTTTATCACTAAATTACTTGTAAATTCAAATTATAGTGCAATCTCTCTTAATTATTAATAAATTTTCTGAGATAATATTTTTCTCCGATTCTAATTTGTGTCAATGGATAAATCACCAATTTTAATAAGATAATATATTTTTGAAAAACCCCTATATAAATATATAGTCACATATTTTTATTAATATTATAAATTAATAATTTTTAAAATTAAAAAAACATCTAAGACAATTTAGTGAAATATGATTCTAGTGTATTTTATTTTTTTGTTAAATTTTAAATATAGTTGAAGTTCACCTCTAACTTTTTTTATTACATCCAAATATTTTGATGTTGTCTTCTAAACTGCACCCAAAAAATTGTGAAGAAGTTCTAGATGCGATAAGTATTTCCTTACATGAACTGATTTCAAATGTATCGTATCGTCTTCAATTACATCATCAATATTCTTTTTTCCGATGGTATCCACAATTTCTTATAAACTCTGGCCTCTGAACATGTATCATTTTCAACCGAATAATCCAACATGCCATTAACATCTACTCCCTCTGTTTCTATTTATAAATCATCATTTTAGATTTCACGTCCCTTAGGAAATTATGTATGTTTACCATTGTACCCTTATTTAGTATTCTCTTGAAGTCATAAACATAAATTAATTTATTTTGATTAATTAAATTGACCAATGAACATGAATTAATCATTTAGCTTATCTATATTGGTCAAATTCATACTTTCAAGGCTAATAACTCTCAAGGGTAAAATAGGAAGAATAGTGTCCTTCATGCATTGATTTTGTGAAATCATAAATATTAAGGAACATATATTTTTAGTAAGGATGACATATAAATAAGAATAGAGGGAGTATTTTACTGCGGCAACCTAGATCATCTCGAATTTATGAATGTCGCTTTTACGAGTGGGTTCATTCACATTCCTCGAGACTTTATTGTATCTCAAAAGCACTTTTTAAATTAATAAATATTAATTTATCAATTAAATAATATTTTTATAATATAATAATATTTCATGGTCCGAACAATATTATATTAATTTAGAAATGTTCTATTATATGTTCTTTTAATTTAGAAAGGTTCTACTAATTTACAGAGGTTCTATTATATGTCCGTTAAAAAATTAATTTCACTTATTATATACATATAAAAAATAATGAAATTACAAGGTGAAAAGTAATAGTATCAATGTGAATGAAGGTTCCATAACCGTACTAAATTTGAAGAATAAAATCCTAGCAACACAACTTCAATAAATCTTTAAAAGTGGGAAAGAACACAAACTAATTACTTTGTTAAAATTAACTTATTATCTTCTATTTATTTTTTCTCCATCTCTTTTTTATCAGTTCCAAAAAAGAGAATACTGCTAATGTGGTGATTTTAAAAAATACAGTGCAGAAAAAGGGATATAAAAATAACTTCTACAGAAAATTGACTTTAGTAAAAGGAAAGAAAATGAAATGAAATGAAATGACTAATATTATTTGTCGCTCAATTGTGGTTTATATCTTAAAATAAATTTTATGAAGTAGATATAGCATAGTTTAAATCCTCTTATTAATAGTAAAGTGAAATTTTAAAGTTAAAATATTATTTTATTTGTTCCAATTTATTTGTCTGATTTTGATTTGATACGAAGTTTAAGAAATTAAAAAATAATAATTTGAATCTCATAATCTTAAATTAAAAAGGGAAAATTACATAAATACACAACTTAAAATATCATAATCGCTAAAATTTTCTACCGCTTAAAAAAATTACAAAAATTCCCTCTCGAATAATCCCTATCCCCTCTAGGATATATCCATCCTCTCTCGGATACATCTATATCCCCTCTCGGATACATCCCTCCCATTAAGTAATGTAACATTTGGAATGTATAGAACAACCAAGAAATATATATGAGAGCAATGAAAAATTCAAAAAAATTGTAATTGGGGAAACTCCTGGGATAGAATGTAATTTTGCCCCAAATGTATGAAATTTTTGTAAATTTCCCAATTAAAAATACATTAGAATGTACCAAAGTGTCACTTAATCATGTGGTCTAAACATGTCGTGTGTGTAATGTTAAAATTTTTAAAATTATAAAAAATAGTAAGTAATATTCCTCTTTCAAATAAACTAATAAAAACTCAAATAATAAAGAAAAATAAAAATATTTAACTTATAAAAAGATGTTGTATTTATTATGCTTGATTGTTACATGAATTGGGACTTTGAGAAGAGAGTGCAATAATTAACATTCGCGAAGCTAAAAAGGAAAGGAAAAGTTAATTTTCATGTAATATATTTTATATATTAATTTAAATTATATATTACGTAGTTATCTTGATAATAGATTTCATAATTAACTACAAGGAGAGGGAGGGGTTTCGCAAATTTATTCCAGTAGATTGTATGACGATGATAACTTAAGCATTCAATAAGTTAAGATGACCTCATTTCGCCTTATCAATTCCAAAAAAACTATGAATACATGTCTAGATTATTTGTATAAGACATATTCTTTAGGTGACAATATCAAAAGCCGATAAGAAAATAATTTAGAGTAATCAGTTAATGAGAAAAAGTGACCGAGCAATGTCAATTATGAGGTGGTTGTTTATGTGATTGAACGTTAGTTAAAAAAGACGTCATGCAAAAACTATATAAGATTATAAATATAAATAAAACAACATCAAATATTTTGGAAGTTTAAAATGAAATTATGATCTATATATATATATATATAGAGAGAGAGAGAGAGAGAGAGAGAGTTCGACTACAAAATCGAAATAATATTAACTTTGGTCTAAATTCTATATTTTATCATTAAAAATATATATATAAATTAATTAATAATCTCATGACTTAGTTAATAAAAATTTGAATTATAAATTTTAAATTTTGAATCGATTACCTAACAAGTTAAATGATTCTAGCGATAACATAACAAAATTTACATTATCAATAGTATAAATTAATAATATGTTATAATTCATCATTTATCACCTTCCCACAAACGGAAATTGCACCAAAAAAAACAATTGAGTAAAATAAATAAATAAGTACTGCTAGAATAAAAAATATTATTTTGTATTAACTATTTTTTCCCCCGTGTATTAACTAATTTGAAAACTATAAAAGAAATCCTAGTTGAGCATTTGAGAACTTACTGGTCTTACCCACCGACCGCCTGTTCCCTATTTCAGATTACAGGAGAATCGGAACTTCATACGCTACCGGCGCATCTTTGATTACTCCACCGGATTTCTGCTGTTTACTGTTCCATTGTCGATGTCCGATCAAATTCCTAAACCCTAAATCAATTTTCCCGTATCTATCTGCTAAGTGATGTTACTATTCTTCCCATTATCTTGGTATTATTCCATCCATTAAAAAAGATTCAAGAACTCAATATTCTCAGATTTTCTTGGAATTCTATTCAAGAAAAAACAGCGTGCATTCTATTTAAGAAAAAAATCAAGAACTTAAGGGTTTTCGAAGTTACATTAGTGTTCTTAGATGCATATTTCAGGAAATCAAAGAAATTGTAGTTTTCAAGAATATATGGGCACTGCAAATATCAAGAAAATTCAAGAAATCTTCTTTTTTAAAAATAAATAAATTATGTTGTCATTCTTGCCGCGTATGTTAAGGACGTTCAAGAATTTGTTTTAACTATTTCAGGGAGACGGGGAGCATTAAGCGAATGCCCGAGGCTACTTCTTATTTATATAGCACGCTGCTTTTTTGCTTATGGAGACCTTTTTAAAATATACTAAAATGCTACTAATTATAGGATATGGAGCCTACTGTTGTTAGTGGTAACGGAACAGAAACAGGCCAGAGAATTGTGACTACTCTGAGTGGTCGAAATGGACAGCAGAAACAGGTAAGTTTCATCTCAATAATTGAACAAACTTAGATGTGATGGCTTGCGATTCATTGGGCTTTAATCAATTAATAATTTTCATATTATTGTCCCGGACACTGTCTTACATGGCTGAACGTGTAGTGGGTACTGGTTCATTTGGAGTTGTATTTCAGGTAAAATTGTGTTTGATGTTCAGTAGGAAGTAGGTGTTTATTTGGAAGCATTGAAGTTGTATGGGCGTCTCTGATTGACGTTTGCTAATTTTTTTTTTGGTAATTCTTAGGCCAAGTGCCTATAGACAGGTGAATCTGTCGCAATAAAGAAGGTCTTACAGGATAGGAGATACAAGAATAGGGAACTACAAAACATGTGCATGCTTGATCATCCTAATGCTGTTCACCTGAGGCACTGTTTCTATTCTTACTACTGAGAAGAATGAGGTTTACCTTAACCTTGTTCTGGAGTATGTGTCTGAAATTGTGTACCGAGTTTCAAGGCACTACAGCCGAGAGCACCATTACATGCCCATCATATATGTTCAATTGTACATGCACCAGGTAAGCTTTTGGGTAATTTCTTACTTTTATATGTAGGAACTTTGTGTAAGTAAGAAAATTTTGAGACTACTAAAATGTATAATCTTGTTAGCTCTATTATGAATTAGCTTGATTCTTCAGAAGTTATAACTAAATTTCTTTCTCATAATTATCATTGAGCAGCTATGTCGGGATCTGAATTACATGCACAATGTAATTGGGGTATGTCACCATGATATTAAACCTCAGAATCTTTGGTAAGCGTTTGTTATGTTCCTTTGCTTCTAGGTGTTTGCATCTCTTCCATTTCCTTGACTATCTGAGACAATTGCTTTTCCTCTTCATTCTTCTTGCTTCAGTGCTAACTATTTGCGGTATTATTGTTTTAATTATTGCTACAGGTAAATCCACACTCTCATCAGTTAAAGATCTCTGAGTTGTGGAAGTGCAAAGAAGCTGGTAAGTGTTGTTCTTTTGAGAACTAAGTTTTCCTAGGTGTTTTCCAAGGTGTTTGCATCTACTAAAGACTTTTGTCCTTATCATAGGTACCTGGGAAGCCCAATATAGCCACATTTGTTCTCGGTATCATAGAGCGCCTGAATTGATCTTTGGGGCTACAGAGTACACAACTGCAATTGATATCTTGTATGATTTCACTAGGGTTGTTGAGGAGTTGGTTTTCAACAGCCTCGATGCTGGTGCCACCAAGGTGTACTAATTTACCCTTTCAAGGTTTCAATGTTCTTTATGATTTTACTAGGTATTGAATGGAAAGATGTTGAGTTGTTCTTGGACGCCCCACTCGTGAAGCTCTAAAAAAAATTAAGTAGTTTAATTATAAGAAGTTGTGAATTGTAGTATTTTGAATGAAGACACTCAATTGAACTGACTTTCATAGACGCCCTCAGTGGCCATTTTCCTTTACAGGTCCAGACTTATTGTCTTTGATTGTTTCTTAAAAATGGAAAATTGTGCCATGCAAGAGAATGGAGAATTATATGGTTAATCTTTTCTGATTTTGTAAATGTTTTGAGGATCGGTAGAGGTGGGCTGTTGAGAGAACATCATAGTTAAGTGACTAACGATGGCAAGCCCTGCTTTCATGCAGTTTTAATCATTTAGACTAATTGCACCTGCGAATTTGTGTGTTGCTTGCACAAAAGGCATTGACCGGGGAGGCTCTTCAATGAATTCTTATGTTCCTTTGTTTGCTACTTCTGATGACGAGGGCATATACTTTATATGAAAATTGATTTTTTCTCCTCTTAGTATGATGTTCTAGTATCATAATTTTTTTTCCAAATGAATATTCTTATATCATAACTCTTATTTCTTTTTTCCATGACATTTACTTCTTTATAGGACTGTTCTTTTGTGTTTGTTTTTCTTATAAGTAGTGTACTCCTAGTTTGAGCTTTAACCCAGTTTCCACTTTCCACTTTCCACTAGGTATCTATTGCTATAGGCATTGGAACCTGCTATGTTAAGGTGGATGACAATGGCAAGTATTAGTTTCTTTGACATTGATCTAATGCATTTTGATGTGCAGAAAGTTCTGCTCAATTTGTTTATCTTACGTCATCACCTGAAGTTGTGCTTTCTTTTAAAGGATCTGGTGTCTCACGAGATGGACTGGTGCTGATGGGAGAGAGATGGTAATCTTTTTGCAAATTGTTGGACTGACATCATCTTTTCTATTGTATTGATGCTGCTGTACATAATTTATTTTGCCTGGCAACTATGATGTTCATAACTTGGAATGGTTGTTGTAGTTTATAGGATTGCATGCATTACTCAACTGATAGGCTGTTTGACGGTTTGTGTTCATTAATATCTTTTTATGGATGTTCTTTTATTTATTATTTTGTGGTTTTACTTGTAGTTGGGAGAACTGGTATGGCTGTACACAACAAAAAACATTGATGCTTACATTTTGATTTTGGTCTTATTGTAAGATTTTCATGTACATTGCATTCCTGGTGCTTCAATTGCTATAAAATACTTTCTTTACCTGTACCGCGTCCCAAAAAAAAGGGGAGGGCCGGAGGGGTATATATATATATATATCTATATCTACACATACACAGAGAGAGAGAGATGAAATATATTTTTTATTGCTCACTACTGTGTGTAGATATGTTTTGATTATTTATTCTAGCTGAAGTTGAGTTGGAACATACATATTGGTGCTGAGGTACTTTTAACCCAGCTTATTGAGACAGTATATGTTTCTGTTTCTTTCATCTTCTGTTGTGTTACCTTTTTGTCTGGCCATTTTAACTATGGTTTCGAATGCTTGCTTTACACCAGCGACATCAAAATACAGTCATTGAGATGATATGCATTCTTTCCCAACAAGCTTTGGCTTAAAAGGAGAGGCTTTGAGCTCTAAGATTTCTGACGTTTCTTTGTTGGAAATTGGTACTAAAACTCACGGGAGGCCAAACGGATAGCATAAGGTTTTAAAGGTACTGTTCTTTTGAGTTTTAGTTGGTAGTATCCAATAGGATAGGTATAAAACTACTAACTTGATCTTTGTTCTTGCCATTCTTTACAGGACAGTAAGTATTTGTACCTTGGAATTGATGATTGTAGACAAAATGTTTGTACAACATGTAATCTGTATAAGACTACTACCTGATACATGAGTTGACTGCTGTTTGTTAATAAGGAAATTTCTAGGAATTTTTCTCTTAGCAGTCATTGTTCATGATGCTTTTACAACCAACCAGTTCTAAGGAAGCAAATGCACTCCAAGCACTTCTAGTTTTCTCACAATTCAAACAAATAAAAAATATTGATTTACATACTTTACTTCTAAAGCTGTACTTTGTCTTGATTGATCTTTTGGTTTGCATATAATCTGGAAGGCCAAAGAGGGTCTTGCATTCTCTTAAAGAGTCTCTGTTAAGAATCGCCCTTGTGCATCCCAGTGTCTTCTTCAAAATTGTTGATATTGAAAGGTCCGTCTTTGTTTTACCAGCTAACTTAAGGATATTTCCTGCAGACTGTGTTTGAGAATAGGGAATACTTTTGAGTTTACAATTTTCATAACCCTAAGAAACCCGGACAACAGTCATACATTTTATTTTTGTTTTGATAAAGCACACTTTCTATGATTTCTCATTACCTCTCTTCACTGCGTCAGAAAAGCAATGAGTTGTTATGGAGGATGAGGAATTTTTAAGCAAATGGCAATAATCCTCTAAAGAAATGTTTGGCACATGTATGCATTAGCTTGCTACACCTGAAAAATAGCCTCTTTCCCCTTATTTCCTTCTGTTGCACCCATCAGGTTCCTATATGTATAGAAGATTGGGCATTATTCATAGAAAATCATTTCTTTTTGTAAGGTTTTCCATTTTTGCTATACTTCTTGTATTAGGGCACATATTTGACCTTATTCTAATGAATTTTAATAATTTTTAAAAAAATCACGACGTCAGTAATGACATAGCCCTATGACCTAATCATTTCAGCTCAAATATGTCTCAAAGAGGTAGAAAGGAGAGATTACTGATAATTCTGCACTAGTTTCTTTGATAAAAATATTTCAAAGTGCTTAAACTTTGGTCTGATAACTACAAAATGTAGTCTACTTGTCGAATTGCTGCATACACATCTAATTTAGTAGTGATCAGAAAATTGTTGAATACATTTGTCCTTGCATTTTAAAAGATATGAGTCTAGTTGTGGCAATCAATTGAATTTTACTTTTGTTTTATCTTGCCAAACCGTTGAGCTATGTTGGACTATGCTTTCTGACTCTAGTTATTTCATGTAAGTGTGTACCATCACATTGTTGTGAAGTCGGTAACTCAACAAACCTGTTGAAAAGGTTGACCCCTTGATGTTCAGCTGATTATTGCATTTGAATAGTTTCTTTTTGATGAAGGTTGTGTTGAATAGTTTGTGGAGAAGAAGGCTTATTTCCTATTTCCTTGTCAAGCAGACTACATGGTTTCTCTTTTGTAATCTGCTTCACATTTGCACTATCATCAGCATAGTTATTCCATTATAAATTTTTGGTTTTCATGATTGTTCGCAGGCTGCTGACTTCAATGTCGAAGCAGCTCAGCAAGGGGTTGTCTACATAGATGAAGTTGATAAAATAACCAAAAAGGTCCAATAACCATTATCTACTTTATGAATTTGGATAATTGATTTTAAAGTAATCATTCTCATCAGTCATCTGTATAGGCTGAGAGCCTGAATATTGGCAGAGATGTATCTGGGAGGGCATCCAACAGGTGCTGCTGAAGATCCTTGAAGGAACTGTGAGTATTTCTTGCAAACTATTTCATCTGTTCGTTCCACATGGCGATACTATTCAGCTATACTGAATCTTTTTTATGCCTATTTTATCGACTTTTTCTTTTTTAAAATTGCAGGCGACCAATTTTGTGGGAAAAACACTTACCACTTGCTATGTGGATGGTAATATAGTTTAGTGCTTTTTAGAATCAATTGGATTAAGTTGGGGGAGGAAAACAATTCTCTACTAGGAAAGAATGTTTGGCCAAGGAAAATCAGAGGTCAGACACTGACCTATTCAACAGAAAGAAACAGAACGTCTTCAGCTAGACTACTCATATGTTGGGAGGGGGAGGTCAAGTCAAATACTGGTTTATATGCCTTGCAGCAATCATCTGTGAAGGATGTAAAGTTGTGATGAGCTGGACATTACTTGTTCACTAGTTCGTCACTATTCTTGCTAGATGCTGACTGATCTTTATATTTTTCTATAAACTAATTTGCAGAGAGACACCAAGATATCCTTTTTATCTGCGGTGGTCCTTTTGTTTGTTTAGAGAAGACAATTTCAGAAAGGTAATCTGTCAAACTCAACTAATTTCATTGAACACATTTGGGTTAAGTGATATAATATGGTTCAACTTATCATTACTTTACTCCCAGACGACAAGATTCTTTAATTGGATTTGTAGCACCTGTTTGAACTAACATGAGAGTTGGTGGTCTAACTGATGCTGTAGTCACATCATCACTATTGGAATCTGTGAGGAGATCCCTGTGACTTGAGCGTAATTTTCTTTTCTGGATCACTGTTTAGATCTAGTGATTTCATGACTCTCGATTCCCGTGAAATTCTAGAAACCAAATGCATGAGAAGCTTTTGTTTACTTTGCTAACTGTGTCTTGGTAGAAAGTGATGATCTCACTGCATATGGACTCATAACTGAATTTGTGGGGTGGTTTCCAGAATTAGTGAGTTTATCTTCACGGGATGAGGATCATCTTGTTCAGGTTTGTCTACTATTTTTGTCTTTTTGCGATGTAGTTTCTAGTTTCACATTTTTATGATTTAATTGGCTTTTTGGGAACTCCAGCTGTGTTTAGGAGGTTGATGACCAACTTTAAAATAGTCATATTATGATGAATCCTCATAGTATTTGTTAAGATGATGTCCTAATGAAATTGGCCCAACCAGAGTGAATTACACGCTGATTTAAATGTGGTTTTTGATTGATTGATTGGATGGGGAACTTTTGGAATTTTTCATTTTGCTTGTAGGTGCTATCGTAGACTCTTAGCTGACATTAAGAGAGGAAGACTAGTAAAGTCAATATGTTCTGTTAAAGGTATCGTCTTCCAATATTTGCCTTTTCTATCTTTCTTTGATCCTTTTTTCCTTGTTGACATCAGTAAAGTCATCTTTATCCCTCTAGAATTGGAGCTTGAGGTGCTGCTGCCTCTTGCCAACAATTACGTTATCAAACTTCTTCAAATAAACCTCCATTTTTCAGATTCTTTGCTTTTATAGTCTTAGATCGGAAGTACTCTTGAACTAGTAGCTTATTATTCAAATATCTGATTGAATTACCTTGACCTTGTTAAATGCTATAATCTTACAATAGCAGGGTTAAACATTGATAGAGAAGCTAACCAACTGAAGAAAATGAAAAGTGAGAGGCTGTATGTGTTTGTAAAACATCATTTACTGGCAATCGGAGAGTGTTCTGTGCCTTAGTAAATTCGTGAAGCCTATTCCTTTGTTTGTCTTTGATATTAATAAAGGTTGGGGACTTGTTCCTGTACATTTCCGTGTTGCCATCATTACTACGCTGCCTAAGAAAACAGCCTAAAAACTTAGACAGATTTGTGAGTGTGTATTGTGAGGCTGAAGTTGGGCGTGAGTGTGCTGACTGCCTAGCAGTGGTGACGAGGAAAAAAATCACCCCTGTATCAATATATTTGAAGATGATGTTCTCTTTTGCTTTTCACCTTTCATATTGTTTCTTACTTTGTTTTATTCCTTTTGGTTGTGGATCCTTATTTTTGCTCTCACAGAACCCAAAATGCTTTTTGCAAGCAATACAAGCAATCAACTTGAATAATGTAAGCTTTTAGCTCAGTGCTGTTTAGCTCTAACGTATGGTATTTCATTCCTCTGAAAAAGGAAGTTTCTCTCTCATTATCCCCAACACACTCACAGGAAAAAAGGGAAAGAGAAGAAGCCATTCTTGAATAAATAAATAAATAAAGGGATACTCCGTTCTGATGCCACTGGATCAAAATCAGTCAATTTTCCGCGAAGCGATTTGTTTTGATGTTACACGTCAAATTACAGTTTACCGAGAATGCACTTTGAGTTATTGCTGAGAAAGGCATTGCGAGAAACACTGGTGCACGAGGCTTAAGATCTTTACTAGAAAGTATTCTGACTGAAGCCGTGTTTGAGGTATTGCATGACACCACAAGTTTTTGTATTTGGCGTTAATTCTGGAAGAGCTCGGAAAAATATCTCATCCATTTTACTCTTATCACATTGAGGCATCTCAAGGGAGGAGATATGTCACCTTTTGTTTGAGAGTTTGAAGTACCTGCTTTTGAGTATTACTTATAAAATTTTACGTGAGCACCCCATGAGTGTTGACATAGCTATCTTACGAAGAACTTTGCTCCAAATTTCCAAAATGAACCTAAACATGATTTTTACCTGTCTTTTGGAATGTGCCTAAATATTGTTCAAAGGTTCGTATTTCATTGTCAAGCAGACTACATGGTTTCTCTTTTGTAATCTGCTTCACTTTAGCACTATCAACAGCATAGTTATTCAATTATAAGTTTTTGGTGTTCATGTTTGTTTGCAGGCGGCTGACTTCAATGTCGAAGCAGCTCAGCAAGGGGTCATCTACATAGATGAAGTTGATAAAATAGCCAAAAAGGTCCAAAAATTATTATCTACTTTAAGAATTTGGATAACTGACTTTAAAGTAATCATTCTCATCAGTCATCTGTATAGGCTGAGAGGTTTAACATTGGCAGAGATGTATCTGAGGAGGATGTCCAACAGATGCTGCTGAAGATGCTCGAAGGAACTATGAGTATTTATTGCAAATTATTTCTTCTGTTTGTTCCAATTGCCTATTACTCTTGTAAACATGTTTACAAATTCATATCTGTAGTTCCTTGACTTCAAATGTGTTCTCTTTTGAAGTGTTTTTTGGAGATCAATAATCTCACTTGCTGAGGTTATCTTTATTTCTTTATTAGATTGTAAGTGTACCTGACAATAGAGCACATAAGCATCCACGTGGCGATACTATTCAGGTATACTGAATCTATTATAGCCTTCTTTTATCTACTTTTTCTTTTTAAAAATGGAGAAGGGTCAAATATACCCTCGTACTATCATAAATGGTTTAAAAATACCCTTCGTTATACTATTGGGTCATCTATACCCTTACCTTTATACTGTGGATCATATATACCCTTACTTTAGACAGAGTGCCACGTGGCTGCACATGATTTAAAAGACACATTCCCATTTTTTGACCCGCTTCACTTGCTCTTTTATCCATTACCCGACCCAAAGTCCAACCCCATTTTAAAAAATTCCTACGACAGCAAGCCCCAACATAAACTGAAGCTCTGTATCACACACTTACATTTACTCCAGCAGCCCCCAACAACTTCACTAGAGCCATGGAAACGTCAGCTTCTCCATTTCCCCCACCATCAGACTTTATTCCAGCACCAAGATAAATTTTTTAACTTTCCCCCAAATAGATTACACTCCCAATAATCAAAAACTAACTAGAAAATAGCAGCAGACATCCTTACAAGCCATCAAAATATCCCCTTATTTTTAATTTCTTTCTAAGTTAGGGTTAGAGCAGATATAGAAAGAGAAAGAGGAAATTGGGGGTTGGTTGCTTTTGTAGAAAAGATAGAAAATTAAGCACACCCACAAAGTATATTGAACTGAAAGCATTATCTACACTCTCTCTTTTGCCCCCAAAATCAAAATAAAGACTAGCCCCTGCAAGGACTTTCTTGGAATTTTTGAGATTGACAATGAAATATTTTTCTTGCTTTAATTGTATTTTCTGATGGGAATTAAAAATGAGATTCATGTCTTGATTGATCCTAGAAATTTTTTATACTTGTTCAATTTACAGATAGTTGGGACCTCAAACAATTTCGTGAAGAAGCCGAAGAATTTGTGGGGAAGAAGAGGTCATTGGCACCAGATCATAATCTGAAGACTTTTACTGTGAAGTTGTAACGAGCTGGACATTAATTGTTCAATAGCTCATCACTGTTCTTTCTAGATGCTGTCTGCTCTTTATATTTTTCCATGTACTAATTTGCAGATAGCTAAAGATATCCTTTTTATCTGTGGTGGAGCTTTTGTGTATAGAGAAGACAATTTCAGAAAGGTTATCTAACAAACTCAATTAATTTCATAAAATGCACTTAGGTTAAGGGATATATTATGGTTCAGCTTATCATTCCTTTACTCCCAGACAACAAGATTCTTCAATTGGATTTCGAGCACCTGTTCGAACTAACATGAGAATTGGTGGTCTAACTGATGCTGCAGTTACATCATCACTATTGGAATCTGTGAGGATATCCCTGTGACTTGAGCGTAGTTTTCTTCTCCGGATCACTACTTTGTAAATCTAATGATTTTATGACTCTTTATTTCTCGTGAAGTTCTAAAAACCAAATGCATCAGAAGCATTTGTTTGACATTGCCTTCTGTATCTAGGTAGAAAGTGATAATCTCACTGCGTATGGACTAATACCTTAATTTGTGGGGCAGTTTCCAGTTTTAGGATTCTGGTGGATGTTATGGTCAGTACTTTTAGGCTCTATTCTAGGGTTGTAATTGTTTGTGGAATCTTTAATGGTGAAATACTTGGTTAAGATCAAATATATTTCTGGGTTCTTTATTGTTTTCATTTTTCCTTTAAAATATACCAAGAGTTGAATGTCTGCAGTTATACCGTTGGATGGTATTATTTATTTTGATTTGAATAAATTATGGGGAAAAATTTAGTTGAGGTGGAATTTTTATTTCATCGAATAAGAAAATGACATATAATAAATATTTAAATAAAAGAAAAAGAAAAGAAAGAGTTGTTAGTTTTATGGGTTAAGTGAGCCAAAACATGAATGAAAGAGTATTTTTAGACCAAAAAGATGAGTAGAAGGGTATTTTTAGACCAAAAGGTGGATGAAGGGTATTTTTAGACCTTTTCCTTATAGTTCAGGGATATTTTTGACCCGTTTTAAAATTAAACTTCTCCCTCAACTTTGTATAATAATCAAACTCTTTCTTTTGTTCTAATTAAAATTTTAAAATGTCTATTATATCCTTTCATTATGAACTTTTTTTTTACTTCTTTAAAAATCATAATATTTTTATTTTTTCTTTGAATTTAGGTAACATTTTCATAAATTCATAAACATTATATTTTGGATGAAAAAAGTGAGAAATACTAATTAAGTATATTAGCTAATAATGTCTTATAATGAAGTAAATTAGCATAACGAGAAAATTAATTTTATTAATAATAATAAAAACTGTAATATTTATTTATACAAGTGAAAATAGCAGAGAATAATAACTATACAAATATATTTTGATGTGAAAAACATAAAATAATTAAATTAAAGGTCAAATTTTTAAAGATTGTATTGTTTCGATTTAAAATTATTTTAAACTATAATTTATGTAATACTCCATCAATGTCAATCAAAAAATAGACAATAGATCCGTCATTTATATTACTTGACCCTCATATTAAAAAATAGTTGTTTTTAATTTACTTGTCCAATTTATTAAATCAAAATAATTTTTTAATATTTTCTTATTTCTACCCTTAGTATCAAATAACTACATAAAATATAATAGTCAAATTTAAAGTTTCAAAGCATTTTTAATAATGTTAGTTTAGTAAAATACACCTCTAATTAAATTTTTAAGGGGTGTCATATCAAAAAGGGTCAAATTAGTATAAAATGCATGGAGTAAGAGAGTGGAGAAAGATAAAAATATACACTACATACACATACACGTTCAATGCATATTATATTAAACTAACGATCATAAAATTAATATTAAATTTTTGTGATAAATTCATAAAAATATTATTCTACTTATGATGTTAATGAACTTAAAGAAGAAGTTATAAATATCTAGATTAAAAAATAAATTATATAATAGTATAAAGAGATATTACATATATGAGATATAAAAAGGGTAAAATGGACAATGCATAAGATAAATGAGGAAATTTGATTATTGTTAAAAGTTAAGGGGAATTTGATTTTTAAAACAAGACGACAGATTGAAAATGATTTTCAACCTATATCAAAATGATATAATTCAAATTACTATATATATAATAGAAGAGCGCATTTCCGGAGCTTAGGGTCAGTCAGTTAGTCAATTGACTGATTTGCCCTTCTCCTCAAATTTCCTTTATTTTATATTTAGTAGTTCTTTGTTAATTTTTTTTTAGTATATTATGTATTTAGAAATTACTTATAAAAAAATTGGTTAATTCTCAAAATTTCGCCTATGCCAAATAAATTGGGACTGAGGAGTAACATATATTATTTGAAGATTACGTTAAAATTATTATAAATCACAATAATTAACAACTTAAAATATATTAAAAACTTGATCTTTTGAAATTTCACCTATTCCACATAAATCGAGACAGAGGGGGTAATATATATTATTTAAAAATTATATTAACTAAGAGTATCATAAATCACAATAATTGACAACTTAAAATATTTAAAAAATATATTAAAAAATTAATTAACTTTCGAAATTTCACATGTGCCACATAAATCACAATAATTAACAACTTAAAATATTTAAACAAATATATTTATAAAATTAATTAACTCTCTAAATATCACATGTGCCACATATATTATTTGAAAAGTACGCAAGTTCAAAATATTATATAAATAATTAACAACAAAAAATATTTAAAAGTTTAGCTAACTCTCCTAATTAAATTTATATAGGATAAATGAAAACAAAATAAAATAATATATATTGGGTCCGAACTCGCCTGGACTTTTGTATCTAGTTTATTAATAATTGAGAAGAAAAACTTGTTTTTTTAATTAATCGTATGTGAGAAGGATATTATATCAGCTTAAACAATAAGCTGGAAAGGATATTAGCTTAAACAGCCAGCAACAAGCTTAATATCTGCGTAGAGATTATGCAACCTTTCTTCTTCTCTTTATATGTATACACCACCATTCCAAAACATTGACAATCAAAAGGGCTCTTCTTCTTTGTTTTGTCTGTGTCGATATTCCCCGAGTAAAATTTCATTCTTTAGGCCTTTTGATGCATTGTGTCCTGTGTTTATGAGTTTTTGTAAATTTTCTTTGATTACTTACATGTTACTTGATAGTTTATGTGGTCTCCATATACATTATTCTTGAGAACAAGATATATTGACAACACACTTTTCAATTTCTCCACTTTCTTGCATTCTTGAATCTGGGAATGTTGCTCTCTTCTTCTTCCTTTTTCTTATGCTTTCTTTGTGATTCTTGCATATTAGTTCTTGTTAGTTGATATATTGTTTATGCCGTTTAATTTCCCCTTCTCCAAATCCATTAAATATCTGTTTCTATATATTGTAATCCCAAGAGTACGTTCTGTGTATCACATAGACTACCAGGTTGATGCATTACTACATAAGCATATGAATCAATGTAGTTGAAATCAGCATGTAGCGCGGATCCAAGAAAAGAAACAAGAATTTGTTTTCATATACTCTAACAACATATTTTTCAACTTTCTTGCATAATTTTTGGTACATTACCATGTCTCAGAAGAAAGACCACATAGGCTATTGCATGGGAAATTGGGAATGACCTACACACTCTTTGAATATGTTTTTTCCCAATGATTTCTTTCTCGCCTGTGGTCCTGGTGAGGATTGGCATATATAGATGCTGCACTTAATACTGCCAGTTTCATGAAAGGAGAGATATCATATTTACTTTTCTAGAGAAGCAAGGCGGCTTTGGAATTGGTCTAAAAGCTAAATCTGCTCCGTGTGGAAGTAGCTATGCTTATTGAGCTCTACTCTTCTAAAAAAATGTTAGTAATAACTGCAATATCTCAGTGGGATTTCTTATGGTGCGTAGTGTTATTGCTTACAATTTCTGGAACCGATCTTGTGCCAGCAATTGATGCTTGTAGTTGTCTTTAATTAGTGATTAAAAAATCAATTCAATCTGCTTTCCTAACTGCAGGACCATTAGACTTAAATGCAGCAACGAATGCTACATCTGGTCAAACACAAAACACTCTATGGGCTCGTCCACTTTACCGACATTAGGAAAGAAATATGACTTTAATAGTGTGGCCAATGAACCTCTGGTGTGGTCCAGGGATGTCAATGTTTCAGACTCCTCCATACTTGGATATCCAAGAGCTCCTGTATTTGGTGTTTCAAGCAACTCACTCTTTTGCAGCCCAAGACTTGATTCATACTCCTTTGGCCAACCAGCAGTGTCCATGTCAGGGAGCAAAGGTTAACTTTATTGTCCATTTTCTCACGTATTGGAACAGCTTAATCAACATTTTGAGGGAGAATTTTGTTCCGTAATCTATATGCTCTGTATTGATCTGAAATCCCTGTTGAGCTTTTATTAGATACTACTAAGTGCTATTTATTTCTACTTCATATTTTTGGATATCTTAAGTGTTCAATCTTGATCAAATTTGCAAACCAGGAAAAGACAGTACACCACCTTTTTTCAAGAGCTCTGGTTTTGGAAAGTCAGCATTTGGCATTAATCAAAAAGGAAGTAGAATAGCATCATATATTGCAACTCTAGAGAACGATATCACAGGCCCCGGTGGTGGAAAAATTCAATCCATTTGTGGAATGCCGACTTATAAAGAAAAAAGCCAAGAGGAGTTGAGATTTGAGGACTACCAGTTAGGTGATAATGGTATGCTTGTTCTCTTATGTGGATTCAGATTAAGCTTCTTCAGACATGTTATTGCTACCTTTATATGTGCATACCTTCCCGCAATTAAGTTAATTTTAAACAAATTCTTTGGTCTCTATCCAAATACACTCAGAAGAAAGACCACTTAAGCTATTGTATGGGAATGATCTACAAACACTCTTTTGAATATGTTATCCCCATGATTTCTGTGCCAAATGGATTAAGTACAGCTTTCTTTCTTGCCTGTGGTCCAGGTGAGGAATGGCATACACAGATG
Organism: Solanum appendiculatum; assembly: GCA_018342035.1. NCBI lineage: Eukaryota > Viridiplantae > Streptophyta > Magnoliopsida > Solanales > Solanaceae > Solanum > Solanum appendiculatum. Next base: position 995,074 of record JAGDQO010000431.1, on the reverse strand, counting down.
CTACATTTAATTCTGCCAATTTCATGAAAGGAGAGATATCATATTTACTTTTCTAAAGCAGCGAAGCGGCTGTGGAAATTGGTCAAAAAGCTAAATCTTTCCTTGTGAAAGTAGCTATGCACATTGAGCTGTACTCTTCTCCAAAAATGGTAGTAATAACTGCAATATCTCAGTGGGATTTCTTATAATGGGTAATGTTATTGTTTACTATTTCTGGAACCAATCTTGTGCCAGCTATTGATGCCTTGTAGTTGTCTTTAATTAGTGATTAGGAGATCAATCCAATCTGCTTTCCTAACTGTCGGACCATTAGCCTTTAGTGCAGCAAAGAATGCTACATCTAGTCAAACACAAAACATATATCCGGGCTCGTCCACTCCGACATTTGGGAAGAAATATGACGTTGATAGTGTGGTCAATGAACCTCTGGTATGGTCCAGGGATGTCAATGTCTCAGACTCCTCCATACTTGGATATCCAAGAGCTCCTGCATTTGGTGTTTCAAGCAACTCACACTTTGGCACCCCAAAATTTGATTCCTACTCCTTTGGCCAACCAGCAATATCCATGTCAGGGAGCAAAGGTTTACTTTATTGTCCATTTTCTCATGTATTGGAGCAGATTAATCAACGTTTTGAGGGAGAATTTTGCTCTGTAATCTATATGCTCTATATTGATCTGAAATCCTTGTTGAGCTTTTACTAAATTCCACTAAGTACTATTTATTCCTACTTCATATTTTTGAATCTCTTAAGTGTTCAATCTTGATCAAATTTGCAAATCAGGAAAAGAAAGTACACCACCTTTTTTCAAGAGTTCTGGTTTTGGAAAGTCAGCATTTGGCATTAATCAGAAAGGAAGTAGAATAACATCATATATTGCAACTCCAGAGAACGATATCACAGGACCTGGTGGTGGAAAAATTCAATCCATTTGTGGAATGCAGATTTATAAAGATAAAAGCCAGGAGGAGTTGAGGTTTTAGGACTACCAGTTAGGTGATAAAGGTATCCTTAACTTGTACTCTTCTGTAATCTATATGTTCTATATTGATCTGAAATCCTTGTTGAGCTTTTACTAAATTCCACTAAGTACTATTTATTCCTACTTCATATTTTTGAATCTCTTAAGTGTTCAATCTTGATCAAATTTGCAAACTACGAAAAGAAAGTACAACACATTTGCTCAAGAGCTCTGGTTTTGGAAAGTCCGCATTTAGTATTAGTCTAAAAGGAAGTAGAGCATCATCATACATTGCAACTCCAGAGAAAGATTGCACAAGACCCGGAGGTGGAGAAATTCAATCCATTTGTGGAATGCAGACTTATCAAGAGCCCGGAGGGGTTGAGGTTTGAGGACTACCAATTAGGTGATAAAGGTGTCCTTAACTTGTTTTCTTATCCGTAGATAACAAAGAAATATACCTTGTATTCAATTAACACTTTTTATATTTCACGGTGAGTGAATTTGCACGTCAGAAATGTGATTCTTCATTTAGTGTTTCCGGCACACAGGGAGTGTCATCGACAACACGAGGCCTTTCAAATCACCAGTATTTAACCAATCAACTGTTGATCAACCTTTTTATTCCCATTTTCCAAGTACATTTGCAGTGGAAAGAACAGGGCTTGACACAATTAAATGAAAATTCTACAGCAACTGCATCTACCCATTTCCGAAGTCACAACAGTCAATTTCCCATATATTTCCCCCAACACATCATTGATAAACTCTTGTGCACTGGAAGTAGAGATGAATCTAGTGCTTCAGATGTTTCTTTTTCTCCATGGATCCATTCAAGGCTGTTTTCACCATTAAAACCAACTTCCAGTTCTTCCACCACCTTTTTTCCATAAGGAATCCATGGGCTTTATCAACATCTGCCACTCTATCACATAACCAATCTCCACTGTCTCCAGGTTCAGTGTCACCTTCCACGTATACTTAGTTAGCAAAACTATGAGGCCACTCCTGTTTTGATCAAAAGAACTCTTTTTCTCCCACTCCAGTTTTAACAACAGGAGGCCCTCCACAATCCACATTATGCTTGAATTGCTTAAAGCAGTAACAACCTACTCCACTAGGACTTTGTAATGTTTCAAGCACTCCACTTGCTGCCAGTTAAAATACTTTTAAGTGTTTCTGAACGTATATGCAATTAGCCATTTGCTTTCTGTCATAAATAATATAAAAGGCGCCTTATATGGTCTATAAAATCGGTGAAGCACTTCTATTGTGGTGTTGTACATCTAAGATATTGCTACTCTTGCAGCCTTTGTTCTTTGGTCCTCTGCAGCCAGAAATGACTCCTAAAGTTGGAGCAACACTTCCAACAACCAACGCTTCTCACCCATCAACAGGTACTTAGTGCAGTTTGTTTTGCTCTTTTGAGGTTGATAGTATGTTGGATTGTAATCCATGTAACTAATCCTCCCAGCACCTGTTTTTTAATAAGGTTCTAGTTGCTCAGAAATTGGACAAGGAGTAGGTCAGCCAAGTATCAATGACCAACAGTGAGTATCAAACTTAACCATTTATTGTTTTACTTACTGCTTGTGTTATTAATTTTGACTTTTAGACTTTCCTGACATTCTTTTTATTTCCGCTGCCTAAGTTATTACTCCACAGTCCCGTTTTAACCCGGTCACTTTATTCTTCTTCTGTCTCTTCTTTTTCTTGCCTCTGTGATCCTTTATTTGTACTTTCTCATGCAACAGCTATACCTTAACATATTTGCAGGTTTTACTTTCCGAGAATCATGGAAGTGAATACATCACCAATTATGCCTCCTGCTTTTCCGAGAATCATGGAAGTGAATCCATCACCAATTATGCCTCCTGCTGGAACACAACCTTTCAGTCCAAATCTCGGTAGAGCACCCGAATTTGGCAACATCCATCCAATATGGAGTTTCTAGTTTACCTGTAAGTTCACATTTCTGAACAACTAAGCATAATTAATGTTGCTCCTGGATGTGTTCATTAGTCTCAAACCAAGTATCGTACTTTTAAAAAAATTTTTTTTTAGCCAAATTTGATTTTATTAAAAACAAAAGAGGTTCAATATTTACAAGGGAATAAGCCCAAAAGTAGCCCAACCCATAAAAGGAAAAGGAAACAAATAAATCAAAAGAAAAAAAATAGAAAAGGAAAGGTCACAAATCTCTGGACCATTTCCAATAAACCGAAGCTTCGATGACATTTTGGGATGCCTCATTACTATTGCTATAAATGTTATGCACCTTGAAAGACAGATTTATTTATTACCTTTATTATATTGTAATTATTGATGCTTTCATCAAGGTAGATGTAACTGGGTCTAGTTGCTGGCCTTTTTCTTTATGTTTGTTTGGTTTTACTGCATCAAGTAGGTTTATTCAAATTAATTTCAATATTTCTTCAATAAGATATAAACATCAATATCGTTGTCCAAGTTCCAAACAAACTCTTCAAAGTATCAGGCATGATTATGTTTTTATAGCTTCACTTTTATTGTTAAACTTGTACTATTTATGTTTAACGTGAAAACAAAAGTTGTAAGTTATTATGAAAATTTCTACTGTTGTTGGTTACAGGTTTCTAACAACCCTGTTATGGTCAGACGAAAATCCTCGTTGATAATTCGACATTCATCTCTAAGTTAGCATATGTTGCCACCGAAATACAAACCTACAAGTGATATACCAAAGGTGAGAAGTTGGATTTTATGTGAGACTTGTTTAGTAGTTTGTGGCATGCTTTGGTTGATGGACCAATAAACACAAATCATATGCAAAGATTGCAAGTACAGGTATCCTTATGGTGAAATAATACAGGACAAAGTCCACATTTTCCTCTAATCCAAGTAAAACACTGGAAAATTAAACAGGACTACAAAATTTGTTTATGTAGTTCCCCTTTTTCATGAATGAAGAAAGCGCTTCTGGCATACTAAGGACAGAAGTCATCATCATTCCAAGGGACTGGGTTCGTCCTACCGTTAAAGAATTTCCACTTGGGGCTGATTCATCTATGGACAGTAAGCTTTCTTTTTTTATGAACGTATGTATGCATGCCTTCCTTTCGTTGATTGGTTCAGCTGGATTCTAATAGATGCATAAGTCAAGTATTATAGTTAGGGAATGGGAATGTCACATGTAATGTTTTAGTGGATTACTAAATATCTAGTACCATTTTATGTCTGTTCGATTAAGATCCCATTTCCTTAAGCTCAAAGCCTGAAATCTCTAATAGTTTAAATTTAAACCGAGTAACACCACGGATTTGTTATCTATTTGAGTTTATCTAAGGATATACAAGTTGACTTGCTATTTTACAAGTTCCAGGAATTAAGAACCAAACTAAGAAATTTTGCTATTTAATTGCATAATTCCCTTTTCTATTTAAGATGTAGGGATGCATGATGGAGACGGAGTTGGTGATGAGCCCAATCTTGTGCCAGCTATTGATGCTTGTACTTGTGCTTAATTAGTGATTAGCAAATCAATTCAATCTGCTTTCCTAACTGTAGGAACATTAGCCTTTAATGCAGCAACAAATGCTACATCTTGTCAAACACTAAATATATCTCCGGGCTCATCCACTTCACAAACATTTGGAAAGAAATATGACGTTAATAGCGTGGCCAATGAACATCTGTTGTGGTCCAGGGATGCCAATGTCTCAAGACTCCTCCATATTTGGATCTCTAAATGCTCCTTCATTTGGTGTTTCAAGCAACTCACACTTACGCACCCCAAGATTTGATTCCTACTCCTTTGGCCAACCAGCAGTATCCATGTCAGGGAGCAAAGGTTTACTTTATTGTCCATTTTTATTGGAGCCAGATTAAACAACATTTTGAGGGAGAATTTTGTTCTGTAATCCATATGCTCTGTATTGATCTGAAATCCTTGTTGAGCTTTTATTAAATACTACTAAGTACTATTTATTCCTACTTCATATTTTTGGATATCTTAAGTGTTCAATCCTGATCAAATTTGCATACCAGGTAAAGAAAGTACACCACGTTTTATCAAGAGCTCTGGTTTTGGAAGTTCGCATTCGGCATTAATCAGAGAGAAAGATATCACAACACTTGGTGGTGCAAAAGTTCAATCCATTTGTGGAATGCAGACTTACAAATATTAAAACCAGGAAGCGTTGAGGTTTGAGGACTACTAGTTAGGTAATAAAGGCATCCTTAACTTGTTCTCATATTAACAACATGCTTTTTGATTTCTCCACATTTGTGCATTCTTGAGAACTGAATTTGGGCATGTAACTCTCTCTTCTTTTTTTTTAGTTCTGTCTTTATGCATCTTTCTGGATCTCATACGTTGGTTTTAGTTGGTTCATATATAGTTTATGAGGTTTTATTTCTCCTTCTCCATATCCATGATATATACTTGAGAATATGAAGATCTGTTTCTATATATTGACAACACTTTTTACTTTCAACAATTTCCCATGTTTATTATCGAGAAGAGTTATTGGTATTATATTCTCTCTGTTTCAATCTGTTTGTCTGGTTTTGACTTGTTGCGAAGTTTATGGAAGTAAGATTTTTGTATCTTGTGGTCTTGAACTAAAGATATGTAGTATGTACCAAAATGCCATTTAATCTCTTGGTCTTAATCATGCCATGTGAAAGTTGAAATTAAAGAGTTGCCAAGGCATGAAAGAGACATGAAACGGACTAAAAAGAAAAGACAAACAAATTGAAACGGAGTAAGTACATAGACCACCATAAATGACCATGTGGATAGATTATATTATGTGCACCCGGATTACTCTGGAATACCAGTAGTATTCTTATTAAACTGCCCTTGGAAAAAAACTATCCTTAGACTTCTAACAGTAAGAGTTTTAAAGCTTGGTGCAATCTTTCGAAGTCCTAGTGACTTACTTAAAAATTTGACAACCTATTGTCACGGTATTTATTTATCTCATGTGGATTCAGATTCTGTCTTCTGGAAACAACCTCTCTACCTCTATGAGGTAGTGGTAAGATCTGCGTACACTCTACCCTCCCCAGAACCCACTGATTGGGATTTCTCTTGTTATGTTGTATGTGGATTCAGATTCTGCTTCTTTAAATATGTAATTGCAATCTTTTCTTTGGTCTCTGTCCAAATACACTCAGAAGAAAGACTGCTTAAGCTATTGCATGAGAATGACCTACAGACAAACTTTGAATAGGTTTTTCCCATGATTTCTCTGCCAAATGGATGATGTACGGCTTTCATTCTCGCCTGTGGCCTAGGTGAGGATCGGCATATATAGATGCTACACTCAATACTGCCAATTTCATGAAAGGAGAGGTATCATATTTACTTTTCTAGAGTAGTGAGGCGGCTTTGGAATAGGTCGAAAAGCTAAATCTGCTCCATATATATGATACCATATGATGATATATGGTACCTTTTGTGTATAGGTATTAAATTTTAACAGAGAGAATAACATGCCCAGACATACATGAAAGCATAATCATCACTATTACCCCACCCAAACTTGGGCGATACATTATAGAGACTCCTCAAAATACAAATGAAATAGTGAGTCTACCTTAGTCATCAGAAATCTATAAACCTGAAAATCCAATCCCTAGAGTGCTCTCATGACGATCAAGGTAAGGAGGAGGAAAAGTATAAAATTAGATTACCTTTCAGGACAAGTTGTTAAGCCTAGTGTGAAATTAAAAAACATGATATACGTACAATGTTAATGAGAAAAAGTGCATACTTAGATTACCTCTAGGATATCCCCTAGAGATTTTGATTGAATGCTCAAACCTTGAGATCAATTAAAATGGAATATCATTCTGGTCAATAAAACATGTGAAGTTAAACTGAAATTTTAACACCAAACAATCGCTTCAAATGCAATAGAGAGGATGAACGATCCAAATGGAAACACCTGACATGGAAAGAGAAGAAGTAATAAACTAAGAGGAAACTGAAGGGAAAACACTAAGATATAACTTTCTCTGACAAAGCCATACCTGAAATGGCTATTTATCTCACATATCTATGCCAATAGCTTGCTCACAGTTCCTAGCTTCGATGGAGCACCTGTCCATACTAGCAGTTCAGTACATCCTAGATCTGTTTTCTAGACAGCAAACCTTCTTAACTCTATGGCACCGGCATTCTATTAATATGAAAAGCCATGGAAACAGAAAAAAAAATGAACTAAAATAAAAGGAAAATAAAGGAAGAAGGCCAAGACAACTTGTTCTACGAAAGAATACCTTGAACCACTATTCAACTTGTTTTTTTTATGGCAATACCTTTCTGTAGCTTCATAGCGATGGTTGTACCACTTGGAGCACCTGTGAAACGGTCATGGGCAAAAACACCTGAGAGAATCACAATTGCATGAAGCTGAATCAACCATGGAAAGAGAACAAGAAAACAGAAAAAGAAAAGGTAAATAACAGAAAAGGAAAGTGAAGGGAGAAGGAAACTTTCTCTGGGAAAGCCAAACACCTTAAACAACTATTTGTCTCTGTGATGATTTTTCTACTTGGATCACCCAGCAGTATACATCCTAGACTTGTTTTCTTCTCTATAGAAAACTTTTCTGAATTCTGCGGGACCTACAATAAAACAACACACCCTAATAGAATTGTGTGAGTGAAAAAGCTTAATAAAATATGAAAAAATAAAAGTAAATAAAAGAAAGGGAACAGAAGGGAGCTATATATCTTACATCGCTACGCCAATGGTTCATAACTTCTAGCATGGTTTCCATACTTTGAGCATCTGTCTTAAAATAGCATTTTGTACACACTAAATTTGCCATTTTCTGACAGCAAATTTTGTTGAACTCTGGAGCACAGGTGTTCTAGGAAAACAACATAGAAAAATAAAAACATGCATAAGTGAACTCAATCAACCATGGAAAGTGAAAAAGAAACTGAAATAATAGGAAAATAAAGGGAGAAGGCTAAGATAACTTACTCTGATATAGCTATACCAAAACTTTGAAAGGTATTTTCTGGGACTTGTAATTATCCAGACATAACTAACCATTACTTCCTTAATAGTGATAATGATCAGTTGAGTGGACTTCTCGAGTGGCAGTGTGGAAAAAAGCTAAGTTACTCGGACTCTTCACTTTTGGTGCCGCACCCGTGTCGACACGACATGGGTGTGGGTGTGGGATCCGTGTCCAATTTGGTCAACCGATTTTGGGTACTTTGACCAAAATCGATGGGGAAAGTCTGGACAGTTTTAATGATTTATGTAATCAATACAAAAGCTAAGATGAAATTGAAGAAAATGGAATACCTTTTATATAGAAATATCTATCTCACTCCTTTTCTTTTAATCTCCATCCAAGATTCTCCACATAATATCTCATAGTTTAGGTTTTATAACTCTATTTTTAGATATTTTAATTATTTTTAGGCGAATCCCCATACCCGTATCCATACATGGATCCATATCCCCTAATCTTAAGAATAAGATCATGAAGGATCCGACCTCTCGATACGCACCCGTATCGGACACCCGCACCTGAGTCCGAGCAACTTAGGAAAAACGTAGCATCAGAAAACTGGTGAGGCCATGACACCATACCAACAGATTGAGTGGATCTATTCACAAGTACGTAAGGAAGCAAACTGTAGAGTATGTGATAGTGTTGATGGCTTGCGATAAAGTGTGGAACATCTCATACGTAGGCAGTGAAATCATATGTCATGATGGTTTCGGTCAACCATCGAAGAGGATGCTCCAATATTGATTTTATATGAGAAAATCCAACTGTAAGACAATCAGAAGGCCAAGAGTTTACCATATGATAACAGAATAAGAATGTAAAAGCAGACTATAATACCCAAATAATTGTATTGTAAGGCCTTCACTAATTCTCCATTGATCTCTGCACAAATAGCAAATACAGTTTTCGTACCTGCAGACATGATAACATTATAATTCTCTAATTGGTAATGCCGTGAAAGAAATCCAACAGATTGAGTGGAAAAATCTTGACAAGTATCTCAAGAAAGCAAAGTATAGAGTGTGTTATAAATCTTGATGGCAGGCAATAATAGTAAATGATACAAAAATAGATACAACTCAAGAAAGATCATAACTACACAGATTATTAACAAATATTCTAAAGTCTTGAAAATAAATCCTTTTTGTCCTTTTTGTACTAGTAAAAGTAGATACAACTCAAGAAAGATCATAACTACAAAGATTACTAACAAATATTCTGAAATCTTGAAAATAAATCCTTTTTTTTTTTTAGTAGTAAAAGTAGATACAACTCAAGAAATATCATAACTACAAAGATTATTAACAAATATTCTGAAATCTTGAAAATTAATCCTTTTTTTCTTTTGTTACTAGTAAAAGTAGATACAACTCAAGATATATCATAACTACAAAGATTACCAACAAATATTCGGAAATCTTGAAAATAATTCCTTTTTTTCTTTTGTTAGTAGTAAAAGTAGATACAACTCAAGAAAGATCATATCCGGGTTTTTTGAGTAACCCGGTTATTTCCCATCGGCTTCTCCGTGGCACTGGGAACTTCCCCAGACTACAGTTCACACCATTCAAGAATATTTATCAAGAACCTTCCAAGGGAAACAGCATACACTAATAGAATCATGTGTGAGTGAAACTTAATTCATTATGAAAACAAAAGAAAACCAAAGAGACAAGGCTAAGATAATTTTCTTTGAGAAAAGTCAAAACCTGAAATGGCTATAAGCCAATATATCATATATAACATGATGCCAATAGCTTGTCCATAGCCTCTAAAGTAGATTATCATATTTAAAGCACCTTTTTCTTAACATAGATGTTTATTCATCCTACAACTGTTCTCTTCTTGACTGCTTGCTTAACAGTATCAACAATTTTTCTAATTATGAGGGAATATTCTTTTAATTTCATCCTAGGAGCTTTTATTTACGCACTACAATTGGGGCTGCTTTGAGAAACATAAGATTAACAAACTAAAATACAGCCATAAATAACTAAAACATAGTCTTTTCATAATCATCAAGAACGATGCCTCACCACTTGGGAAATTTGTGAGTATGGATGCGCTGATATCATGTTTAAAGGGATACCGTCAATAGTCTAGGAACAATTAAACACATTAATTGATTGTATCTAAAAGTAACAAAGGGAAAAAAAAAACACAAAGCCCCAAAACTAAGAATTGACATCACATTTCTCATCTATGTTTTCAAAATCACGAAGACTCATTCATAGAATAGACTAGTCTACCTGGTTTGCAGAACATTAACAGCCTTACTGAGAACAACTTATGCTTTGGAAGTCAATTAAGAAAGTTAACGCTGCCAAATGCATTCAAAGAGGATTATACAAACATGGAAGATAAAGGGAGCATACCTAAAAATAATAATCCAGTCCTCAAGATACTCATTAATCATCAGTTAGATGCTTGCCTCTTTGAAGGCCTTGTAAAGGTTATTGATAAGTGGCATTTTCTTTTTCGGTATATTAAGATAATAGAGGAGATGATGTTCATGCGATGTGATAAAGGGGGTTACATGAAGATAGCATTTGAAAGCATAAGGCTAACTTTGGCCCACCTACCTCTGTACGTCTATTGCAAAAAGAGCAGTAGTGACCCTGAAACATGATTAGCACGAGACATCTATTGCAAGTACGAGAAAGTCATCAAACTAAGGGTCAATCAGCAAAGAAAGCACATTGAAGAATTATGCATATTTGAAGAAGTAAAAGAAGTAAACGGCAAATAAACCTAATTCAAAGGGAATGGGACAATGATTACATGTTCCACAAGTAGACAACTCATCCCTCCTCAGGTTCTAAATGGAGAGGAAGCCAACCACATGGATATTACTATTACGTAGAAAACTCATAACTAGATAAAAGACAAAGAATTTGGAAGTTAAAAAACAAATGAAGAAATCCCATTTTTTCTTCTCTCGACTAGTGAAAAATAGGCCATGTAAATTGGAAAAAAGGAAGTGGAATCAATTTACTTAAGGCATCTGTACATTCAATAACATAGACCTCAACAAAAGGAAATTAATATGTATTGTGGTTCAATCAAATATCTAAAACTCCAGGCATAACATATATATACCTATAGTCTGCGCAAGCACTTAAAATATGAAGGAATTTCACGAAAGTGGAACTGCTTACAACTTCTATTTCAAGGCAATTTTTAAAAGACAACCATGTCCCCATAAATCAAGTTGCAAGAGGCAAGGAGTGCTTTACAAATCTTGGAGCTTTTACTGCAAATAATTCCAGCAGAAGAGGCAATTTGAAAAAAGAAAGATATTCAATTCCACCAGAAAAAGCATGATAGGACACACCTGACTACCAAGGAAATTTAGCTTCTTGTGATGGTTTCACATATTACGTTGCAAAAGGCAAGGAATGATTTACAAATCTAGAAAATTTATGCTGCAAATGAATCCAGCTGAAGAGGAAATGTGACAAAAGACAGAAAGAAATTGAACTTCACTTGAAAAAGTGTAATATGACATGCCTGACTGCCATGGAAACCTAGCTTATTGTACGTGTTCATATTTCACATCGGGTTCAAGCCATATCATCCATGGGCTTGTTGCCAACCTCCTCGCTCTTCACAGTTTAAAGAGCTTCCTCCAAACGCCATCCGTCTCTGCCAAAGCCCATCCAAAGCTTTTCTCAATGTCCGTACTTCTACTAGAACATATGAACTAGCACAGGAATTCCAGGGGAAACAACAGACGTTAGTAAAATCGCTTGTAAGTGAAGCGCAATTGACCATGGAAAGACAAAAAGGAAACAATGAGACAAAAGGTAAATAAAAGAAAGGAAATTGAAGGGAGAAGGATATGTTGATTCGTAAATATCTAAGTGAGATTAGATAGGATTTTGTAGGATTTAAATTGATCTAACAGAATCTTATCTGATATGCTATTGAATAGGTTAGGATATTAGAATCATCCCTTGATTCTCAAATCTTCTAGAATCAAGGGATCTGAATGCTAGCTAGTTTATTTTTCTATACTATAAATTTGTATCTCTATGGATAAAACAAATTGTACAATTTTGGTACCAAAACTTACATGGTATCAGAGCAAGGTCATTCTTGCAACTAAAACATTATTGACTGGGCTATGGATAAAACAAATTGTACAATTTTGGTACCAAAACTTACATGGTATCAGAGCAAGGTCATTCTTGCAACTAAAACATTATTGACTGGGCTACGTCATCCAGCGGCATCAATAGACAACAATGAAGCCGTGGTGTGATTTTTGCAAAAAATACGGGCACACTCGTAAGACTTGCTGGAATATCCATAGGAAATCGCCTAGCTGGAACAAAAAAATGGCAGACAACAGTGCTAGGCCTTTCAGTACCAGTGAAGAACCAGGGCTACAATCTTTTTTAGAAATGCGATCATTTACTAAGGAACAAGTAGAGCTACTGCACAAATTTCTCCAAGTTCTCCAACCTCAATTCTAAACCAGTAAATCTGATCCTCCTTCTCCCACTTGTTCTTTTCCAAAGCAGGTAATGTACCATCTGTTTTTGTGAGTACAGATTCAACTGGTATAAGTCCTTGGATCATAGATTCAAGGGCTAGTGATCACATGACATGGAATTCCCATTTTTTCTCAACTTACACTCCTTTAGCAGGAAATTAAAAAGTCAAAGTTGTTGATAGTTCTTTCTCAGCAATTGTTGGAAAAGGGACAGTTAAACTAACCCCTTTTTTGACCCTTTTTGATGTCCTTCATGTTCCAAAATTGTCTCATAATCTTTTGTCTATCAGCAAATTGACTCAAAACCTTAATTGTCGTGCTATCTTTGACTCTGTTTCATGCATATTTCAGGACAAGATCTCGGGGAGGATGATTGACAATGCTAGAGGGTCTGAAGGTCTCCTATTTCTTGAAATTTTAGTTTAGCTTGTTTGAACTCTGTTCAAGTTGATAATAAAGTCATGTTATGGCACTATAGACTTGGTCATCCTAGTTTTCATTATTTGAAACTCTTGTTACCTCAGTTGTTTATGAATAAAAGTACATCCTCTTTCCAATGTGAATTTTCTGAAATGGCTAAACACAGACGTTCATCTTTTTCTTTCCAAAAGTAACATGCCACAAAACCCTTTAAGCTAATTCATAGCGATGTTTGGGGACCTTCTAGGGTAGCAACTGTAAATGAAAAAAGGTGGTTTGTGAGTTTCATAGATGATCACACTAGATTAACTTAGTTGTACCTATTGAAAGACAAAAGTGAAGTAAAACATATGTTTTGAGGCTTTTTATGTTATGGTCGAAACACAATTTCATGTGAAGATTCAAATATTTCGGAGTGATAATGGGAGAGAGTATTTTAATGACCATCTAGGGAATTTTTTCACTTCCAAGGGAATAGTGCACCAAAATTCATGTCCTAATACACCCCAACAAAATGGAGTAGCTGAGAGAAAAAATAGACATCTTATGGAGGTAACTAGAGCCTTAATATTCACAAGTGGAGTCCCTTAATTTCTTTGGAGAGAAGCTCTTTTGACATCCACCTATCTTATTAATAGGATGCCTTCCCGTGTTCTAGGTTTTAAAACCCCTTTCAGTATGTTCAAGAAATACTTCCCTACTTCTATGTTGACCACTAATCTACCTTTGAGAGTCTTTGGGCGTAGTGTATTTGATCATGTTCATGATCATAATAGGAGTAAACTTGATCCACGTGCTAAAAATGTGTTTTTGTTGGCTATGACACTAGTCAAAAGGAATACAAGTGTTATGACCCAAATACTAGGAAGGTTATTGTCACAAATGATGTCACCTTTTTTGAATCTCAATTTTTTTTTGGAACTCATCTGCAAGGGGAGAAACATAGTGAAGATTCAATGGATAGTAAGGATTCTCGCGACCTCACATGTGAGAAACAAAAGGATCTAGGTTTTATGATAGATACGGGAGATAGTACTTTTGGTAATAACCTTGATAAGGTAAGAGATCCAACTTATATAATGAAAATAAGAAAACTGAGACAGTAGAGCCTTTTCATGATACAATTAATGACAAGGACAGGGAACAAACAAAGGAATTACAGGTTTACATGAGAAGAAATCGGAATCAAGAAAAAGAGACTAAGGATGTTCATCCGAACCAAAAGTCCACTCCGCAAGATCTTACTAATATACAAGGTAATTCTCCAAAACCTAATTTTGATTTGCCCCTTTTTATTTTAGAGCTTGATCTTCCAATTGCCAAACGTAAAGGGGTAAGAAAAGTCACAAACCATCCCAAGTCAAATTGTCATATAGAAACTTGTCTCCTTTCTATATAGCTTTTCTTTCTCAATTATTTGGAATGGAGATACAGAGAAATGTGTAGGATGCTTTGAATGTTCCCAAGTGGAAAGAGGCAATTCTAGAGGAGATGAATGCTCTTAAGAGAATGAAACCTGGAAAATGGTGGAACTACCACGTGGAAAGAAAATAGTGGGCTGCAAGTGGGTGTTCACCATCAAATTTAAATCAGATGGGTCCCTGGAGAGGTATAAGGCACGTTTGGTAGCAAAATGGTTCACTCAGACCATTGCGGCCAATCTTGATTGGCCCCTTTAACAACTAGACGTGAAGAATGCATTCTTGAATGGACAACTCGAAGAAGAAGTCTACATGGATCCTCCTCTGGGTATCGAAGAAAGGTATGGAACTAGAGTGTGCAAGCTAAAGAAATTTCTGTACGGGCTCAAACAATCTCCAAGAGCTTGGTTTGAGAAGTTTACTCAGTTTGTAAAAAACCAAGGGTACACTCAAGGACAAGCATACCGTACCATGTTCATTCGACACTCTCTTGAGAGAAAGACAACTATCCTGATAGTGTATGTTGATGATATCATACTTACCGGAGATGACTTGCCAGAAATGAAGAATTTGAAGAAACAATTGGCCTCAGAATTCGAGATCAAAGATTTGGGTCAGTTGAAATATTTTCTTGGCATGGAAGTAGCAAGATAAAAAGAAGGCATTATGGTGTCACAAAGGAAGTATGTACTAGATCTTCTAAAAGAGACGGGCATGAGTGGTTGTCGTCCAGCTGAAACATATATTGATCCGAATATAAAATTCGAAAACAAAGAGGGAAATTCAGTTGACCAAAGTCAATATCAGAGACTAGTGGGGAAGTAGATCTACTTATCACACACTCGACCTGATATAGCTTTTGCTGTAAGCTTAGTGAGTCAATTTATGCACTCTCCGAAGGAAGAGCACCAAGAAGCGGTCTATAGGATTCTAAGATATCTAAAAAGTTCACTAGGAAGAGGATTGTTTTTCAGAAAATGTCAAGATAGAGGCATTGAAAGCTTTACAGATGAAGATTGGGCAGGTTCTACTATTGATAGGAGGTCTACATCATGATATTGTACTTTTATCTCGGAAAAAATAGAATGTTGTAGCCCGTAGCAGTGCTGAAGCTGAATACCGATCTATGGCCCATGGGATCTGTGAAATGATTTGGCTCAAGAAAATGATGGAAGAACTAAAAAAATTGTTTGTGTTACCAATGAAGTTGTACTTTGACAATAAAGCCGCCATAAGTATTGTTCACAATCTAGTTCAAAATGATAGAACAAAGCATGTTGAAGTGGATATGCACTTCATAAAAGAGAAGATTGAAGAAGGAAACGTGTGCATGCCTTTCGTCCCAACAAACCAGCAAATTGCGGATATTTTCACAAAAGGCTTGTTTAAACCAAAGTTTGAAATTCTTGTAAGCAAGTTAGGCAAGAAAGATATTTACATGCAAACTTGAAGGGAATTGTTGATTTGTAAATATCTAAGTGTGATTAGATAGGATTTTGTAGGATTTAAATTGATCTAACAGAATCATATCTGATATGCTATTGAATAGGTTAGGATATTAGAATCATCCCTTGATTCTCAAATCTTCTAGAATCAAGGGATCTGATTGCTAGCTAGTTTATTTTTCTATACTATAAATTTGTATCTCTATGGATGAATAAAATCGTACAATTTTGGTACCAAAACTTACAGGATAAGATAACTTTCTACGGGAAAGTCAATACCTGAAACGACAATACATCTTACTTTGCCATGATTGTACTACTTGCAGTGATCTGTTTATTAACACCGCAATTTGTACGCTGAAGGTTTTTTTTTCTTTCCTTGACAGCAATATTTTGCTGAATTCTGGCGCCATTATTCGTAAGAAAACAACATACACCAATACAATTATAAGTGAGTGAAAAAGCTTCGTCAAACATGAAAGTAAATAAATTAAAAGGGAATGCTAAGGAGAAGGTTAGGATAACTTTTCGTTACAAAGCCAAAATTTGAAAGGGGTATATATCTTCATCGTTATGCCAATAACTTGTTCATAACTTTCAGCAACAGTTGTCATCCTTGGAGCACCTATCTTGAAAAAGAATTTTGCGGAACTCTGTAGCATAGGTGTTCTAGGAGAACAATACAGAAAAGCAGAAACATGTGGGAGTGAAGAGACAAGTACATTAAGGGCAAGGAGTAAGAATATACATGGTAAGTGTTAATGGCTCACAATTGAAGAGACAGAACTTCCCATAAGCAGGCGGTGATATCATAAGCCATGTGCTACTGGTCTGACTTGTAATTATCCAGACAGAACAAACCATCACTTCTTATATTACGATAATGATCTGTTAAACTGTCTTCTACTCTCAAGTTGTTGTATGGAAAAAAGTAACACAATAAAATTGGTGAGGCCATGACAGAATACCTACAGATTGGGTGGATCAAGTATGTACTGGCAAGTTTTGTGAGGAAGCAAAATGTAGATTTGAGACAAGTTTTGATGGCTTGCAATGGAAGCGGCAGAACATCTCATAAGCAAGCAGTGACGTCATACACAAAGATGCTATTGTCAAACAATAAGGAGGATGCTCCAATATTGATTATAGATGAGAATGTTCAACTGCAAGACGACCAAAAGGCCAAGATGTTACTATATGAGGACAGAATAAGAATGTAAAACATATTATAATACCAAAAGCTCAATCTATCTCTCTGTGATCTCCGCACACATAGCAAATATAATTTATGTACCTGCAGATGATGATAACATTAGATTCAAAGGATGTTAGCAGATTTTACATGAAACCACCATAAAACAAAGGATAGTGAAACCTATTGAATCTAGACTCTTAGAGTCATTAGTTAGAAGTGGTACCTAATTCGAAATGAACATAGTATTAAACCAGCTACTTCTCAGCATGGCTGCAAAATCATAAAAAGGTGTAATGCGATTTATGTTCTTTACTTATTCCCTCATTACGAAATTACCATGATTGGAAGTGACAAGTCAGTGGTCTCTTCCCAACTTTCCAGTTTATTCCTTCTGCCAAGTGCTCCTTGGTCGGTGTCAGCATTACAAAGTTTGGATCAGCCCCTTGATAGCAGCAATTTCAAAGATATCGCACTAAGAAATTTTCAAAGCAGGAAATAGGCTAAAAAGCTCCCATGAATTGATATTGGACAAGTTATCAGGAAATCAAGATTTTAATCAATCTCCACCTGACACCCCCCCCACCCCCCCACTTTCCCACTATATCTAATCCACAAGACCCCCCCTCCTCCCACATCAAATCAACCACCAAATACAACCAACGAGCAACCGATACCTATTGATAATGTCACCACTACCGACCAGAGATCCGACTAACTACCATCACAATATGACCATAATCCAGAACACTACTATTGACACCATTGCAAAAACATCAAATGGTTGTGCTATTCCTTCTCAACCAAACAAAAAAAGATAAAGATTCTGAAATCTTGTAAGACTACATCATTTAAATTGGGGCAAAGGAAGTAGAAAAAAATATACTAAAGCTTACATTAAAATATACAGATATCAACAAAAGGAAAGTAACATGTACTGTGGTTCTACCAATGTATCTAAAAGACTAAAACTCCAAGCATGACATATACCTATAGATTGCACAAGTATTTCAGATATGAATGCATGTCAGGAGATATTAGCCACTTACAACGTTGATATTAAAACGATTTTACAAGAAAATCATGTCTGCATCTTTAAGTTGCAAAAGACACAGCGGCAGAAAAAAAAAAGAGCATAAAATCAAACTGGAAATGCAATTGATAGGACATGCCAGACTGCCATGGAAACTTAGCTTCTCGTCAGTGTGTTTGGATTTCACATTGGCTTCAGAAAACTTTTTATTGTGAATAAGATACAATTTTCTCAAAGATACATAGAATACAACTGACAGGTAAAAACCTGGTTGTAATAGAAAGGAAACAACCTAGTCTCATAAAAAGGGGAATGGCTTGCTGTTTCATATAAATTCCCAATATAACTTCTTTTAGACACACAATTATTGTATCGATTGAATTGAGTTGATCAGTTTCAATAAAATGAACTACTGCTAAAAGGTGATTCCTTGAACAGTAAACAAAAATTGATTCCAAGTGTAAACAAAATCTGATACAAAATGACACATACCTTTGTACTTCACCAAATAGCAAGAGAAAAGATTATTTCTCCAGCAATAATTTTGTCAATCACAGTCACGTCATATTGGCTGTATTACCTCTGATAATTCAGCTCTTACCTTCACCTTTATCAGTGGAAGAGATCAAAAAGAGCATTAGCAGCTCCAGCTTCCTTGCTAAGGAGTCTCCACCGCCGAGAAGGAATACAAAGCTCAGGTAGAACTCGTCCACTGAAACACTATAAACTGCCACATAATAAACAAGACCAAAAGAATTTGATTTATCAATTCCAACTATAGTACTTCATTAGTTCATTTGCATACTCACCAAAGTAAACGCACTCTTTTTTTAAGGATTAAAGTAAACACTCTCTTTATCAGGAAAAAGAGAGATTAGTACATTATTTGTAACAAGTTATTGAAGACTATCTGCACAAACATTTATTTTTCCCGACACTTGAAAGTTGGAAGCATTGTCTCATTAAAACCCCTTTTTTAGAAAATCCGCTTAATAAATCACCCATAGATGTCGCTAGATCTATAAGTGAACACAGCAGCAGTAAAGGTAAGAGAAATGAATGGTAACAAATCAGCAAATAGTTTGAATGTGTTCCTTTGCCTCGTCATTTTATATAATAGCAAGTCATTATGCCCACATCTATCATAATGCTGCAGAAAGAAAGAGTTTCAGCAATTTGGGAGGTGAAAAACTAAAAAGCCCATGAAAGGTTTAGCTAGTTATGGAAGACATGTGAGCAAGCCTAAGCCCAAAAGTAAGTTCTGAAGAGGGCTCTTTTTCCACACTGCAGCACCAAGCATAATGTTACTGTATAGCCCAATTACAAAGTTGTTATTAAGCACACATCAAACCAACAGAGACTATGACATCGAGAATGAGATCGGATAGAACAAGTACATCTCCATACAAAGTTTTAAGACTATCCCCCTTAAGTTGATGTCGGTAGAGTCCAAGATTATCAAAGGATGAATTTTATGAGCCTTACAATAACAACAAATCCCTCAATTCACATGCTGGCAGTCATTTATCATAAGATTTAATCAGATATAGCAGTTAGCTTAAGAAAACTAATTTAGGGTAGCAATAACTACATGGGGAAATCATTGTCAGCATGATTAAAAAGTGAATGCATCAGAAGAGAATTCGAAATTAGAAGAATCTTTCACAAACATATTATCTATTATTCACGGAGATAGAAAGCATGTAAAGGACTACAAATGAAATGATCAAACACCAAAAAGGTAAATGATAGCTACTAAAAGCTCTTATCCCGAAGTTATGTTCAAAAACAATGTACCTTACCGGGCAAAATTAAGGACATAAGTACTGAAGTGGAATACTTTTATGAGAAGTAGCAAGTACCTTTTGAGTATAGGTATCACAGTTTAACAGAAAGAATAACATGCCCAGACATATATGAAAGCATAATGGTCTCATGACGATTATTATAGAGACTCCTCAAAATACAAATAAAATAGTAAGTCTACCAGAAAGCTATAAACCTGAAAATCCAATCCCTATAGTGGTCTCATGATGATCAAGGTAAGGAGGAGGAAAAGCATACAATTAGATTACCTTTCAGGACGAGTTGTCAAGCCTAGTGTGAAGTTAAAACACATGATATACGCACAATGTGTATGAGAAAAAGTGCATACTTATGAAAGCATAACATGCCCAGACATATATGAAAGCATAATGGTCTCATGACGATTATTATAGAGACTCCTCAAAATACAAATAAAATAGTAAGTCTACCTTAGTCATCAGAAAGCTATAAACCTGAAAATGCAATCCCTATCGCGGTCTCATGACGATCAAGGTAAGGAGGAGGAAAAGCATACAATTAGATTACCTTTCAGGACGAGTTGTCAAGTCTAGTGTGAAGTTAAAACACATGATATACGCACAATGTGTATGAGAAAAAGTGCATACTTACCTCTAGGATATCCCCTACTGATTTTGATTGAATGCTCAAACCTTGAGATCAATTAAAATGGAATATCATTCTGGTCAATAAAACAAGTGTAGTTAAACTAAAACTTTAACACCAAACAATCGCTTCAAATGCAATAGAGAGGATGAACGATCCAAATGGAAACACCTGACATGGAAAGAGAAGAAGTAATAAACTAAGAGGAAACTGAAGGGAAAACACTAATAGTCTTTAGTTAAAGGGAGGCATATCTACAAATAATAATCCAGTCCTCTAGATACCCATTAATCATCAGCTAGATGCTTGCGTCTTTGAAGGCCTTGTGAAGGTTATTATTGATAAGTGCCGTTTTCTTTTTTTGGTATATTAAGATAATAGAGGAGATGATGTTCATGTGATGTGATAAAGGGGGTTACATGAAGATAGCATTTGACAGCATAATGCTAACTTTGGCTCACCAACCTCTGCACGCCAATTGCAAAAAGAGCAGTAGTAACCCTGAAACATGATTAGCACGAGACATCTTTTGCAAGTAAGAGAAAGTCATCAAACAAAAGGTCAATCAGCAAAGAAAGCACATTGAAGAATTATGCATAATTGAAGAAGTAAAAGTACTAAACGGCAAATATAACTAATACTGTACAAAGGGAATGGGACAATGATTACATGATCCATAAGTAGATAACTCAAAACTGAACACATCCCTCCTCGGGTTCTAAATGCAGTGGAGGCCAACCACATGGATATTACTATTATGTAGAAAACTCATAACTAGATAAAAGACAAAGATTGGAAGTTGAAAACAAATGGAGAAATCCCATTTTTTCTTCTCTCAACTATAGTGAAAAATAGGCCATGGAAATTGGAAAAAGGGAAGTAGAATCAATTTACTTGAGGCATCTGTACATTCAAAAATATAGACCTCAACAAAAGGAAATTAACATGTATTGTGGTTCAATCAAATATCAAAAACTCCAGGCATAACATATATATATATACCTATAGTCTGCGCAATCACTTAAAATATGAAGGAATTTCAAGAAAGTAAAACTGCTTACAACTTTTATTTCAAGGCAATTTTTAATGCAAGGAATGCTTTACAAATCTTGGAGCTTTTCACTGCAAACAATTCCAGCAGAAGAGGCAATTTGAAAAAAGAATATTGAATTCCACCAGAAAAAGCATGATAGGACACACCAGAAAAAGGAAATTTAGCTTCTTGTCATGGTTTCACATATTGCATTGCATAAGGAAAGGAATGATTTACAAATCTGGAAAATTTACACAACAAACGAATCCAGGTGAAGAGGAAATGTGACAAAAGATAGAAAGAAATTGAACTCCACTTGAAAAAGTGTAATATGACATGCCTGACTGCCACGGAAACCGAGCTTATTGTACATGTTTTCACATTTCACATCTGGTTCAAGCCATATCATCCATGGGCTTGTTGCCAACCTCCTCGCTCTTCACAGTTTGAAGAGCTTCCTCCAAACGCCTTCCGTCTCTGCTAAAGCCCATCCAATGCCTTTCCAAAGCTTTTCTCAATGTCCGTACTACTACTAGAACATATGAACTAGCACAGGAATTCCAAGGGAAACAACAGACGCTAGTAAAATCGCTTGTAAGTGAAGCTTAATTAACCATGGAAAGACAAAAGGAAACAATGAGACAAAAGGTAAATAAGAGAAAGGAAATTGAAGGGAGAAGGATAAGATAACTTTCTCCGGGAAAGTCAATACCTGAAACGACAATATATCTTACTTTACCATGATTGTATTACTTGCATCGATCTGTTTCTTAACATCGCAGTTTGTAGGCTGAAGAGTTTTTTTCTTTCCTTGACAGCAATTCTTTGCTGAATTCTGGCACCATTATACCTAAGAAAACAACACACACCAATACAATTTTAAGTGAGTGAAAAAGCTTAATCAAACATGGAAAGAGAAAAAAGTAAATAAATTAAAAGGGAATACTAAGGAAAAGGCTAAGATAACTTTTCGTTACGAAGCCAATATTTGAAAGGGGTATATATCTTCATCGTTATGACTTGTTCATAACTTTCAGCAACGGTTGTCATCCTTGGAGCACCTATCTTGAAAACAAATTAAGCTGAACTCTGTAGCATAGGTGTTCTAGGAGAACTATACATTAAAATAGAAACATGTGTGAGTGAAGAGACAAGTACAATAATGGGAGCAAGGAGTAAGAATATACATGGCAAGTGTTAATGGCTCACAATTGAAGAGACGGAACTCCCCATAAGCAGGCGGTTATTATCATAAACCATGTGCTACTGGTATGGCTTGTAATTATCCAGACAGAACAAACCGCCACTTCTTATATTACGATAATGATCTGTTGAACTGTCTTCTACTCTCAAGTTGTTGTAGGGAAAAAAGCAACACTACAAAATTGGTGAGGCCATGACAGAATACCAACAGATTGGGTGGATCTAGGTTGTACTGGCAAGTATTGTGAGGAAGCAAATTTTAGATTTGAGACAAGTGTTGATGGCTTGCAATGGCGGTGGCAGCACATCTCATAAGCAAACAAGTTCATACACAGAGATGCTACTGTCAAACAATAAGGAGGATGCTCCAATGATGATTTTAGACGAGAATGTTCAACTGCAAGACAATCAAACGGCCAAGATGTTACCATATGAGGACAGAAAAAGAATATAAACATAATATAATACCAAAAGCTACATCCATCTCTCTGTGATCTCCGCACACATAGCAAATATAATTTATGTACCTGCTGATGATGATGACATTAGATTCGGAGGATGTTAGCAGATTTTACATGAAACCACCATAAAAGAAAGGACAGTGAAACCTATTGAATCTAGACTCTTAGAGTTATTAGTTTCAAGTGGTACCTAATTCAATTATTGAAATGAACATAGTATTAAACTAGCTACTTCTTGGCATGGATGCAAAATCATAAAAAGGTGTAATGCGATTTTACGTTCTTTAGTTATTCCCTCATTACGACATTACCATGATTGGAAGTGACAAGTCAGTGGTCTCTTCCCAACTTTCCAGTTTATTCCTTCTGCCACATGCTCCTTGGTCGGTGTCAGCATTACAAAATTTGAATCAGCTCCTTGATAGCTGCAATTTCAAAGATATCAAGCAATAAGAAATTTTCAAAGCAGGAAATGGGCTAAAACGCTCCCATGAATTGATATTAGGCCAGTTATCAGGAAATCAAGATTTAATTCAATCTCCACCAGACCCCCCCACCCCCCCCCCACATCAAATCAACCACCTAATACAACCAATTAGCAACCAATACCTATTGATAATGTCACCATTATCGACCTGAGAGCCGACAAACAACCATCACAATGTGACCAAATCCAAAACACTATTGATACCATCGCAAAAACATCAAATGGTAGTGCTATTCCTTCTCAACCAAACAAAAAAGATAAAGATTTTGAAATCTTGTAAGACTAGGTTATTTAAATTGGGGCAAAGGAAGTAGAAAAAATATGCTAAAGCATCTTACATTAAAATATACAGATATCAACAAAAGGAAAGTAACATGTACTGTGGTTCTACCAATGTATCTAAAAGACTAAAACTCCAAGCATGACATATACCTATAGATTGCACAAGTATTTCAGATATGAATGCATGTCAGGAGATATTAGCCACTTACAACGTTGATATTAAAACGATTTTACAAGAAAATCATGTCTGCATCTTTAAGTTGCAAAAGACACAGCGGCAGAAAAAAAAAAGAGCATAAAATCAAACTGGAAATGCAATTGATCGGACATGCCAGACTGCCACGGAAACTTAGCTTCTCGTCAGTGTGTTTGGATTTCACATTGGCTTCAGAAAACTTTTTATTGAGAATAAGATACAATTTTCTCAAAGATACATAGCATACAACTGACAGGACAAAACCTGGTTGTAATAGAAAGGAAACAACCTAGTCTCATAAAAAGGGGAAAGGCTCGCTAATTCATATAAATTCCCATTATAACTTCTTTAGACACACAATTATTGTATCGATTGAATTGAGTTGATCAGTTTCAATAAAATGAACTACTGCTAAAAGGTGATTCCTTGAACAGTAAATAAAATCTGATACAAAATGACACATACCTTTGTACTTCACCAAATAGCAAGAGAAAAGATTATTTCTCCAGCAATAATTCTGTCAATCACAGTCACATCATATTGGCTGTATTACCTCTGATAATTCAGCTCTAACCTTCACCTTTAACAATGGAAGAGATCAAAAAGAGCATAAGCAGCTCCAGCTGCCTTGCTAAGGAGTCTCCACCGCCGAGAAGGAATACAAAGCTCAGGTGGAACTCGTCTACTGAAACACTAAAAACTGCCACATAATAAACAAGACCAAACGAAATTTGATTTATCAATTCCAACTATAGTTACTTCATTTGCATACTCACCAAACTAAACACTCTTTTTTTAAGGATTAAAGTAAACACTCTCTTTATCAGGAAAAAGAGAGATTAGTACATTATTTGTAACAAGTTATTGAAGACTATCTGCACAAACATTTATTTTTCCCGACACTTGAAAGTTGGAAGCATTGTCTCATTAAAACCCCTTTTTTAGAAAATCCGCTTAATAAATCACCCATAGATGTCGCTAGATCTATAAGTGAACACAGCAGCAGTAGAGGTAAGAGAAATGAATGGTAACAAATCAGCAAATAGTTTGAATGTGTTCCTTTGCCTCGTCATTTTATATAATAGCAAGTCATTATGCCCACATCTATCATAATGCTGCAGA
Source organism: Solanum appendiculatum (assembly GCA_018342035.1). Classification (NCBI taxonomy): domain Eukaryota; kingdom Viridiplantae; phylum Streptophyta; class Magnoliopsida; order Solanales; family Solanaceae; genus Solanum; species Solanum appendiculatum. The sequence continues at coordinate 969,866 of JAGDQO010000431.1, read as the reverse complement.
AAGAAAGAGTTTCAGCAATTTGGGAGGTGAAAAACTAAAAAGCCCATGAAAGGCTTAGCTAGTTATGGAAGACATGTGAGCAAACTTAGCCCAAAAGTAAGTTCTGAAGAGGGCTCTTTTTCCACACTGCAGCACCAAGCATAATGTTACTGTATAGCCCAATTACAAAGTAACAATTAAGCACACATCAAACCAACAGAGACCATGACATTGAGAATGAGATCGGATAGAACAAACACATCTCCCTACAAAATTTTAAGACATCAATATCACATAGAACAGTGTCCCCCCTTAAGTTGATGTCAGTAGAGTCCAAGAGTATCAAAGGATGAATTTTGTGAGCCTTACAATAACAACTTATCCCTCAATTCACATGCATAAGATTTGATCGGATATAGCAGTTAAGAAAACTAATTTAGGGTAGCAATAACTACATAGGGAAATCATTGTCAGCATGATTGAAAAGTGAATGCATCAGAAGAGAATTCGAAATTAGAAGAATCTTTCACAAACATATTATCTATTATTCATGGAGATAGAAAGCATGTAAAGGACTACAAATGAAATGATCAAACACCAAAATGGTAAATGATAGCTACTAAAAGTTCTTATCCCGAAGTTATGTTCAAAAACAATGTACCTTATCGGGCAAAATTAAGGACATAAGTACTGAAGTGGAATAATTTTATGAGAAGTAGCAAGTACCTTTTGAGTATAGGTATCAAAGTTTAACAGAAAGAATAACATGCCCAGACATATGAAAGCATAATCATCATTATTAGCCCACCCAAACTTGGGCGATATATTATAGAGACTCCTCAAAATACAAATGAAATAGTGAGCCTACCTTAGTCATCAGAAAGCTATAAAGATGAAAATCCAATCCCTAGAGTGGTCTCATGACGATCAAGGTAAGGAGGAGGAAAAGCATACAATTAGTTATCTTTCAGGATGAGTTGTCAAGCCTAGTATGAAATTAAAAAACATGATATACGTACAATGTGTATGAGAAAAAGTGCATACTTACCTCTAGGATATCCCCTACTGATTTTGATTGAATGCTCAAACCTTGAGATCAATTAAAATGGAATATCATTCTGGTCAATAAAACATGTGAAGTTAAACTGAAATTTTAACACCAAACAATCGCTTCAAATGCAATAGAGAGGATGAACAATCCAAATGGAAACACCTGACATGGAAAGAGAAGAAGTAATAAACTAAGAGGAAACTGAAGGGAAAACACTAAGATAACTTTCTCTGACAAAGCCATACTTGAAATGACTAAATATCTCACATATCTATGCCAATAGCTTGCTTACAGTTCCTAGCTTCAATGGAGCACCTGTTCGTATTAGCAGTTCAGTACATCCTAGATCTGTTTTGTTGACACCAAACCTTCTCAACTCAATGGCACCGCCGTTCTATTCAGACAACATATATTAATAGGAAAAGCCAAGGAAACAGAAAAAAAAAGAAAGAAGGAAAATAAAGGAAGAAGGCCAAGACAACTTGCTCTGCGAAAGAATACCTTGAACCACTATTAAACTTGCTTTTTTATGGCAATACCTTTCTGTATCTTCTAGTTATGGTTGTACCACTTGGAGCACTTGTGTAACGGGCCACATCTGATCTTGGTCACTTTTAAGCCTCAGCCTTAAGCCTGAAACACCTGAGAGAATCACAATTACATGAAGCTGAATCAACCATGGTAAGAGAACAAGGAAACAGAAAAAGGAAAGGTGAATAATAGAAAAGAAAAGTGAAGGGAGAAGGAAACTTTCTCTGGGAAAGCCAATCACCTAAAACAACTATTTGTCTCTGTGATGATATTTCTACTTGGATTACCCAGCAGTATATATCCTAGACTTGTTTTCTTTTCTATAGCAAACTTTTCTGAATTCTGCGGGACCTACAAGAAAACAACATACACTAATAGAATTGTGTGCAAGTGAAAAAGCTTAGTCAAATATTTAAGGATAAAAGTAAATAAAAGAAAGGGAGCAGAAGGGAGCTATATATCTTACATCGCTACGCCAAAGGTTCATAACTTCTAGCAATGGTTTCCATACTCTGAGCATCTGTCTTAACATAGTATTTTGTAAATACTAAATTTGTCATCTTTCTGACAGCAAATTTTTTTGAACTCTGTAGCACAAGTGTTCTAGGAAAACAACATAGAAAAATAGAAACATGCATGAGTGAACTCAATCAACCATGGAAATTGAAAAAGAAAATGAAATAATAGGAAAATAAAGGGAGAAGGCTAAGATAACTTACTCTGATATAGCTATACCAAAACTTTGAAAGGTATTTTCTGGGACTTGTAATTATCCAGACATAACAAACCATTACTTCTTTAATAATGATAATGATCAGTTAAGCGGTCTTCTCGAGTGGCTGTGTGGAAAAAAAAAGTAGAAGCAGAAAATTGGTGAGGCCATGACACCATACCAACAGATTGAGTGGATCTAGTGTGTATTGACAAGTACCTAATGAAGCAAACTGTAGAGTATGTGATAAGTGTTGATGGCTTGCAATAAAGTGTGGAACATCTCATAAGTAGGCAGTGAAATCATATGCCATGATGCTTTTGTCAACCATCTAAGAGGATGCTCCAACATTGATTTTATATGAGAATATCCAACTGCAAGACAATCAGAAGGCCAAGAGTTTACCATATGCCAACAGAATAAGAATGTAAAAGCAGACTATAATACCTAAATACTTGTATCGTAAGGCCTTCACTAATTCTCCATTGATCTCTGCACAAATAGCAAGTACAGTTGTCGTACCTGCAGACATGATAACATTATAATTCTCTAATTGGTGATGCCATGACAGAAAACCAACAGATTGAGTGGACAAATCTTGACAAGTATCTCAAGAAAGCAAAGTATAGAGTGTGTTACAAATCTTGATGTCAGGCAATAATAGTAGATGATCCAAAAGTAGATACAACTCAAGAAAGATGATAACTACAAAGTACAAAGATTATTGTGAAATCCTGAAAATAAATCTTTTTTTTCTTTTGTTACTAGTAAAAGTATATACAACTCAAGAAAGATCACAACTACAAAGATTATTAACAAATATTGTGAAATCTTGAAAATAATTTTTGTTTTATTCTTTTGTTACTAGTAAAAGTATATACAAGTCAAGAAAGATGATCACTACAAAGATTATTAATAAATATTGTGAAATCTTGAAAATAAATCCTTTTTATCATTTGTTACTAGTAAAAGTAGGGCATCAAAATTGGGCAAAAGTAAATGGAATTGATATATAAAGTAAAGTTAACAAGTACTGCAAATTCTAACACAAGAACATCAGAATGTGTAAGAAAGTAAGTGAAACTGCTTTAAAACTTCGATTTTCAAAAGAAAATCATGTTCCCGTTTTCTTGAACGAGTAAATCAAGAAACAAGTAAAGAACACGGGATTAGCAGAAATCGAACAAACTTGGATTATCAAAATAAACTCCTTTCTCTCGGGAGAACCCTTAATCAAAAAACGAGTCTCTTTCTCTCTATGTTTTCTTCTTCATAAAAGGGTGCATTTCCATTATTTATACTTATATATAGAAGGCGGAGAACTACTCTCTTTTAAGTTTAAAACGGTAACCTTTTGATTTTTGACTCGCTTTACACTTTCTTCCCCTAAAAAAACTCTGTTTATTTTTTTAATTATTAACCATAACACAAAAAACATTTTAAATTTTTTTAATCTTTTTGGTAAGTAAATGATTTATTTACCAAACGGTTAGAGATCGTTTGGTTCACAGACAAAGTTATCCTGAAATTATAGTCTCGAGATTATAATTATTTGACTAATTTATCCCACCTTTCAAGTGGAATAAAATAATATTCTTTCCATTTACTTTGGAATTTGCATGCAGCTTAAAACAATGATTGATATAGGACTTACCATAATATCCCTATTAATAAATGTTTAGTATTAGGTCTTCAAAAATGATTTGTGGATTAAAAAATTACTGCTAAAGGTAATTAAATATGGAGAGAAAAATATATTTTTTCTTGATACGTTAAAAATGAAAATTTATTTGGAAATATTGAATAAGTAAAAGTGAATAGAAGGAGTATCAATTTGGATGTGATGAGTTTGAATAGTTAGAAATGCATGTATATGTAATGTATCTATACCAATATAAATAGTGTATAACCATGTATATATGATGTATAACTACGTATCTAAGATATATAAACATACATATACACTGTTATACAAAAATTATATATTGTAGCATTTCATCTTCCTCAACGAGATGATGTTTCTTCTTCAATCCCAACCAACTCAAATTTCCTCTAAGCAATCCCAATTTTGAGATATACGCTACTCTCCATGTTTTAAGTCTTTTGATATATTATTCATTCGAAACGAATCAAATATTAATTTTTCAATTCAATTTTGCTCTTGTTTAATACCATATTAATCAAATATTGCTAATTCTTTTAGTTCACTGCTCAAATCGAATTAAATTACAGGTGTTTTTCTTTTCTTTTGGTCAATCAAATTACAAATGTAAAAAAAAAAAAAAATTAAAAAAAAGACAAAAAGAGAAGAAGTTTTTTTAAAAAGAAAGAAAACCAGAGATATTTTGATGGTACAATTTGCATAGAGTAACCAATTTTCATCCTGTTATTTAAGTTGTATCCCAATTTAAAAAAATAACTGAACAACCAAAAAGGTGTCTATATTCTATCTATTTCAATTTGTTTAATTTTTTTATAGTTTATCTAAAAAAATGTCTCTTTTTTTTGCTGAGAACATAGGAAAACGATGGGAAAAACAACGGAGGACAAATGATAAAAATAAAAGGGTTCATGACCACTTATACATGGGGAACTAGCACAACCTCATGAACCTACGTACGGTTGATTATAACCAAAATTTTCTCATATAATTAAGAACTTGAGCATAAGTTTGCAGGTTAATTATATTATAATTAATTTGGATCGACCCTTTCATAATCTAGTACCAGGAATAAAGATTTAAACATGAGCAGTGACACATGTATATATAATTAGTATTTGTGATAAATATATTTAAATTACAATTGGAAAGAATCAATTACACTTGTTCTTGACACTGAAAATGAAATTAAAAAATAGATGACACAATTAAAAAATCAACAACTAAAAAAACGAATCAGTCGATTAATTCACAACCCTACAGTTCTTCCTAATCTCTCCCTGCATCCCAGTCATAACCTCTATGGATCCCATTTTCACCATTGCATCTGCAAATTTATGAGCCCAATTTGCACCATCAATCGCGTTACTCCTAGCCATCCTAGCCGTTGATGGACTGTTCCATAGCGTCTGATCCGAGGTTAACACTCCTCTGTTATTTTTCAAATTGATATAGTACATATTGTCCAACCTATTTGGAGTAACAACATCAAGTGGAGCAATTGGATCAGTACTGCTCCCAGAATTAGAAGGACGCGGACATCTATTCATCAATTGTTGGGCTAATCTAGGATCCATTGTAGGATCTTGAGGGTGAGTAGAATTGAAAGAGTAAAGTCTATCTGAAAAGGAAGAACAATGTGATCTTCCAATAGAGTGTGCACCCGAAAGTGTTACCATTTCATCTAAAGAAAGTCCTTTTTTCGCGAATGTTTCCCCAAGTTCTCCAGCATTTAAAGTGGACGGGGGAAGGTGTGCGGTTGGTTCATCTTTAATGGATACTCTTCCATCTCGACGACCTGCTGGCACTGAATATCTAATGCCTCCAAGCTTGAAAGCACTATCTCTTGCAGCAAATGCAATTATATCTGAACAAGAAACTGTTTGTGGGCAAACAGATTCTAGCTCAATTTTTGCCTCATCGATCACTTCATAGCCTCGCAAGCTTGGATTATTTGCTGGATGTTCTTTTTCTGCTGGATTCCCTGGAGTTGGATCCAAAAGGATTGACGCATCACATCCCTGAATTGTTTTTAAAAATGAAGTTAGATATTGTTAGTTGAACCAACCTTTTACTAATTTCAATGCACAAAATGAAAGAAAAAATTGTTTGGCTCTCCAAACAGTAACACATTTACATAAAATGAGAGGAATGTACGTACCCTAACAAAACAATCGTGGAAATGCATCCTGATGATTCCAGCACCAAGGCCAGGGTTACGTGACACGGCTTTGTTCACTGCTTTTCTGACAATAGATTCTGCATTTGGGCAACTTGAATGGTAGTAACCGGTCTTAAGAGATGCATTTGCCAGTGTAGAAACAGTGAAAAAATATAACATCAACAAAGTTGGCAATTTAGCACTTTTCATCATTATGTGTTATAGGGATAAGAAGAAGGGATTTGAAAAGTTGATAATGAGTGGAAATTAATAGTTGGTTAATTAGTATTTATGAAATGAAGAACTTATAATATGGTACTACTGATGAAAGGGAAAAGAGAGAGATAGAGTATTTATAGGAAAGGAATAGAAGCAAAAGTCTTTGATTTTACTTGGTAAGATAATTTCAATAGCGACTGCTTCTTAGGAGATGGCTTAAGATTTCAAATAGTTTTAATGAAGTATTCTTAATTAATTAGTGGGAACTGGGAAATGGTCTCCTATTTTCAGCAGATTATTTTTAATCCCTTTGATCTTTGAATAAAGTTTGAATTTAAGTTTTATCCAATAATGTGACCAAATTTACTTGTTAATTATGTTGTGTCTCAATTCTCAACTCCAACAGGTCTTTTTTAATTTTTAAAAAAAAACTATATATAGGTAAACCTTGTTACCACAATTAGAGGTGTCAAAATGAGCCCAATAATATGTAGCCCGCGCAACCCTCCCAGAATTTTAAGATTTGGGCTCAAGATAATTTAAATTGAGTTCAATCTCAACCCATTCAAGCCTTAACCCATTTTAAGAGAATCTTCAATTGAGCCCAATTTAATCTCCAATTTCAACCCGTTTTTAAGATTCTTTATTTGCATTAATGTAATGTATGTTCCTATATTGAAGGTATGAATTACTATGTATTTTATATCTTTTAGGATTTATTTATCCATTTGTAACTTCTTTTTTAAAATTTTCTTGAGTTGAAATTCAAATTGTGGTTATAAAACTTGAAAAATAATATATTAAAATTATTGAGATGAAGTGGGTCAAGACCCAACCCGTTTTTGAGCCCAAAGTAAACTTGGGCGGGTCAAGACCCAACCCAATATCTATTTCAACCCATTTCAATATCTCCAATTTCAACCCAACCCGCCCATTTGACACCCCTAACCACGATCATTCATTTTCACCATAACCATCTAATTTCCTCACGAACCAATTTCTCATGTTATATTTTACTTCTATATAACAACATTCTATTTATATATAACAAGAGTGGCATTCATTATAGCGGGAGTGTTTTGTAAAATTACCTTCCTATAATATCATATTCAAATATTGATTTTGTAATAATATTTTGTAATTAAGAGCTATATTATGTATAAAAATATTCATTGTAATCATCACTAATCAGAGGCGGAGCTAGGTGGGGGTTCGTGGGTTCGGGCGAACCCAGTAGCTTTTCCGTAGATTCTATATTTGTACTAGAAAATTAATTAAATATATATGTATATTAATTTGTGAACCCCTAAGAAAATTGATTGACAGTTCTAAAGGAAATTTAAAACCCCCAAACTCTTAATCTTGGTTTCGCCTCTGTCACTAATGTCATACGTAGTAAATTTCAAGTAGGAATATCTAAAAAGGATAAAATTGTACTTCATTATCATTTATGATCATAATTTCACGAGAAAAAGTTTGTGGTGTTTGCAACATTTTTTACATTTAACCATTGTTAACAAATACAATTTTTTTTCTTGGTACACAAAATCATTAAATTGATTTTTTTGTGTATTTTTGTTTATAACAGCTAAATGAGATCTAAACGTCAAATATTAATATACATTTTGCACTGCAATTTTCAAATAAACGTTCTCACTTTAACGAGACTAAACTCAATTTGAACGTACCATCCTTTGCCCATGGTAATGCTACCAATTTTATCTCTCAACGTATCAAATAAGTATCATCCTCTCTTGAGCTCCATTTTGGAAAGGATCCCTTACATCAAATACGAAGGAATATTTAGGTAAAAATAAGGATGTATTTACCGTTTGGCTCTAAATAATAAAATATAGTTTTCTGTTAATATTGTTGAATTATTTTGACTACGCCGAAACACCAATAAGAACCAATAATAATAAAAAATAAAATCAAGAAAGTCAATTAGTATTATTGTAATATTTGTATTTATTAATTAAAAGATTGTTTTGAGATTCAATGAAGGATAATTAGGATTAGTCAAAATTATTGTATCTTACTAAATTATGTATCGTATTTATTGAATTTACGTAAAAAAAATTAATTATACATAAAGTACAATGTATGTGTTTGATTCATTAATTGTAATATATTTTTTTGTTAAAAGATTTATTGTAAAAAAGAAATTCAAGAATTTAATGAGTCATTGTAAAAGTAAATTCATTACTTCTTAATAATTAAGTTATTCATTGTATCTTTACTAAAAACATTCAATGTATGATTGTGAGGGTATAAACTATACAAGTAACATAGGAAATTTCTTGAAACTATATTCAAAAATGACTTCTCATTTAAAAGGAGTCACAAAATCAACACAGGTTTAAATTACAATTGGAAAGAATCAATTACACTTGTTCTTGACATTGAAAATGAAAAATAAAAATGTGATGATACAATTAAAAAATCAACAACTAAAAACAAGAATCAGTCGATTAATTCACAATCCTATAGTTCTTCCTGATCTCTCCCTGCATCCCAGTCATAACCTCTATGGATCCTATTTTCACCATTGCATCTGCAAATTTATGAGCCTAATTTGCACCATCAATCGCGTTACTCCTCGCCATCCTAGCCGTTGATGGACTGTTTCCATAGCGTCTGATCTGAGATTAACAGTCCTCTATGATTCTTCAAATTGACATAGTACTTATTAATTGTATAATAATATTTTGTAAGAGCTAGATTATGTATAAATGTCATGCGCATAGTAAATCTCAAGTATAAATATCTAATGGTGTTTGTTAATGGTGCTTGCCTTTTTTTTTTATCTTCATACTCTTTCTATTGCGTTAAATGATTAACCAATACATTTCTTCTTTTTGGTACACAAAATAATTAAACTAATTTTTTGAATATTTTTATTTATAATAACTAAATGAGGTCTAAATGTCAAATGTATAACAATTTTTCTGTTAATTATATTAGTATTGAACTATTTTGACTACGCCCAAAAAAATTGCAAGAAAGTCAATTGGTACTAATTTATTGTTGGTTGTAATATTTGTATTTCTGAGCGTGTGTTAGGTTTATATTAACGAGTAAGAAACATGCATAATTCAGTATAGCCAACAGGCTGTTCAATTAAAATTTAATACTTTAGTTTGGATTAAACGGTCACGTGAGAAATTACAATTTATTCATTTTTTGAAACAGTTTAGGTGTAATCTGATTTTGGAGCCATATAGTATACCAAATCATTTACTTATTTATTTAGATTGTACATCACTTTTTTTAATATTTTGGACATCTGACTTTGAAAAAAAGTAATTACCTATATATGTTTTCTACAGGTTGCTTGATTAATTAGTCCATAATTAGAACTCTCTGTCTTGATTTATGTGACATTTTTTTAAAAAAAATTGTGATTTAAACAAGTCTTTCTTTTTAAATACTCATGATCAAAATTAAATTATTTGACTCTCAAAATCCGAATTATATCTCATAAATTAGGAGAGAGAATAGTATTTGTTGAAGGAAATAAAAAAAATACCCGAAGAAATAATATATGCACAAGTAAAAGACTCAATAATGACTATATAAAAGAAATTAGCTAGAGAGAGGTACGTAGGAAGCTTTATTCAATTAATTCCTAAATCTTACTAGAAGAAAATATGTGACAGAGCACACTTATTTATAGTACTAAAAAATAAAATAAAATTAGACTAGAATTTAAAAAACCTAACAAATAAATAAATACTAATTATATTAGACAGAGGTGGGATTGGTGCTTTGTTGGTTGGGTGGTTGTGGTGGCTAGACAAACACATGCAAATGCCCTGACAATTCGGTCGAATTTGTAAGCCTATTAACTGCAACAATCACTTGCGTGAACCGCCATGGCGACGACGAAAAATCCAGAATTAACATGCACACGTAGCTAGTCATCTTTACGTTTATATGTGCAATAGAGATTTATGAAAATATGAGACGGAGGACCCCTATTTATAAATAATAGAAAATCAAATTTGATTAGTACTATATATCCTATTTCAATATGAATTGGACAAATAAATCTTATACAACTTGGGTTACTTCATTTATTTCTACATTTACTAATTAGATACATATATTTTTGGAATATTTCTAAATACATATTACTCTATTAATAATAATAATAATACCTGCTAGTTTAAGGAATGTGTTTGCCGGAATGCTCTCGCGCAGTTTGCAGATAAAACAAAAGGATCTCAATTATTCTTTAAGGTCCCAATTGAAACAAAACAATATCAGAAGGCAAATGAAATATCCAACAAAGTTTCTTCTTAATTGCAAGGATGCAACACAAGTCTTCTGGTTTGGCACTTACGCTTCAGACATAATACAATCAATTGCCCCTTTGCAGATGCAGATGCCCGTCATGGTAGCCTTTGGTCTATAAACCTGCAATAGCAGAAACGAAACCAATTATATACCTTATCTCTTACTTTCCCCAGATCTGAAAATTTAGGAAGTAGGCACACATTGTATTAACATAGCATCTTTGGACGTTCATGTTCCTAGACAAATGTCTGACCTCAAACATATATGAAATGGAATGAAGATGGACCAAGCTACTTATGAATGTAACCACAATTAACATCATAGGGGCGGAGCTACACTCTTGTCAGGGTGTCCAATTCATCGAAAACTTATGCCGTATATTCAAATAAAATGATAAGCGAAGTGGTTAAATAACATATTCTGGACACCCTTGACACAATAATGTGTTGTAGTCCAGTGGTTTTAGGCGTCTTGAAAGAGTCGAGACACGCGAACTTAAATTGTTCACGTGTTTGAATCTCACTAGCAAAGATGAAACAATAAAAATAGAATGCCTAGGATCAAATAAAAGCAAATTCAGATCGACAGTATGAGATGCAGGAGTTACATCCCTTCATCTGTGTCATATGGTTAGTATCTATGTTGCTTGGATCCTCCAAAAATGTCAAAGGATTACGTGCTATAATTGAAATTCACGGACTGTAGTCACAGTAACACTTGGAAAAAGAATTTTGCCAAGTGTGATTTCATACCTCAAGGGGAACTCCAAGTTCCTCTCCTAGGGCGCGCACATTTTTGCTAGACCAGTCTGATAATTTGGACCACCTCTTCGTACATAGATAATGCATCCTAGCCGCTTTTAGCTTGGCTTCCTGTTCAGATTTAAAGGAAAACATTGTTTACTGCCTCTTATCTTATAGGAAAAGTAAAAAAATTTTAGCCTACATATAGTGCACAGCCAACAGTCCCTGAGAGCCCAAATAATCCCATTGAAAGTAGCAGCTACACATCAGTGAAGTTAGCAATACCACCTCCAACAATGAGAGCTCTCTTATGGCCATCAGGATTAGCAGTAGCACACTATAGAAACATCAAAGTAAACACTGGTTAAGTTAAAATAGGACAAACACCACATGAGCATGTTGACCAGGAGAGAGAATAGTCAAGTTCATACATCTAGAACTACTCGAGCATACTGCAGAACCTCCTCTTCATTTGGAGCTCCACTATACTTGGCATAGTTACCAAGCTCAGAGGCATAGCCTAAATCCCCTACCTGGTTAAGACATCAAAAACAGAGTATATAAGCAGTGAGCTATAAGTGTTGACATTTCATGCAGGAGGAATAATGACAAAATAGAAAATGCTTCCTCGCATCAAATTGTTGCATCACAAGTTCTGAATATACTTACTGTATCAGCATATATAACGCTTGCACCACCTCCAGCTACCATTGTCCAGATACGACCTTTTGGGTTCAAAACTGTAAATTTTAAGGAGGCACTAGTCAGCAAGATGTCAAAACAAGACATAATTAGTAGAAAAGCTGCAGATATTATGCTCCAATTCCAGTAGAGCAAGTATAATCAGGAAGACCAGAAAGCTTGGCAGGAGTGATAGCCAGCCGCCAAGGTTCAAGGATAAATCTTTTTAACCTTCAGAAGCATTCAAGACTTGAAAAAAGTTCAAACAGTATTTCATAAAAGATGATTTCCCAAACCCTAACCACCCCCCAAGCCCACAAGTCCGTATGGCACCATTCCTTCAGCACAGAATAAATGGTGAATAATGTAAATTATCACTGATAAACCATTCAATGCTGTTCAAAGACACGATTTTCTTGGATTATAATGGATCTCTAAAGCAATGCATAAAGTTCCTCCAGTAGTTCAGTATCCATAATAGTTCATGACAGAAAATCCAAGTTAAAATTTCTTCTCTAACAAAACACCCTTGGATTAAGACAAATAACTGAACTTACTTTCTCATCCAAAGAGTGAATGAAGCTTTCGGCAGGGCTCAAAACTCTTCAAAAGGGCAGAGGAAACTCGATGCTTCCCCACCTGACAAGGCTCAGAGGATGAGACAATAGCAAACTGTTCAATAGATCTGGAAATACACAATGTGTTTTTTCTTCAGACTATCCCAAGAGAGAGAAAAAAAATAAAGCAAGAATAGGCACTTCAACATGCGGAAAACATGTGAAATACACATACTTCTTAAAATTTTTGAAGGCTGCTGTGTCATCCAACTCTCCTCTCATATCCAATGGGTACGTAATCAATGAAATAATATTTGAGAATAATGATGTGAAAAAAAACTATTTCAATTTAATGAAAAAACTAGCTTCTAAGAACAGGTCAATGTTTAACATAAACCAACGGGAAGTTTATTTTCATCTTCATCAGCTTATATAACAATTAACTTAATTATGTTTTCCTCGTATAGTCACTGGCAATTATCTAAAAGATAGCACCAAATGATAAAAGAAAAAGGAAAGTATAACATAAATGCATGCTAGAAAGATGTATCATCGTAAAGCATGGCATACCTTGAAACACATCAAAAACACCCATGAGGAGCCAATCTTTCCCCGTACCTGAGTCAACCAGAAACTTAGGTTAAGCTCCACCTCCGATCCACTCCTCTCCCCAAAACCAAAACTTCCATATATCATCGAAGCCACGAGAAGTTGCCCCGATATGGCTATTAAAATCTCCACCAATAATAATAAAATATTATTTACAAATAATAAAAAAAAAATTATGATTCTTTCCATTATTACAACTTCAATGCGAAAAAGTACATAAATTTAAAACTTAATAACGTGAGGAATATTTCAAGTAAAACGATAATTTTCACTCAAAAAACATCAGAAGGGATATCAGTTTACCCTCTCCTTCCCTCAATGCTTTGGCATTGTCTTTTTTGTTCTTCTAACTCTTTTTTAAAAATGAAACTCGTGTTCAAACAAATTTAACTCTAACTACTAATTTTGACTAGCACGTTGCATAAAGTTCATTATTAGAGAAGCATTCCATATTATGATTTTTTTTCCCAGAGCTCGAACTAAAACTGAATGCACAATCCTAATTTTGGAATACTCTTTTTTCAACTTTAAAGTTCAAATAGTGAGTTTATTTTAAGTTCAATCGAAAAGGAAATGATAGCAAAGTTCATTAAAAGAGAAGCATTCCATATTATGATTTTTTTTCCCAGAGCTCGAACTAAAACTGAATGCACAATCCTAATTTTTCTCCCTTCACTTTCCTTTTCTGTTATTTACCTTTTCTTTTTCTATTTTCTTGTTCTCTTTCCATGGTTGTTACATCGCTATGCCAAAGGTTCATAACTTCTAGCAATGTTTTCCATACTTTGAGCACCTGTCTTAACATAGCATTTTGCACATACTAAATTGGTCATCTTTCTGACAGCAAATTTTGTTGAACTCTGTAGCACAAGTGTTCTAGGAAAACAACATAGAAAAATAGAAACATGCATGAGTGAACTCAATCAACCATGGAAAGTGAAAAAGAAAATGAAATAATAGGAAAATAAAGGGAGAAGGCTAAGATAACTTACTCTGATATAGCTTATACCAAAACTTTGAAAGGTATTTTCTGACACTTGTAATTATCCAGACATAACTAACCATTACTTCTTTAATAATGATAATGATCAGTTGAGCGGTCTTCTCGAATGGCAGTGTGGAAAAAAAGTAGCATCAGAAAATTGGTGAGGCCATGACACCATACCAACAGATTGAGTGGATCTATTGACAAGTACGTAAGAAAGCAAACTGTCGAGTATGTGATAGTGTTGATCGCTTGCAATAAAGTGTGGAACATCTCATAAGTAGGCAGTGAAATCATATGCCATGATGTTTTTGTCAACCATCTAAGAGAACATCCAACTGCAAGACAATCAGAAGGCCAAGAGTTTACCATATGACAACAGAATATGAATGTAAAAGCAGACTATAATACCCGAATACTTGTATCGTAAGGCCTTCACTAATTCTCCATTGTTCTCTGCACAAATAGCAAGTACAGTTATCGTACCTGCAGACATGATAACATTATAATTCTCTAATTGGTGATGCCATGACAGAAAACCAACAGATTGAGTGGACAAATCTTGACAAGCATCTCAAGAAAGCAAAGTATAGAGTGTGTTATAAATCTTGATGGCAGGCAATAATAGTAGATGATCCAAAAGTAGATACAACTCAAGAAAGATCATAACTACAAAGATTATTAACAAATATTCTGAAATCTTGAAAACAAATCCTTTTTGCCTTTTGTTACTAGTAAAAGTAGATACAACTCAAGAAAGATCATAACTACAAAGATTATTAACAAATATTCTGAAATCTTGAAAATAAATCCTTTTTTTCTTTAGTTAGTAGTAAAAGTAGATACAACTCAAGAAATGTCATAACTAAAAAGATTATTAACAAATATTCTGAAATCTTGATAATTAATCCTTTTTTTCTTTTGTGACTAGTAAAAGTAGAAACTAGTAAATATCATAACTACAAATATTATTAACAAATATTCTGAAATCTTGAAAATTAATCCTTTTTTTCTTTTGTTACTAGTAAAAGTAGATACAACTCAAGATATATCATAACTACAAAGATTACCAACAAATATTCGGAAATCTTGAAAATAATTCCTTTTTTTCTTTTGTTAGTAGTAAAAGTAGATACAACTCAAGAAAGATCATATCCGGGTTTTTTGAGTAACCCGGTTATTTCCCATCGGCTTCTTCGTGGCACTGGGAACTTCCCCAGACTACAGTTCACACCATTCAAGAATATTTATCAAGAACTTTCCAAGGGAAACAGCATACACTAATAGAATCATGTGTGAGTGAAACTTAATTCATTATGAAAACAAAAGAAAACCAAAGAGACAAGGCTAAGATAATTTTCTTTGAGAAAAGTCAAAACCTGAAATGGCTATAAGCCAATATATCATATATAACATGATGCCAATAGCTTGTCCATACCTTCTAAAGTAGATTATCATACTTAAAGCACCTTTTTCTTAACATAGATGTTTGTTCATCCTATAACCGTTTACTTCTTGACTGCTTGCCTAACAGCATCAACCATTTTTCTAAATATGAGGGAATATTCCTTTAATTTCATCCTAGAAGCTTGTATTTCAGCACTACAATTAAGGCTGCTTTGAGAAACATAAGATTAACAAACAAAAATAGAGCCATAAATAACTAAAACATAGTCTTTTCATAAACATCAAGAACGATGCCTTACCACTTGGGAAATTTGTGAGTATGGATGCACACTGATATCATGTTTAAAGGGATACCGTCAGTAGTCTAGGAACAATTAAACATATTAATTGATTGTATCTAAAAGGAACAAAGGGAAAAAAAACACAAAGCCCCGAAACTAAGAAGTGACATCAGATTTCTCATCTATGTTTTCAAAATCACGAAGACTCATTCATAGAATAGACTAGTCTACCTGGTTTGCAGAACATTAATAGCCTTACTAAGAACAACTTATACTTTGGAAGTCAATTAAGAAAGCTAACGCTGCCAAATGCATTCAAAGAGGATTATACAGTAAGAAACATGGAAGATAAAGGGAGGCTAAACCCTGAATAATCCAGTCCTCTAGATACTCATTAATCATCAGTTAGATGCTTACCTCTTTGAAGGCCTTGTAAAGGTTATTGATAAGTGCCATTTTCTTTTAGGTATATTAAGATAATAGAGGAGATGATGTTCACGCGATGTGATAAAGGGGGTTACATGAAGATAGCATTTGACAGCATTTGACAGCTAACTTTGGCCCACCAACCTCTGTACGTCTATTGCAAAAAGAGCAGTAGTGACCCTGAAACATGATTAGCACGAGACATCTATTGCAAGTAAGAGAAAGTCATCAAACTAAAGGTCAATCAACAAAGAAAGCACATTGAAGAATTATGCATAATTGAAGAAGTAAAAGGCAAATAAAACTAATTCAAAGGGAATGGGACAATGATTCCATGATCCATAAGTAGACAAACTCAAAACTGAACTCATCCCTCCCCACATTCTAAATGGAGAAGGAAGCCAACCACATGGATATTACTATTATGTAGAAAACTCATAACTAGATAAAAAACAAAGAATTTGGAAGTTAAAAACAAATGAAGTTATCACATTTTTTTCTTCTCTCGACTAGTGAAAAATAGGCCATGTAAATTGAAAAAAAGGAAGTGAAATTATGGCATCTGTACATTCAAAAATATAGACCTCAACAAAAGGAAATTAACATGTATTGTGGTTCAATCAAATATCTAAACTCCAGGCATAACATATATATACCTATAGTCTGCGCAAGCACTTAAAATGTGAAGGAATTTCAAAAAAGTGGAACTGCTTACAACTTCTATTTCAAGGCAATTTTTAAAAGATAACCATGTCCCCATATCCAAGTTGCAAAAGGCAGTGCTTTACAAATCTTGGAGATTTAACTGCAAGTAATTCCAGCTGAAGAGGCAATTAGAAAAAAGAAGGATATTGAATTCCACCAGAAAAAGCTTGATAGGACACACCTGACTACCAAGGAAATTTAGCCTCTTGTCACGGTTTCACATATCACGTTGCAAAAGGCAAGGAATGATTTACAACTCTAGAAAATTTACACTGCAAATAAATCCAACTGAAAAGGAAATGTTATAAAAGATAGAAAGAAATTGAACTCCACTTGAAAAAGTGTAATATGGCATGCCTGACTGCCATGGAAACCTAGCTTATTGTACATGTTTTCACATTTCACATCGGGTTCAAGCCATATCATCCATGTGATTGTTGCCAACCTCCTCGCTCTTCACAGTTTGAAGAGCTTCCTCCAAACACCTTCCGTCTCTGCCAAAGCCCATCCAATGTCTTTCCAAATCTTTTCTCAATGTCCATACTACTACTAGAACATATGAACTAGAACAGGAATTCCAGGGGAAACAACAGATGCTAGTAGAATCGTTTGTAACTGAAGCTTAATTGACCATGGAAAGACAAAACGGAAACACTGAGACAAAAGGTAAATAAAAGAAAGGAAATTGAAGGTATAAAAGTTTAACAGAAAGAATAACATGCCCAGACATATATGAAAGCATAATCCTGAAAATCCAATCCCTAGAGTGGTCTCATGACGATCAAGGTAAGGAGGAGGAAAAACATACAATTAGATTACCTTTCAGGACGAGTTGTCAAGCCTAGTGTAAATTAAAAAACATGATATACGTACAATGTGTATGAGAAAAAGTGCATACTTACCTCTAGGATATCCTCTACTAATTTTGATTGAACGCTAAAACCTTGAGATCAATTAAAATGGAATATCATTCTGGTCAATAAAACATGTGAAGTTAAACTGAAATTTTAACACCAAAATTTCGCTTCAAATGCAATAGAGAGGATGAACGATCCAAATGGAAACACCTGACATGGAAAGAGAAGAAGTAATAAACTAAGAGGAAACTGAAGGGATAACACTAAAATAACTTTCTCTGACAAAGCCATACCTGAAATGACTATATATCTCACATATCTATGCCAATAGCTTGCTTACAGTTCCTAGCTTCGATGGAGCACCTGTCCATATTAGCAGTTCAGTACATCCTAGATCTGTTTTCTTGACACCAAACCTTCTCAACTCTCTGGCACCGGCGTTCTATGCAAACAACAAATATTAATAGGAAAAGCCATGGAAACAGAAAAGAAAAAAAAGAAAAAAAAATCAAAAATAAAGGAAGAAGGCCAAGACAACTTGCTCTGCGAAAGAATACCTTGAACCACTATGCAACTTGTTTTTTATGGCAATACCTTTCTGTAGCTTCTATCAATGGTGTATCATTTGGAGTACCTTTGAAACGGGCATGGGCAAAAACACCTGAAACAGCTGAGAAAATCACAATTGCATGAAGCTGAATCAACCATGGAAAGAGAACAAGAAAACAGAAAAAGAAAAGGTACATAACAGAAAAGGAAAGTGAAGGGAGAAGGAAACTTTCTCTGGGAAAGCCAAACACCTAAAACAACTATTTGTCTCTGTGATGATTTTTCTACTTGGATCACCCAGCAGTATACATGTCACGACCCAAAGTACCCCCTAGGCGTGACATGGCGTATAGGACCCCAAGGGACCCCACACTAGCCACTTAGCATACATAAAGACAATAATGAGGAAAGAAATAGACAATCTCATAAAAGTAAAGAGTTTACAAGCAGAAGTCTTGACTATGTCTCAAAAGCCATCTAATACAATAGAATGAACGGGACGTAACCCGTACATCATATACAAGTCTGAAACTGTAAAGTAAAGGAAAGCAATAAAGTCTCTTAGTCCCCGAAGCATGAGGACTCACCAATGCTTATAGCTCGAACTCGGAAAGCAACTAACCACGAAAGTGCGAAGGATGACTGTCTGACCCTACATTATGAGAGAATGTAGGCACAAGTATGCATTAGTACATGGAATGTATTATGTATGAAGCAAATGCATATAATCACATAAATCATACCAGTGAGATGCTTTCATATAGGAAATCATGCTAGTAAGATATCATCATGAACATGCAATGACCAACTAAATCATATGACAAAGGGTTAGAAACTCAATGCATAACATGGTCAATGCAAGCTAGTCATATCATAAGCCTTGTGAGATACTTCTAGTACCCTAGTTCATTATTATGGGACTTTTACGTTAACCGACATAGACCATATGAGCTATAACATGGAATTCAGTGTCTGCCCCACACCGAAAAGGGGAGTGATGTCTATCCCACACCACTAGAAGGGGTGTCCTACTTGCCAAGGTAAAGACCATAAATCTATAGCTTATGTGGATCCACCAGCTATGTGTCTATCTGAGACAAACCTACGAGGCACGTAGTTATGGGACTTAGGGATTTGCTACTAAAGGTCCACGGACGCTAAACAGAAACCTTCATCCCAAAAGCCCGCTCGGTGCTAAGTAAAATCCCAAGGAATAGTCAATTAAGCTTATTCATATTTTAACCAAGGAAGAGGTACATCTAGGGTTACCAAATCCAAGCTAAGATCATATCAAGACGTTTCAACTACCATGGGCTTGCCCAAGCTTACGTCATGAGAATAGCTTCTGATTGATTCATAGGTGAGAAAGCCTTTCAACCATATGAACCCTAATTTATGTGAGAAAACTGCCTTTCACATTCATATGCTTAGCTTAGTGTAAAGAAAACATTTTCACAACTCATGGATGCAATCATCTATATACACCCTAGCAATTATAAGCATAATTCTCATGAAACATGCATCTCTTATGCAAGCTATTCATATACATGCATCTCTTATGCAAGCTATTCATATGTTCATAAACCATGATCTAATATGGGTACATGTCAATTCATCTTAGAATCATGCAATAAACTAGAATCATGCATATTTTCATCAATTTCAAAAGTTCATAAATGCATAGATCATACTTCATCATGAATTCATAGCTAGGAATCATGGCTCATGCATGGGTTCATACAATTTCTACATCAAATCATATAAATCACGCTAATTCGTGCACTAAGTTACTTTATCATGCTAGATCGTACACTACTAATCATGAAATCAACAATTGGAATCATAATTGAAGAACCCATAAGAATTGATCAAAACCCTAACTCAATTTGGGGAAATTGAACCTTGAAAATTGAAGAAAACTAGGGACCCATTGGAGGAAAGGTCTTCCATGGTGAATGCTAACATACCTCAACAAAGCCCACAAGAAATTGCTAAGAATTGATGACCTTCAATGGAGGATCCTAGCCATTCTTCTTCCTTGAGAATTGAGAGAACTTTTCTAGAGAGAGAAATATTTGGGAAGTTGGGGAATTTGAGAATGAGAATAATGAAGGGAAATTTGGGATAAAAGACTTATATAGTGGGTCAATTTAGGGGCAAAGTCGTAATTAAAAAGACTTAAAAGAATTGGGAAAAGACATAAAAACCCCTGGAAAAAATAACTATCGGACCCTATCTACGGTTGGACTTACGGTCCGTAAGTCAACCTACGGACCGTCCTGTTCTTCCGTAGATAATAGATTCAGAGAATTTCCCAACTTGAACCCCCAACGACAGGTCATCATGTACGGCTCGTGGGTCAATCGATGGGCCGTACATGGCAACCGTAGATCTGAACTTAAGGCTTAAGAATTTTTACTAAGTCTGGAACAATTGACGGGACCTTTCTACGGTTCGTGGAAAGACCTACGTTCCGTCCTCCTAGCACGTAGACTCGACTTCAGAAACTTGATTTTCAAAACAATTTACCCTCTTTCTACGAATGCCTTCTACGGTCCGTCTGCCGGTCTACGACCCGTAGACTGCGTCCGCAGAGAGTGACTCTGGGCCCAAAACAGGAAAATTTCTCTTCCGAAAACTGAGGAGTTACAATACATCCTAGACTTGGTTTCTTTTCTGAATTCTGTGGAACCTACAAGAAAACAACATACACTAATAGAATTGTGTGCACGTGAAAAAGCCTAAGCAAATATGAAAGGATAAAAGTAAATAAAAGAAAGGGAACAGAAGGGAGCTATATATCTTACATCGCTACACCCAATGGTTCATAACTTCTAGCAATGGTTTCCATACTCTGAGCACCTGTCTTAACATAGCATTTTGTACATACTAAATTGGTCATCTTTCTGACAGCAAATTTTGTTGAACTCTGCAGCACAAGTGTTCTAGGAAAACAACATAGAAAAATAGAAACATGCATGAGTGAACTCAATCAACTATGGAAAGTGAAAAAGAATATGAAATAATAGGAAAATAAAGGGAGAAGGCTAAGATAACTTACTCTGATATAGCTTATACCAAAACTTTGAAAGGTATTTTCTGACACTTGTAATTATCCAGACATAACTAACCATTACTTCTTTAATAATGATAATGATCAGTTGAGCGGTCTTCTCGAGTGGCAGTGTGGAAAAAAAGTAGCTTCTCCGTGGAACTGGGAACTTCCCCAGACTAACCTTTCAAGGGAAATAGCATACACTAATAGAATCATGTGTGAGTAAACTTAATTCATTATGAAAAGAAAAGAAAACCAAAGAGACAAGGCTAAGATAATTTTCTTTGAGAAAGTCAAAACCTGAAATGGCTATAAGCCTATATATCAAATATAACATGATGCCAATAGCTTGCACATAGCTTCTAACGTTGATTATCATACTTAACGCACCTTTTTCTTAACATAGATGTTTGTTCATCCTACAACTGTTTTCTTCTTGACTGCTTGCTTAACAGTATCAACCGTTGATATTTCTAATTATGAGGGAATATTCCTTTAATTCCATCCTAGCAACTTTTATTTAAGCACTAATATTGAGGCTGCTTTGAGAAACATAAGATTAACAAACTAAAATACAGCCATAAATAACTAAAACATAGTCTTTTCATAAACATCAAGAACGATGCCTTACCACTTGGGAAATTTGTGAGTATGGATGCACTGATATCATGTTTAAAGGGATACCGTCAGTAGTCTAGGAAAAATTAAACACAATAATTGATTGTATCTAAAAGGAACAAAGGGAAAAAAAACAAAAAGCCCCGAAACTAAGAATTGACATCAGATTTCTCATCTATGTTTTCAAAATCACGAAGACTCATTCATAGAATAGACTAGTCTACCGAGTTTGCAGAACATTAATAGCCTTACTAAGAACAACTTATGCTTTGGAAGTCAATTAAGAAAGTTAACACATTAATTGATTGTATCTAAAAGGAACAAAGGGAAAAAAAAACACAAAGCCCTGAAACTAAGAATTGACATCAGATTTCTCATCTGTGTTTTCAAAATCACGAAGACTCATTCATAGAATAGATTAGTCTACCTGGTTTGCAGAACATTAATTAGCCTTACTAAGAACAACTTATGCTTTGGAAGTCAATTAAGAAAGTTAACGCGGCCAAATACATTCATAGAGCACTATACAGTAAGAAACATGGGAGATAAAGGGAGGCATACCTAAAAATAATAATCCAGTCCTCTAGATACTCATTAATCATCAGTTAGATGCTTGCCTCTTTGAAGGCCTTGTAAAGGTTATTGATAAGTGTCGTTTTCTTTTTCGGTATATTAAGATAATAGAAGAGATGATGTTCATGTGATGTGATAAAGGGGGTTACATGAAGATAGCATTTGACAGCATAAGGCTAACTTTGGCCCACCAACCTCTGTATGTCAAATGCAAAAAGAGCAGTAGTGACCCTGAAACACGATTAGCACGAGACATCTTTTGCGAGTAAGAGAAAGTCATCAAACTAAAGGTCAATCAGCAAAGAAAGCACATTGAAGAATTATGCATAATTAAAGAAGTAAAAGAGCTTAACGGCAAATAAAACTAATACAAAGGGAATGGGACAATGATTACATGATCCATAAGTAGACAACTCATAACTGAACTCGTCCCTCCTCGGGTTCTAAATGGAGAGGAAGCCAACCACATGGATATCACTATTACGTAGAAAACTCATAACTAGATAAACGACAGAGAATTTGGAAGTGAAAAACAAATGAAGAAATCCCATTTTTTCTTCTCTCGACTAGTGAAAAATAGGCCATGTAAATTGGAAAAAAGGAAGTGGAATTAAGGCATCTGTACATTCAAAATATAGACCTCAACAAAAGGAAATTAACATGTATTGTGGTTCAATCAAATACTAAAACTCCAGGCATAACATATATATACCTATAGTCTGCGCAAACACTTAAAATGTGTAGGAATTTCAAGAAAGTGGAACTGCTTACAACTTCTATTTCAAGGCCATTTTTAAAAGGTAACCATGTCCCCATATTCAAGTTGCAAAGGGCAAGGAGTGCTTTACAAATCTTGGAGCTTTTACTGCAAATAATTCCAGCTGAAGAGGCAATTTGAAAAAAGAAAGATATTGAATTCAACCAGAAAAAGCATGATAGGACACACCTGACTACCAAGGAAATTTAGCTTCTTGTCACGGTTTCACATATCACGTTGCAAAAGGCAAGGAATGATTTACAACTCTGGAAAATTTACACTGCAAATAAATCCAGCTGAAGAGAAAATGAGATAAAAGAGAGAAAGAAATTGAACTCTACTTGAAAAAGCGTAATATGACATGCCTGACCGCCATGGAAACCTAGCTTATTGAACATGTTTTCACATTTCACATCGGGTTCAAGCCATATCATCCATGTGCTTGTTGTCAACCTTCTCGCTCTTTACAGTTTGAAGAGCTTCCTCCAAACGCCTTCCGTCTCTACCAAAGCCCATCCAATGTCGTTCCAAAGCTTTTCTCAATGTCCATACTACTACTAGAACATATGAACTAGCACAGGAATTCCAGGGGAAACAACAGACGCTAATAGAATCGCTTGTAAGTGAAGCTTAATTGACCATGGAAAGATAAAAAAGATACAATGAGACAAAAGGTAAACAAAAGAAAGGAAATTGAAGGGAGAAGGATAAGATAACTTTCTCCGGGAAAGTCAATACCTGAAACGACAATATATCTTACTTTGCCATGACTGGACTACTTGCAGCAATCTGTTTCTTAACATCGCAGTTTGTACGCTGAAGTTCTTTTTTCTTTCGGACAGCAATTTTTTGCTGAATTCTGGCACCACTATTCTTAAGAAAACAACATACACCAATACAATTATAAGTGAGTGAAAAAACTTAATCAAACATGGAAAGAGAAAAAAGTAAATAAATTAAAAGGGAACGCTAAGGAGAAGGCTAGGATAACTTTTTGTTACGAAGCCAATATTTGAAAGGGCCATATATCTTACATCGTTATGCCAATAACTTGTTCATAACTTTCAGCAATGGTTATCATCCTTCGAGCACCTATCTTGAAAACAAATTTTGCTGAACTTTGTAGCATAGGTGTTTCTAGGAGAACAACACAGAAAAATAGATACATGTGTGAGTGAAGAGACAAGTACAATAAGGGAGCAAGGAGTAAGAATATACATGGTAAGTGTTAATGGCTCACAATTGAAGAGGCAGAACTTCTCATAAGCAGGCAGAGGCGTATCCAGGAGGGGGTCACCGGGTTCACGTGAACCCATGCTCCCCTCCTGAAATCATGTATAGTAATGTTATATTTTTTTAAAAAATATTTAAAAATAGATGTGTGAACCCACACTTGAAGTAGCGTATAATGTCGTGCGATGATGGTTGGGTGCACCTCTCTAAGTGAGGGTAGAAATTTGAAGCTTTTATTTACTTTGTTTTATTTTTCCTTTTTAAAATTGGGTAACGCCTCTCTAAGTGGTTTGGATAGATAAAAAATAATTTTTGACCTATAATTTTAATTTTTTTATGATTTTCAGTGATAAAAACCTAAATGTTAAACCGATCAAATTTATATCTTAGATCCAACTTTTCATAATAGTGCACCCATCATCTCAAAATCCTGGATACGCCTCTGTTAAAACAGGCGGTGATATCATAAGCCATGTGCTACTGGTATGACTTGTAATTATCCAGACAGAACAAACCACCACTTCTTATATAATGATGATGATCTGTTAAAATGTCTTCTACGCTCAAGTTGTTGTAGGGAAAAAAGCAACACAATAAAATTGGTGAGGCCATGGAAGAATACCAACAGATTGGGTGGATCTAGTCTGTACTGGCAAGTATTGTGAGGAAGCAAAATGTAGATTTGAGATAAGTGTTGATGGCTTGCAATGGAAGTGGCAGAACATCTTATAAGCAAGCAGTGACATCATACACAAAGATGCTACTGTCAAAGAATAAGGAGGATGCTCCAATAATGATTTTAGACGAGAATGTTCAACTGCAAGACGATCAAAAGGCCAAGACATTACCATATGAGGACAGAATAAGAATGTAAAACATATTATAATACCAACAGCTACATCCATCTCTCTGTCATCTCCGCACACATAGCAAATATAATTTATGTACCTGCAGATGATGATAACATTAGATTCGAAGGATGTTAGCAGATTTTACATGCAACCACCATAAAAGAAAGGACAGTGAAACCTATTGAATCTAGACTCTTAGAGTTATTAGTTTCAAGTGGTACCTAATTCAAATATTAAAATGAACGTAGTATTAAACAAGCTACTTCTCGGCATGGATGCAAAATCATAAAAAGGTGTAATGCGATTTTACGCTCGTTAGTTATTCCCTCATTACGACATCACCATGATTGGAAGTGATCTCTTCCCAACTTTCCAGTTTATTCCTTCTGCCACGTGCTCCTTGGTCGGTGTCAACATTACAATGTTTGGATCAGCCCCTTGATAGCTGCAATTTCAAAGATATCAAGCACTAAGAAATTTTCAAAGGAGGAAATAGGCTAAAAGCGCCCATGAATTAATATTGGGCCAGTTATCAAGTAAAATATTTTAATCAATCTCCACCAGACCCCCCCCCCCCCCACTTTCCCACCATATCTAATCCACCAGACCCCGCCTCCTCCCACATCAACTCAACCACCTAATACAACCAATGAGCAACCGATACCTATTGATAATGTCACCACTACGGACCTGAGATCCCACAAACTACCATCACAATATGGCCATAATCGAAAACACTATTGACACCATTGCAAAAACATCAAATGGTAGTGCTATTCCTTCTCAACCAAACTAAAAAAGATAAAGATTCTGAAATCTTGTAAAGGTCATTTAAATTGGGGCAAAGGAAGTAGAAATAATATACTAAAGCATCTTACATTCAATTATAGAGATATCAACAAAAGGAAAGTAACATGTACTGTGGTTCTACAAAAGTATCTAAAAGACTAAAACTCCAAGCATGACATAAACCTATAGATTGCACAAGTATTTCAGATATGGATGCATGTCAGGAGATATTACCCACTTACAACGTGGATATTAAAACGATTTTACAAGAAAATCATGTCCACATCTTTAAGTTGCAAAAGACAGAGCGGCAGAAAAAAAGAGAAACTGGAAATGCAATTGATAGGACATGCCAGACTGCCATGGAAACTTAGCTTCTCGTCAGTGTGTTTGGATTTCACATCGGCTTCAGAAAACTTTTTATTGTGAATAAGATACAATTTTCTCAAATATACATAGCATACAACTGACAGGTAAAAACCTGGTTGTAATAGAAAGGAAACAACCTAGTCGCATAAAAAGGGGAAAGGCTTGCTGTTTCATATAAATTCCCAATATAACTTCTTTTAGACACACAATTATTGTATCGATTAAATTGAGTTGATCAGTATCAATAAAATGAACTACTGCTAAAAGGTGATTCCTTGAACAGTAAACAAAAACTGATTCCAAGTGTAAACAAAATCTGATACAAAATGACACATACCTTTGTACTTCACCAAATAGCAAGAGAAAAGATTATTTCTCCAGCAATAATTCTGTCAATTACAATCACGTCATATTGGCTGTATTACCTCTGATAATTCAGCTCTTACCTTTACCTTTATCAATGGAAGAGATCAAAAAGAGCATAAGCAGCTCCAGCTTCCTTGCTAAGGAGTCTCCACTGCCGAGAAGGAATACAAAGCTCAGGTGGAACTCGTCCACTGAAACACTATGAACTGCCACATAATAAACAAGACCAAAAGAATTTGATTTATCAATTCCAACTATAGTACTTCATTTGCATACTCACCAAAGTAAACACACTCTTTTTTTGAGGATAAAAGTAAACACTCTTTATCAGGAAAAAACATATTATTACATTATTTGTAATAAATTATTGAAGACTATCAACACAAACATTTATTTTTCCCAACACTTGAAGGTTGCAAGCATTGTCTCATTAAAAACCCTTTTTCAGAAAATCTGCTTAATAAATCACCCTGGATGTCGCTAGATCTATAAGTGAACAAAGCAGCAGTAAAGGTAAGAGAAATGAATGGTGACACATCTGCAAATAATTTGAATGTGTTCCTTTGCCTCATCATTTTTTATAATAGCAAGTCACAATGCCTGCATCTATCATAATGCTGCAGAAAGAAAGCCTTTCAGCAATTTGGGAGGTGAAAAACAAAAAAGCCCATGAAAGGTTTAGCTAGTTATGGAAGACATGAGAGCAAACCTAAGCCCAAAAGTAAGTTCTGAAGAGAGCTCTTTTTCCACACTCCAGCACCAAGCATAATGTTACTGTATAACCCAATTATAAAGTAACAATTAAGCACACGTCAAAAACCAACAGAGACCATGACATAGAGAATGAGATCGGATAGAACAAGCACATCTCCATACAAAGTTTTAAGACTTCAATACCACATAGAACAGTATCCCCCTTAAGTTGATGTCAGTAGAGTCCAAGAGTATCAAAGGATGAAATTTATGAGCTTTACAATAACAACTAATCCCTCAATTCACATTCAATTCACATGCTGGCAGTCATTTATCATAAGATTTGATCAGATATAGCAGTTAGCTTAAGAAAACTAATTTAGGGTAGCAATAATTACATGAGGAAATCATTGTCAGCATGATTAAAAAGTGAATGCATCAGAACAGAATTCGAAATTAGAAGAATCTTCACAAACATATTATCTATTATTCATGGAGATAGAAAGCTTGTAAAGGACTACAAATGAAATGATCGAACACCAAAAAGGTAAATGATAGCTACTAAAAGTTCTTATCCCGAAGTTATGTTCAAAAACAATGTACCTTAAGTACTGAAGTGGAATACCTTTATGAGAAGTAGCAAGTACCTTTTGAGTATAGGTATCAAAGTTTAACAGAAAAAATAACATGCCCAGACATATATGAAAGCATAATCATCATTATTAGCCCACCCAAACTTGGGCGATATATTATAGAGACTCCTCAAAATATAAATGAAATAGTGAGCCTACCTTTGTCATCAGAATGCTATAAACATGAAAATCCAATCCCTAGAGTGGTCTCATGACGATCAAGGTAAGGAGGAGGAAAAACATACAATTAGATTACCTTTTAGGATGAGTTGTCAAGCCTAGTGTAAATTAAAAAACATTATATACGTACAGTGTGTAAGAGAAAAAGTGCATACTTACCTCTAGGATATCCCCTACTGATTTTGATTGAATGCTCAAACCTTGAGATCAATTAAAATGGAATATCATTCTGGTCAATAAAACATGTGAAGTTAAACTGAAATTTTAACCCCAAACAATCGCTTCAAATGCAATAGAGAGGATGAACGATCCAAATGGAAACACCTGACATGGAAAGAGAAGAAGTAATAAACTAAGAGGAAACTGAAGGGAAAACACTAAGATAAACTTTCCCTGACAAAGCCATACTTGAAATGACTAAATATCTCACATATCTATGTCAATAGCTTGCTTACTGTTCCTAGCTTCAATGGAGCACCTGTTCATATTAACAGTTCAGTACATCCTAGATCTGTTTTGTTGACACCAAACCTTCTCAACTCTATGGCACCTGCGTTCTATGCAAACAACATATATTAATAGGAAAAGCCATGGAAACAGAAAAAAAAAATACCTTGAACCACTATTATGGCAATACATTTCTGTAGCTTCTAGCGATGGTTGTACCTCTTGGAGCACCTGTGTAACGGGCCACATCTGATCTTGGTCACTTTTAAGCCTCAGCCTTAAGCCTGAAACACCTGAGAGAATCACAATCAAATGAAGCTGAATCAAACATGGAAAGAGAACAAGGAAACAGAAAAAGGAAAGGTAAATAATAGAAAAGGAAAGTGAAGGGAGAAGGAAACTTTCTCTGGGAAAGCCAAACACCTAAAACAACTATTTGTCTCTGCGATGATATTTCTACTTGGATCACCCAGCAGTATACATCCTAGACTTGGTTTCTTTTCTGAATTCTGCGGGACCTACAAGAAAACAACATACACTAATAGAATTGTGTGCAAGTGAAAAAGCTTAAGCAAATATGAAAGGATAAAAGTAAATAAAAGGAAGGGAACAGAAGGGAGCTATATATCTTACATCGCTACACCCAATGGTTCATAACTTCTAGCAATGGTTTAATACCTTGAGCACCTGTCTTAACATAGCATTTTCTACATACTAAATTTGCCATCTTTCTGACTGCAAATTTTGTTGAACTCTGTAGTACAGGTGTTCTAGGAAAACAACATAGAAAAATAGAAACATGCATGAGTGAACTCAATCAACCACGTAAATTGAAAAAGAAAATGAAATAGTATGAAAATAAAGGGAGAAGACTAAGATAACTTACTCTGATATAGCTATACCAAAACTTTGATAGGTATTTTCTGGGACTTGTAATTATCCAGACATGACTAACCATTACTTCTTTAATAGTGATAGTGATCAGCTGATCGGTCTTTTTGAGTGGCCATCAGAAAATTGGTGAGGCCATGACATCATACCAACAGATAGAGTGGATCTAGTGTGTATTGACAAGTACGTTAGGATGAAAACTGTAGAGTATGTGATAAGTGTTGATGGCTTGCAATAAAGTGTGGAACATATCATAAGTAGGCAGTGAAATCATATGACATTATGCTTTTGTCAACCATTGAAGAGGATGCTCCAAATTGATTTTATATGAGAATATCCAACTACAAGACAATCAGAAGGCCAAGAGTTTACCATATGACAACAGAATAAGAATGTAAAAGCAGACTAATACCCAAATCTACTTGTATCCTAAGGCCTTTACCAATTCTCCATGAACTCTGCACAAACAGCAAACACAGTTGTCGTACCTGCAGACGATGATAACATTATAATTCTCTAATTGGTGATGCCATGACAGAAAACCAACAGATTGAGTGGACAAATCTTGACAAGCATCTCAAAAAAGCAAAGTATAGAGTGTGTTATAAATCTTGATGGCAGGCAAATACAACTCAAGAAAGATCATAACTACAAAGATTATTAACAAATACTCTGAAATCTTGAAAATAAATCGTTTTTTTCTTTTTTTACTAGTAAACAAGAAACATCATAACTACAAAGATTATTAACAAATATTCTGAAATCTTGAAAATAAATCCTTTTTTTTTCTTTTGTTACTAGTAAAAGTAGATACAACCCAACAAAGATCATTGACTACAAAGATTATCAACAAATATTTTTAAATCTTGAAAATAAATCTTTTTTTTTTCTTTTGTTACTAGTAAAAGTAGATACAACCCAACAAAGATCATTGACTACAAAGATTATTAACAAATATTGTGAAATCTTGAAAATAAATCCTTTTTTTCTTTTGTTACTAGTAAAAGTAGGGCATCAAAATTGGGAAAAAGTAAATGGAAAGTAAAGTTAACAAGTACTGCAATTCTAACACAAGAACTTCAGAATGTGAAAGAAAGTGAAACTGCTTTAAAACTTTGATTTTCACAAGAAATTGAACGAGTAAATCAAGAAACAAGTAACCTTATATAGAAGGCGGGAGAACTACTCACTTTTAAGTTTAAAACGGTAACCTTTTGATTTTGACGCGCTTTACACTTTCTTCCACTAAAAAAAATGTGTTTATTTTTTAAATTATTAACCGTAACACACAAAATATTTTTTTAAGTATGTTTAAATTTTTTAATCTTTTTGGTAAGTAAATGATTTTTACAAAACGGTTAGAGATTGTTTGATTTGCGAACAAAGTTATGCTGAAATTATAGTCTCGAGATTATAATTATTTAACGAATCTATCCCACCTCTCAAGTGGAATAAAATAATAATCTTTCCGTTTACTTTGGATTTAATATGCAACTTAAAACAATGATTGATATATGATTTATCATAATATCCATATTAATAAATGTTTAGTATTAGGTTCTTGAAAAATGATTTGTGGATTAAAAAAATATTGCTAAAGGTAAAACATGAAGAAAAAACATATATTTTCTTTATATGTTAAAAATGAAAATTTATTTTTTTAATATTGAATAAGTAAAAGTGAAGAGAAGAAGTATCAAGTTGGATGAGATAAGTTTGAATATTCATGAATGCATGAATATGTAATGTATCTATACCAATGTAAATAGTGTATAACCATGTATATATGATGTATAACTATGTATCTGAGATGTATATACATACATATACATTGTTATACAAAAAATATATATTGTAGCAGTTCATCTTCCTCAACGAGATGAGGTTTTTTCTTCAATACCGATCAACTCAAATTTCCTCAATGCAGTCCCAATTTTGAGATGTAGGCTACTCTCAATATTTTAAGTCTTTTGATATATTATTCACTCGAAATGAATCACGTTGGTGACATGAAAAAATTTAAAATTTGAGTTTCCAAACTTTTCAATGGAAGATTTCAATAGATCAGCTCAAATCCTCCTCTAAACAATTCAAATTTTAAATACGAGCTTCTCTCAATTTCTCGATTCTTTTCATGTATTACCCACTCGAAACGATTCACGTTTGCGGCAAGTTCTTCAATGGCGGATTGCAATTGACATCAACTCAAATTTTAAATATAAGCTCCCCTTACTGGCTCAATTCTTTTGATATCTTATTCACTCGAAATGATATAAATCAAATTTCAATAGACATCAGCTCAAATCTTCGTCTAACCAACTCAAAAGCAATTTGATCCACACAAACAAAAATGTTGATAATAGAGGAAAATGGAGAAACATCAGAAAAAAGTGAGAGAGAACATAGAAAAACAACGGAGAAAATAGAGGAGGACAAAGGAGAAAACAACAAGAACAATAAAGGGCTACATATTTAGTAATAAAGCAATAATTAGGCCATTTTTTTGGTTAAAATAATGACGGAATGATTATTTTGTTTAAATTACGCTTATTAAAACACCTTAAGTACTTCGTTTCCATTCGACAACATGCACGTATGCTAACACTTTGTTTGGATGGTTGTTACGTATAATTTCATAATGTATCGTATTGTATTGTATGGTATCGTATTGTATTGTTTTAATGAATACAGTGTTTGAATAGATAGTATCTTTCTCCGTTGTTATATAATGTCACATATCCATATTTTGAATGATAAACCTACTAGAAAAATAGGGTACGAGATAAAGCTATTATGATAAGGTAGGATAAAAGATGAAATATGATTATTAAATAATAAATAAAGACAAAATGAGAAGAAAATATTAAGTTAACGACGCAATCACACCAAACCGGTCGTTACATAAAATAGGTGTTTTCGTCGTCACCTAACGATGGATTTAAACGATACAATAGAATAGAATTTAAGTAACAATCAAAACAAACATTGTATTTAAACTAACAATACAATACAATACAAAGGGTAACAACCATCCAAACAAGGTGTAACTTAACATTGAACTTATTTTAATATAAATAGAGTGATAATTAAGGTGGGTAAATAGAGCAATGAACAGTTAAAAAATGAAAATCACGAAAATATAATAATATAAGTATATTAGTGACCATTAACTCAAATATGTAATATTTTGGATATACATATATAGTGGTTTAATTTTGTTCAATTCAATTTTTCTCTTGATTAATACCATATGAATCAAATATTGCTATTTCTTTAGTTCACTGCTCAAATCGAATCAAATTACAAGTGTTTTTTTTTCTTTTAGTCAATCAAATTACAAATGTAAAAATATATATATATTTCTTTAACAAAAGGACAAAAAAGAGAAGAAGGTTTTTTTAAAAAGAAAGAAAATTAGAGATATTTGGATTCAAAATGAGCGTACAATTTGCATAGAGTAGTCAATTTTCATCATATTATTTAAGTTGTATCCAAATTTTTAACAACCAAAAGAGGTGTCTATTCTATCTACTTTAATTTATTTGTCTTATTTTTCTTTTTAATTTGTCTAAAAAATGTTTTCTTCTTTTTTTTTGTTGAGAAAGAATATAGAAAAAAGATGGGAAAAACAGAGGACAAAGGAGAAAAATAAAAGGGTATATGGCAATATCTAGTCTAGTAATAAAGCAATAGTTAGGCCATTTTT
This sequence comes from Solanum appendiculatum, assembly GCA_018342035.1. NCBI lineage: Eukaryota > Viridiplantae > Streptophyta > Magnoliopsida > Solanales > Solanaceae > Solanum > Solanum appendiculatum. The sequence goes on along the minus strand of JAGDQO010000431.1, from coordinate 936,294 downwards.
GGTTAAAATAATGACAGAAGGGTCACTTCATTTAATTACGTTCACTGAAATATGCTAAGTATTTTTTTCGAATTCGACAATATGTGCGTGTATGACAATTCAACATTGAACTTATTTTAATAAAAATAAACTGATAATTAAGGTGGGTAAATAAAATAATGAATAATTGAAAAATAAAAATCACAAAAATATGATAGTATAAATATACTATTGACCATTAACTCAAATATATAATATTTTAGATATACATGTGTAGTGGTTTGATTTTATTCAATTCAATTTTTTTTTTCTTAATTCATACCACATTAGTCAAATATTGTTAATTCTTTTAATTCACTGCTCTAAATCGAATCAAATTATAAGTGTTTTTTTCTTTTGGTCCATCAACTTACAAATGTAAAGAATATTTTTTTAAAAAAAAGAGACAAAAAGAGAAGAAGGTTTTTTCTTAAAAGAAAAAATCAGTCTCATGTTCAAGCCCGATATAAAAAAAATCCTCTGCAAATTCGGATTAGTCAAACTTGTGGCATCAATATCAATATTAAAGAAAATGGAACAAAAAACAAAATGTTAGGACAAAGTTGTCGGAGTGGGGCCGGCCGGCGTAGACGTATTCGGGTCGGGCCCGCCGATACAGAGGACAAATTCAACTTTGGTACCAACTGTATCAGTATATGTTAGTATCAGATATTTCGTCCTTCTTCATCATTTCTGACAGTACCGAAGATTTGCTATTGATATGGCGAGTTCTTATCTCTACTACACTAATTATGAATGGCAAAAACAATTGAATGGGGTTTTTATCGGTAGTTTTTATTTGTTTATTTCATAAATTTTCAGGCAGAAAGTGGGGAGGAATCAAAGAAGTTGCAGCTCTACTCATATTGGAGGAGTTCATGTGCATTTCGTGTCCGAATAGCTCTCAATTTGAAAGGTTATTTTTCCGATTACTTTCTCTTTCGAAAAATAGGAGTATTCTTTGTTAACCCTTTTTTGTTTTGCCTTGTTAGGATTGAATTATGAGTATAAAGCGGTTAACTTGCTTAAAGGAGAACAAAGGGACCCTGGTTAGTCTGTCCCTTTTATTTTTTTTGGGTGTTTGAGTTTTTGAACAAAGGGAATTGTTAGTTTTAGGATAGTTAGTGAATGTTTATACTCATGAGAAGTGTTTTCTTGGAAAATAAGTGACCTTTTAACTTATATTCTTGTATTTGGTATGTAAGTAGAAAATATTATATCAACTATATGTGTATATAATCTACACACACTATGGGAGGTGTGTATGGGGGTCTATGAGGTGGGATGTATTGGATGGTGGGAAAGAGAATCAATATGGAATGACACTTGTGAGTTTCTTTTTCTTGATTCCACTGGGGAAGTCATTCTCCTCATTTTAAGGAATCCTTTCACAACCACAACAACAACCATGCTTCACTCTCAAAGCAATCTTAAATCATAAATTCATCTTTTCTTAAAGCATGCATAAATCGTTTATCAAATTCATAATCATAGTTCATAAGTTTTTCTGTATAACTTCATAGTCAAAATCATGAATAATGCATGTGTTCATATAAATCAATTGGAAAACAATGCACTTGAAGTAAAATATACTTTCTTGAAATTCTTCTAAAATCATGCACTTTAAATTAAAGATAATAATACTTTCTTGAAATACTTCTTGAAAATAATGTACTTAAAACAAAATATACTTTCTTGAACTCTTTCTTGAAAGAGTAATTTAAAATCTTGAACATACTTTAAATGTTTTCCTAACGAATATATTTTCCAAAGATTTTGACCAACCAAACATGGGAAAAATGGAAAAACCATACCAAACACACCCTTATTGATCAATAGAGAGCATTTGGTATTTGTTAGTTAGAATGTTACATGGATCTGCCGATTTTAATTTTAATAGGATTAAAGGTGAGAAATTGGGTTTTGGGGGTGTTAGAGAAATCATTTTAGAATTCTTTTGAACCTTTTTTTATCTTCTTTTTGGCCTTTTGTAATGTGTGGAATAGAATACTTGAAGCTGAATCCCCTTGGATATGTGCCCACGTTGGTGGATGGAGATGCAGTAATAGCCGACTCTTTTGCTATCTTAATGGTGCGTTTTTCTTGTGCTGTGCCATTTGAGTGTGTAATTTTTTATCATTACTATGTTGGTGATGAGAAGATTTTTTGGGCAGTATCTGGAAGAGAAGTATCCCCAGCGAGCATTGCTGCCTCAGGATCGTCAGAAAAGAGCAATCAACTATCAGGTACAAAGGAAAAGTGGATGATGGTATTTTATGGCCATCAAGAACTAAAGTTCTTTAGTATTGATTAAAAAAAATAGGAACTATAGTTTTTTAGTACCGTGCTCTGGGGTCTGATTATTTGATAGCACTGTACGTATGTAGCTTAAGCAGCTGGACCGAAGTTCTGAATTTTAGTGATTTCATGCAGTGGAATGAAAATGACTTGTTTATTACCTGGAATCTCTGCTGAAACACTTCCCTTCATATTGAGAATGAAACAATTGCTTTTAAACCGAATGTTGCTTATTTTAAAATAAAAAGAACTTAAGATACCCTGCTAAATACTTATAAAAAAATAGATAGTATAATGTTGAATGATTTAGCACATCATTCAATTCTACTTGTTTTCAATCTATTTCCTGGTGAGGAATTCAAAGAACGGTGTACATTTTAAGTATTATCTTCTGATGACATAGTATTTCATTGTTTCATCAATTCGATGTGCCTTGAGTGACTAAAATTACATGGTTTCCTCGTCTCAGATGTCTATTATTTCCAAGTCCATCTTTTGTTGAGTCCATGAGCAAAGTAGATAATCCACTTACTCAGATGAAAATACCATGTGGCTAACGAAAACTTTGGGACTCTGCTGTCATCTATCTGGGATATGGCCTTCTTTGTTTCCACTTCACTAAAGTACTGATAAATCTCATGAAATAAGCTGCCAGAAAGAGAAATTTTAATTCTAGTGCATTCCTGTAGCTCTTTCTCAACCTTTATCCCCAGTCTCCTATGTCTTTCTGTTTGCCTATTCTTTCTTTCTGAAATATTATTTTGCCCAAGTTCTTGGAATTGGAATTGATTTTGCATATCTCCTGTGTTTTCCATTCTGCAGGCTGCAAACATTGTTTCGGCAAACATTCAGCCTCTACAGAATCTTGCTGTACTTGTGAGTTCAAATTATTATTCCGTTCACTGGTCATATAAGGTCAGTTTCATGTATTTAAAGATTCATACGATTTACTTTTTTTTTGGCCTTCCCATTCACAGAAGTACATCCACGAAAAAGTTGGCCCTAATGAGACGACCCCTTGGGCTCAAAGTCATATAACAAAAGGCTTTGAAGGTAACATTGCTCTTAGTGCCTTTGCAGACATTGCATGAATCAACGCTGACTTACTTCCTGTCCCATAAATATGTTTTGATAAGTATTTTGGTCCCATATACTGCTCATAGGACTAGATTTGGACAGTACCTCTGCGTAGCTCATGTTGCAAAAATTGAATGGCATACATTTAATTTTCGGAATTTTACAAATGTGCCCTAAGAAGAGCCTGAGATTCTTGGATGAAGACACTAGAATGGTCATTTTCTTGTATGTATTTTTGCTGTTGTCGAGTACCTAACTTAGCACTCGCTGGTATAAGTTAATCTTAGACTCAGTAAAGGTTGTTGTAGTAACTTCAGGCTAAATTACTGTTTCGCTCTTAGGCACTGGGTATTTGATGGAACTTCTATTCAGATGCTTATAACAGAGATTTTCTTTTCTGTTAGTAGTAACCCAGCCTATCAAGCAGGGGCAACTATTTGCCATTATCAATATCCCAGCCAAATTTGCATTAGCTATTGATTGGTTGGCTTGTTCTTGCAAAATGATAACTTTTGCTTCTGGTTGCTGAAATTGCATCTCCTTTTCTTTCACTGGTCCTGCTTGCTTGTTTTTTTCGTCCTCTGAATCTTGTTTTAAGATCAACTCGTCTTTGTAACACCCACATGCTTTTGCTCTTCTTGAATTTTGGATCAAGCTGATGCCTTTAGGAAATAAACCAAATTAATATCCAAAAAGTTGTTTCCTTGTAGATCTGTAGCATGTGTTTTAGATGCTTAGGTCCTTGGCATTTGTAATTAAAGTTCCTGAAGACACTTCCCAAAAGAAGGTTCCTGTGGCCACGACGTGCTAGGATTAATTGTTTGATGTACTACAGTTGATTGCAGTTCACCAGAATGAACTGATTTTAATCGTAACAGTAGGAGTTGTTAGAAGAAGGATTTATCTCAGTTGATCTTGAGGTTTTCTTAACAGAATTTTGCTTTTGCAGCACTTGAAAAGCTACTTAAAGATTATGCTGGAAAGTATGCAACAGGAGATGAAGTTTACATGGTTTGTTTCTTTTCAGTTCATATATTGCTGCCTACATTGCACTGACTGCACACAATGCTAACAGGTGTCTTGATATGTTTCATACATGTGTTGACCTTATCAACTCACTGTGCACTTGCAAGTCTTTTACCCCATAGGTCTCATATGCTTTCTAAATTCCTTCTAAATTGAAACGTTCATGAGCTTCCATCCCAATAATCAGCTATTGTACCATTTTTTGTCAAGTACAACGCTATATAAATCAGGAACCGTGACCACTTATGATTTGTTAGGTCTCATATGCTTTCTTAATTTGGTCAAAGAAGGTAAAGAGCATTCAATTCTCACGTAATAAGTAAGCTCACTAGAACTTGATTGTAAAAAAAAAACAAGTATACCTGCATGATGAAATAGTGATGACCTGATTCAGTTCACTCAGTATTACCTCTAACAGACCAAAACGATTGACACTTCTATTATGCCATATCGAATCCAATTCAGATGCTTAACTTGTTTTGCAACTTGCAGGCCGACTTGTTTCTGGCACCTCAGATCCATGCGGCAATCAAGCGTTTTGAAGTTGACATGGTAATGCCTTTACAATAGACATCCCACCGTATACATGAGAGTCATTTTCATTTCTATTCGCTTTCTGGTATAAAAAGAACACGGTACAATAAAGATTTTGTAAACCTAAAGAAGGGAAATTAACGTCTTTCTTGATTTATGTAGTTCAGTGTCTTACAAGCCTCAGGTAATTAGTATCTGATCTTGTGAATTTTTTCTTAATGGCATACATAATGAGTACCTAAAAGTTACTTCAGTTTTCTCATCTTGGAGTAGAGACAAGGCAGTGCACTACTACCTTTCTTGATCAAGATAAAGGGGTAGTTATTGCTGCTTCATTTCATTTGTCTTGGTTGCAGCAATCGATTGTTTCCTGACAGTTTACCTTTCTGTGAATTAGCGTCTCGCCAATCTGTTGCTTTCTTACTTTTTTTTTGGGTATATTTCTTCTTTTAATCAATTGTTGCTTTCAAGAAATAGTTTTTTCCTCTCAAATAAACTGGATGGTATATACCCACTTCACTTGATTTACCATAGTCAATGGTGGTACTTCCAATATTTCTTAGGTGAAGTTATACGCGTACATCTCTTCTCGCTTTAATGGATGTCTTCTTCCTAAAAGTTGTCAATGTAATGTGCAGAATCAATTCCCTACTCTGTTGAGGGTATTTGAGGCTTACCAAGAGCTGCCCGCTTTCCAGGATGCTATGCCAGAAAAACAGCCTGATTCCACATGCTGAGGCAAGAATCTGAGGTAGATTACTTTGGAGATTAAGAATATAGACTATATTGTATTGCCTTAAATAGTCATACCACCTGTGCACCAGCAACCACTTATGTATCACATACTAATTTGTTAGTATTTCTGTGAACAGGCCATCCATCTCCTTTAAAGTTCCCTTCTCAAACCACATGGCATAACTGCTGGACTTGCATTTTCGCAGAATTGTTAGCTGTTTGCTGCACATTCTATTCCTGAAGGCATTTGCCTTTTGTAAACTTCTTTACGATGAATAAATGTAGAGCTGTGTAACACTCGCAAACTTCTTTATGATGAATAAATGTGGAGCTGTGTAACACTTGCAAACTTCTTTATGATGAATAAATGTGGAGCTGTGTAACACTTGCAAACTTCTTTACAATGAGTAAATGTAGAGCTGTGTAACACTTCAGTTATGGCGCAGTCATGAGCTATTGAAGTACAGATAGTGAAAATGGTGTTGTACCTATATTAAGGAGCCTAGGGTGAACATTCCTCAGTCTATGTTGTGATTTCTGAGATATTATAAAGTAGTCTGCATGTTGAAAAGAGCAGATGTTTCTATTATTTTTTTTGTTTGGTTGAACTGAGTACTTGGTAGGCATATCATTAATCATCAACTCGGTAGCTTGTTGCGGTGTTCGGAATTATAGGAGGGAAAAAGATTTCTACATGGAACAGATATGTTGCATGTACTGTCATGGAAGAGTGATGATTTTGAAAATGAACAATGAGCAAACTCTAATGTTGAGTTGTATCTGGTGAAAGAGTAAAAAAACGTCCAGTCTACATCGTGCAAATGGATTAACCTTGACATCCCTTTGCTACAGTTGCACAAATTGTTAGAACGTACAAGCCTATGCTATGTTTTAGCTGCTTCTCCTATAGAAGATTGAAAGACTAGTTCATGTACAGAACCAAAAATGAATCTCAATAAATTACCTTAAGATGAAGGAAATTAGATGAACAAAAGAAATGACAAATTGAACATTAATCATCATCAGGAACGTACCAATATGACCGAAATATACAAGATCAATACACTAATTATGTATATCCAAAGGCATTGGACTATAAATATCCCTTAATCAATCATTCATGCCTGAATTCTAAGTTAAGCGGACCTCAACATTTTCCTTCTAAGTTACACGCCAAGCTTTTCTGTTGAGGTTATCTTCAACTTCTTGCATTTGCCATTTCTTTTCTGTCTCATATTTGCGGCAGTAATAAGTTTATATTCCGAGTGGGGCATCTCGCTAAGCTTACCGAACCATTCCTCATAAAAGTGCCACACCTCTGACCTGCTCAAGAGAAAAACCAATAACAGAACTTTAGCAAGGAAGTTCACATAGAGGAATAAGTTCGGATAGGGAAATGGGTGCAGCAGCCTACCAATATGCTAAGAACTGAAACGGTGCATACTTCCCATAAATATTTTCAACATCTTTTTGAACTTTCTGTATGGAGGAGGTTCTTGCATGAACCTGAAATTTTCGCAACAGTAAACCTGTCTAAGATTCCTAATAACATATGAATCCATGATAATTTCAGGGGAATATCACGTGCATGGGTGTAACATTGGCACAAATAATAGACATGCCTTTAAGTCAAGTTTGAAGTGAAAGTTAATACCTGTTTTAGATGCCTAATTGTTTCTGAATCAGTAGGAATCACATGATAATAACCCAAGCACATCAGTACATTAGCACAAGTAAATGGGCCAAATCCATCTATTTCTCTCAGCTGCTCAGCCATTTTATCATAATTGGACAAGCTTTGGTTGCTACAAGCTTCTTCAAGTTCTTTCAGCTGAATACTGCCTTCAACAATGCCCTTAGCAAGCTTTATAATGCGGCCAGCTCTATAACCAAGACCACAACGCTTTGCTAGAAAACTTTCATCAAGGCCTGCCAATTCTTTCGGGCTAGGGAAATTCCCAAGATGATTAAAAAAGCTCAGCTCTCTATCTTCTGAAGGATCAAGATTGAATGGTTCACTTGTACTTACTTGACAAACCTCAGTAGCAGCCTGACAAAGATCTCTTTTTTGGAGAACTTCTTTACCATCTGAAAATGCAGGTGCCACACTTACACCCGGTTTCCCTGTATCCACGATTTCTTCAACTTCTGTAAGCCTCTCCAACAGGTTTCTGGAACATCCATAAGCTCCAGCTCTTTTCCGTGATTCTTTTCCTGCTGGTGTTCGTGGAGCGAAATGCTCAGACTTAGAAGTAGCACCCTTCAACTTATTTTGATCAGCAAAAGAAAACGATGCAGTTGACGAGGGACAGTTCAGCTCCAACTGAAGCTCACATAATGCTTCAGCCATGCTCAACGTCCTTGACCACCTACACAAAGGAAGCAAAGATTATCAGAAAAGGCCACCCATTTATGAATATTTCTTTATTTCGATTTTACCAAACACCATATCAAGCTGCTACCAGGGCTACATGTCCACATTTTCACTTCTCATTAAACAATTGGTTCATTCTCTTATTTTCTTCAAAATCTTCACTTCCCTACTCAGCTTGCATAATATCACTGGGTCGACTAGAAAAATTCTTAGCATAGGTTTATACTACATTGTCTCTTTTTGATTAATGAATGTAACTAGTTTAATACTGCTACTCAGTTCAACTACTCACTGGCAATTGCAGAGCAGCATACACTTCACCATGTCCTCAAACAATGTCGGCGATCTAATCACTCTCCCAAATCCCCTCTTCTTTGCTTCTCCACAGATCTCCTGAAACTGTTTCACTCTTTTATTCTCTTCCACTGATAATCTCAACATTCGCCTCACTTGACCCTATATAACAGTAAAAGTAAACCCCAGCCAATAAACAAAGCCACACAAGGAAATGCAAAACGCACAAAATTTACACAAATACTTGCGGGAAAAAAGTACCAGTAGAGAGCGTTGGTGTACAGTAGAAAGGGAATCGGTACCGAAAACACGGAGAAGGAGTGAATGAGGAGAATCCGAGGGTTGAGTAATTTGAACGAGAACTGATTGTTCGTGATCATCGTCCTTAATGTTTTCGGAGAGGCGTAGTGGGCGTTCTAGGGTTTTGGAGAGAGTGTCCCAGCGGTTTGGGGCCATCATGAATAGGCCGTGGCTACATACTGCTTTTTCCAAATCGAATGTGGCGCAGTCTCCGTCTCCGTCTTCGAGTGGTAGCTCCACCACCAAGCTGCGGTGGCGATCGCTCTCTTGCCGGTGCTGCATTTTACTGTTGAGAGCCGTTGGAATGAGAGAGGAGAAAGAAGAAGAAATGATAAATCTGCAGAGTATTATAGCCCGTTACTTTTGGTAAATGTTCATTTTCGCCCTAAATCTTGTTTTTTTTTGGTATCGTCGAACCTCAAGTTCTTTATCCGATGAATAATTAAAGATCAATTCATCTACGAAAAATTGTAGATTGAGAATAACTCAAATAGCGAGCCAAAATATTACATTATTACTAATCGATAACATCTCGTGGAGATGAATATCATTTGAACATCCTTATGAAAATAACTAGTTAACCAAAATTGATGTCAATTTTTATTGGCCTTCATATCTTAATTTTTTATCTTTCGAATTAGTAAACTTTTATTCATTTTCTATTTGAAAGCAAACTTCTATTTATTCATGAAAGAATAATGTTTTAAATTATAGTATTGATAATGTTTATTGGTTACTTACTTTTAGAGAAGTAATATGTGTAGTTTGAAATATTTTTAAAGAAATTTGGATTTTTTTATTGTTTGAAAGTTGAGACGTATAATTTATTTACATCTCATGTAAAAATATGCTAGATATTTTAAATTTTATGAGTTTCTTTAATTTTTGTACTTTGTTTTTTTGTGTTTTTATGCTATTTTATTAAAGTTTATATTAAATAAAATAAAGATTCACGAAGCTTACATTTCATGTCTCTAGTAAAATAAAGCTTTATGAAGCTTACATTTCATGTCTCGAAATTTATGCTTCGCTGTGTATTAAGTAAAATATTTTACCTCACGTTCCTACTTATTAAAACAATAATTTTACATATTTTACCTAGAGAAAAATATAATTAATCACTTCTGAGTTATTTTACTCTAGGCATAATAAAAAATATAAGTTGTGTGTTATTTTATTTTAGGCACAACGACATAATGAAAAATAAAAATAATAATATTAAAAGAAAGTAGAAGGGTGTACTAGAGCTACTTTTTGACTTTGGTATAACAAATTAACAATCAGTACAAAATATAATTCAGGTATAATATTATTGATTTCATAACGATTTATATATTTTACTTAGTGCTTAAAATTCACGCATAGATTTTTGCTTATTGCGACCGTTAAACAATTCCGGGTCTATATATTAGACGGAGCCCCGATTGCCGATCCATTATGTCATTCTGAACAAACATAATTTTCAGAAATAATTTTTGACTTCTTGGAATGTTCCACTTTCGCCATGGCGCCTATTCTTGTTCTTCTTACTTCATTATTTTAAGGCCTATGGCGGTCGCTTTAGAGTTTAAATAGAGTATTTGAATATTTTAATGGGGTTTAAAAGTCACAATCTTTATCTTGGAAGAACTCTTCTTGATTCGTAGATACAGGAATATGTCCTCTTCTTGATTTCTCATACGTTGTAAAGAAAAGATTTGCTTTCTTGTTCATGTTAAACAACAATATTTCTTACCTGCACCCTTTAAATTCTTCCCCCTTATGATTAGTTTTTTTTAGGATGATGAAATCAGAAAGTGACATGGGGTTTGGATACTTGGTCAAAGTTCTTGATTTTTATCAAGAAGCCTTCTTCTTGTTGGCTTGTTCTTATTGTTGGCTTGAGGAATCAGGGTACGTAATATACTGTAAACACATTATTTTATTTGTCTTGACTTTGTTTCAACAGATTTTCTTGGACTCATTCTTTTGTCTATGCAGCGTGAAGGACAAGGATTACTTGCTGGATATTAGGAAGGCGTTATTTACAAGACTTGCACTGAAATATAGTTTTTCTTTTCCAACAAAAGGTTGGGGTTTTGGATGTTCAAAAAAAAGGTTTTTCTATGCTGGAAATGGGTTCAAGAAGTCATGTCTTTCTGCTGATTTTTGTATCCCAAATTCTGGCTATACTGGGACAAACAAACAGCAATGATGGTACTGCTTTTTTCTTTTTCTCCTGATTATCCATTTAAGATTACTTGATATGCACTTTCTTGTTTTTCTTGGTTAAATTCCCACATGAAACTGTTTCAGATTTGATTGCGGATGATTCTATAACCTAGGACTTTGATAGCTAGACTTGAGTGTATTCAAGATTCCTAACTGCTCAAAAGTACAAACAGCTGAATTGTTTTTGGGGTTCATGAAATAGAAACTAGTAACTATCGTATTCCATCCTGCTTCGTGGTTTATTCTATTTTTGGAACTTAAACAAAGCATGTTGTTTTACTTTCTTCGATGTCACATTTGTGTGGGCGGAATTTTGATTTGACTAGTTCTTCTTTGAACTTTGAGTTAAAGTGACTAATTCATCTGAAAAGTTTGAGGTGCCTACGGTCTCAGCTAGGGGTGGGCATGGTATGGTATATACCGAATTACCATACCATACCGAAATTTTCAATACCGTTATCTTTATACTATGGTATTTGGTATAGTATATGGTATACATTTTAATTTTTTTTGGTATTCGGTACGGTATTTGGTATTTAGAAATAACATACCGAAATAATGAATACCATACCGAAGTATATAATTAAATAAATAACATATATATATTATCAAAATACTAACAAATATGCAACCTAGTATTAGTATAAACTAAATGTGTAGATGTTAAAACTTTGACTACTCTATTTTGATTGAAATGTAATTGATTAAAAAAAAGAGTTGTTTGTAGTTTATTATGAATATATATTTCTACATGTGTAATGTGTTAGTATGATACAACTGAGACCTTTTTTTAATTGTCGAAGTCATATTACTCTATTATACGAGTATATATTAGTTGAAGTTGAACAAACTATGGTTACCGATTTACCATACCGTAGAATACTGAAACCGAACTTCAAAATACCGAACCATACCGAATTAAATTGGTATGGTAATGGTATAATGTTTTAAAAACCGAATACCGAAATTACGGTATCAAAATTTTCAAATACCACACCGTACCATACCATGCCCACCCCTAGTCTCAGCCTATAGTTCTTGCTGATTGTTAGTGGACTGCTGGCACTGTGTTGTGATTGATTGCTATATGCATGCTTGTGGGAGCTAGTATATGGAAAATAATACCAAAGTTAAGCAACAGGAAGGGATAAAACTAAGTCATGCAAACGATGAGTGAGAGAACTTTATGAACTAGCAGTTCTTTAGCATTATTGAAGACTGAATGATGGGCAAAATGCTAGGCAACACATTCCATTCAAAATTAAGCACATTCCATTGGTACTCAGAGTCATGTTTTCTTTATTGGGATCTTTTTCTGCCTTTACTCCCAATTTAGAACATAGGAATTTTTTTGAAATATGCTCTTCTTGTAGTTTAGTTGACCAAATTACTGATCAACCGAAAAGACGTCCAAAGTTAGCAATGCAGATATCGAGTATAGATTAGCAACAAACTTTGAAGAAGCTGCTATACTATCTAAATTTATCGTCATGGATTGTCTGTCGAAAAAAGTTATTGGAGTTCTTGTCAAATTTGAATGATTATAAAGTTTTGCGCTTTTTGTAAACTTGAGCTTTAAGAGTACATTAGTAGTTAGTGAAACATCTACCTTTTTGATAGTACAGTACAGAGGCCATTTATAATTCCTTTTATCATGCAGCCACTGCTCTATTTGCTCTCAAATCTAGTTGGAATAACTTGCCACCAAATTGGGAGGGGTCAGATCCTTGTGGTAGCAGCTGGGCAGGAATTATCTGTGACAACTCACGCGTAACCTCAATGTATATCCTCGATATTTGAAATTTCTGATTGTTCTGTAGCTTCCCTACCTTCCCTTCCTCATTGTTTTCTTTAACTTTCCTTTTGCAGAAAGTTATCAGGCATGGGCTTGGAAGGCAATCAGTTTGGAGATCTTTCATCATTAACTGCATTGCAAATTTTGTATGTTTTTTATTTTGTTTTTCTGTCTTGATTGTTAAGATATCGATGATAAGATTCCATAATCATCTTCAGTTCACCTATATTTCTTTCTCCAACTCTTATCTGAAGAACAACTGTAGTTTCATGTAAAAATCATCAAGATTGCTGCAGCTAGTTCTCAAAGTAAAGGAATGCAATATCCATGTCTTTATTTGCTACATAAATTATTCTGGCCTCATCTCTTCTTCATCCCGAACTAGTTCTTGCAAGTATTTGTAAGGAGTATACATATCATAAGAAAGATCAATCTTCCTTTCTCAACTAAAAGGAATAATTCTGCCATTTGGATAAGAGGATATCCACTGCTTTAACTAGTTTCTAACCTTTTTCTTTCCCCAAATTAACCTATTCAAATGATTTATCACTTTGCTTCTTTTATCGTACCAAATTTGGTTTTTGATGCACGCATTATGAACTTCTTTGTTGTAGGGACCTCTCGAATAATGTTGGTTTGAAAGGAACTCTTCCACCATCAATTGGAAATTTGAAGAATTTGACAACCTTGTAAGAAATCCCAATGGCCACTTCAGAATGTTCTATATAACTGTGTAGTCTAGATCCTGACTTCAGAAGCTGGTCATTTTATGCAGAATCTTAGTTGGTTGCAGCTTCTTTGGTCCAATTCCAGAATCAATTGGTTCTCTGCAGCAGCTGGTTTTTATGTAAGGATTTACTTTTCCAGTTTATCCATTTGCTTACCAGAAGTTTAATGATTAATTGCTTCCATTTTCTTTATCTGAAGTTTAATCATTAATTGCTTCTTTTCTGTTTACTTGGAGTAAAATTGTGCATTTCTTCTATGTCGGACTTTGGCAACTGAGTAATTATTCTTGCAGTTAAAAACAAGTTTGGTTAACAATTTTTTTTTTGCTTTTCTTATCAACGCTCCAATCAAATTAGGTTCAGTTCATGGGGAAGGTGTATACAACATTATTAAGATTGGATTTTGTTTGAAAACGAAAAGTTGCCCACAAGTGATGGATATATAAAACAGAGATTCTCTAACCAATAACTTGCAATGTGCCCTGCCTAGATTATGGAATTGTGCTGGAGTAGGATTCAGTAAATAGAAATTGAGTTATTGGAACTTAGTGGTCCAGTTACTGCAAATTCATCCCTAACATGTGAAGTAAATTAGACGAGGTGTGACATGGATTCATTTTGTAGTTTCTAATGAAAAAATGCTAGCATCTTTATTTTTTGTTGAGGATCATCGTATGGTCGTATAAACAGAACCAGACGACTGAGAAGTTTTCTCTATTTCTTATTATGTTCATTAGATTCATCATCTTTGTTTAAGTGTCTATGATATATGTTCTCTTTAGCAGTCAGCTTATTCTTGACTTAATTTCTTATCTTTTTTTACAACATTTCGACAGATCTCTAACTTCTAACAGCTTCACTGGGCCAATTCCACCATCAATTGGCAATTTATCTAAATTGTCATGGCTTGATCTGAGTGACAATAAAATTAATGGGACTATCCCAATCTCACAAGGTTCAGCACTTGGTTTGGATTCGCTAGTCAATACCAGACACCTGTATGTTGCCTCTCTATAAAATGTAACTTTTTCATTGTAGTTTTTTTCTCTTCCTTAGTAGTTGTATAAAATTTTATCCGTTTCTTGCAGTCACTTGTCAAAAAATCAGCTCTCTGGCTTAATCCAACCTCAACTCTTCAATGCAAGCATGAAGCTGATACATGTGTGAGTATGTAGGCAAGTTAAGTGTATATTTTCATTTTAAAACTCATATATCTGGTTAACTTAATTTACTTAGGTTTGTTAAACCTTTTGAGGAATAAATACATAATGACCTTCTATTACTTCCCAAGCTGAATAGAAAGTTTTAAGAATGTATGTTTTTGCTTCTTTTATTGTGTGCTTTGTTGCAGGGAGCTATGCAAGTATTTTACATTTTCTTTGTCTAGCATCTTTCTTTTGTCTCACCTTGTTTAGTTATCAATTGTCATTTGCAATTACTTGTGATATATAATGTATTTATCATGCATCCTTTATGTGTTTGACTTCCTTAACACAAAATGGAATAACTAACATTGTTGCTTTGGTCGAATATGTGCTCTTCTGCGTTGGGCTCTATGCCAGCACAACTATGTGCATCACTTTCAAAGTATGCTGTCAGGTTGTAATACTATAATATCCTTAGGAGATTACAATATCTTTAATGTATGTTCATTGTTGATGGAATATTCAAGAAGTGACTTTTCAACTTAAAGACCTTAAGAATGGAGACTGATGCTGAAGAAATGACGTTGATTCATAAGAAACAGCGCCATGCTGCAAGTCATTTTTCTCTTGATTTTGATGATACTTGGCTTCCTATTGATCAGGATTTTAGATCACAACCAACTGACGGGAGAAATTCCAGAGTCTCTGGGAAGTCTGCAGAATTTGGAAATTTTGTGAGTTCCCAGTGTTGTCAGAAATATTCGCTCAAGTACTTTCTACCCTGAAGTTGTGTTCATTTTCATTACATTTCTTGTCATGGCTACAGGCGACTGGACTGGAACTCTCTCAATGGATCTGTACCTTCCAAACTCAGCAATGTCACAAGTCTCAGTGAGCTGTATGCACTCAGTAGAGGATGTACCTAATCAATTTCTGTTGATCCCTTGATGTAAAAGTAGCATGCTATTGGTATTTTATTTTGAAAATAAGTCTTTCTTTTTTGTTTTTAGGTACTTATCCAATAATAATCTCAATGGATCAATTCCGGACCTTGCAAGGATGAACTTGCTAACCTATGTGTAAGTCGGTGTTTAGGTTTTATAACTATGAAATATGTACCAATGCTTGTAGACTTCTCTTATGACAGATTTCTAAGTTCTCGTTGAAGAATTGCTTCATTCTATTAGAGACTCCTTTCAGCAAGGATGTGAAGAATGTGATATACCTGGTTGATGTATTTACTTTCTTATTTTATTCCTATTGTTTACAGGGGCATGAGCAATAACAGTTTCAATGCGTCAGATGTTCCAGAATGGTTTATAAAGCTCCCTTTATTGAAAACAATGTACTTCTCTCTCACCTCTCTCTCATGTGCACACACACAAAATTAATTGTATCAAGTATAAAACCCTGAGGTGGAATAACATACAAATTCTCTAATGCGCCTTCCAAAGAACCTACACCTGTTTTCTTGACTACCACAAACATGCTTGATTTCCATTAGTTTGGCATAGAGCACTTAGGAAATCAATGGAATATTGTGTTCAGGTCTTACTCTGCTGTGCTTCAGTTGAATACCGTTGACTTGTTGCTAAATTTTAGGAAGATTTCCTGCTCTGAAGTCAAGTCTTAGTGGAAGGGTCAGTATAGAAGTTGAAGTGATTAGCCTATATAGTTGGCCTAACCAAAGCCTCAAGACAACATAAATTTAGCCTGATGAATTGAATCTTAAGTACGGGTCTTAGCACTACAGCCTACCAGTCAAAGAGGTTTAGAGAAAGCGTAAGCTTTTCATTCTCTACACGGGAGCCACACAACACACAGCTGGAAGTCAGAGGGCCCATGTAACCCATCTCTTTGTTCCTTATCTTTGTTGGTGAAAGGAAACAACAATTAAGACTGGGATATGCTATTCCAGATACTACTTTTCCTCTACAAGCCATTTATTGGACTTGGGGAATAAAATCTTATGGAGCAAATGAATTTTTTTCTTCGATTATATATGCTACTGTTTTAGATTATTTTGGTAGCACACTTTGCATCTATTGAGGAAATCTACTTTATAAATGTGAGCCTAAACAAACTGGTCTGCAAATCCTGTAGAGGAGGAGCTTGCTTTTAAGTGGCATATATCAAAATTTAAGGATACTTCAAGGAAGATAACTACTTGAGTTGCCTTAATCCTGGGGTTATTTGCTGCTTTAGTAATCTTTGATGGACACTGTAACAGATATATGGAGAACACAACACTGCAAGGACAAATCCCTGTTGACTTATTCAGCCTTCCTAACTTGGAGACTATGTAAGTTCACACTTGTTCTCTCATAAAACTGGATTTAGGCAGGGGATATTCACTCATTAAAATAACGACTTGGATTTAGGATCTACAGCGTCACTCTTACAGGAGACATTTTATTTGATCACCAATTGGTTATATATTTGCAGAGGATTAGCCAACAACAAGCTCAATGGGATATTGGATATTGGGACCAGATATGGGAACAATTTAACACTTGATTTAAGAAATAATTCTATCAAGGACTTCACTCAGAAAACAGGATACAACATGAATATATCGTGAGCAAAATACTTCTCTGTAATTAACCTTCTTAGTATGCACATTCTTCTGTCTTGGAGAATAATGTTATATTATATTTTTCAGGCTCTCTGGCAACCCGATTTGTGATGGAACAGGAGCAACAGCCAAATACTGTGCAATTCAGATTTCCAATGATTCCTTCTCATCACCTCTGGAGTGTCCAGCAATGTCTTGCAATTCAGACAAAACATTAAGTCCTACATGCAAATGTTCATATCCATACACTGGGACACTACATTTCTTTTCCCAGTCCTTCTCAAATTTAGAGAACTCAAGCTACTTTTCAACCCTTGCTGGCTCTATGATGTCTGCATTTCTATCCAATGGGCTTCCTGTGGATTCAGTTTCTCTAAGTGATCCAACAGTTGATGTTTATTCATATCTTCAAATTGAAGCGCAAATCTTTCCTTCAACACAGGACAGTTTCAATCATACATCAATTCCTTCCATTGGTTTCCTGCTCAACCGGAATCCTTTCCAACTCCAATATTTTGGACCCTTTTTCTTTACTTCTGAAAGTTATTGTTGCTTTGCAGGTAACTGAACATGGTTTAAGCAAAAAGCCAATCTTTTCTCTTCTTGTTCTCAAATTCTTTTCTGGATAGATTTGTAATTCTTATCTAGCTTAACATATTTGCTTATTTTCGTAATTTAGACGGAAAGAAGAAGTCATCATCACATACTGGTATCATCATTGGAGTATCGGTTGGTTGTGCAGTGCTTGTTCTCTTAACACTTTGTGCTGGCCTTTATGCTTTTCACCAGAGAAAGATGGCAAAAAGAGCTGGTCATAGCAGTAACCCTTTTGGTAAAGTTCAGTTTTTCTTAGATCTGCACCATTTTATCGATATTATTGTTTTTTGCTTTAAGTGGTGTTATTTTTCCCTCCCAATGATGTCTTCATCTGAATACAGAATCTTGGGATCGTGATACGAGTGGTGCTGTGCCACAACTTAAAGGAGCAAGATGGTTCTCATTTGAAGAGATTAGGAAGTGCACAAACAATTTTTCAGAATCTAACTGCATTGGATCTGGGGGCTATGGGAAGGTTTACGATTTCTCTTCTTTTTTTTTTTCTGTTCCTGCTATAAAGTTCAGCACATATTTAGTGTACTTAAGGTCTTAATTTTCCTTTTCCCATACTAATGGATGAACAACATATTGTCCATCTTATGATACAGTGGCATAAATTCGCTTTAACTACTATTTTAAAAATGCAATGATGGTCACAAGCTCTTGACTTGTTTGATCTTTGCTCCAACTAGGGGGGGGGGGATGGTATGTGTTTTTAAAATTTTTGGTATTCGGTATTTATAAGAAGAATACTGAAATACCGGATACGATACCGAAGTGCATAGTTACATATACAATTTATATATCTTATATAATAGTGGCAAATATATAAAATAGTATTAGTACAAAACTAATTATTCAGACGTTGGAACTTCGACTACCCCATCTTTATTGAAATGTCCTTTTTGTATAATTGATTAACGAAGGGAATTGCATGTTTGTACTTTCTATTCAATATTTCTATATGTGTAAGGTGTTAGTATGGTATAATTGAGATAGTTTTGAAAAGCCGAAGTCATAATTATGAGTATACGTAAGTTGAAGTCGAACAAACTATGGTTACCAATTTAGCATACTTAAAAATACCGAAATCCAACTTAATGGTATAGTATTTTTAAAAACCGAAATTACCGAACCGAAGTTTTCAATATAGTACCATGCCCACCCCTAGCTCCAACTATCACACTAAATAAACCTGTAGATTTTTTAGACACTAAGTTAGGACATTTTGACATCTGGTACACATCAATGAGAAGGTGACGAGGAAATTTTTTGAATGCAGTAGTTATATGTCGATATGGCATTAGCATCTTGCACATGGGATCACAAACTTCTTCTACAGATTCACATATTTTAAAGAAAAGTACGCCTTGCCTATATGGTGAAATAGGTAGAAGTGTTTAAGTGAACGGCGCAATCTACACAACTAACTCTTTGTATCTTATCAATTTAAAAACATTTCCCCATTTTCCACCTTTAGGAACGATTATGAACCAAACTAGTGTAGGATTTATTCAGCTGCTGAGGATGTAGCAAACTCAAAATGAAGTATCACTGTGAGGTAGTATTTCTTGGTGTGAAAAGTCAAAGGCAATAAGGAAATAAGTCTCTTGGTTCATTGATTTGCTTCTTTTGTTAGGTTCAGCTGCTGAAATAGTCGTTTCACCCACCTATATGTTTTACCCCAGCCTCATTTGTGTTATTTACCAGCAACTTAGGAACTACAAGAAATTGCTGAGGCATTTCTAATTGAACTACATTGTTATCATTCACTAATAGCTGATGTTCAGTCATATAGGACTATATCTTGATTTTTCTTCATGACTGACATATGCATTGCATGGTACAATAATACTGCATCCTTCACACTTCTTTTGCTAATTTATTTGTAGCATGTCAAATTTTCCAGACTGATACATGTAGCATCAACAGGTCTACAAAGGAACTCTTACTGCAGGGGAGGTAGTTGCAATTAAAAGAGCACAACATGGATCAATGCAGGGGGCTTTTGAGTTCAAAACAGAGATTGAGCTATTGTCAAGGATACATCACAAGAATGTTGTAAGCCTGGTTGGATTTTGTTATGAGCAAGGCGAACAAATGCTGGTTTATGAGTACATTCCAAAGGGCACTCTAAGGGAAAGTCTCTCAGGTAAAAATATTTTTCTGCATTCATCATTCCATATGTTTGCTTCTGAGGAAGCAGATGCTAAGTCCAGTCCAATCTGGCAAATAAGAAAGATTGATATTTCTTCACTAAAACAATATCAATCTGTCCACTGAACTGTCCTGTTCATACAGTGGAAAGTGTTTTATTTACCTTTGTGTAAAATTGAATTCATTATATTGCTTCAGCTCCTTTATCAGACCTGCTAATTTATATGTTTATTTAGCCATTGTCCTCCAAGGAATAACATTCCCAACTGAAAATCTCTCCATCACCATCATGGATTTTCTCTAGTATGATACGAGAATTAATATCACAGTGTTTGGGTGTATATACAAATTTAATTTGGTTATTCTTAATCTGCATATGGCTCTTGCAGTCGAGCCAAAATTCCAATTGGAGTGGACAAGGAGACTTAGGATAGCCCTTGATGCTGCTAGAGGTTTAGCATACTTGCATGAGCTTGCAGATCCTCCCATAATACACAGGGATGTTAAGTCAAATAACATCTTGCTGGATGACCATTTAACTGCAAAAGTTGCTGATTTTGGCCTATCAAAACTTTTGAGAGACGAAGACAAGGGCCATGTCACCACTCAAGTCAAAGGTACATTGGTGAGTATTACAACCTCAAACCTTGATGGATCAATTTGAGCTGTCTTGTAATTCTTATGGATTTGCGTATATCAAACTCTAAAATTTGAAGGCGATTGGTATATCGTCAAGGCTAATTTTCTTGATCATGAAATGACTGAACAACATGAAGAAGGATCATTTTGAATCCAATTAAAGAATTAGTCACCACATGTTATTCATTGTTTAACATGGTGATATACCGATATATGCAAATTTTGATTTCAAAGAACATTTGTAATTCCATAATGCACCATCCATACTGCTTCGAAATCCCATTTTCTAAGAATGTTCCTATGTAGGGATACTTGGATCCTGAATATTACATGAGCCAACAGTTGACTGAGAAAAGTGATGTATATAGCTTTGGGGTGGTGCTGCTCGAGCTGATAACTGCAAGAGCTCCAATAGAACGAGGAAAACACATTGTGAGACTGGTTGCAGAGACCATATATGATTCAAAAGATAACCGCAAACTCTACCAATTAATTGATCCAAGAATAGGTCCAGGTTCAAAACTCGAAGGTGTTGATAGATTATTCACATTGGGAATGAGATGTGTTAATGAATCCGGGGCTGAGAGGCCTTCCATGGGAGAGGCTGTGAAAGAAATTGAGAGTATCCTTGAACTGGCCAGCTTGAGCAAGTATACTGAAGGCGACCTCACTTCGGCTAGCTATGAGGACACAACTCAAGTCAGTCTTGACGATTTTTATAATGACAAGGCTTTTGATTATAGTGGTAAATTCCCTTCTGGTGGCATGAACACTGCTTATTGAAACTACTAAGGACGGACTATAACTGTGATTTACGTAAGTTTGTTATACTGAGCATGTAACTATGAATTACATTTTGTTTGATTGTTTGTTACTAGTGGTGCTTCTGTTCTAATACAAGCTATATCAGAAGTCAGAATTACAGATGGCTTCTTGAGATTTAGTGATCCTCATATTGATATTTGATCGAAATAAAGGTAGATCATACTGTACAGGACTACAGATGAATTTTATAGATCAAAAGTGAAAAACTGTAACAAATAAAGAGTTCTCTTGTTAACACTGACCTTTGCAGTCTGCAGCTATGTCAACAAGCACAACTAATTTAGGACCTTTTTGGCCTTGGACTATGAAGATTTGTTTTAGACAATTGCATATTTAGTTACAAGTAATTTACAGTATTCAATTTTATCAAGGGTTTACGCTTGGAGTTTTGGCTTGTCACCAAAGCTTACATACGTTTGAAGAAATCACCTATCATTTTTTTATTGTCTCTGCTCGGAGTTAAAACGTAGATATTCTGTGGTCCATTACAACTTCATGACTCCTAGGCTACCCTATTAAATGCTTAAGCATAATACATAAATAGATAGATAATTTATCTCACTCTAACTTACAAACACGTCCAAAAATTCAAAATAAAGATGATATAAATACCAACACGTCCAAAAGTTTAAAATAAAGAGTGTATAAATTGATGTTATGCCTTTCCTCCCAATTTGGTGGCAAGTTATTTAAGAGCAAAAAGTGCAGTGGTTGTCTCTTAGATGAACCAACAAAGATTGGTGGAGAACCTCCAACAATTCCGCCACATTTTGAGAACATGCATAGCCCAGAGAGACCTCTTAACTGGCAAATCTCTGCATACCCTTTACATCAAATCACTGATTCCACCATCTACGTACTTCTCCAACCATTTCATCCTTCTCTATTCCAAGTGTGGCCTGCTTACCACTGCTCGCAGGGCTTTTGAAGCCACACCTGAACCCAATGTCTTCTCCTTCAATGCTATCCTTAATGCCTATGCGAAAGAAGCTCAGCCCCACCTTGCCCACCAGCTGTTTGATAAAATTCCCCAACCGGATATTGTTTCTTACAACACCCTTATATCTGCTTATGCTGATCTTGGTTACACCCTGCCTGCTCTTAGACTCTTTCTTGACTTGAAGGACACGGGTCTTGCTATGGATGGGTTTACCCTTTCGGCTGCTATCACGGCTGCTAATGACAATGTTGATTTCATTACTCAACTTCATTCCTTGTCTATATCTGCTGGGCTTAACTCTTATTCTTCTGTTAATAATACTCTCATCACGTATTATAGCAAAAATGGGCTTCTTGATTATGCGCGAGAGGTTTTCGCTTCAATGGGTGAGATAAAAGATGAAGTCTCTTGGAACTCGATGATTGTTGCTTATGGGCAGCATAGGGAAGGGATAAAGGCGTTGGCTTTGTATAAAGAAATGGAACTTTGGGACTTATATTTAGACATGTTTACTTTGGCAAGTGTATTGACAGCGCTTACATCCATGGAAGACTTGCGTGGTGGGCTTCAGTTTCATGGTCGGTTAATTAGAATGGGTTTTCACGAAAATCCACATGTTGGAAGTGGACTGATTGATTTGTACTCAAAATGTAGTGGTGGTATATCAGAGTGCAAAAAAGTGTTTCAGGAAATTCCCTATCCTGACTTGGTCCTTTGGAACACGATGATTTCTGGATATTCACAGTCTGAATTGTGTGAAGAAGCTGTTGCTTGTTTTAGACAAATGCAGCTTGTTGGCCATCAACCTGATGATTGCAGCTTTGTTTGTGTGATTAGTGCATCTTCTAACTTGTCATCGCCATCTCAAGGGAAACAGATTCACTCTTTGGCAATCAAATCTAGCATTCCATCCAATCGTATCTCAGTGAACAATGCTCTCATTGCAATGTATTCTAAATGTGGAAGTCTGCAAGATGCAAGATTACTTTTTGATAGAATGCCGGAGCATAATGCTGTCACTTTAAATTCTATGATAGCAGGCTATGCTCAGCATGGACATGGAGCAGAGTCGCTGTTACTATTTGCATGGATGCTTGAAAGAAATATTACACCTACAAACATAACATTCATCTCTGTCCTATCGTCATGTGCACACACTGGAAAAGTCGAGGAAGGGAAGAAATATTTTGGTTTAATGACTGATAAATTTGGGATAAAACCAGAGGCTGAGCACTATTTATGCATGATTGACCTTTTGGGTCGAGCAGGAAAGCTCGAGGAAGCAGAGACTCTAATCGAAACAATGCCATATAATCCTGGTACAATTGGCTGGGGCTCATTTCTTAGAGCATGTCGAACACATGGTAATATAGAGCTAGCAACAAAGGCAGCTAACCACTGTGTTCAGCTGGATCCATCAAATGCAGCACCGTATGTCATGCTTGCGCACATGAATGCTTGTCTTGGCAGATGGGAAGAGGTAGCATCGATTAGAAAAGAAATGCGAGACAAGGGAGTGAGAAAGCAAGTGGGTTGTAGTTGGATTGAGGTGGCCAAGAGGGTTCACGTCTTTGTGGCAGAAGATAGTTCTCATCCGATGATAAAGTTGGTGTATAAATTCTGGGAAGATATGTCAAAGAAGATGAAGCAAGAAGGGTATTCTCCTGATTTGAGGTGGGCTCTGATGAGAGATGATGGAACAAGGCAGGAGGAGAAAGAGAGAAGCCTATGGCATCACAGCGAAAAGCTGGCAGTTGCTTTTGGGCTTTTATCGACCAAAGATGGTGAACCTATTCTTATCATAAAGAATTTGAGAATATGTGGCGACTGTCATAATGCAATTAAGATTCTATCTGGTATGACAGGAAGAGAGATTACAGTAAGGGATTGCCACAGGTTTCATTGCTTCAAGGGTGGGGCATGTTCTTGTGGGGATTACTGGTGATAGCGGATAAGTTTAGCAATCAGATGCTAATCTGATTCCAGTCAATTCATGTGATTGCCATGGGCTATGGAGAGTGAAGTTGTGAATGTTACACAGTGTACTTTGAGTTAGTAAGATGGACTAGATTTTGTACTAAAGAGTTCACAGCATGCAGCTTTCTGGTTTTTGGATTGGATTATTGTGTCTTAATCCATTTTAATCTTGTATGGTTAATGCTCTACATGATCTTAGATCCAGCCAGAATTGCCAATCATTTGCAATATATGTGCATTTTTGAGTAGGGGTATGAAGATGACAACCTCTTGTTCATTCACTGCAAGGTTAATTACAAGGCAAAATGTGATGTTACATCTTAAAGAGCTGAAATGGTGCATGCCTGAAACAACAAAAGAACCCTACAAAATCTGGGAAAACAAACGAAGCAGCAAGATGTTTAGTGTGTGCAACACAATCCCAGCTACCATATGGTAGGTCACACAGAGAAAAGGAAATCGTAAAAGAAATCATTAAGCTTGAAGGTGGTTGGATAACAACAAGGGTAGTATTTTTGACCATGAATGACTGAACAACTTGAAGAAAGATCATTTTGATCCAAGTAAAGGGTTGTCACCACATGTTATTTATTTTTTACGTGATAATATATGCAAATTTTGATATCATAAAACATTTGTAATTCCATAGTGCACCATCGATACTGCTTCGAAATACCATTTCTAAGAATCTTTCTATGTAGGGGTACTTGGATCCTGAATATTTCATGAGCCAACTTGTTGACCGAAAAAATTGATGTATATAGCTTTGGAGTGGCATTGCTCGAGCTGATAACTGCAAGAGCTCCAATAGAACGAGGAGAACACATTGTGAGACTGGTTGCAGAGAGTATATATGATTCAAAAGATAACGCCAGATTCTACCAATTAATAGATCCAAGAATAGGTCCAGGTTCGAAACTCAAAGGTGTTGATAAACTATTTACATTGGCAATGAGATGTGTTAATGAATCCAAGGCCAAGAGGCCTTCCATGGATGAGGCTATGAAAGAAATTGAGAGTATCCTTGAACTGGCCAGCTTGAACAAGTAAACTGAAGAAGAGCTCACTTCAACTAGGTATGAGGACACAACTCAAGTAAGTCTTGACGATTTCTATGATGACAAAGCTTTTGATTATAGTGGTAAATTTCCTTCTTGTGGCATGAACACTACTTACTGAAGTTACTAAGGAGTATAACTGTGATTCACATTTGTTTGTTATATCGAGTATAAGTGATCTTTGGTACTTGTGATTCTTCTGTTCTAATACTAGCTATATCTGAAGTCAGAATTACATATGGCTTCTCGAGATTAAGTGATCTTTGTATTGATATTTGATAGAAAAAAAGCTAGATCATACTGTACAGAGTCACAGATGAATTCTGTAGCTAAATACCTGGAACTGTAACAACTCCAGATTTCTCTTGTTACACTCACCTCTAACAAGTGCTATTAGCTGTATTTTTATAACGGTTGTATTTGGGCCAACTTGTGCGCGTAACGGTTGTATATGGGCCAACTTGGGATTGGACTATAATGATTATTGTTATTGTCTGTGGAATCTTAAAATTCTGGATTTAACATCATCTTTTTTCTTATATGTACATATTTTCTATGAGTATCATAAGCATATATTCCAAGTTCGAATTCATTCTCTATTTCGAGTTACATTTTCTCTTTGGAAGCATGTTTTTTTGTGCGTGTGTGGAGAATTATATTATAAGACTTGCAAAATGGAGACGAAATAATTTTCTCTGAGCAAATTGACATAATACTCCAACAATTCAAAATAGGAAGTAAGTACTACTCCAATGATTTAGGACTTGGGAACAACTTTCAATTCAATAAATTCTTGTCTAATAATAATAAAAATAAAAATAATTGTGATTAATAATTTGGGATGGAAGAAATGCTTTAAATACTATCCGGTATCGTGCAAAAGACTGCTTAATGAATAATTTGCACATTTCTCATATAACATTTGTAGGACAATTATTTTAAGCTGGTTAGAAATTTAATATATTTTTACAAGTCAAATTCACCTTTTAAAATTTTTTATATTCTCCTTAGCTGTTGTGTTTTAAAATAATATGAGAATGGTCTGGGTCCTGTGCCTAACATATTGTTTTGCCATCAAAAAACATTCGGTTTTTATCCCAGTATGTATTTACATTAAATCAAATAATTTAACGATATAAGTAATAAATTAAATTTAAAATGCATATATCATTTAATCACAATTAATTAAGTGCTAAATGTTATATGCAAAGACTTGTACGTTTCTTATATTCATTTCAATACCAATTGGCATCACAGATGACTATACTATATCACTTTGTTCAATCCTCTATTATACTTTAAATTCTTACCCACTTTTCATTGAGGAAAAAAAAAGGATTTCTCAAAATGACTCTTTAATAAGGTGGTTGGAATTTCTAAATATCTTAGGTTGTGTTCGGTACGAAGGGAAATGTTTTTTATTTTTTATTTTTTTGTAATAATCTTAAATTAAAAATATTTATATATAATCTAGAAAAATATTATATGAGGTAGGGATGTGGGATAATGAGGATTAAAATGAGGTGTGTTGGAGTGTGAGATGAATGTGGAATGCCACTTTTCCTCATTTTTAAAAGAATTCTTTTTTCCACAGAGAAAATTGACCAAAATCGAATCTGTGAAAATTGGAAAAAACTTATGAGGTGCAATAGCTAAACAAGTTATAAATTAATTCACGGTAGGTGAAGTAGGTAGGTTTATTTTTATAAAATTGGTCCCCCTTTGGTGCCGTCTCCTTAAAAGCTATTTATTGCTCTTATTTGCTTTTCATGGAAATCCTATAAACAATGCACGTTCTGGTGTTAATGTGAAATTAGGTCTTAGGCCTAATTCACACCCCAAAAGCTAGCTTAAAGGGTGAAGGATTGCCTAAGCCTTATAAGGAGTTTACCCATCTCATTAATCACCAATGTGGAACTTCTTTAAGACCCCACCTCACGCCCAGCGTGGGCAATTTTTTTGACTTTGGGGGCCCCAACATTGGGTGAGATGAGCTCTGCTTTGATACCATGTGAAATTAGGTCTTAGGCCTAACTCACACCCCAAAAGCTAGCTCCAAGCGAGAAGGATTGCCTAAGCCTTATAAGGAGTTTACCCTTCTCATTAACCACCAATGTGGGACTTCTTTAACGGTTAAGGATCATTCATTTCATTTCCAAAATAAATATTCATATACATGGATTAGAATTTAGAATATATATAGCTACGGGATAAATTAATTAGATAAGAATGCATATTAATTAACCTCATAATTAAGTACAAGTAAAAAATTATTCAAAGTTTTTTTGTCGTTTTATCATAATTTATGACAACTAGATCAATTTGTCACCTGGGTTGTCAATGACTGCTTCATCTTTCTCGTTTCGTTTGTTTTGAATTTCAAAACCTTATTACTTTAAAACGATTTCTTCTTTTTGAATTTTGAATATACGTTGATCTATTTTTTGCTACTTGTGTAATTTCTAGTGTGAAACCAACATGAGTTGTGGTGTAGTGGTAAGACTGTTTCACCCTTAATCAGCGGTCTTGAGTTCGAGCCCTAGGTATGAAGAAAATATTGTTGGGAGCGTTACTCCCGAATGGACCTTGCAGTGTCTGATATGAATTTAATCGGGGCTCCAATGTGGGCTCCGGACACTGAATGAAAAACTGAAAAGAAAAAAAAAACTCTAGTATGAAACTCTCCTTACTTTAAATAGTAAATTTTGTTTAAAACATTTTTCATTTCATGTCATTCTTACATTTTTCGTGGTATATGAAAAAGATTTATTCTCAACGAAATTTATCAAATGTATTTTAATCAAGCTGAGTATTTTTAATCCAATAAAAAGGTTAATAATATCATAAAAGAAGGAATTAGTTGAATGAAGGTATATATATGATGATTAAAAGTACTTTCAAGTGATAGAACTGATTTTAATGAATGAACAATTACATTTTTTTAATAGATTGATCATTGAATCATGAAATAAGTATTAGATGTGTTTAAAAGTAATGACAAGTGATAAGTGTTTTTTTTAATTAAAATGACTAAAATATCCCTATTAATTGTCGTAGGGATATTGATGATTTGGATATGGACATAGTGAATTAAATTACTTAGATCAATGCTCGTAAGATATTTGACAAAATGGAGGAAATTGAGACCAAAGCAACAACAAGTGGCTAACTTGTACTAATAAAAAATAATATTCAATACCTATTTTCACTTTGTTGACTTCCATAAACTAATAATACTAGTATACATACGACAACTAGGTATACATACGACAACTAGGAATACTTAATAATTTTGTTGGCGTGTGCCTTAATATTGCTATATCGGTATCTCTTATCTTCGTCTTGTCTTTTTATTTTTTTTATTTTTTTACATTGGTGGTCTGATTTTCATTTTCATGAATCAAACATATAAAAATTCTTCTTTGATAAAGAGTAATCGTGAGATTGGAGCACAAGACTTTTGTCTGCTTTGATATTATATTGAAGTGTACGACCATTTTATTTAAAGATTTAAATGATTGGATAAAATATTTTAAAAAAAAAATTATTCAACATAAAATAAAGCAAAGTTTGATGTATTTAAATTGGGATGGATCGAGTAGTAACATATACAATCCATTGAAGACAAAAAGGTCACCTTTTAGGTCAAACCATAAAATCTTCTTTTTGGCCTTTCTCCTCCCATCAAGGCCGGCCATGATGTGCATACTGATTTTAAATTTTAAGCCTGATATAATAACCTAAAAATATGTATCATAATCTAAAAAAATGTATTAATCCGTAATACTATTGATATTTATAAGTGAAACTCTAAAGCTTAATATATAATGTATGTATGTTAGAAGTTAGTGGCTGATCCAACGATATACTGGTCCGCCCATTTGGTAAAACTAGTACTTTCAGGTGAGCCATTATTATTAAATTTTGTCGAATCTGTAACTATAATCGTAGCTATGTGCCCATGAGTATAAATAGGGCAAACTTGTAGTCACAACCCATTGTGTCTCACTTATGAAATGATGAATTGGGTTCAGAAGAAATTCAATGCCAAACAAGACTAAGTCAACTCGTGAAGCTACACGGTCATTAATGGTGGGTCTCAGATGTACGTAGATAACACGTTCAAATTCACCTTTTTATGTGCTTTACACTATAATAACTCTTATACCAACTACTCAATCGTTTATGTCTATTTGTTTGATTTTGACTTAACACGAAATTTTAAAATGTAAAAAAAAATTTAGAATTGGAGCAGAGAAAGTAAATATTTATAAAATACTATAGTATATAATAATGCGTTGACATTGACATGATAAATGAGGGCTAAAACACATTAGCAAGTACCTATTGGCGTCTGCATTTAAATATCTTTTAATTTTTATAACAGCTTTCACACGCAATTCGATCTCTTTGGTAGGGGCTAAGCTAGTAAGAGGGGGAGGCATTCAATTGAATCTACTTCGTTAAAAAATTATTTCACTTTTTTTTTTCATAGTTTGACTTGACAAAAGAAATATAACTCTTTGACGAAATGTATAGTCTTAAATATGTAAAAATATTACGAAGTAATAGTTAGATTAGAAGAAATTATCAGGCGCATACGTCTCACTTTTTTTTATATAAAAAAGCTTAATTGTGGGATTCAATTTCCATGAAGCGTGTGGGAGGATTATTCAACAACCCCTCTTGGCAACTTCTTTTGAATAACTTAGTTGACAAAGACCATTAAAACATTAATTTTCCTAAAAAAAGAAAAACGACCTTTTAATTTCCAGAACAACTAGACTTAATCTAATAATCTGAAACCTAATCAAGTTGTTAATATTCTAATTAGGATATATCAACACCCAATATATGGTCAATTATTATGAAGAGAAATATTCAATATATGATTGATGCCTGTAATGAAGGGTTAATCTTTCCTAATACGTGTAATTTGTTGACTTTTGTGGCAAGTAATAATCTACTAAACTCAACGTGGTTAGTGATTTTTTTAGTTCAAATATTTTTAATAGGAGAAAAAATTGAAGTTGGAGGTCAATCATTGTGCCTAAATAATGTGAACAAAATAAAATAACATTTTGACGTAGTAAGATTTTTTAAATTTGTTTTGGAGGAGGAGGTAAAAGTCTATATTTTGAAAATTTAGAGAGTGAGTTGGCTAAATGGAACCATTCTCTATTCAAGTAGTAAATGCAACAGGTAGCTGTGCCTGTCATTGATAGATATTATTTTTGTCGTGGGGAGCAGAGCTTGAAAAAGGATTTAAAGTTAAAGTTCTCTTTTTGATTTTGTTGAGGAGTTGTGATTTTACTTTGTGAAGTTGATCACGTATATGGTAGTTTCTCGGGCAATGATACCGCGAATTCTTCTATGTTTTCTGGTTGTTTTGATCCATGTGGTGGCAATAGCAGCACGGACTAATCCTGATGATTGTAAGTTGATTTTGCTATTCTGTACAAAATATTTGATTAAAACTTAGCTTTCCTTCTTGTAATCATATGAAAGAGTTGATTTCTCAGAAAGTCACTTTTTTTTCCTGAAAAAAATTGGAATCAAGAACAAGAGTGAGTTGCTGAGATAATAACTATGTGTTGAGTGACCATATGAGAAATCTTGTGTCTGAATTACCTGGTTTTGATTTTCTCTAATGAGATAGGTCATTGTGAATTTGAGCATTTTAATGTTGTAGAGTTAGTTTAGAAAATATTCAAAAACATCAGATATTTCCTGTTCTCTTCTAGATATGGTCAATTAAGTTTCTAGCAAAGAAGAGCTGATTTATTATTTTATTCAGCTGCTGCTTTACAGTCTCTCAAGGATTCTTGGCAGAATGTTCCTCCCAATTGGGTTGGAGCAGATCCCTGTGGGAGTAGTTGGGACGGAATTGGATGCAGAAATTCACGAGTGGTTTCTATGTAAGAATTCGACGTGTATTCCTTTGTCAACTTCTTAAAGTTACAAAATTCATAAGGTTGATGTCATTTTTCTTAATTTCAGAACATTGTCAAGTAT
Organism: Solanum appendiculatum; assembly: GCA_018342035.1. Lineage (NCBI taxonomy): Eukaryota > Viridiplantae > Streptophyta > Magnoliopsida > Solanales > Solanaceae > Solanum > Solanum appendiculatum. Next base: position 904,976 of record JAGDQO010000431.1, on the reverse strand, counting down.
GAGTTTGGAAGGTCAGCTATCTGGGGATATCCAAGGATTAGCTGAATTGGAGACTTTGTAGGTTTTCCATTCACATTTCATGTTTCTCCTGCAAGCCCTTTTTTCTTATGACTGAGCAATACTTTGGGATAATTTGTCAATTCTAATTATTGACTGCATCTTATAGGGATCTATCATACAATAAGGAGTTGAAAGGATCTCTCCCTCAGTCTATTGGAAAATTGACAAAGCTATCAAATTTGTAAGTGATGTAAATTAACATCATGCATTCGTTTACCAGCTAATGTCGTGATGATATGCTAATGATCTTTTCTTAATTTCATGACAGGATCCTTGTTGGTTGTGGATTTTCTGGACCAATACCAGAGACCATAGGATCTCTGACCCGGCTGGTTTTTCTGTAAGCATTCTGTGGTACTCTTTGTACTTTGAACGCGTGACCAGGACGTCACATATCTTGCCAGAATGCGAAGAATTTTACTCATTTATTTGGTTTAAGCTGTTTGCACGGAACAGATACATGGCTCAGGGATTTCATATTTATATCAGCTTAAATTATGATTTCTTAATTAGCTTTTTTATTATACATAAGACCTGATCATTTTTCATTATTTGTCTGAACGAATGAAGTGATAAGCATCTTGCACGAACAGTTTCATGACAGAAAAAGAAAATGGTCATATATGAGCTGCTTAAAATGACTAATGTAATGCGTGCTTTGGTGGTAGCTGTACTCAAACTTTGGTCCATCTCTAGGACAAGCAATATGATTCTAAACAGAGAAATCAGTTCATGAGGAGTTTAATCCATACTGCTATTCTTGTGTTTATACGTTTCTTTCAATCTGAATAGTTGTGTTTTTAGCATATCTATCTGTATATGATTTCTTTCAATCCTTCTTCTGGTATACACTCTAAAACAGCCCCATTTTGTATTATGCAGATCTTTGAACTCTAACAACTTTATTGGAGGAATACCTGCTACCATTGGCTATCTGACAGAGCTTTATTGGCTGGATTTAGCTGATAATAAGCTTACAGGAACAATTCCAGTCTCTAGTGGGAGCAATCCTGGTCTTGATATGCTTATTCACACTAAACACTTGTACGCTTCTCCTTTTTTCTTGATATTGTTTGTCTCTCAACTGCATTTTCTAAGACTATCTACATTTCTTCAGTCACTTTGGGAAAAATGAGCTATCCGGTGAAATTCCAGCTGGTCTTTTCCATTCTAATCTGTCTCTGATACATCTGTAAGTTCCATTCTTGTTTCTGAAAGTAGTCATGCGGAAGAATTTTGATAATTATATCACAAAAAACTTCCCTTTCGACCGTGCTTTTTGGTTTCCTCATGGTGGTATATTCTAACTTCTAGGCTAGTTGAGAACAACAAGTTCACTGGAAAAATCCCGGATACATTAGGACTTGTCCAGACGATGGAAGTGCTGTAAGTATTGTTATCTTGTGCTTTCCCTTTATAGTCTAGTAAAGTTGCTTGCCTCTATATACCTTATGAATTGTTTGTGAACTAAGCCACTGGTCCTGTCAACAGTCGTCTTGACAGGAATTCATTTAGTGGATCCGTGCCACAAAATCTCAACAATCTCACACATGTCAATGAACTGTAAGTAGAAACTGAATTAATTTTCTGAACCTACTGCATCTCCTTATGATTTCCTGATGTAGTATATTTTGACCATATATTACAGACACATGTCGAACAATAAATTTGATGGTCTTTTGCCGAATCTCACTGGCATGAATGTCCTCAACTACTTGTAAGTTGCTTATCCTAAGTTTTTTGCCTTTATCCTTTTGAGTTGATAATCCATTATTGCTCAACGCCGTAATGTAAATATTTCACCCCAATCTATTTGTTTTGTAAATATCACCATCATGGAAACTTATTTTTGCAGGGACATGAGCAATAATTCATTTAATGCTTCAGATTTTCCATCATGGATCCCGAATATGATATCTTTAACATCATTGTATGCTCTCTCTCTTTCCTTCTTTTTTTTGTGTGTATGCATGTTTGGGTATGCACAGCCATGAGCAGGTGCACAAGTGCATGTGTATACTGTGCTAGTGTATGCCTGCATCCATTTAAATATGGACATGTTTCCTTTTTTCTTCTCATTCTTATGGATTCAATTCCTAGAAGTTATTTTAAACCGAATGAGTGACCTTGTATTGGCAGGGTTATGGAAAACACAGGACTTCAGGGAACAGTTCCAGCTAGCCTTTTCAGCCTATACCAGTTGCAGACAGTGTAAGCGTCCCTTTTATTTTGTGTCATTTTTGTATAAACTATATATTATTTGAAGATGAATTTGTCGTAACTGAAATGTCCGAACTCTGTATTATGCTAAGATTTGATGACAATGTGCTCATTGCTTACAGCATCTTGAGGAATAACAAACTCAACGGCTCGCTTACAATTGATACAACATATAGCAACCAGTTGCAGCTCATTGATGTGCAAAGAAATCTTATTGAATCATTTACTCAAAGACCAGGATACCCCTTTCAGATAATGTGAGCTCTATTCCTTGATTCTTCGAGCCATAAACCACCAAGTTGTTGAGAAACACATATGTTGGACAGTTCTTTGGCCTAGCTTATTGTGAGATGTTTTATATCATTTTCATTAGCTCATTTCCTTATGTTTTCCCTCTGCAGGCTTGCTGGTAATCCTTTTTGCAACGAAGGAGGAGATGGGACACAAGATTACTGTGTCAAAACTCAACAAACTGAGACATATTCAACCCCACCAGAGAATTGCTTGCCAACTGACTGCAGTTCTAATCGAGTTTCTAGTCCTACCTGTAATTGTGCTTTTCCATATGCAGGCAACCTAATCTTCAGAGCTCCTTCCTTTTCAAACTTGGGAAATATAACTACATATGAGACTCTCCAAAAGTCCTTGATGCAATCCTTTCAAAACCGTCGACTGCCTGTGGAATCAGTTTCCCTCAGTAACCCAACAAAAAATTTGGATGACTACCTTGTAATACACCTGCAAGTTTTTCCATCTAGCCAAGATTTTTTCAATCGAACTGGAGTTTCTGGAATAGGTTTTGTGCTTAGTAATCAGACTTTCAAACCCCCATCGTCATTTGGACCTTTCTTCTTCATTGGTGAAGGCTATAAATACTTCGATGGTAATATAACTATTTCCTTTTCCTTTTTTTTCACTCATTTCTCATCTCTTACATATATGTGCAGCCTAATCTATAATAATAGTATATATTTGAATTTTGAAGTATTGATGATAAAGTTTTCATGTACTTCTGTCCATAGAAGAATATACTCTATTTTAAGACTTTAAACATGAAGAGCAAATTTTTACAGGTCTAGTGTTTTGATCACTTTATCAATTCTTTCTTAATTATTCAACTTAGAAGTACAAGAGCCAAAGAAAGAGAATAAAATCCAAACTATTGTTTGGAACATTATGGAAATACATCTTAGTGAAGTTGATATTTAACAAGTCTGAGTCTATGTGTATGCTGTTCTCCAGGGGCATCCTCCGAATCAAAAAAGTCAAGTAGTACAGGCATTATTATTGGAGCAGCAGTTGGTGGTTCTGTCATTGCAATTATAGCACTAATCATTGGAGTTTATGCTTTCCGGCAAAAGAAAAGAGCTGAAGATGCTGCAAAGAGGAGCGATCCTTTTGGTAAGATTTAGAACCATCTAATTAGACCATTTACTTATTATTTCATCTTATGGTGGTTGTTTGCTATCTTTCTTCTTAATGCAGCATCCTGGGACTCAAATAAACATAGTGGTGCTGTTCCACAGCTGACAGGAGCTAGATTTTTCTCATTCGAGGAGCTCAAAAAATGGACCAATAATTTTTCAGAAACCAATGATATTGGTTGTGGTGGTTATGGAAAGGTTAGCTTTTATTGAACAGGCGCAACCCCCTCCCCTCTATCGTCATCATAACTGAAAAAATCAATATATAAAGAAGTTTGTTTGTACCAGCTTCTCTCTCCACTGAGAAGGAAATTTCTCGACTACAATTGGAACTGTATTAAGTTTTTAAACTGTAGAAGTGTGGCTCTACAGGTTTACAGAGGAACTCTGCCGAATGGAGAATTAGTTGCAATTAAAAGAGCTCTACAAGGGTCTATGCAGGGTGCACATGAGTTCAAAACTGAGATAGAGCTTCTCTCAAGGGTTCATCACAAGAATGTCGTTGGCCTTGCTGGATTTTGTTTCGATCAAGCTGAACAGATGCTAGTGTACGAGTATATTCCTAATGGCACCTTAAAAGACGGTCTTTCAGGTATATGTTGGTCCCTTCTTATTGATTCACAGAAGCTAGCTCCTTTTAACATGACCAAAACAGAAATATACCTGTCGAACATGTAATGAAATTTGTACTTGTAGGCAAGACTGGGATCAGGTTAGATTGGATGAGGAGACTGAGGATAGCCGTTGGAGCAGCCAGAGGTTTGCAGTATTTGCATGACCTTGTCAATCCTCCCATCATACACAGGGATATCAAATCCAACAATATTTTGCTGGATGATCGCCTAAACGCAAGAGTTGCTGATTTTGGCCTGTCCAAGCTTCTAGGTGACTCTGACAGGGGTCACATTACCACTCAAGTCAAAGGAACAATGGTGAGTAAAGATTCTACTAACGCCCTCCTGAACTTGTTTCGTATTAGAATATTATATACATGTCCTTTTGACGGTTGCCTTTTATTTATCAGGGATACATGGATCCTGAATATTACATGACAAACCAGCTGACTGAGAAGAGTGATGTTTATAGCTTCGGAGTGGTGCTGCTTGAGATAGTTACAGGAAAAGTTCCTATTGAAAAAGGAAGATATATTGTCAGGGAAGTGAAGACTGCAATGGACAAATCAAAAGACATGTATAACCTTCAAGACATTTTGGATCCTGCAGTTCGCGCAGGTGCAACTCCTAGAAGCTTAGAGAAGTTTGTGGATCTAGCACTTAAATGTGTTGAAGAAGAAGGAGCCAATCGACCTTCAATGAGTGAAGTGGTGAAAGAGATCGAAAACATTATGGAGATCGCGGGACTTAACCCGAATGCAGACTCTGCATCTTCTTCAGCAACTTATGAAGGACCAAACAAAGGCATGAACCATCCTTATACTGATGAAAGTCTCTTTGTCTATAGTGGAGCATTTCCTAATTCAGTAGAGCCAAAGTAAGATCAGTGTTTTTGTGGTTTTTCTTAGCTTGTGGAATTAAGATTGACACATAATATGCTTTGGCCTGTTATGTGTGTACAAATTGAAGAGAATGCAGAATGATTCAACTAATTTTGTCCATTGTACAACAGAGAAGATACTGAATTTTTATTTTTGGAAACATTTATTTTTACCTCCTGTAAAAAGTGTGTAAACTTTTTTCTGATATCAATTAGGATGATTATTTGTATATGAGAATTCACATATTTTCATTCCTAATAAAAATTGTGCATTTCAATGTTGCATCCATGCCAAAGTTTCTGCCATTATTTGTGAAAAGTTGACATGAGATCAATTTTACATTGCCATCTTTTTTATAACAGCCTTTCATGTAATTGCGGGAGAGAGGTTTTCTAACCCTTTACAAATTTTTTTATATGAAAAGACCATTTTCTTGCATTCAAATTGTAATAGAGAAAGAGATTAATTGAACTATTCTATTTAGTAGGCACAAGCTAGTTAGGAGAAAATGAGATCTTTTTTGCCATGTACAAAATGAATAGAAAAAAAAAGGTCTTTCAGATGTCTTAGGTATAAAAATGAAACCTGTATAAAAAGGACACAACTAAAAATGGTTCAATTGGATATTCTTTGTGAAAAAAATTGTAGAATATAAATAGGATAAAAATAATTATTTTAATTACACAGGGAAAGCAAAAGCAACTCCCTTCTAGAAAAAATCATTCTCAACACCACTCTACCAATTTTCTATAACCTTACTTCATAAAACAAAGGTAAGATCTGCTTACACGACATTCTTTTGGATTACATTTGTGAGATTACACTCGTACATATAACGTGATGAATCCACTTGTTGATACAAGGTATTAAATCTCACTTTCAACTTAAATAGGGTTTATCAACGTAACTCTCATGGCGTTCAACTTCCCTAAAGCGTGTGGGAGGATTATTCAACTGCCCCTCTCGATAACTTCTTTTGAATGACTTAATTAAGTAGTTGACAATGACCCTTAAATTTTGATTTTCCTACAAGAAGAAAAATTATCTTTTAATTTCGAGAAAAAAACTAGACTTTATTTAATTATCTAAAACCTAATCAAGTCGTTAATATTCATTTTATTTAGGATTAACAATATGGTTAATTATTATCATAAAAAATATTCAATATTTGCTCGATACATGTGATGAAGTTTTTTTTTTCCCGATAAATTCGGTTTAGGGGAAGAGGATTACAATTCATTTTAAGTAGTCAACCAACTGAGTTACTGAGTAGGATGACAATAGGGCGGATGAAGCCTTGCATACGCATCTCAAGTTGAAAGAGTAATATCGTCTCTGAAAAAACAAGCCATGGTTATTTTAAAATTTTTCTTATTTTGAACTATGAACTTTTTATATCTTTAGTAAAGGATCCATTATGTATATGTATATAAACTACAAAAATTTAGCATGTTGATATGCTCAAGTTACCAGGGAAAAAGAATGTTAAAAGTTTAGATTCGAACATGGCAATGAAAACTTTTAGAAAGAAACTATAATGTGAATGCGACTATGCTAGGAGAAATATATTTTAAAGTATGTATCACTGTGACACAATTTATGGTCTAGAGGACAAATCTATATATATTTCTCTGACAATGTATTTTGATTTGCTCTGCCTCATTTAAGCATTGGGATGCCCTAATTGTCACTCCTACTACTAAGATTTCCCTATCTCTTATTTTGAAACTTTAGAGAGTTAGACCATCTCCGACCACACTTTATTTTATTTTCCATTCTCTATATTTGGAGAGTAAAATATAGAATTGGATCTCCAACCACACTCTAAAAACCATCTATTCTCTGATTATAGAGAGGTGAATAGTAGTTCTCCAAATTTGGAAAACTACTATTCATCCTCTTTATTTCACTTTTTCATTATTTTAATATTATTTTGTTATTAACATATTATTTTTCATATAAGACTATTAATTAAATTTCTAATATTCGTAATTCTTTTTAAATGTAATACAATATTTTAAAAAATATATATTATTTAAAATATACTACTTTCATCCCGAATTAACAATATTTTAAATATATTTTTTCAATTTTCGTCACTTTAAGTGATAATTTAATATTATTATTAAATTTCACTATGAAGAATACACAAAATTTAAATGACAAGATGAAAATTTTAATTCAAAAATACAATACATAACTTAATAATTTAAATACAAGATAACAATACAATCCATAACATAATAGTTTTAAAAATCACGACAATAATTTAGTAATTCGGTAGGTCATTTTCAGATTTAACATTATTTGGAAAAAAATTAGTATATGATCCAGAGAATTGTTGTGCTTGTGATTGCGGTTGTGCTTCTTGATTTCTTTTTTCAATTATTCGTAGTTGTTCTTTAAAATTTTAGAATAAAATATAATTTTATATTAATAAAGAATTTGAAAAAATATATTATATTACATGAAAACTATATAGGGTGATTATTTTGAAAAAAATAAGAAGAAAGGATTTATATTATGAAATAAGAAAATGAAATAGAAATAATAATATAATATTAAGGAGAGAGAAAAAGATTAATAGAGAATTGGGTTGGAGTTGGTTATATGCAAAAACAAAGAGTGTACGGTTGGAGATGCCTTTAGTTGGCTAAATGGAACAATCCCTTATTCAACTCCTTTACTAGTAAATGTATCAGATTGCTGTGCCTGTCATTGATAGGAAGAAGTTGAAAAGGGATTTGAAGTTAAAGTTGTCTTCTTGATTTTAATTTGTGAAGTTGACCACATATATGGTAGTTTCTATGGCAATGATGCTGCGTCTGTTTTCTGGTTGTTTTGATCCATGTTCTGGCAGTAGCAGCGTGGACTAATCCTGTTGATTGTAAGTTGCTTTTGTTCTTCTCTATCAAATGTTTCTTAACCAGTGTACCGAGATACTTGATTGTCTGTGAGTGCTAGTGTTCAAATCTTAGTTTTCCTTTCTGTAATCATATGAAGAACTTGTCTCTTAATTACACAAGTAATAATAAACCAGACATTATGGAAAATATTCAATAATCTTGAGGGAACATTAAATATTTCGTGTTTCCTTCTAGATATGTCAATTAAGTGTTCTAGTAGAGAAGAACTGATTGAATATTTTATACAGCTGCTGCTTTAAAGTCTCTAAGGGATTATTGGTATGGTCCTTCCAATTGGACTGGAGAAGATCCCTGTGGGAGTAGTTGGGAAGGAGTTGGATGCAGAAATTTACGAGTGATTTCTATGTAAGAATTTGATATGTATCCCTTTGTCAACTGCTTAAAATTACAGAAATCATATGGTTGATGCCATCTTTCTCAATTTCAGAACACTGTCAAGTATGGGTTTGAATGGTCAGTTATCTGGAGACATCCAAGGATTATCTGAATTGGAGACTTTGTAGGTCTTCCTTTCACATTTCATGTTTCTCCTTCACTCCCTTTTTTCTTATGACTGAGCAATACTTTGGGATAATTTGTCAGTTCTAATTATGGACTGCTCCTTATAGGGATCTATCTTACAACAAAGATTTGACTGGATATCTTCCTGAGTCTATTGGAAAATTGACAAAGCTTTCAAAGTTGTAAGTGGATGTGAATAATCATCGCTCAAGTATTCACTTACCAGCTAATCTCGTGATAATATGCTGATGTTCTCTTAATTTCATGACAGGATCCTTGTTGGTTGTGAATTTTCTGGACCAATACCAGCCTCCATAGGATCTCTGACACGGCTGACTTTTCTGTAAGCATTCAGTAGCACTCTTTGTACTTTGAACGCCGACCAGTACGTGACATATTTTACCAGAATGCAAGGGTCATATGTGAGCTGCTTAAAATTGTTAACGTAATGCGTGCTTTTGGTGCTAGCTGTACTCAAATTTTGGTCCATCTCTAGGACAGGCAATGTACTTCTAAACAGAGAAATCAGTTCATGAGGAGTTTAATCTATACTGCTATTCTTATGTTTTATATGTTATCAAAAGTTGAACTGTTGTGTTTACCATATCTATTTGTTTATGATCTCTTTCAATCCTTTTTCTGGTAAATGCTCTAAAACAGCCCCATTCTGTAATATGCAGATCTTTGAACTCAAACAAATTTACTGGAGGAATACCTGCTACCATTGGCTATCTGACAGAGCTTTATTGGCTGGATTTATCTGACAATCAGATTAAAGGAAAAATTCCAGTCTCTAGTGGGAGCAACCCTGGTCTTGATATGTTTGTTAACACTAAACACTTGTACGCTTCTCCTTTTTCTTGATACTGTTTTGTCTCTCAACTGCATTTTCTAAGATTATTTACATTTCTTCAGTCACTTTGGGAAGAATCAGCTATCCGGTGAAATTCCAGCTCGTCTTTTCCATTCTAATATGACTCTAACACATCTGTAAGTTCCATCAAATAGGAGAATAAAGTGAACAAATTATTTTGTCCATAAATATTTGAGACCTCACTTGCAGTTGAGCTCGCCTTTTGATACTCTTGTTAGTTCATGTTTTTACTTCTGAGAGTAGTCATGTGAAAAGAAGCTTGATAATTATATCACAAACAACTTTCCTTTACGGTTTCCTCATGCTTGTATATTCCAACTTGTAGGCTAGTTGAGAACAACAGGTTTAGCGGGGTAATCCCAGAGACATTAGGATTTGTCCAGACAATGGAAGTGCTGTAAGTATTGCTATCTTGTGCTTTCCCTTTATAATCTAGTAAAGTTTCTTGCTCTCTATGCCTTATGAATTGTTTCTGGGTATTGCAATAGTCGTCTTGACAGGAATTCGTTCAGTGGATCTGTGCCACAAATGCTCAACAATCTCACACATGTCAATGAACTGTAAGTAGAAAATGAAACAATTTTCTGAACCTACTGTAGGTCCTCTTGATTTTTTGAAGTAGTATATTTTGACCATGTATTACAGCCAAATATCAAACAACAATTTGAATGGCCTTTTGCCGAATCTCACTGGCATGAATGTCCTCAACTACTTGTAAGTTGCTTATCCCAAGTTTTGTGCCTTTATCCCTTTGAGTTGACAATCCATTATTCTCAACATAGTACTATAAATATTTCTCCCCAATCACGGGCACTTATTTTTTGCAGGGACATGAGCAGTAATACATTTAATGCATCAGATTTTCCATCATGGATCCTAAGCCTGCAATCATTAACAACATTGTATGCTCTCTCTCTCTCTCTTTCTTTTCTTTTTCGTATGTGTGTTTGTGTATGCACGACCATGAGCACGTGCATGTGTATACGGTGCTCGTGTATATGCCAGCATCCGTTTGAATATGGACTGATTTCCTTTTTTTCTCATTTTTATGGATTCAATTTCTAGAAGTTCTTTTTAACCTTATGAATGGCCTTGTATTGTCAGGGTAATGGAAGACACAGGACTTCAGGGATCAGTTCCGGCTAACCTTTTCAGCCTACACCAGTTGCAGACAGTGTAAGTGTCCCTTTTACTTTGTGTCGTTTTTGTATAAACTATTGATTGAGTATCTGAAGTTGAATTTATCTAAGCTGAAATTTCCTAACTCTGTATTATGGTGATATTTGTTGACAATGTGCTCATTGCAGCATCTTGAGGAATAACAAACTCAACGGCTCACTTGAGATTGAAACCACATATAGCAACCAGTTGCAGCTCATTGATGTGCAACATAATCTTATCGAATCATTTACTCAAAGACCAGGGTATCCCTTTCAGATAAAGTAAGCTCTATTCCATGATTCTTCAAGCCATAAAACCTCCAAATTGATAAGAAACACCATACGCTGGACAGTTCTTTGGCCTAGCTTATTGTGACATATGATTATTCTATGCTAAACTTGACTATATAATTTTTATTAACTCATTTCTTTACTTTTTCCTATGCAGGCTTGCAGGCAATCCTTTCTGCAATGGATGAGGAGAAGGGATAGAAACTTACTGTATGGAAACTCAACAAACTGAGACATACTCAACCCCACCAGAGAATTGCTTGCCAACTGTGTGCAGCTCTAATCAAGTTTCTAGTCCTACCTGTAAATGTGCTTTTCCATATACAGGCAACCTAGTCTTCAGAGCTCCTTCTTTTTCAAACTTGGGAAATAGAACTACTTATGAGACTCTCCAAAAGTCTTTGTTGCTCTTATTCCAAAAACGTCAACTGCCTGTGGAATCAGTTTCCCTCCGTAACCCAATAAGAGATTTAGATGACTACCTTGTAATACACCTGCAAGTTTTTCCATCTAGCCAAGATCGTTTCACTCCGACTGGAGTTCTTGGAATAGGTCATGTGCTTAGTGCTCAGATTTTCAAGCCCCCATCGTCATTTGGACCTTTCTTCTTCGTTGGTGAAGTCTATGAATACTTCGACGGTAATAGAACTATTTCCTTTTCCGTTGTTTCACTCATTTCTCATCTCCTACGTATATGTGCAGCCTAATCTATAATTACAGAAAGTTGGTGGCTGAAGAAACAATATATATTTGAAGTATTGATGATTAAGTTTGTATGTACTTTTGTTTGACAGAAGAAGTTACTCTATTTTTAAAACTTTCGAAAGTGAATATTAATTATTACAGGTCTAGTGTTTTGATCACTATATCAATCCTTTCTTAAGTATTCAATTTAGAAGTACAAGACCCAAAAAAATGTGTCTAGTCATTGAGACAAAGATACGATAAAAAACTAAAAATTTAGGCTACGTACATGTGATGGATCAACTTTCGTTCATTGTTACTAGTGACTTTTCTGTTAGAGTTTGCATAAACTTCAATGGATTTATTAATAATGTTTTAGTATAGATGCAGGTTACTCTGATCGATCTCCTTAGAAAAACTTGTTCAGTAATTGACAGCTGAAAATTCAAATTATTGTTTGGAACATCATGGAACTACATCTTAAGGTTTCATGTTACTGAAGTCTGAGTCTGTGTTTGCTGTTTTCTAGGGGCATCCACCGGATCAAAAAAATCAAGTAGTACAAGCATTATTATAGGAGCTACAGTTGGTGGTTCTGTCCTTGCAATTTTAGTACTAATCAGTGGTATTTATGCTTTCCGGCAAAAGAAAAGAGCTGAAGATGCTGCAAAGAGGAGCGATCCTTTTGGTAAGAGTTGGAACTAACTATTAGGCCATTTACCTATTACTTCATCTTACGGTGGTTGTTGCTATCTTTCTTCTTAATGCAGCATCCTGGGACTCAAATAAACATAGTGGTGCTGTTCCACAGCTGACAGGAGCTAGATTTTTCTCATTTGAGGAACTCAAAAAATGGACCAATAGTTTTTCAGAAACCAATGATATTGGTTGTGGTGGTTATGGAAAGGTTAGCTTTTATTGAATCAGTGTGGACCCCCCTGTCTCCCTGCTTCCCTCCACCATCATCATAACTGAAAATATCAATATATCAAGAAGTTTGTGTTTCATCCCACAATCATGGAGACTGCTCTTATACACCAAGCATGTGTTTTGTTAGCAGTATTGCAGCCTTCATTCGTTCTGATCTTAATCATCTTTGCCTTAGTACTACCCTTCTCTTTGTCGAAGTGACAGGCTATTTACAGAAGATAATGAACTGATTGTATATTTAGATGGAGAAATCTTGACTCTTCCACCCAAGATATTCACATTTTTTGGTTTTGGATGTAATATAATAGCTAATCTGTCTGATTATTAAGATGCGGTATGTATAGATATTTTTTATCTTGTTTGTACCAGCTTCTCTCTCCACTGAAAAGAAAATTTCTTGACTAAAATTGGAACTGTATTAAGTTTTTAAACTGTAGAAGTGTGGCTATACAGGTTTACAGAGGAACTCTTCCGAATGGAGAATTGGTTGCAATTAAAAGAGCTCTACAAGGGTCTATGCAGGGTGCACATGAGTTCAAAACTGAGATTGAGCTTCTCTCAAGGGTTCATCACAAGAATGTCGTTGGCCTCGCTGGTTTTTGTTTCGATCAAGCTGAACAGATGCTGGTGTACGAGTATATTCCTAATGGCACCTTAAAAGACGGTCTTTCAGGTATATGTTGATCCCTTCTTATTGATTTATTGAAACTAGCTTCTTTTAACTTGGCCAAAATGGAAATGTAATGAAATTTGTACTTCTAGGTAAGGCTGGGATCAGTTTAGATTGGATGAGGAGACTGATGATAGCCATTGGAGCAGCCAGAGGTTTGCAGTATTTGCATGACCATATCAATCCCCCCATCATACACAGGGATATCAAGTCCAACAATATTTTACTGGATGATCACCTAAATGCAAAAGTTGCTGATTTTGGCCTGTCCAAGCTTCTAGGTGACTCTGAAAGGGGTCACATTACCACTCAAGTCAAAGGAACAATGGTGAGTAAAGATTCTACTAACGCCCTCCTGAACTTGTTTCGTATTAGAATATTATATACATGTCCTTTTGACGGTTGCCTTTTATTTATCAGGGATACATGGATCCTGAATATTACATGACAAACCAGCTGACTGAGAAGAGTGATGTTTATAGCTTCGGAGTGGTGCTGCTTGAGATGGTTACAGGAAAAGTTCCTATTGAAAAAGGAAGATATATTGTCAGGGAAGTGAAGACTGCAATGGACAAATCAAAAGACATGTATAACCTTCAAGACATTTTGGATCCTGCAGTTCGCGCAGGTGCAACTCCTAGAAGCTTAGAGAAGTTTGTGGATCTAGCACTTAAATGTGTTGAAGAAGAAGGATCCAATCGACCTTCAATGAGTGAAGTGGTGAAAGAGATTGAAAACATCATGGAGATCGCGGGGCTTAACCCGAATGCAGACTCTGCATCTTCTTCAGCAACTTATGAAGGACCAAACAAAGGCATGAACCATGCTTATACTGATGAAAGTCTCTTTGTCTATAGTGAAGCATAATTCTGTCATCTTGTATTCTTTCAATTGCATTACAAAAAAGCACAAGAAAAAGAGAGACGCCAACGTGCATTGATATCAATCCCCTGGATGAAATGAAGCTGTTACAGTGGTTACATTCCTTTCCTTCATCCCAGCAGCAAATGTCCAATTCGGATTGTGCCCTGATGACCTGATCCATAATTTAACATGTTATAACAGATTACTTACTACTTCATGCATCCGTCTCATTTTATGTGAAGGTGTTACTGTTTAGAGAGTCAAATATAGTTTTTTGAATATGTAAATTTTTTTAAAACGTGAAGAATGTATACCGAAATTCATAATTAAAAATGAAGTGTTTTGACCTTGTACTCCGAACTTCCTCATGTAAATGGGGATAATAGGGACGGTTTATTTTATGTAAGCAGTAAATGTTTATCATATAGAGTTACTCCCTGTCTCGCTCCGTTTTAAAAAGAGAAAAAAATAAAAGAAGAGAAATGTGTCGATATCTTTTTCTCATTAAATTCTATCCAAAATATCAATATAGAAAAATTTACTCTTAGATGAGGCTAGTTGCCAAATTCCCTTTCGTTGAACAACCAATAATGAGTAGTGAGTGAACCCACCTCATTAAGACCAACATATCTGCTTTAATCAACACAATGGACTTAAAGAAAAAACCAATATTAAAGCCACAATAAGTGATAGGCAACTTACATATTTGGCCGCTCGAAAAAAAATCGCAAGTTAAATATATAAAAATATCTATTATATATTCTCTTTTCATTAATTTTTACTTATGATATATTATTTAAGAAGATATAAATAGAATAGTTATTTTACTATATAATTACCCCTAATATTATAAGTCATCTTACTCATTGAACAATGAATTGAAATTAATTAGTACTTAATAATAAAGGACAAAATAAATATAAAATAATAAATTATCTCTTGATTTTTAAAGCTGAAGAAGTAAAAATGGGGAGGGAGTATTTTGTATCAAAAATGTAAATATATATATATATATACTATATTTACTTTTATGTTTCAATTTCTGTAAATGAAAGGTGGGTAAATGATCAACCTATAAATAATCGTCGTTGGGTTCGATAAACTGAAAACTAATGAACAAAAGTGCAAAAAACGATGCCTTAAGACAATTGCTTGGTGGTGTCAAAATGAACTCAAACATAGGTAATTCGTCCAATTCGTCTAGAAATTTAAGGGTTGAAATCAAGATAATTTGAATTGGGTTCACTCTCAACCCACTCAAGTCTTAATCCAGTTTAAGAGAATCCTCAATTGAGCCGAATTCAATCTCCAATTTCAACTCGTTTTAAGACTCTTTATGTGCATTTCTTTATTGAAGGTATGAATTATTATCTATTTAATATCTTTTATTATTTATCTATCCATTTGTGAATTTTTTTTTTTAAAAAATCTTGAGTTGAAATTCAAATTGTGGTTATAAAAGTTAAATATCAATATGTTAAAATTATTGAGATTAAACGGGTCAAATTGGGCGGGTCAAGACCCAACCCATTTTTTAGCCCATTTGAGCCCAAAGTAAACTTGGGCGGGTCAGGACCCAACCTGATTTCTATTTCAACACATTTTAATATTTCCAATTTTAACTCAACCCACCCATTTGACACCCCTACATAATATTCCCTCTAGTGAATTACTCTCTAAGTGAATTTTTAGGCTTTTTCATTGTTCAAAATTCAAGAAAGATGCTTGATTTTTTTTTTCATATGTCCTTTCATTTATTGAAGTTTTATATTTTCTAAGAGATAAATTACACTATTTAGAAAGTTATATTTATGATTTCACAAAGGGTAATAATGAAAATTATGATTCAAATAATGTCCTTAAATGCTTTTTCTTAATGTGTGCATTATTTCACAAATTCAATTAATATGGAAATAATGGAATAAAGAGAGAATTGAGGAATGACACGCCTTTAAGAAAAAAAATTAAAAACATAAATCAAACGTTATTTTCCACTATAATCGTTTTGATTATTTTTTAATTAGTTAAGAACATTATTAAATATAAGGACCAAACAGTTCTCTTAAATTTTAAAAATTCACTTATTTTGAACACTAAAAAATTACTCAAAAATTCACCTATTATGAACAAGAAGGAGTATTAAATGTGAGTTTCCTTGTATTGTCGGTCCAAAAAAAAATCAAAAAGCTATATTGTAATAAAAAAACCCAAGATTTTACCTACTCCTTTATACTCCATACTGTAAAATATTTTTTAAGAAAACTAAGATAGACTTATTTTTCATCTGAGAAGAGACAAACTCATTCTAGGAGTATTGTACAGGTTACATATATGGGGTCCAATATTAGCATGATGTAAGTTGAAACATAACCTACATAATAGGGAACTGTGTTTTTTAACCCATAGCATGGTGTCTGTTTTTGTGGACTTTGAATGTTCACTACTTACTACAGTACTAGTTGTATTTCGAGATAAGTTATTTCACCATCATATATATAGAATAACTTATTCTATCACTAAGGTATAAATGATGAGATAAATAATTTCAGAATTGTCCAATACTTCCAACCAAACACAAGATAAAATAGTCCCGCATTTTGTTTCTGGAATATTTATTATATCTTATATCTTATACCAAACGAGTCGACTCGTGAGAGTTTACAGAGAGAGAAGACTTGACGCAAGTCTTGTACGTTGAGAGATATTATCCTCTTGTTGATTAGAGAACAGTTTAATCCTCATAACAAACCAAACACTTGTGGTTTCTCTTTCTTCCCATTACTCTTTTTTTCTCCTCCTCTTTTTAAAAAACATATTGGTCCCTCAGAGAAGCTTAGATTGCATGGTGGTGGATTTAAACAATGGTCCAAACAAGAACAATCCAACTGATCATCTTTTGTCTGCTTATTATTTCTATGCAAGTTTTGGTGCAGCTGGAAGCTTCAACAAATCCTGGTGACTGTAAGTCCTACTTACTACATCTCTTTTGTTGTTTTTGTACTCTATAATCATGAATTTAACTTATATACATCAGACCGCGAATAAAAAATAAAGTTATACTAGTACCTAGCCTAATTCAACATATTATATAGTAAGTTCACTTATTCCAAAAAAGTTATATTTTAGATAATCTGGATTAGGAAAGCTAAAGGCTTAGCGTCCATTATTTTAACTGCAATTTGTTTTTATTTCCTTTTCGAGTTCATTACTCAAAAGGTCATTTAATTATTGGACACAGTAATATTTATTTTCCATTGTTTTGTATCAAAAAAGTTAAATATGATCTTCTTCATCAATTTCATTCAGTATATATATTCCGAGTTTTTTTAAAAAATAATTAGTATACGGTATTATTCAAAAATAAAATGTTTGGTGTAGATGCTGTCCTAGAGTCACTGAAGGAAGAGTGGGAAAACGTACCTCCAAATTGGGATGGGTCTGATCCTTGTAACGATCCATGGGAAGGCATTGACTGCAACAATTCACGTGTTATTTCTATGTAAGTTTTTTTTTCTTTTTCTTGTGATTGATATGAAAATCATTAAAATAAAATCATATTAATCGAAAATTATTTTTTTAAAATATTTCCACTCTTTAAATTATTCCTAAATTTATGATTAAAATGTTGAAACTAAGAAAAGAAAATACATCAAGAATTCCATTTTTCCTTAGCACGACAAGGACACATGTTTAATTCAATGTCCACCCACACCATTTGTGCCAGCTAAATAATATCTTCGAACAAAATCTTTTTTAAAAAAGAAAATCTTCAATTTTTTATACACTAGAATAAATAACAGAATTATTTTCAAAAATCAGCAAAATAATTTTTTTTTTTAAAAAAATTAACTTCGTAAGAAAAGTATAAAATATGTAACTGTCACTGTATTTGCTCCTCCATTTTGGTTAGTTCATGTGTACAGATAAAAAAAATGCTTATTATCTAATGAAACTGTAAAATCAGAAGCCTAGTAGCTTAGTTGGTTGGCTACCTGAACTCCCACTTATTTGTGAGGGTTGATTTCCCAAGTTTTAATTCTTTTTCCACCCCGTTTTTTTTATAAAAAAAACTAGGTTAAAATCAAATCTTATTAATTTTATTAAATGACATTGCTAATTGTCTTTGTAATTTGAGGTACTAATTAATGATTGTGAATTTCAGAAAACTATCAAGCATTAATCTGAAAGGGGAGCTATCTGGAGATATCGAAGGCTTGTCTGAATTGCAGATACTGTATGTCTTCTACTCATCATAATTGAGTGTATTAATTTTTTTTAAAAAATTGCCTTAATTATACTTTCTTTGTTTCAATTTGTTTGTCTGATTTTGAGTTGACATGAAATTTATGAAAGAAAATAAGACTTTTGAATATTCTGGTTTTAAACATGTCGAAAAGTTATAATTAATGAGTTGTCAAAAAAAATAATATTATTGACCAGTTAATATGACCATTTTGTTTTTGTGCTCAGCAATGTGTTCTGAAGAATTCATTACAAAAAATAGTTTAATGATTTAATTTGGTGCGATAAAATGAAAGTTGAGTGACCATCTGGGAAATTAACCCTGTTCTTGAAGCACCATTTTGCTTGTGCTCATGCATTGCATGCACAAAGTATTCTTGACTATTGAATGTTTTAAAATTCTGTTCTGATTATCTGATTCCTTAATAGGGATCTATCATACAACAAAGGCTTGACAGGTTCACTCCCTCAATCAATTGGAAATTTGAAGAGTTTATCGATTCTGTAAGGGAATTATGATATTGCTTAAATGTTGTTGATTCATCAGCTGATTTCTTTAGAGTAATTGCTCCTAGCTGCCTCGCAGGATCCTTGTTGGTTGCGGCTTTTCTGGACTGATACCAAACACAATCGGATCCCTTAGCCAACTGGAATTTCTGTAAGGATGTCAATTTCTTCTATTTGCAACTTTTTATGCTTAATGAATTCATGATGTTGAGGATATGCAGTATTTGAAGAACTTTTAGTACTTTATGTTTTGTATAATATTGGCAATTTGGCATGAGATGAGTTGGATGGAGTAACGTGGTCAGTGAGGATTCATATAGCCGACCCCAACTTGTTTGGGACGGATGCTTATTTGTTTTTGTTGTTGTAGTAATTCTTGTATCCCTTTGCGTAGTCAAACTGTGAAGTCTTAGAGCTTCAGGTCTCTAGATATGTTATACTAGATTGAAATCTTTTTCCTGTTTCTTCTACTGGGCTACATTTCTAAAACACTATCTGAATCATGCAGATCTTTGAATTTAAACAACTTTATTGGACCAATACCAGCTTCTGTTGGTAATTTATCAAAGCTACGTTGGCTGGACTTAGCTGACAATAGGCTCAGTGGACCTCTTCCAATTTCCCATGGAAGCACACCTGGTCTAGACATGCTTGTTCACACAAAGCATTTGTGAGTAATACTGATTACTGTCCATTCCTTAAGTAACACCTTCGTCTCTCATTTTCATCTGATATACCACTTACATCGCAGCCACCTGGGGAGAAATCAGTTCTCAGGTGAGATTCCAGATCAGCTATTCAGCTCAAATATGACTCTCAAACATTTGTAAGTTCCTCTGAACTGGAAGTGTATATATTTTGAGAATTATTTGATAGATAAACTTTATTATTGTCCCACTCCTACGCTATGGTGCTAGCTCTGACACTTGTAGCAAACTACTCCCGTTTGGCTAATGGTTTCTTCTGTTTGGCTCTTGTAATTGCACAGGCTGCTCGAGCAAAATCAGCTTACTGGAAAAATACCCCCTTCATTAGGACTTGTGCAGACTCTGGAGGTGGTGTAAGTATTTCCAAAATCCATCATGTTCTTAAAGAATTCTAATACATGTGCCATTTTTCTTGCTTTTGATTACCTCTGAAATTTTATTAACTAGATACCCATGTATACTGTAGTCGTCTTGACAGGAATTCATTAGATGGATCGATTCCATCAACCCTCAAAAATCTCACCCTTATGAGTGAACTGTGAGTAGACAAGCATTATGCTAATATAAAAAATCTTTTTTTATCAGTGTATCAGACCATCTATAAATTTTCTGTATCACTTGCAGCTTCTTATCAAACAATAAATTCACTGGCCCCTTGCCGAATCTCGCTGGCATGAATTCCCTCAACTACTTGTAAGTTCCTTGATGTACTGATGTTCTGATTGAAACTCTATTCTGCTAAGAAAGTGCATCAATCTTGATGTTGTGATATTACAGATTATGTCTTTAGATTACTTTAATTTGCTTTTGTGTCATATGGTCATGTTTTGCAGAGATATGAGCAATAATACATTCAGCTCAGCTGATTTTCCCCAGTGGTTTTCAACTTTGCAGTCATTGACGACTCTGTACCCATCTCTCTCTCTTTCTCTTTATCTCTTAGCATGCCTGTGTGTATCTGTCTCTGAGTTCATGTGCCTCAGCAGAACTTACATGCATCTGAGCATATATGTTGTCCTAATGAAGTGGTTCATAGAGTTTGTTATGCACCTCATTTGTAATTGTTCTGTGCATAGGGTAATGGAGAACACTCAACTTCAAGGAGAAATTCCGCCAACCCTCTTCAGTCTTTTTCAGTTGCAGACTCTGTGAGTGTTCTTTTACTTTTAGGCCATGGTGCATGTCATGCAACTATTCTCTTTTTTCGCTATGAGCTGATCTTGTAACAAAGTTTGAAGGTAGTACAAAGTGACCTAGTATATGATTCTATGTTTTGCATTTCAATTTTACACAAAATGAGGTGGTTATTTATGACAGCAACTTGAGGGGAAACAAGATCAATGGAACCCTGAATATTGCATCCACCTATAGCAGTCAATTAAAACTGATTGATTTGCAGAACAATTCCATTGATTCATATACAGTAAGACCTGGATTTCCTTTTCGAATAATGTAAGTCCTCGGGCCACTTTTTCTCCACTTTAGCAATGAGAAAGAAATACTGGATCATTCATGTTAGGACATTTGATTCTTCTGAATACAATTTAATCGTTTTAACAATCTCAGTTTTCTACTTGTTCACTTGGCAGACTTATGCATAATCCAGTTTGTTATGAAGAAGGATCAGAAGACTATTGTGTCATTTCCCAAACGAACTTTGGATATTCAACTCCACAAGATAATTGCCTTAAAATTCAATGCAGTTCTGATCAAATTCTTAGCCCTACCTGTAAATGTGCTTATCCGTACACAGGCGACTTATTTTTCAGAGCTCCTTCCTTTTCTGACTTAACAAACACAAGCATTTATGAGTCACTTCAAAAGTCTATGCTATCTTCTTTTAGCCGAAATCAGGTGCTAGTAGATTCAGTTTCCTTGAGTAATCCTCAAAAGAATTCAGAGTACTACCTTGTGTTACACCTGCAAGTTTTTCCATTTGGCCAAGATCATTTCAACCGTACAGAGATTGCCACGATTGGATTTGCACTTAGCAATCAGACTTACAAACCCCCACCAAGTTTTGGACCATTCTTTTTCAATGGTGAAAGCTACAACTACTTCGAAGGTGATTGATCATTTCATTGATATGTAAATGTATTTCCTATGCACAAGTTTCATCTATTAGCCATACTATTAGTCGTGGTATTACTCTTGTAGCTTCTTGTCCTTTGAATAAGGTTATTATCTATAGTATTTTTACACTTTGATTATTGTTTTATCTTGTTTTCAGTTGGATCAAGAGGAACTCACAAGTCAATCACTAAAGGAATTATAATTGGAGCAGCTGCTGGTGGTACTATCCTTCTAATTTCATCAGTAATAATAGGAGTTTTAGTTTGCCAAAAGAAAAGAGCTCAAGAAGCTGTTAGAAAGAGTAACCCTTTCGGTGAGTTCTGTTACTGTTCTTTAGTGTTGCTTCTAACTTTTTATTTTGCGGATGGTTACTGTCTTTTTTATCTGTCCAGCTACATGGGATTCTATTAAAGACAGCGGCGGTGTTCCACAGTTAAAAGGTGTAAAATGTTTCACATTTGAAGAGCTGAAAAAGTACACCAATAATTTTTCAGAAACCAATTACATTGGATCTGGTGGTTATGGGAAGGTTGGTTTCTATTTTGATAATACAATGTTATATGATGATGACTGATTAAAAAGCTGTTGCTTTAATTCTATCCATACTATCTGCACCATCTTTCGGCAAGCTAAAGTTAGTTGATCACTGAAAACTTCTCGTAAACTTACAGGTATACAAAGGCACACTTCCAGGTGGACAACTTATTGCAATTAAAAGAGCAGAACAAGCATCTAAGCAGGGCGCCCTCGAGTTTAAAACTGAGATAGAGATTCTCTCTAGGTTTCATCACAAAAATGTTGTCAGCCTTGTAGGCTTTTGTTTCAGGCAAGGTGAACAGATGCTGGTCTATGAGTTTATACCAAAAGGATCCTTGAAAGAGAGTCTTTCAGGTATTTTGAACTCTCATCGACTGTTGTTTTGATAATCAGCTGTAGGTTGGAATGTCTGGCATTGATAAGTTAGTGTCAACTTCTGCAGGAAAGTCTGGGATTAAGTTAGATTGGAAGAGGAGACTTCGGATAGCCCTTGGAGCAGCCAGAGGTTTGCAATATCTTCATGATCATGTTGACCCTCCTATCATCCACAGAGATATCAAATCGAATAACATCTTGCTGGATGAGCGTTTGAATGCGAAAGTTGCTGATTTTGGTCTCTCCAAGATGATGTGTGAGCCAGACAAGGGTTACGTCAGCACTCAGGTTAAAGGGACAATGGTAAGTCCCAGACTTTTATCTTATCATATGGTGGCATTTCTCAGTTTCTATATTTCTTAGTCACTGGAAACTCTCGTCCTTTAATCGTTATAGACTAGTGATTGTCTAGGTTCAATTCCTAAAAGTTAACATTGAAGTCGCGTCCTGATCAATTACACATTGTGCTGAACTTATGTAAGTAAGTTTATACAGTTAAATGAATACATTGGTTAAACTGCTTAAAAAGACCAAAACAAAACAGTTGATTTGTGATTTTCGCATAGAGTAGAAAACCTAGGAAGCTTGAAACCTGAACACTTGATCTCAACATTGTTGAAGAATCTGTAACTGAACATTTAATTAATACGAGCTGCTTTGTACATTTTTCGGCTTAG
This sequence comes from Solanum appendiculatum, assembly GCA_018342035.1. Lineage (NCBI taxonomy): Eukaryota > Viridiplantae > Streptophyta > Magnoliopsida > Solanales > Solanaceae > Solanum > Solanum appendiculatum. Next base: position 881,758 of record JAGDQO010000431.1, on the reverse strand, counting down.
GGATACATGGATCCAGAGTACTACACAACACAACAGTTGACTGAGAAAAGTGACGTCTATAGCTTCGGAGTTCTGCTGCTGGAGCTTATAACAGCGCGGAGTCCTATTGTGAGAGGAAAATACATTGTGAAGGAATTGAGGCAAGCCATAGACAAGTCTAAAGACATGTACAACATTGATGAGTTTGTTGATCCTGCTATCCCCTCAAACATGACACCTTTAAGCTTCAGGAAGTTTGTGGATCTAGCTTTCACGTGCCTCGAAAATGCAGGAGCTAATAGGCCAACAATGGGTGAGGTAGTAAAAGAGATTGAGAATATCATGGAAATAGATGGAATGAACAGTTGTGCTGAATCCAGATCAACTTCTGTGAGCCACGAAGGAACCAGCGCAACCTCTGACCATCCTTACAGTGAGGAAAGCCTAAATCGTTACAATGGGGCCACCAATTCGCGATAAACACCAACTCTTCTCCTTGAATCAGGTACAATGTCATAGAAATGGAAAGTGATTCAAATAGCTGTTGTCCTTATTTTAGTTGTGTACAGTCTCTGAACCTCAGTGTGCGGCGTAAATAGCCTTATACTAGAAATGATTCAAAAGTTCATCTAAGGATGTTTATAAACAGCCTTATATGTTTCAACTGTTTGCTTCTGATAATCCAGGAGCTAGACTCCGTGGATTCAAAATGAGTGATTTTATTGTACGTATACATTTTAATTTTTAATTTATTTTTTTTACCTATGTATACATAATACGAACCAAAAAGTAATGCTTCAATTGAACCTACACAGAACCACCCCAGATCAGGAAAAATTTAGGCTGTGTTGAAACTTGTCTAATCTTTAAAACTCTACTGCTATTGTTTACCCAAAAAATGGTATAATTGAATTTATATGAGATCAAGAACACTAATTAATCTAACTGTGTTATAATTTAAATAGAATTGTGACATTTTGGACTTTTGGTTATTGATTATACATTTCTTTTTCATTTGAAAATTCTAATTAGAATAGGTCAATACCAATTATATTGGTTAGTTGACTTGCTAAGATAATACAGGTAAATGACTGACCCCATCTCATAAAAACCCTAATTATGATACAGATTTATGATGGGGATATATATTTTCCAAAACGTAGTATTATCTTTGTAAGTCAATTCGACTCATTTTTTAAGTTCGTTACATTTTAAAATTATTGGACAAGTTATGGCTTTTTCTTAGTTCAGTCTGATGAAAAATACATTTTCAAATGTTGATCAAAGTTTATATTATTTGACTCTAATAAAACGAAATATGATAACTAATTTGGACGAAGGTAGGGGCATATTTACTATACAAAATATAATAACGTGAACCATGGTCTTTTCCGAAAAAAATGTCAATTCCCAATTAATCATGTTAGTTGGAAACTAGAACTTTATAATCATAGCAACCACTTATGAAATTAAATTAATGAGTGGATCCATATTATAAAGATGCTCCTGTTATCATATTGTCTCTCCAACTTTTTAAAATATCCACATTATGATATTGGAAACTCCAATTCATGCTATATAGCTATCAATGGTTATTTACTAAGGTAATGATTCAAAATTTTTGAAACTTTTCTTGGTACTTAAAAATATGCCATGGTCCTCCCCTCCCCTCCCATTTAATTAAAGGTACAAAAAGTTAATAATTTCCTTTTCCTTTTCCTTTTCCTTTTCCTTTTCCTTTTTGGTAGTGGAGGATGGGGTAGGGATGATGAATGATCACTACTAGAAATATAGATTTTTTCCATCGCGAATCAATGAGAAATTTATGCTATAAAATATGATTTTTCTATCCTGTTTTCATCGAACCACCTCACTAGGAAAGTGTATGGTGAGAAACAGATTCCTATTGAAATATTAGGAATATTTACAAAAACGTTGTTTTTCTCGCTGATTCAATCAAAATATCCATGGGAATAGCCACTGAATAACTTTCAGTGAGAAATTTCAATGCAAAAATAATAATTTTGTAGTAGCGGATTTCACTTATGATCAAAGAAGTTCATATTTATATGTTCAAAAACTATATAATAAAATAATTACTCACTTCTCTTCTCATTATATGTTTTTTTTTTTTTTTGGTTTGTACAAAATAATAATTAAATCAAGTACTATCATCACTATTGGTAGGGCTAGACAGCACTTGCTTTTTAAGGTTGTCAATGATCATAACCAACTTTGTGTTCAACCGATTCACGAAGCATTTTGGTAACCATCCTGCTGGATCCAACTGCAAATTTTCATCCAAATAAAAAAAAGAATTAATTTCAATTTCTTTAATGAAATTACAAAAAATATATATATTTATGTACACTATGGTTAATAAAGTGAATGAAAACCATGATTCATATTTCATTGAACAAAAAGAGAAAAAGAAATACTCCATAAGGTAATTAATTTCTCTTATCTATCGAAATTTTGATGAATAGATATGATACTCAAAAATTGAAACAGTCGAGATACGTGCAAGTTGATCTTGAACATTACCTGGACAACGTAAGTGACCATGCAAGAATCATGATCAATTTTCTCAACAACCCATCCAGATTGCAACAATAGACCTCTTATTGCATTGTTTTGCTTTGGGTGCAAACCTGCTGCTATCTCTTTTGGAAGAGAAGCTACTGCTACTACCTACAACATTAATTAATATATTTTTTTTAAAATACTATACGATCATATGTGCGTTTATTATCAACTTGCAATTTAATTATACGTACCACGGTTCCATCATCCATAGTTTCACGACGTTCATAGACAATAAATTCTCTGTTTCTGAATAGTGGCTTCGAATTTTCCCCAAATCTAAGGCGTATAATACTCAAATTATCTTCCAAATCCTTTATGTATCTTGCTTCTACTAGGTCCCCGTCCCATTGCTGTCAGATCAAATTAAACTCGATAATTTATAATACTTGTCATTTTAGAAAATGCGCGATAATTTATTCAACTCACCCTTGCAGCATCGATGGCGTTAGCTACAGTGATGAATTGTTCAGGAGAGACAGATTTGAGCAACCAACGGCTACGGAAAGTGTGAAGTGAGCCTGAACGGCGTTTAGATATCTCAACGCCATTATCTACTCCAAGTATTTTCCATCCATCGTTACAACTTTTTGAATCTGAAGCTGATAACAACTCTTGGATGCAATTTTCACTTGCATAGAACACATATCTTCTCAATGAGTCCTCACTAATTGACCTATACAAGTAATCAACCAGTCTGATATGATAATCTGAAAAATAGAACGACAATCTATTGCAAAAGTTGAACTTATAGACATACGCATGATATAAACAAAAAAAAAGCAGTAGTATAACTTACCATGATCTACTACAAGGTACAGGACTACAAGTAAGATTACTCATCTTGAATACTAAAATGATATATGAGAAAGTTTTTGTTCCTCAAACTCAGGGAAAAGATAGATGAATTTAAGGATATATATGGTTGAGAGGGGGGTGGGGGGTTGTTAGATCAAAGTACAATGTTAGATTGTTTTGAAAGAAAAAAAGGGGAATTGGTTAAATATTATATGTGCGTAATGTTTAAATAATAAGTGGGAAGAGTTCATTGTTGCACATGGAATGCCAGAGAAAACTCCATGATTAAAATTGCTAGTCATTATCTCCACTCTTTTTTCAATTTTTTCCCTGGATTTCGATTACTGCACTATTTTGTTGTTATTCGTATTCTCTCTTTTATTAGTTGTTATGTTTGTCATTGTTTTCTTCTTTTTTTATACCTGAAATTGTTGTACTTGGTCGAGGGTCTTTCGGAAACAACTTCTCTAGCGACTTCTACAAGATAATGATAAAGTCTGCGTACACTCTATCTAAGTATGTTGTTGTTGGTGATGTTCTAATATAAAAGAGGCTACCAAACATACCATGTGCATCGTCTTCCCCACTCTCTTAGCCCTTTGTACCTCTTTTTCCGAATAAAATTAAAGAATCTTGTTACTAACAACTAAAGCCAGACTAATATTGTTCAGAATTCATTTATTTTTCTAACTAAACTTGCTTTGGCTATGGGTGACAACAACATACCCCAAAGGTTCCATCTTTTAACTTTGGCCCCCTCAATCACGTGCGACTTAGCTAACTCAAAAAATGTAACACAAACAAAACAAAAAAATTCCCTAATAGACAAAACTTAAATTACTTTTTTTCTACTAGTGTTGGAATTTGTTATTATAAATTTATTTGAATCCATTCAAAGTAGTAGAATAATTCAGCTGTATCATGTAGTACCTGATAAAACCAGCCAAATCAGTTCTCTGTACTTATTAAGTAAAACGATTTCACTTATTACTTTTATGCTATTTTTTTTCTATTTTATAACTTATCTTTCGGTGATCGAAAAAAAATTAATCAGTTTTGGAGCTATTCTTCTGAATTCTGATTCTCACACATTGACAGAGCATGGAGTGGTAAGGAATTCAAGAAAGCATCAACAATCAATCTTTTCAAAAAACAAAAGTAAGCAATATATGCACCATTTTGGATTTGATCAACAATAACATACTCGTTATAGTCCTACAAGTTAGATCTGAAAAGAATATCGTGTAGGTAATTTTACCCTTGTCTTTGTAAAGGTAGATGAGTTGTTTCCAATTGACCCTCAACTCAAGTAAAACATATCAAAATCAAGTATCGTAAGAAGATACAGTAGTTAAGAAGACAAATATGATAACAGAAGCAAAAGAAAAAACATGAAATAATAAAGTTAAAGAATAAGAAATTAGGAGAGTAATAATAACAATATTGATCGATAGATAGATGAAAAAATAACAAAATTAACAATGATTCCTGATATTTTGTTCCAAGTAAAAAGGAAAAGTCTTATCATAAAGTTGAAAAATCATAAATTTTTAAATAAGTGTCCGTTATAAGGGTAATCTATTGTTTTAATCATTACTGTGAATTTAAAACCAAAAAAGGGCCATGATCTATTTAATCTCATTGGAAATCTAAAGCAGGTATAATAATTATCATCACAGGGTTTCTAATATATGAATTAAATTACCCAATAAGACAGATACTAATAAATAATTCATTTAATGGTTATTATGAATCCATCTAAACAAAAACAGAAACCATGTGAATTTCTAAAGCAAGTGGGATCAACATAATTAATTGAGTAAGCCTTTAGCTTTAAGGCTATTCACTGTATCCTTAACTGCATCTTCAACTGGGGTGAAAATTAGTCCCAAATCAATCAATTTTTTAGCAGCATCTTTGCAAGCCACCAAGCCTGGCTGGGTCTCCCCTGTGAACCTGTATTCAATTTTATCCACTATTATTTGAGACAAGAACAGACCAATCATACAAAAAAGGAATCCTTTTTTTTCTTATAAAAAAATGGTAAATTATGCAATTGAAACTAAGCAATAAAACTTATTTTCTGATGCAACATATCCAGTGTAATCCCTGGTGAGGTAGTGTGTACGTAGACTTTCCTACCTTGGGAGGTAGAGAGGTTGTTTCTGATAGATCCTCGGCTCAAGGACTAAGTTTATCAAAGCAGATCGGGAAAAGAAATAACATGAGTGAGGAACTTTCAGTTTGATTAAACGTAGAATAAAGGAAACCATTAGTAAAAAAGACACTGGTTTTGCACATGAATTTGTAAAAAAAGCACATTGAATGCTAAAAAAAATGAAGCCTAGAGTCAACCTGGTTATAAGTCATAGCTAAATAAATGCATTGAGCAAACATTTCAATAGAGGCACATGGTACTTGTGAACAATTGGATGGTTGATAACTCCAGCACAACCAGACAAAGTGGATTGTACTAAAATAAAATTTGTATTGTACCAACCTCAGTATACATTTGAAAATCAAATAAAGTTAAGCTGATTATGCAGAGACCCTGATACAAATCATGAAACGTCGACCTTGATTACTTAAAACAACATATTAAAAAGATTTACATAACTAAAAAGATGCTGAGGCCGAACTTCAGCAATATGTCTCAGTCGTAAAACTATTCAGGATAACGAGAATAGAATCTCTAAAAGGAAGGATAAGCTGAATAGGTAACATGGAAGGTGACCAGTGGGACTTGGAATGCTTTAGATGTAGCAAGCACTTCATAGTGGAGTTTCTTTGGGTAGCCGAACAGTTTTAGAGTGGGGTTGTTAAAGGCCTGGATAACATAAAGGTGATCTTGATTCTTGACAGTTGTGACTTCTGAATGTGTGTTGTGCAATTAAAATTCCTTTGAAGCTAATACTTGAGGTGGGGTCAGGTGAGAGCAATTTGTATCTATACTCCTGCAAATTAGGTATCTACTGACTACTGCACATGTTAGTTTTCATAACGAAGAAGTGGAAGGCTGTTTCCATATATGTGCTATCTTTGCATATAACAGAAGATTAAACTTGAGGATAGTCACCATAGAGAGAGAGGCAAACCTGTGGACAGCGAATTCAGGGGAAAGTTTCGAGACTCTGTCAGCAAAATCACCAAACTGATAAATGCCATTGGTACATAAGTATCTTCCAGAAGCACGAGGGCTCTCAAATAACAAAATCTGAGCAGCTGCCACATCTTTGACGTGCACAGCCCCTAACCAATGATATTCTTGGGTATCTGTTGATCCCTGAAGCAGTTGTTGCAAAACAGCGCAGCTTGCATTCAGTCCAGGTTGCAGAAGTTGTCCAAGGCATGTAGATGGATTAATTGCTACCACATCCAATCCATTCTTCTCAGCAAATTCCCATGCAGCCTTCTCAGCAAGTGTCTTTGAGACTGGATACCATTTCTGTCATCAAACTCTTCGTCATGTAATGATAAAATTGAAGTGACATGCATGAGAGGTAATTATATGTTAATGAGGGAATCAGGAACTGTAAGTTTTGAATCTTTAAAACTTAGGTTAAAATAAAAATAAACTTAGAAGTTTAAGGAAATCAAATAGACAGTGTCCGTAAATAATTGAGATTGAGTAGATCACCCTCAACAATATAAATATATTATGTGAGCAGTAGTCTCGATATAAGCCTACATTTTAAATGATTTCCCAAAATACTTCAATTGGTACACGCAACAAAAAAAGCTAATTCTACAGCCTTTTGTTCAGTTTCACGTAGAGTACGAGTCAAGAAATTTTAAAATGATCATTTTATTCTATTTAATTTGTAACGGTAAGTAACCACAAGATCATTATTAGCTAGATCAGAACAATAAATTAATTAAGATATCACGTGTGTATGGGTGAGAGAATGACACCTGGCGAGACTTGCAGTACTCAAGATCAGTCCACGACGATTCATCGAAGACCTTATTTTCCGGCCAACCAGGATTAGGAACCATGGCGGAGATGGAGGAAGTGAGCACCACGCGCCGAACATTAAACTTCTTCGCCGCCGTGAGCACATTGATCGTACCCTGTACGGCCGGCTCCATCAGTTCCTTCTGCGGGTCCACCGGATCCTCTAGCGTACACGGCGACGCCACGTGGAAAACTCCCCCGCAGCCACATCCTTCAATAGCCCTAGAGACCGCATCGGCATCAAGGATGTTAACTTCGTGCACCAAAATTCGCACGCCGGGGTTACACGCGCCGGCGAGAGAGTAGAGGTGAGAAGGATCGGAACCGGGGAAGATAGCGGCGTGGATGGTGGTGTAGCCGCGGTTGAGGAGCGTCTGAACCAGCCACGAACCGATGAACCCGTTGGCTCCGGTGACGCAAACCGGTGGTTTTTCGTTAGACATTGCTGGAATTGCGTAACAAATCGATTAATTGTTGAACTGTTCAGTAGTAACGAAAAGGATATAATGATAGCGATGTGCTTAGTTAAATGAAATAAAAAATAGTTAGTGAAGTAATTAATATAAATACGAATTGGATTTGTGTTAGAGTTGTAGATAAAACAAAATTTTATCCTTTAATCTCATTTTGATTTAATCCATTAGAGTCATGATTTTTCATTATACGTTGCTCCGATATTTGCTTTGGGAGTATGATTTAGATAAACAACAATACCTATACTCTTATCTTAAGATACATTTTTTAAATGAGAAAAATGTCTTTTCTAATGAGATTAAAGAAAATATTTTAGATTAATTGTGTCATATATATTTTTCATAGCAAAAAGATGTAAGTTTTCAAGGCTAGCCATGTTCATGCTTGTTCAATTTTGTATTTTTGAGGTCATCACATGCGCAACAAAGGATAAATTAATTTTCACTTATCATAATGAAATAAATTAATGAAGTGATAATATACATTAGTTAACTATAATTAAGTGAACGAAGTGAATATGCAAATATATAAATAGACTTGGTATAGCCACTAGTTTTTACATTTGACAACTACGACAAAGAATCATAGCTTAGGGGTGGGGTGGCAAAATTAAGTCGGCTCAAATAATCCGTTCATTTATTAGATCAATCATTTCAGTCCAATTCATTAAAAGTTGAGTTGATACGTAGTTGACTTAAGAGAAATTTTGTCAAAACATTTTTAAAATAACTTTTTTTGTTTGATATGTTAAATATAGCAATAGTAAAAAAAATTGATCGAGCACTAAAAAATTTATAAAAGAACAATTAAAACTTAATAAGAATTGAGTAGATTGAATTATGATTCACATTTTAACTCATTTTTCACTCAAGAAACTTTTGAATGAATTATTAACCCATCTATTTATTAATATAACTTATTGGCCCATCCAAATACGACTCAACCTAGCCATTTAACACCTCTAATCATAGGTATTGAGATACAATATTGAAATCATTTTCGGTTGATTGTTTGAGGTTACAAAATTCATTTGGTCGTTTCCTTTGGGTCTGCATTTGGGCTGGCCCATTAGTCATAACAACTACAATAACATATTCAATATAATTTTACAAGTGAAATTTAGAAAGAATGAGTATGCGCAAACTTTATCATTGTTTTTATAGGGTAGAATAATTTTTTTGATAGATCCTTGTCTCAAGAAAATTATTTTTCAGCAAAAAATGATTTAAAGAAAATACAAAGTGTAAAAGCTATGTCAAAAGATTCAAAGAAAAAGAAATACTGACAATACAAATATTAAAGATAACCAAAATAAAAGAAGTAACTGTTAATAGAGTCCGTGCATAAGAAAATGCTAGCATAGTCCTCGGCCTTCGTGCTCTTTTATCTAGAGTCACATATTCGATTAGTTGAAGACGAGTCATGTCTTGTCTAATCATCTCTCCCCAATTTTTCTTCGATCTCCCTCAACCTCTCTTCTACCCTTCCAACGCCAACCTCTCACACCTTCACACAGGAGCACACAAGTGTTCCTTCTCTTTACATGTTTGAACTATCTCAACCTCGTTTTTCGTATTCTATCCATCATTATAGCTACTACCACCTTGGCCTATATATCTTGTTGCTCGTATTATCTCTTTTTTCCTTTTTAAAAAGAGAAATCCAACAGAAAAGCTCACTTGTTCATGGACCGCATTTTGGGCTTGAGCCCAGGAGATTAGGACCAAGTGAAGAACAGAGTCCAAACCATCCAAATAAATCCCAATGTAAGTTCGATTTTGAATTGAATTTACTCGTAAAATTCAAGATGCTACTTATAAATCATATATTTGAGATGAGAATTATAAATCATAGTTGCAAATCTGATTTCTAGAGGTTATTATAAATTTAAAGGCGAAATCGCAGTTCTAGATAATATAAATTACATTTCGGAAATGTGAATCATAAGTCGCATGTATGAATATTCATTAATTTGATTTATTATTATCATTTGAAAGTCTAATTTATAAGTTGCATTTCATAAAATGTGATTTTTATAAAGTGGTGTTTCTCTCGAAAACTAATCCTTCGATTTAAGTTTCAAAAATTGATAGTGTATGAAAGGAAAATATATTTCTCTTCCATATTTGGTTTATTCTTTCCTTAGAAGAAAAGTTTGGAATCCTATAAATTGAATACCACGCTTCTCATATCAAGAACACAAGAACATCCACAATGTAAATGTTTAAGAGTTTCGGTTATGGGGAGATTTTCTCTCTACAGATTATATGTTTTTTATTAGTTTTTAATTATATAGGTCAATTGGTCATATCATATAATAATATTATGTCTTTTATTGTGTTGTCTAATCTATCGACATATGATTTGCAATTGTAAGCTTCCGCATGACGCCATGATCACTTTCGAACCCAACAAAAATAACTATAATTATATTTTACTAGACCGTATCATTGTATACATATTTTTTGTATTATTGTTAATGTATAAAACTTAAACTCACAAAACATATTAACTTTAATTCAAACAAAACAAAATAAGTTTCCTCACCACCATTTCACAATATGGTAGTAAATCGACTATCCAGACAAGAGAAATTAAAATCTTACTATACTACATTATAAGACAAGCAAACAACTTGTTAATTTGTTTTCTACTTCGTACATTCTCACATGGAATGAAAATAACACATACATCTGGGATAAGTAAGAGACAAAAGTGGTATAAATAATTAAAAACATAGTTCAAAAGGCCATACAAACAAACAAACAAATAAGACCATCAAATAATGTGGTGCAGTGGGTGAGGCTGTTCTTTCCTTAATCAGATGTCTCGGACTTGAGCATTGGGTATGGAATGGGGCTCTACGTGGTGCAAATCTGGATTAGTCAGGCTCTAATGCGAATACTAGACACCGAAGGAAAACAAAACAAATAAACAAATAAGAGAAGATATATAGTTGTACATTAATATTGTGTCAATTTCTAGCTGAGATAGCAAAAAGAAATCACGAGATGTTTGTCTTCTTTGCCTACCCCATCCCATTTGTTTCATGTCACTATTCTACTAAGCTTTTACCTTCCTATGCATACCAAGGAGATCAAATCATAATTTAAAGTTAGTGAATTCAGAATAAATATAAATTTTTTTTTTAAAAAAAATAATAAATTCAGATGAATTTGCGTGTCATATTCTATTATATATGAAGAGACAGTTGAGATGATTCACCTCTCTGTTTCATCGTCATGCTTGCTTCTAGTGAACATGCCTGCTTTGGCACTTTAAGGTTAGTTTTGTAATTTTTGTGTGGTTTCATTATTTTAATTTATTGTCTTATTTTTTTAGTCGTTTACGTATTTCAAAATTGCATAAAAATGCTATAAATAGCTATAGCAATAACAATTACAATAAATCAAATGAACTTTTCAAATCATATAAATTTTTTTAAAAATAGCATATATTAGGCCCGTGTTAACCGGAACTTTTGAATCTAGCATTTATACACCCAGGACAAATAAGGAATCGATAATGAAGTGATGAGGGAATTGGACAGTGATGACATGATAAGAACATTCAGAGAAGAAAGAAAGAATTAAATTCTGACAGTCAAAAGAGAAATAATGGTAGTACTAGTATAGTCAGAGAGTCAAACAAACATGTAAGACCTAATCTTTAATTAGCATCGGTGATGCAATAAATGAAACAAATGGGCCACAAAATGCAATAAAATTCCATCGGTGGTTTTGATCTATTGGGTCCCCAAACGTTTAATTTAAGGGTGGTTAGGTCAAGTAGTACTCTTCTTTTTGGATTTAATTATTCGATATGATACTGAAGTTTGACTAATTCAGATATACATGATATTAAAGTTCGGGGAGTGTTTGAAATAAATTTTAAAGTGATGAAAAATGAATTCCAATCACAAATAAAATATGAAGAAATATAGTTTTATTGATAAACATTATGGGTACAAATTTGTTTGTTGTCTTGATTCTTCTCTCCTAAGATTTATCTCGAATTCGAGAAGAGTCTAGCATATTTTGATCTCTTTATGAATATCTCAAGAGTATACGGCATATTCTAGATGACTCTCTAAGGGAATATAGGTTAAGCTAGGTTTTAGGATAGAGTATCCTCCAAGAATCATGATTGTAATCGAGTACATTTTGTAGAGTCCCAACTATAATTGAACAAGTCTAGTAGAGTTCCACACAATTTCAATGTCACAAGAGAATTTACAATATTCTGAGTTATGAAAAAATTAAATTGATTTTTTACTTATTTTGATAGGAGAATACATTCGAGATAATAATATAGATATTCTAATCGATGAATTTAGATATTTCTTGTCGTCGGAGATACTTTGTGGATGCGTGTAAGGTGAGCCTATTGAGGAGAGTATGTAAAGCATTTTGTATCGAAATATTCTCAATTTTTATAGTTCAAATTTGAGACATCTAATTAAAATTGGAAGAATCTAGATCATCCCGTCATACCTTTTTGCTATGATTATCTGGTCCATTTTTCCTTTTAGATTTAATTAATCTATCTTAGAGTCCCATATCGAATGAAAAAAGGGATGGACAGTTTCCTTATGTGGTATTGATCAATTACTATCTCTTTTTGAACTAGTTTTTGAAGTTAAATTATGTCTAATTCATTTCTTTAACAATATCTAAGATTATTGATCGATTAGTTCAAATTCATATTATCAGGAGGAGTAAAGGGTTTCATATTAAAAAATGTTCTTCATCAAGCTAGAGATATTTAATTAAGGAGGAAGGAACCATGATGATCCTAGCTACCACACCTCTCAGTTGCGATGGTTTGGTCCACACTAAAAATCTAAATCACCTCAGACGATGAAGTCACATTTATTCTTTTTATTTGGGGTTATCTTTTGTCATATGTTATTATTATTAGTACAAAGTGTTCAACCAGTCACTATATATATATATATATATATCAACAATTTGTGTGTATAATAGCAGCCGCGTTGCCCACTTGGCATTAAAGGGATTGGCAGATATTTAACCATAACTTGTTCTCATCTTCAAATCAAATGAAAACTACCTTTCTCGATATTATTGTTATCAATTTTGGTAAGTTAGTTACGTTAGTGGAGATGCCAAATAATTACAGTAGCAAAGAGTGTATTGTTTCCTCGGAAATATTATCCCGTTTGAAAATAATATGAAATAAAAATCAATTTATGTTAAGAAATAACATCTTAGAACCTCTATATACAGAGCGTTAAATCTTAATTTATGTAGAAATTATGTTGTGATAATTAACGGGTACTTTTTATACAAACGCTTGTACATGTATTGTCATTGAGAATAAACATATGAAGTACAGTACAAAAGTACATGTGGTTCAATATAAAACACATTGTTTAATTATTACTTAGGTGATCTCTGGTACAACTTTTTTGGGGTGTGTATGTTTGAGAGAGGAGCAATTGTTGATTAAGTACTAATGTTAATTAGCACAATTTTATTTATTTAATTGTAACATTTTTCTTTATATGTGAATTTGATTCTTTTTTATGGGTTGAACACGATAAGTTCTTTTTTGATAATGGATGACGTCATGACGATGAGATTCAAACACATAACCTTTATCTGTCTGCTCTAATACTATATATTAATCGTATTGTTGAAAAAAATTCAGGACTATATATCAACTTGTGGCAGCACTAAATTCACAAGTACAAATTTGTGTTTGATTTCTCTTTCTTCAGCCAATAATATTTTTGCCCTATTTTGCACGCTTTGTGCCGTTATACGTATAGTGAGTTTATTACAAGTCTGCAAGTTGGGTTTATCATGCATGTAACTCTGAAAGCCTAGTTTCTTTTTGGATCCTCTAATTTTCCCTTTTTTAAATAATAAAAATAATATTTGCCCATCATATTTTATTGAGGAACTTTCACATATAGCCGCTCAAAATATTTTAATTATGCTACATAGCTATAGTTTGCTAATTACGATTCGTAGCTACATGTTATAAGGAGGAGAGTAGCGAGTGAGACTGGAAGAGAGAGGAGAGAGGAGAGAGGCGAGCGAGAGAGGGCAGAGAGTGGAGAGAGACGAATTGTATATGTATATCTGTCAAAATAATTGTATATATGTAACTGTTATACATATGTATTTGTATATCTAGCGAAAGAGATTGGGAGAGGGATGAGTGAGGCGAGCAAGATTGGGAGTGGGAGGAGAGAGGCGAGCGAGAGAGGGCAATAATTTGTATATTTCGCATCTCGTTTGTATAATTCGCGGGTACGTTTGAATAATTCGCGTGTTTTTGTATAATTGAGCAATACAAAGTCTGTAATTATACAAATATGATAAAACTCGAAATAACGAATTGATACAAACATAAACATACGAACTTTAAACAGTTATACAAATTATATTATACAAATTACATTACATAAATTATATTATACAAAATCCGAAAACTACACGTTTATACAAACTTTAAAAATTTATACAAAAAATATTGAATGTATATGGTGATAAAACTGAAAAACCAAAGGAAATCATCGTCATATACTAATGCAAACCATCGTATACAAATACAAATCAAACGACGAATTGTTAGTTGCTAATTATACAAATGTGGCGAATTATACAAACGTGAAGTCAACCCACGAAATTAATGGTTAATGTTAGTCGCGAGTGATAATTATAGCAAACTAAAACTATGATGACTAATTAAGTAGTATAAGTTTGCTTAACCGTATAATTTTCCCTATTTTATTTGCGTTGTAGGAAAATTGGAAAACACGCCGTTGTTTTTCGACGAAATTATATATATTGTTATTAATAATGTGATTTTATACGTTGGTCGTCAAAGAAATGAAATCATAAAAGTGGCAGAGAAAAGTCTAACGTCCACTGAATAATTAAGACTATATTGTTTGATTTTCAATATCTAAATGCATAAATTTATAAAAAAAATGTTGCATTCGCTCGTAATAGTGGAGATGGTTGGTGCTAGTTAGTGATTAGAAATGGTGATGGTGGAGGAGGTTAATGTTATAGTGATTGTCGTGATGGTGGCAGTTCGTATAGTGTTGACGGTGATTGTGTAGATGGCGGTGGTGGTAGTGACTAAAGAATGTCAAGTGGTGGTTGACGATAGTGCTAGTTGTGGTCATGAAGATAGTTGATAGTAGGGATTAGTAGTGATTGATAGTGGCAGGGATGTCGTGGTGGCAATGACGACGAAGATAATGACAATGGATATAATTATATATAGTGTGGTAGCAATTGACAATAGTAATTGATAACGATGGTAGTCACCGCCCGCCGGTGATAGTTGTGATAACAAAGATAATTGATGATTGGGGGCAGTGGTGGTGGTGGTAGTGATAGCATAGGTGGTCATTAGTGGTGGCTTATGCTGTGGACAAGCGTGGTGATGAAAATTATACACACAAAATTATATTTTAATAATATAAAATTTTTGAAGATCTATTCGGACGAACAAATAAGTGCATTAAACTTTAATTTAAATAAATGTGTTTAACGACCTAAAATGTGAACAATTTAGATTCAGATTAAGTTATACTATATATTTTTTTCTCAAAATAAAATATTGGCTATATATTAATATTAGATGAAGGGTTATTAACCAAACGTCACCTTATGGTTGCCCTAGTTCGAGAAGAAGAAGAAAACTGAAGGAAATTAGGGTTGCATGGTCTCTAGGCATATTTACATACCCTACATTAAATGCGTGTCGATGAGATCAACAATATTGTTGAAATTAAAATTGACTGGAATAAATCAAGAAAGGAGTTTTAATTTATAATATCTAACTGATTGAAAGTGATAGGTTTCAAGTTGAAGAAAACTACCAATTTAGATCCAAGACTTTGATATCATTCATTAAATTCAAAACCTTGTTTTGGCATGAAAACATGGGAACTAATTAATATAATTTAATAAAAATTATATACGTGAACTATCTAGTAAAAATCAGGTAGTTGGCTGCCCTAATTGATCATTGTAATTTTCTAGTATCTTCATTGTACGAGAACAACTAATTTACCTACATGCAACTAATCATTTCTTCAATTTCTTTTTTAATATTTGGTTTTAATTCTTGATGTACTATTTTATATTTTATCACTATGCTACTAAATAGTTGTGCGTTGAATCTCCAAACTAATCTAAATTTGTATCGTGTAATACCTGTTATAAGGGAAGCGTTCCTTACTAGAATTTTTTCCAATCAAAAGTTCAAACTCAAAACTTTTGATTAAGGATAGAGAAACGTATATATCCAGCCCATGCCACAATCCTTGATAATATATATTGTTAGGTATTTGTTTTTTAATATCTTTTGGGTTATCAATTATGTGTCACTCACAAGACTAATTATGAAATCTAAAACTCTTCACCCAAGACTTTGTCAAAATCTTGAAATCTCCCAAGAGAAAATGTGAGCCTAAAAGAAGATCCAAAGTCATGAGCAAAGTTGTCAAGATCAAGATTCATGCCACTCTAGAGAAAACTACAAATTAGGACTTTTTACAAAAGTGAGGATAAAATACATTAATTAGGCCTACTAATAAGTAATGCAAACGAAAAAATATGAAACATCAATCATATTCTAAGCAATAAAAGTTAAAAGTGAATAAAGAAAAAATGTGTGGTTTGGTAATGCCCCAAGTAGAAAGGGGGATTAAAAATGACATATGCATAGTGACAAATAAGTGTGCCCTAAAAGAAACATAAAAAGATTGGTCGGACGGCTTATGATCACAAAATAGTCGGTGATTAATTGGAAAGATATTTTATTTTGGACCTCTTGCATTTAATAAGGAATGTACAAACTTCAATTCCTATGGATTTTCTTGGAGAAAAAGGCTAATGCTAATTGTCAAATGGTCTAGTATAGCTACTAGTTTAACGAAATGGGGGAGGACTCGTGACTAGGGGCGAAGAGCAATCAAGATCGGATATATCTGATTTTTTGCGAAATCTATTTTAGTAAAGTATAGAAGATGGTCCCAAACAAAGCATTCAAAAGGCTAGATTGACCTTATTTTGCTTTACCAATCTATAGAAAAGGAGAACCGTGAAATTTCAAGTTCAATTCTAGTAGATGCAAGACATATTATGTGATATCTTCTCATCCATCCAAGATTTGATAGACGGAATTATCTGATATCTATGTACACTAGCCTGAACTCTATTATCATTAAAAAAACACTAATGTTATTTCTGCGTAGAGGTAAAAACTCTATATGCTTTTCAAACTTAAAATTTTCTATTTAACGATCTTAATTCCTAAACGCGAAACAAATTAGGCATTTGCAAGCTCACATTTTAGTTTAATAAACTATATCATTCTTTTAAGAAAGATTTGTTATAAAGACAAAAGACGAAAAATATGTATTCAGACGATAAATTACCATGAGAAAAATAAATATCTAATTTATTTTAAATCTAATCGGAGGTCTTTTAAACTAATCAAAGCTTAAAAGAATGAGGATTTTTCCAATGGAATAAATATTTTTAGATTAGCAATTAGTGTGTCTATCCCTACAT
This sequence comes from Solanum appendiculatum, assembly GCA_018342035.1. NCBI lineage: Eukaryota > Viridiplantae > Streptophyta > Magnoliopsida > Solanales > Solanaceae > Solanum > Solanum appendiculatum. The sequence continues at coordinate 864,406 of JAGDQO010000431.1, read as the reverse complement.
GAAATCCCATGTCTGTTCACTATAAAAGTAGTTGTGAATAGTAGAATGATGGGAATTGGCTAATATTGAAATGATACAACAAAGAGGGTTGACAACCGCCAAAATGGTCCAGGCCACGGGAATTTCGTGTGGGATAACACAAATTATTGATGGGCCCCCATCTCCCTTATGGGCCCATTTTTCGCCACTATTACAACCAACAGCCACCATTCTCATATTTTAGGTACAAATATAAATTTTGAATTAACGTAGAGGTGATTGCTCAGATAGTAAGCATATTTTCTTTTGAATTTTAAGATTATGAGTTTAAGTCATAGCAAAATAAAAGACTATGAGATTCAATTTTTTTTTTTTTTTCTTAAACTCTATATCAAGTTAAAATAAGACAAACAAATTGAAACAGAAAAAGTAACTTTTTATAATCACTTTTTTTGGGTGGAAATGTCCTTTTTTAAGCATTTTATAATTTTGACTGTTATAGGTCACGTCTGCTCAGACAATTTTAATCTAGCATGGAGCATAAAATATACAGTATGAATCGTTTTGCCTCCATTTTACAAGCAATGAGATCATTCAAAAGAATATTGGAGAAGTACATTAAATTGTTGTTCACTCATAAATAATAATAAATTAATCACAAGTCCAAATAGGGAAAAGATCACTCTACCTACTTTTCCTCTTTAACCTAAGTCTTTCCGTATTCATATTTATGATTAACCTATTTTATTACTCCTTTCTTAGTCTCATTTTATGTGATATATTTTTTTTAATCTATTTAAAAAAGAATAATTTTTTTTTATAATTAGAAATAATTTAACTTTAAAAATTGTCTTTTATCCTAAATTAAATAATTTATAATCACACAAATGTTTAAGATCTGTTTCAGATCATAAACTTCAAAAATCGTCCCTTCTTTTTTAAATTTTATATCAAATTAGATGGTACCATATAAATTATGGCGGAGAGAGTATTGTTATGTGATAGGTATAATCAACTACTTTGCTAGAATGGGGAAGAAATAAAAAGATTTAGTGTAAGATTTGATCAACAAATCTGCTAGGTAAGCATGGCGTAAGATGGTTGCATATATAATATTGTCTAATTTAATTTGTTAATTTGTTAATTTGTTAAAGTGTCATGATTACGATTGATTTTTCTAATATATGTATATAATTGGTGGCACTGGCACCAGACCCTTTGAAAAAATTAATAGATTTTCCCGGTAAGAAATTACAAAATAATATACTGAGCATGAAAATTAATCTAGATTTTTCTGTACGATATTGACATTGACTTTTCATATAATTAAAAAGAAGATACTTTTAAACAACCTTGACATTTCAGGAAAATAGATGTAATTGTTTTTTGTAAATTAGAAGTCTTTTTCATAAACAAAAAGGCTAGAAGTAGCGGTTGTGTTACTTTGCCTTTCAATCCATATTTATATACACAATTGAGGAGACCGATCAAAATAAATATACAAAGCTAACGAGAAAGTCTCACACGAGATTTGAAATTTCATAAATTGATTTTAGTGTCGCTAAAAAGCTAGGACATTTTCATTTTAGATAGATACGTTGGGATTGTATTTATCGAAACTCCATAATGTACAGGCTGTGGCATATATATGTTGTATGAAGTATTGTTTCTCCTAAGCTTTTGACTTATGACACATCAAAATGAGATGAAGACAATAAAAAAGAAGAAAATAAAACAATATATAGAAACTAATAAATACAAATTAATGAAATAAAAAGGAAATATAATATACTCTATGAAGTCAACCATATAAATTGGAAGCTACTTTCACGAGAGAGAAAACATGTATAAAGTTCTTTTTTTTTTGGTGTGGGGCTACAATTAAATTTCTAGTAGACAAGACAAAATAATATATCATGGCTGAATATTTATGTAAAGAGAAAATAATAATAAATCTGAATAATTCTAAGTAGGAGGCCAACTGAGCAGTCCAATTAATGGGGTCCAGTGAAAATGATTGGGGGTGGCAAATTTCTGTTTTCCAATAGGATTTTCTTGAATTCTCCTAATCAAGAAAATAAACTAACAGAGTCAATAGTTAGTGCAATTTAAGATAAATACTAAATTTGTGAGACAATACTTATGAAGAAAAATATTTTAAGAACATAAATTTAAATTATACTTTTCACCATTGTTCTTTGTGAAATTGCAAATGTTACTTTATAATTTGTATGTAGTGTAATTTATCTCTTAGAAAATATCAAATTTCATTAAAGGTATGGGTAAATATGAAAAAAATTTCAAACATTCATTTTGAACTTTGAACAATTCAGTTATTTCGAACAATGGAAAAAATCCCAAAAATTAAGTTAATATGGAATAGAGGGAATAATATATATAGAGTGTCGCCCCAAAAATTCAGTTAATATGGGGTAGAGGAAACAATATATATAGAGTGCTGCCCCAAAAATTCAGTTAATATGGAATAGAGGGAATAATATATATAGAGTGTCATTATGGTTTAAATTATATGAAGTAGGTGAAAATAATTAGCATATTTGTTAAAGCACATACGTTTTATACCTAATTGCAATCAAAAGCAAATCAAATCTCCATTTGTTTTCTAGTTGGATCGATTTAACTGTTAAAGAGACTTTAGAGCTTTAGTAAAATAATATTGAATTCGCATGCTTTGGAAAAAAATTATAGTAAAAAAAAAAGGTTTAGAACATTCAAGTTATATAAATATTCTGGAATTTATTTTTGTAATATGCTTTTCGTTTCTTCTATTTTCAACGAAGAAAGAGAGAATTGTGACCTCATACTCGTGACTATAGAAAAACTAATAAAACTATATATATTTTTTTCATAAAAATTCCAAAAGACCCGTGTAAATGTCTTGTTTTTCTCAATAAAAGAAGACACGTTTTGACTCTTCTATATTGCAAAAAAAAAAAACAAATTTCTATATATTCTTTTAGGAGGGCTAGATATCAATCTTAATGAAACTGAAAATTTGTTACATTGTATATATACATTCAACAAAATTAAAGTTGTGTTTAGAAGATAAATTGTGTATGTGTGGCACGTAATGATTCTATTTATTTTTCGAAAACCATAATTCGTCTACCCAAAAGTATTCACCTTCTAGCTAAGTAATGTAGTCTGACAAGACCTCTACCGCGTCCATTAAACATCAAAGAAACCACCGATCAGAGTTGTTATGGAGTGGTAAGTACCTTTTTATCTTTAATCAAGAGGTCTTGGGTTCGAGTCCCCTTAGATATAGAATCGACTTTGTTAGAAAAGGCTTTAACCCAATGTGGACTTTCTGGCATGAATCCAAATTTAATGGAACTCTATAGGTATTGGACACCAAATGGTAACAAAAAAAAAAAAAACATGAAAGAAAACCAAAAATATAATACAAATATTAGAAATGGGCAAAAAAAACCTTAGTTAATTACCTCGTTATGCAAATTAGGACAATAGAGCTAACATCCTACTTAGAGTTTGATTAAAGATATTACAAGGCAACAACAAAATCAAAAAGTCAGGTGCATATAACGAATCGAATCCTAAGCAACTAAGATTTTCTGATGAAATCAAATTAGATTAAGGTGGTGTAATATTATTGATAATGATGTTAATTAGTTGTAGAGAGAGTCACGGGGTTCTCTTGACAATGTGAAGCAGTCTCCCCCACACATACATACACTAATATATATAAGTGGACTCCAATTCATCCCCAGCCTAGCAACCTCTTTATCCTGCACCAATTTAGCTTCTCTAAAATATTTCCACGTCTATATAAGTTAAGTTAAGTCTCTGTGCATGCGCGTTTTTTTGAGTGCTTAAAATGAACCAAAATCAAATCATGGCCTAAACAAATTTCTTCAACTCATGACAACCTACCCATATCTAACGACTCTCAAAAACTATACATGCAAAAAAATCAACATTATAATAATTGTCTTAATTGGTTTAGATCAATTTGGATTAGGCCTCACGTATATTTCACGCACAGAAGGGGCAAATCAACTAATTTTACCTTTTAGTTCAATTCTCATGAGTGAGACATCACTCATTTTTATAACTACAGTAAATCTTTTTAATAAGAGACTTTTGTCTTAATAACTAATCCTACCTTAATTTTCTACAATACAACTATTTTTAGTGCAACCAAGTGAGAGTAGTAAAATCTTGGTAAAGAAAGTAATATAACAAAAATAAGTTTTATTAATGTGAGAATTAAGAAAGCTCCAAACGCACCGCTAGCCAAGCTGTCCTATTATTTTGTAGTCCTTTTCTCATCTTAACTCAACATCTTCTCATGTAGGGTCTCATCGATAGCTACGTAGATCTTTCTATTAACTCCTCCCCCCACCCCACCCCTAATCCAATTAAATAAAAAAATATAATCTCCACTTTATATATGTACCCTCTAGAGTAAGAGAGGACTATATAATATAATTTTAATAAATAAAGACTTTTCTCGTCCACAACTTTCATATATCGTACAATAACTCCAGGTAATATAAATGGCGGAAGAAACTCTACCTTTTTAGCCTAAGACATACTATATATCATTTGGATTCCCTTCTTGACAAGTTACTATTGCTAAAGTTATATTTTTATGGCAATTGTCCCATTTACTACAAACATGATCCAATCCCAACAACAACAACAACAACAAGATGATGATGATAACATCAACAACACCATTAAAGGAGATGATAATGATGACGATGATCATGAACATGATATGGTCATGCCTGGTTTTCGATTTCATCCTACTGAGGAAGAACTTGTAGAGTTTTACCTTCGCCGTAAGGTTGAAGGAAAACGTTTTAATGTGGAACTCATTACTTTTCTTGATCTTTATCGCTATGACCCTTGGGAGCTTCCTGGTATATACTACTATTCATTTTCTCTTCCAATTTCCAATTCCTTTCCTTTCCTTTCTACTTAACGTATCAGTCAGAAGCAGATTCAGAATTTAAATTTGATAATAAGTTCAATAATCTTTAAGGTTCTTAGATTGAATTCATTGAACTTTCATAATTATGAGTTCATAATTCAATAATATACTATAGTTTATATAAAAAATGTTGATTTTAATTGAACTTGTTGAGCAAATTGCTATACATCCGCTTTATAGAGTGTTCAAGCACTGGATTCATCTGAACTCAATACTTTCGATGCAGATCATAATTATTATATATGTAAAAATCAACTAAAACAACAACAAATAGTTTATCTAAACCCATAATTTTAAAAATATAGTAAGTTTGAACCCTAGATCCGCCTCTGTTTTGGGTGCTAGCTAGCTAGCACATAATTTGGATTATATAGAGTTTTATTTTTGGAAGTTAATTGTATAAATAAGTTTGTTTGGTTATAGCTTTGGCAGCAATTGGAGAGAAGGAATGGTATTTCTATGTGCCAAGAGATCGTAAGTATAGAAATGGAGATAGGCCTAATAGGGTTACAACTTCAGGCTATTGGAAGGCTACTGGAGCTGATAGAATGATTCGAACTGAAAATTCGCGGTCGATTGGCCTGAAAAAGACATTGGTTTTCTACTCAGGGAAGGCTCCTAAAGGCATAAGAAGTAGTTGGATTATGAATGAATATCGTCTTCCACATCATGAAACTGAACGCCTACAAAAGGTATTTAGTACTCCTTCTGTCCCATTTTATGTGACACCATTTGACTTAAGAAAAAAAGAAGATATGAGAGACTTCACAAAATTCTTTCATTTTTTTATCTGTTTTGTTGGTGTTTTCTTGATTATGGCAAATTAAAAATCATGTCCATAAATACCAAGCTTGAATAGTTATTATTCAATATGTGTTAGTTTCAAATGGTTCATTAGAAAACCTAGTTATTCATTCTTCTCTATCTAGAGATCTCATGTTTCTCAACATCTCGGAAATATTCCATTATAATTAGTTAGCATAGTCAAACCAACTCTTACACGAGCTCCATGACAGTTCATTCATCCGAATGTAAACTAGGGTCACTTTTGATTCTGCTTCATCACTCAAGATTCTTATTTTGAAGAGAATAATTGTGTTCAAATTTATTGAGTTTCTTAAATGCTAGTCACAAAAACGTACAACCAATAGAAATGCATGAAAAGCTATGAATGGGAATTCATTTCCACTCTTTAAATTCACAGGCACAGGAGGTCAAATTCTGATATGTAAACTAATATGTATTACATCTTCTCTTCTTCTTTTTTTTTCAGGCAGAAATTTCACTTTGTCGCGTCTATAAAAGAGCCGGAGTGGAAGACCATCCATCTCTCCCAAGATCACTTCTAACAACAAGAGCATCATCATCTTCTTCTTCTAGAGGAACAACTTCCATCAAGAAACAACAAGTAGTACAACAAGATTCGTCATTAATCTCTCCGTTATACCTAGGACAATCTTCTCAACAACAACTCGATGAAAAATTAAGTACTGAAACAAGTGCAAGTAGCACTAGTACTGATCACCATCACCATCATCATCGCCAACATGTTGCTACATCCCTGGGGCTCAATTCCCTCTCAAATTCCTACACTAACATCGCGTTAGACCCTATTGGGAACGCGGTCAATTCATCCCTAAATATCACTACATCCACCTTAACACCATTCACTTCATTAGTAGCAACAACAAATAATACTGATGATCTCCATAGACTAATCAACTTAGACCAAGTTGTCGCGTTTCATAATAATCAACACCATTTTCATCCTCCTCCTGGTGTTGTACCCCAACAATATCCTCCATTATTATTGCAACAACCACTATTAGCACCACAACAGCCACAATCTTTACTGCATCAAGGATCAATTCAGTCGTCAGCGGCCGCGGCTTTTTCAGACAGATTGTGGGAGTGGAATTCAATTAATCAAACAGATGGAAGCTGCAAAGATGATCACTATCAAGACAATAATCCCTTCAAGTAATTTCATAACTAAACTGCACATATACATATATTATATATCTACTGATATTTTAATTTTACTAGCTAGCTCTATCATCAAATTAAATAATGTGTGTGGTATCTTTGTTAGGGTTTTGGGTAGTTCTAATTAGTTAGGGTACTATTATTATTAAGTTATTGTAATCTCTCTAATTACTTTCTGTACTTGATTAAATTAGATATGTGCTAATTAAGTTAGCTCTACTTTTTCTTAGAGGAAAAGGATAATTCATCTTCTTAGGGTTTGATTTTAAATTTTATGGGGAGTATATATATGGACTTGTTAGAATTATATCTTTAATTTAACTTTTCATTAAGCTAGATGAAAAATAACAGCTATACTTGCATGAAGAAATATTTTAGGAATCAAAACAATGTGTCTTGATGTCCCTTGATGATTATTCAGGTAGCTAACCATAGATAATTAAACTACTGATCCCTTTCTCGTCTTTATTTATGTGATACATTTTTTTTATTCAAAGTATAACACGTGAATTGGGAAAGAGATGAAGTGTTTTTTATTAATGATGATACAAAATGTCTATTCCATTTGGTTGTTAAAATTATATTAAAAAATTAATTAAAAAAATTAAATAAAATATCAATTGGTTGTGATCAAATTCCTACATCCCACGTTACTCAAAAAGAAGCTGACAAAAAAACAAAAGAAAGAGAAGCAAAAACAAAACAAAAGAGTTCAATCTCATGTTACATGTAGATCAGGTGATAAAATTAGCCCATGAAATTATAATTCTTTCAACCCGTTTAAATTTGGGTTGATTATTAGTACATACTAAAAAAATATAAAAGAACAAATAAAACAAATAAAATTTTAAAAAAATTGGCGAATTAAGTTTTGACCCACATTTTAGTCCATTTATGTTCAATCAATTTCAGTTCAATAACTTTTAAACAGACAACCCATTTTAATCCGCCCAAATTGAGCTTACATGCACATATAGAAGCTTTTCGGAATGAAAATGGATGAACTTAGAAAGCAGTCAGTCTGGTTCCAATAAACACACTGTTATTCATGAGAATTAATAATGATGAAATTATTGATTCACAGACTTATGAAGAGACAAACCTAGAATGCAAAATGTAGGAAAATTAAGGAATACTTGGACTTGGACCCATAAATATATTTTTCACAAGCCAACATCTAAATAGAAGACAAATGCTTAGTGTCAAATTTGCCTATATAGTTCTGGCAGTAACTAATCCATTACAAAGATTTCATTGTTTAGTAAAAATTCAGTGTTAGAATTAAATTTTCCTAGTTGTATCCATATATAGCTACATTAATTCTTTGGATTATCTGTCCTATTGGTTAGCCTGAAAAGTTCTTTAGACATAGATTTAGTGTTGACACTACTGCTAAGTGCTAACTTATGAACTATGCTCTTTCACCTAATAGAATAGCTGGAGGAGACGTACAGATAAAAAGTAATTACATTATATAATTTTGGCTGTCTATGTTAATTTGGAGATGCCTATGAGGGGGCAAATTAGTGTTTCCCAATATTTGAGCGGATTAAAATGAATCATGAGTTATGGTCCCAAAAATTACTTATGCTGAAATGAACTACGTGAAATTAGGTTAAGCAAAGGGGCATAATTTAACTCGTTCAAGTTAAACTCTTGACAAATTTTATTTTATTTTTAAAACTTATTTTCTAATAATTTGTTTAATTACCAAGCAAAACTAATAATTTTTCTTTTTTGTTATACTTATACATAACATATCTAAAAAAAGTTTTTTTATTTAAATATTTTAACAAGATTTTTGATGGATCAATTTATGCCAACTTTTGGGCGAATCGTTTTTGGCGAATTTGAATGAATTATATTTTCATAGGCTAATTTTATCATCCGAAGAGAAGTCCATTGAACATAACGTGCATGTTGTGTCACTTTTTTGTGCCCCTATTCAATTACGCGTGAATATAGCTCGTGCATGTTCTTTGTTTTACCACAATGCTACTCTATACGGGACGGAGCTAGCAAAGGTCAAGGGTTCATCCGAATCCTTTTCAATGGAAACATATATTATTTATATTTGACTAAGTTATATTTTATGTATAATAATAAATATATAACTCTCTTCAACTTCTTCGTGTGTCTACTTGTTCATATTTGAATCCCTAAATGAAATATTATCGATATATATATATATCCATCAAAAAGTAATATTATCTACTACTTTTTCTTAAAATTTGTTTCTAGTGAAACTGTGAAAGAATGAGAAAATTGCAATTTGCAAATATTAATTTCTAGATGAATGGTTTTCTCACAAACTGCTGTTTGAGTGTCAATTTTTTTCCTAACTAAGGGGTCAAAGAGTTATATATAAGAGCTTAATTAGAATAATTCCTAACTGGATAACTTCATATTTGTTTGCAAAAAGTGAAATATAATTATAAAATGATTAGGCCAAAATATACTGTAATTTCACATGTTGCTAAGGAAAAAAACGTGATTTAGTATCTATGTATATGTGTGTATATATTTGCAATGTTAATTTAATTTTTAAGGCATCTTCAAAATTCACCAATAATTGGCGGTCCATCTCACATTCATATATACGATAGATAGGTCGTGATTGTGCAGCAATAATGCATGTACTGGGATTAAAGTTTATATAGAAATATTTTATGAAAATTGTAAAGTCAATAATTAATACTTCCTCCATTTTAATATGTTTGTCTCATTTTGATTTGACACGAAATTTAAGAAAATAAAGAAGATTTTTAAATTTTGATCAGAAACTAAAGATAGGTAAATGTACTAAAATGTCCTTTAATTTTGTAGTACTCAACTAAACATGACATGCATGTAAAAAATGAGAATTAAAATGTGGAAACAACGAGTGTTGACATTAGAAGTCTATGACAAGTCAAGAGAACAATGACCCTTTTAATGTTGTCCTGTTAGGAAGATTCCGAATTTTGAGTTTATGGATTTTGAAGTCTAAAAAAGATAAACTTATTGAATTCTATAATAAATTATTTGTACAAATCAAGTGAATTTCTGAACAATTGAGTTTTATCGAATCGGTAGCTATAACTCTAACTTCACAATTGTAAGCAAATCTGCTGAGATTTTTTCTTATTAGACAAAAAAAATGAAGACTGCGAACTTGAATGTATACATTTAAAATAGAAAAAGTAGAAACAGATCTCATATCAAGAAAACATTATTTGACTTTTTAAGTCAAGTGTGAAGTGTTAGAAGTTATAATTAAAAAAATTTAGGATAGAGTGGTACTTTTAATCTTCAATATTTAAGTCCTATAGTTTAAAATTAATTGACAATGCATACTTGTATACATATGTATACAAAAATAGTTATATTTACAGTTATAGGGGCATGTGATTACACAAAGAAATAAGTTTAACTGAATTGTTAGCAGCAATTACAAGACAGACATCAAACAGAATATCCTATTACACTAAAAATGACAAGTAAATGTGTTTATGGACAATGAAATTGGAATCTCCTGCTGCTATAACTTACATAATGTTGTGTTGGGTAGTGCCAACTTACTGCCTATGGAAAGACCCACGAGGGGCTAGGATAGCCCGGATCAGAGTCATGATCGAACATGATGTTTGCTTGGTGGACTTAGTTAAGAAATAAAGTTGTGCCTTTGCTATCAGCTATAACTTTTGACATGATGGTAAGCGCCTAACAAGTGGTATCAGAATCACAACGATTATGCCTCAAAGTCAAATAAGTTGGAGACAAAAACACAACTTTGGAGAGCATTTCTCATTCTCAGTAGTAGTAGTAGTGCAGAATTAATGGTTATCATTCAAGTAGTCTGAGTAAGCTACATGTCATGGAACAACTTCAGAATGCTTTTGAGTTGTTTCAATTCAATGTAATTAGTAGCTTTATGGGATCTTAAAGCTGAGCATTGCTAATTGCTATGGTTCTCTGAAGAAGTTATCCTAGAGAGGAAACTAAAGCCACAGTGACCCTTCCAGCTTGATAATATTTGGACATTATATTTCACAGAAGCATCAAAAACTGTAGGAAATAAACCAAGAGTAGGATTCCTAAATAGTTTAGGATTCCTTACTAGTTTAGGATTTGTTATTTATGGTATTTACTTATTTATTGTTTAATTATGATTTGTTAGTTTTATAGTTTCCTAGTCCTAGTTTACTTTGATTGTTAGTCCTATAAATAGGGGTGCCTTATTACATATTTTAATGTAGTGAGAGATACATTCATTGTGTAGTGAGAGATACTACATTCATTGTACAAAAATACAAGAGTGATTGAGTTATTGAATAAAAGTCTCTTATAAAATCATTGTGTTGGGTCTTTCACTTGTGCATATATTATTACTTTGGGTAATTTTATTTCCTTCAAATTGGTATCAGAGCTTGTGTGGGATCTTTATAAAAGCTTGTGTGAGATCTTTATAAAAGTTTGTGTGTGATCCTTATATAAATCTTGTGTGAGATTCAACATATAAAAAAAATAAAAACATGAGTAGTCAATATATAGCCACTTGTCCTGTTTTTGTGTTTGATGGAAAAAATAATTTTGAGAGTTGGTATCACCAGATGCAGAATTTTTTCAAAGTTGTTGAACTATGGCCTATTATTGATAAAGGATATGAGGAAGTCCCAGAGGGCACAACATTGACTGGTGAAGCTGCAAAACAATTGGAGAAAAATAGACAATTGGATGTTAAGGCACGTTTTTATCTTGATAGCAAGATTGAATTGCATGTATATAATAAAATTTTACATGCTAAGTCAGCAAAGGAGGCTTGGACAATTATGGTGAGTTCACATCGAGGTTCAGTAAATGTTAGAAGAGTCAAATTGCAAGAGCTTAGAAGACAATACGAGTTAACTCAAATGCACTCAACTGAGTCTGTCAAAGATTTTTTGACAAGGGTTACTAATATTGTCAACAAGATGAGAACTAATGGAGAAAACTTAGATCAAGTTAAAATTGTTGAAAAAGTATTGCGATCATTGAATACGAAATTTCACACCAAAAAGACGATTCTTGAGGCCACCAAAGATCTTAGCACTTTGACACTTGATGATTTAGAAGGGGAATTGATGACATATGAGATGTCCTTGAATCAACAAACGACAGAAAAACTTGATGAAGTGTTGCAAGCAAAGGTGAATCAACCTAATCCAAAAGAAGAGATATCAAACTTGGCTGAGACAAATCAAAGAGGTCAAAATTTCAGAGGTAGAGGACAAGGAAACAGAGGTAATTTTCGAGGCCGTGGCAGAGGTAATTATTCTTACCAACAGAGAAATAATAATAATTTTAGGAATGAACAACAAAATAATCAAAATTTTCAGAGACATGACAAATCAAAAGTTCAGTGTCATAATTGTGGAAAATTTGGACACTATCAAAGAGATTGTTGGTTTAAAAAATCTGAAAATAAAGAAGTACATGCAAAATTGGCTGAAAATTATGGAGATAAACAAGAGACTTTATTATTTTCTAGCTCAGAAATAGAAAAAAATAAAGGGGATGAATGGTTTATAGATTCTGGTTGTAGCAATCATATGTCTGGGGATAAGGAATTATTTGTTGATCTAGATGAATCATTTAGAGCTACCGTAAGACTTGGTAATAACTCTAAAGTGCCTGCTGTTGGAAAAGGAAAAATTCCAATTACTTCAAAAAATAACTCTTCTCACTTTGTATTTGATGTTTATTATGTTCCAAGTCTTCATCATAATTTGTTGAGTTTAGGACAACTGACAGAAAAAGGATATGATTTGCGATTTAAGTATGGAATTGGCACTATTAGCGATGATAAATTAGGATTAATTGCAACGGTAAAAATGAATCAAAGTCGTTTGTGGCCTCTTTATCTTAACCGTGGAGATTTACCTTGATTTAGTTCTGTGAACTCTAATGATACTTGGTTGTGGCATCTACGCTTTGGCCATCTGAATTTTGGGAGCTTGAAATATCTTGCAAGAAATAAAATAGTTGATGGTTTGCCTTCTGTTGATTTTCCTGATACAAAGTGTGAGTCTTGCATTTTGGGAAAGAAGTATAGAGAAACTTTTCAAAAAGGCAAAGCTTGGAGGGCTAATGCACCATTGGCGCTAATCCACTCAGACTTATGTTCGGTTGAAGCTCCTTCCAACGGAGGTAGTAAATACTTTATTACTTTTATTGATGATTTTAGTCGAAAAACTTGGGTATATTTTCTGAAAAATAAATCTGATGCATGTGAAATCTTTAAAATCTTTAAAGTTTATGTAGAAAGGCAAAGTGGATATTTTGTTAAGACATTAAGAACGGATAGGGGCACTGAGTTTCTTGTTTGTGATGACTATTTAAAGAAGTTTGGCATTAAACATCAATTGACTGCTAGATATACTCCTCAACAAAATGGCGTAGCTGAAAGAAAAAATAGAACAGTGATGGATATGGTGAGATCAATGATGCATTCCAAAAATACTCCCAAAGAATTCTGGGCAGAAGCTGTCTCTTGTGCAATTTATGTTCTAAACAGGTGTCCAACTCGATCCAATTTTGGAAAATCTCCACAAGAAGTTTGGACTGGTAAGAAACCAAATATCTCTCATCTAAAAATATTTGGTTGTCTTGCTTATGCTCATGTTCCTGATGTTTTGAGAAAGAAATTAGATGATAAGGCAGAAAAGTGTATTTTTATTGGTTATAGTCTGAGACAAAGGGTTACAAGTTATTTAATCCAGATACAGGAAAAGTAATTATTAGTAGAGATGTAACTTTTGAATAACACAATACTTTGGAATGGTCAAAGAAAAATCCTGAGTTGCCTAGGTCTGAGCCAATCGTTTCAATTATGGAGGAAGGAAGCTCTAGCAGAGATCAAGAGGAACAAAGAGTTTATCCTGTTCAAACAGAAACATCGATTCGTCCACAAAGAAATCGCCAACTACCAGCCCGTCTGCAAGATTATGTTGTTGACAATAATAAAAATTTATCCAACGAAGATATTGTGAACTTTGCACTATTTGCAGATTGTGATCCAATTACTTTTGAGGAAGCTGCCAAAGATGATCATTGGATGAATGCAATGGATGAAGAAATTCATGCTATTGAGAAAAATAGCACTTGGGAGTTGACAAATTTGCCGCCTTCAAAACAACCAACTGGAGTCAAGTGGGTTTACAAAACCAAATACAAACCATCTGGAGAAGTAGATCGATTTAAGGCAAGATTAGTTGTTAAAGGATACAAGCAAAAGAAAAAATATGCGAGTGATATTTTGAAAAGATTTAATATGGACAAAGCTAAGCCAATCTTGACCCCTATTGAAGAGAAATGGAAGTTGACTAAAGATGGAACTGGTGATATGATGCAAAGGAAAAGTACTTCATGCTATGCATTTTATTTGGGATCTGGTGTATTTTCTTGGTCTTCAAAGAAACAACAAGTTGTTGCTTTATCAGCTGCTGAAGCAGAGTACATGGCCGCAACAAGTAGTGCTACACAAGCATTATAGTTGAGAAGGATGCTTGGATTTCTTCAACACAAGCAAGATAGTCCTACAAAAATATTTTGTGATAGCAAGTCTGCAATTGCGTTAACAAAGAATCCTATTTTTCATGGCCGTAGCAAGCACATCGACATCTAATGGCACTTCATTTGTGATTTGGTCCAAGATAAAGAGATAGTGGTTGAATATTGCAAGACTGAAGAACAAGTTGTTGATATTTTCACAAAGCCATTAAAAATAGAGTTATTCATAAAGTTGAAGAAGATGCTGGGCATGATCACATTTGAGGATCTTGGTTTAAGGGAGGCTATGTAGGAAATAAACCAAGAGAGGATTCCTTACTAGTTTAGGATTTGTTATTTATGGTATTTACTTATTTATTGTTTAATTATGATTTGTTAGTTTTATAGTTTCCTAGTCCTAGTTTACTTTGATTGTTAGTCCTATAAATAGGGGTGCCTTATTACATATTTTAATGTAGTGAGAGATACATTCATTGTGTAGTGAGAGATACATTCATTGTACAAAAATACAAGAGTCATTGAGTTATTGAATAAAAGTCTCTTATAAAATCATTGTGTTGGGTCTTTCACTTGTGCATATATTATTACTTTGGGTAATTTTATTTCCTTCAAAAACTGATTGCTAAGAATCTAACATGCAAACTTTTGTATCTCCAACTCCAACTACTCATTCATCTAATTAATAATAGTGATAAAAACCACAAATTTAGCTCTTCCATGAGCCGACAGTCTTTTAGAAACAGCCTCTCTATCTTCCTGAGGTAGTGGTAAGGTTTGCACACAAGCTACACTTTCTATACCTCACTTCGTGAAATTTCACTGAATATGTTGTTGTTGTCTTATTGAGTTTAATCACGAATGTAAAAAATAGCGGATAACTTATCAAGGACTTCAGTTGAGAGCACTAGTTATCATTCTAAAGCCAACATCTATAATGTAGTCTCACATATGGAGACTGAGTAGGATAGAATGTACGCCATATTTTATCTTTACCAGTTACCCCTAACTTGCAACCTTTGACTAATTTTAAGATAAATTTCACAAATGATCATATAACTCTGCTTCTTTTTTTTTTCCCACTAAAGTCATATAGCTATGATTTCGAATATAAAAATCATTACACTTTCAACTAACTCACACAAAAATCACAATTGTCGGAAAATAAACTTTCCGATGCAATGTTTTACTGCACATTTTTTATTTTTTATTTTCACTATAATTAATATTAACCAAAGAGCCTGGACTGATTTTTAATGACTTTTCTCTATATGATAGCATTTTTTCATATTGGGTTCCCTCATCTCCGTAAACTAATTTCAAACTTGCTATAGTCTATCCCAAGTCTAAATAAAAGAGA
Source organism: Solanum appendiculatum (assembly GCA_018342035.1). NCBI lineage: Eukaryota > Viridiplantae > Streptophyta > Magnoliopsida > Solanales > Solanaceae > Solanum > Solanum appendiculatum. The sequence goes on along the minus strand of JAGDQO010000431.1, from coordinate 848,573 downwards.
AATTATCCAGATGGGCCAGTATGGATATAGATAAATCATTTTCCAAGTCCAATTTGTAGAAATATATTTGTGATATTTGTGTGAGTTAGTGAAAGGATTGTGATTTTTGTGTTCACAATTATATAATTTTGATGGTAAAAAATACTAAACATCTAACCATCAGTGAAATTTACCCTAATTTTATGCTATCTACTATCTCTCATTATATTCACAAAAATTTAAACACATGAAAATTCACCTCCAACTAAATTTTAAATTTAAAACTTTATAATTTTACTAGATCAAACCAATTTTTTTCACCCTTTATACTTTTCCACTTGAAAAAAGAGAGGAAGCAAAGACCTTTCGATAACTAAAACCAAGTAGTTATCAGTGCTATTTATATCCCCACAACTTTAATTGAAAACAACAAATGTCATCAAAACCTACAAAAGCAACATCGTAATTTTTTTTTACTCTCTCCGTTTACTTTTATTATCTACATTTAAAAAAATAACTTTTAATTAAAAAATAACTTTTTTATATTTTATTTTTAATATTAATTATTTATTTCAAATTATTTTTAAAGACTTAACACTAAATATCAAATTAAAATAGATATTATAGTAAATAAAGTTTCAATTATTATTTTTGTAAATCTTTTTCCTTCTACTTCATCCTAAGAGGGGTTATTTGGTTGGGAACAAGTTATTCAGAGATTAATTATTGCGAAATAATTTATCCTGGGATAAATTATTCTACCAGATAACTAACTTATCCATCACTAACGTATAAATAGTGGCAGAGACGTATCCAGGAGGGGGTCACCGGGTTCACGTGAACCCATGCTCCCCTCCTGAAATCATATATAGTAGTGTTAGATTTTTTTAAAAATATTTAAATATAGATGTGTGAACCCACACTTGAAGTATCATATAATGTCGTACGATGATGATTGGGTGCACCTCTCCAAGTGAGGTTAGAAATTTGAATCTTTTATTTATCTTGTTTTATTTTCCTTTCTAAAATGGGTAACACCTCTCTAAGTGGTTTGGATAGATAAAAAGTAATTTTGGACCTATAATTTTAAAATTTTAATAATTTTCAGTGATAAGAACCTAAATGCTAAACCGATCAAATTTATATCTTATATTTACCTTTTCATAATAGGACACCCATCATCTCAAAATCCTGAATACGCCTCTGAATAGTGGGATAAATAATCGCAAGATTCCCTAATACTTCCAACAAAATATAGGTTAAGCGATAAAATATTTTCAAGTTGGAGTATTGTATAATTTTAACAAGAAATAAAAAGATTTTTTACATCATATTTCTGACAATTTTTTATTTTTTTAACCAGTAGAGCAGTGCTACAATATATCTATTTTTACGAAAAAAGAAACAAAAATAAAATAAAGACAGATAAGAAACTAATCTATTTACCAAAAACCCTTTCCCTCTCTTCTCGCTGTTTGGTCTTATTTTCCTCTTTCTCTCTCTACCATTTCTGCAACTTTACTTCTTACAATTTCTCTTAAAAATCTAAGCTTTTTTCTTTATGAACCTTCATTTTCTCTGCACATAGCAAACCAATTTTAAATTTTGAGCAACATGAAGTTGAAACTCTAGCTCTTGGGGGAAAACCCTAATTTCCTTCAACCCACTTCTTGTTTTTCTTCAAAGACTCAATTTTTTTCCTGTGGGGTTGTTAAAAATTGCGTGTAGACAAGGATAATATGGAAAATTCGGTACCCAGGACTGTAGAAGAAGTATTCAGCGATTTCAAAAGCCGTAGAGCTGCTTTAATTAAAGCACTTACCACAGGTTTGTAGTTTTGTTTCCTTTTTTTTTCTTGAAATTTTCATGAATTTTTATGAGTTTTTGAACTTAATTACTTTCTGGGTGTTTCTGAACCTTGTTGGTTTTGCTAATTTGGATGTTCTTGATTTTAAAAAAAATTATTGCAGATGTTGAAAAGTTTTACCAGCAATGTGATCCTGGTGAGTTTCTGTTGCTCAGTTTTAGATTGGATTGTTGTGGTTCATCAATATTTGCATAGTTGGTTGTTCTGTTTTATTGAGTTTGAGGTGTATTTATGAATGTAGTATATTTTTTATAAGCTATAAGCTTTTAATTTCTGGGACTGTTCCTACTTTATCTTGGAATTGCATTGTAAAATGTGGTAAAAGTGATTAAGCCACTTGATTAGGACCTTGTGACTCTTAACATTTCAGAATTTTATAATTTGCTTCTTGTCCTGTTTTTGTGTCGTTTTTTAATTTCAATTTCGTTGTTCTAGGGAGTGGCCTAAACATATGGCTAGAGCTTTCTGACTCTTGGCATCATTTTTTTTCATTTGTGTTTTCTTTTGCTGTTATGCAAGAATGGAAAGATCATATCTTTGTTAAGTAGTTTATAGCTTCAATTGAAAAAGCAATTCTTCTGCATTTACAACAGAATTATCATGATTTCAAACTGCATTCCAGAATATGAATTGTAAAAGTGAGATCACTACTTAGAATTTTATGTCATTTACAGTGTTGTCGAAGGCGCGCTTAAGCCTTGAAAGCGAGGCTTCAAGCATGTTGAGGGCTTCGACTCACTTAATGTGCGTTTTAGTGTCATCGTTAAGGCTCTAAGACAAACTTTTCCTTGCGAATGGGTGTTGTTTGAGGAGGCAACATTTAACAATTGATATTTCACTTTATTGTGAAAATGTTCAATTTCTTTGTCCATAGATTTGTTATTCATGCTTATATTTAGTCTTGTACTAAACATATATATATTTTTGTATTTTTTTCTATTTGCACCTTTTTTCGTTAAAGCCCACGCTTTATTTGCGTTTAAAGCCCCAACGGACCTTAGAGTTTTTTTGCGCCTTTTGCTTCTGATAAATTGTTCATTTAGTGAGGATGTCAATGTCAAAAGCATTTTCATCGTAATCCTGTGTATCAATTCTCAAGGAAGTAGAGATGTAAAATTTCTTTTATGTAGCAGTGATCATCATTTCTCTATCACAGTGACGCAGTGTCTCCAACCATCATTAATCTTGTTTATGATGTGGGTAAAAGCACATATGATTGCATATAATTGCAGTGTGAAAGCACTTTGATGTTTTCATGACTTTTTTATGTAAATGCATGCATTTGATGTATACGTACTTAAGGATTCTGGAGGCAGGGTAGTTAAAGTGGATGGATACTATATTGTCACCTTATGATTAGTAAATGTTCTTGTCTTCTTTCTTTCTCTTTCTTGGTAAGTTTTCTTTCTCTTTTTCATTTTTTTGTTTTTTTTTGGGGGTTGGGGGTGGGTGGGGGAGGTTGTGTATTTTCTGGTCTGTGAAAAAAACATGCAAATTCATAGTTTGTATTTGGCAGTTTTAGAGGTGTTTTTTTGTGCCAGCACTTGTGAATTGTTTTTGAAGTATTTGATATAGCAGTGAAACTTACCGTAACTTTATCCCGAACATTTTGACTCCTTTCGTTTATGCGGTGTCTAACTGTTTATATTTATTTTATAATCTCTTTAAGGAACTCTATTTGAAGAACTGGTTTACATTCTTTATTTCATTTTTGTTGTTTAATTTGCTCCCATTTGTGGAACTGCTGATTATGACCTTTGTGACGATGTATATCAATAGACTACTCCCTCGCTGTATCAATCAGTTGTGTCAGTCCTTATGATAGTATATCTCTCTCTTAAATGTTCTTAGTCCCTCTCTGGAAGTTTTAAGGATAATAGATTTCGCTTTTGTGTTGCACTATTCTTCTCCCCTTTGCTTCCAGTTTGCCCTCTTTTTTCCCTTGCTTTGAGGCTTGTTGTGTGTTTCTCCTCATTGGATGTTCAATTCTTGTTTTTTAGATCACTTGTGCAGATCATTTATGAATTGTTTATGAAAATTTCTGAATTTAACCATATGCTTACTTTCAGAAAAGGAGAATTTGTGTCTCTATGGGCTTCCTAATGAAACATGGGAAGTAAACCTCCCGGTGGAAGAGGTGCCTCCAGAACTTCCGGAGCCAGCATTGGGCATAAATTTTGCACGTGATGGAATGCAAGAAAAAGACTGGTTATCACTTGTTGCTGTTCACAGTGATTCATGGCTGCTTTCTGTTGCATTTTACTTTGGTGCAAGATTTGGGTTCGGCAAGAGTGAAAGGTAAAATAACATCCACCCTCCCTTTTGAACTCTGACTTTGCAGTGTCTATTAGGTAATTTTTGCTCGCGTTTCTGGGGTTATCTCAGGGGCGGAGCCACGAACACCCTTCGCCAGAAAATTATATAGTGTATAAAGGTTAAATGTTAGTTATTATGAGTGTATATTTGATTTTGCACATCCTTAACATAGGTGAGAAGAAAATTTGCACACCCATCTCGAAATTCCTAGCTCCGCCACTGGTTTATCTAGTGGCATATGTCGAGCTATTTTTTCCCCACAGTAGTTCCCCTCATGCTGCTTAAAATTCATCTCCCCAAGCATTTAGTGCATCCAAAATTTGTATGCCCCATTGATCAATTTTAGGGAGATTAGCTTCTGTGATTGCTGCCTGCTTTTTTTTTTCTCCATAGGTGAGATAATTTTCCATGAAAAATCACTGAAGAAATTTAGTCTACAATCATGTATGAAAGTCTCTTTTCCAGAACTGTACTTTCTAACCCATACAGTTGGAGCTCCCTTTTTCCCCTTCAATCTTTGCTGAAGAAATAGGTATATGTTTCCTTTTTGTTGTCTTCTTGCTTACCATGTTGTGTTTGACCTGTTTGTTTCCTCTCATTGAGGTATGTTAACCCAGCGATCAAGCAATCATGAACTAGGCCTAATCCCAGACATGGTGGTTTGATTCCTGTATCTGCTTCATCTCTCCAAGATTCAGTATTTAGAATTCATCATAGTTAGAAGAGCTTATGCTTGCCGTTAATCTACTCCAATCCTTCTCCTTCATCGACATATTAAGGCTCTTATGACTTATAGACAGAGTTGTGGCTGATTGATGGTGTTGAGTTTAAAATATCTTTTTCATTCTAAGGATATACTTTATATACAAAAGCACCAAGAAGGTGCAAATATATTGAGTTTATAACAGTAAAACTCTGACGTATAAGTATTAGCTGTAAATAGGATTACTAAGTTAGAACTCTAGAATGGAGAATTGCTAGCGGTGAGATTATTTGGGCAATATATAGAAGTCCACCTTCGTCCAAAGTTCATTTAGTGAGTCCACCCTCATCCAAAGTTCATTTAGTCAGTGTTTCGTATTTTCTGTGTCATGAAAAGATGATAAGATGTACTGATAAGCTGGAGTTGCTTTGAAAGTTGATAGCACCATTAAGAGAATCTGGAAGATGATACCTGCAGCCATTTTTTGGAGTATCTGGAATGATTGGAATAGAAGATGCTTTGATGAAATATGAACTACCTGCCAATCTCTAAAAGCTAATTGCCTCGTGTTTTTGTATAGTTGGGTTTATTTGTCCCCTCTAGATTCCCCTGGTTCCTTTCTGAACTTTGTCAGCTTCCTGACTCTTAGCTAGCAATGTAAAGGAGAGCTGACCCTTTTGCTACTGTACTTTTGTAACTATTATGCATCTACTTGATGCCTGCAATATACTAATTACTTCATAAAAAAAAAGATGTCTTATTTCTTTGTCTTGGTGAGCATACTGATGACTTGTTGCAATGAGATTCCAGACATCTTCCATTTTTAGGTTTCTATAGAATCGGTTTACCATTACCTTATGAATATGGAATATGGATTTGCAAAGCCCTTTGTCCTTTCATTATCCTGGAGAAGGTTATTAGGTGCTAGTTATTAGACAAAAGCAGATTCATTTGCATAGTGACATTGTTTGTGGCATCATTGGATCAGATAATGTTTGGTTTAGAAGCAAGGATGCCTGACATATTGAGATACTTACCTTCAGCTGGTGTTTTTGGATGTATCATCATTGAATAAAATAGTATGTTGAGTGAACAGTAGGAGTTCAGACATGTTGAGAGATCATCGCTGTTATTTTTGGCTGTAGCATCATTGAATAAGTTAGTGCGTAGTTGAGTAGGCAAAGAATGTCAAACATGTCGGGACAGCACAAATGCTGTATAATACTTGGAGCAACTTTTGGGTAGCAGGTCTTTTGCCCCTCTTTTATACCCTTGGGTCGTCGACTTTTTGTATCTGCTGCTATTGTAGGTTAGAGAATCTCCTCGATGTGAAACTATGACTGAAATCATTATACGCTGGATTTTATACTGGGAAACTGGTGCATGGGATTCCATGATCATGTGTACATGTCCAAAAATATTAAACTTAAATCTCTTATATTTGTCAAGTGTCTGGATAGTTTGCCTAGCTAGTCCAACCTCATTAATAATTCTTCCATTGGTTAAATGGTTATCTGAGATTTATTTAGAGAGAATAATTGTTTTATTTTGGAAATCATGTATACAGGAAGAGGCTTTTCCAAATGATAAATGATCTCCCAACAGTGTTTGAAGTTGTTACTGGAGCTGCTAAACAGACACGTGATGCCCCTCACAACAATAGCAACAAAAGCAAATCAAGTGGAAAGGTTCTCAAATACTGGACCTAACATATAGAATTACTGTTTTTTTTTATCATTTTGTTTGAGCATATGTTTTCTGCATCATCTTTGATTTGCAGCCTCGACAGCCAGAGTCCCAACTCAAGGCAGTAAAGGTGTCTCCACCTAAAATGGACAACGAAAGTGGGGAGGAGGAGGAAGAAGAAGAGGACGAACAAGGAGCAACTCTCTGTGGAGCTTGTGGTGATAATTATGCCACTGATGAATTCTGGATTTGCTGTGATATTTGTGAGAGATGGTTCCATGGAAAATGTGTGAAGATCACTCCAGCAAAAGCTGAGCATATCAAGCAGTACAAGTGTCCTAGTTGCAGTAGCAAGAGAGCTAAAGTCTAAAATTTGTGGTATCTTAATTTGTGGCAAGAAAAATTAAGTGATGTTGGAAGGTCTAGGAGTTTTAGTTCAGTTATCAAATGTCATCTATGTCAAAGTTAAATGTTTGCTGATGGAATTGGGATGAACATTTGCTTTCTGTTATCTTGCTTTTGGATTGTGTTTTAGATTAAAAAAAATTGTGCCTGTTATCATCTTGTGTTTGAGGATCCATTTTCACCTTCTGTTACTTTCGTTTTTTATTTAAATATACTACACTCTGGTAGTATGATGAATTCCGAAACTTTTGTGATAGTTTTGTGAATACAGGAACAAGGACCTGCTAAAACTTATTAAAATGTGAAGGTCCATCCTTTGTACCAGTCCACCATGACTACATGCTGTTAATACCCCAATATATTCGATCTGGTTCAACATTTTTTTTCTTCATCTTCCACAACAATTCAACAGCTTCAATCGCATTGCCATAAGCTGTTAATACCCTGAAAATTTTAGCATTCCAATCTGCATTTCATCAAACTGTTCCTGTGCAACCTTCAAAGGCCCAAACTTTCCATACATACCCATAATCGCAGTGCGAATGAACCTACCCAACCATGACCCATTTTGATATAATGAGCATCCTCATCAGCATGTTACAAAACAAAGTCACATTTACCAGAATTTAAGGGATTGAGAGGAACAACAATCCACATACCCAGTGAAATCCCATAAGTGGGGTGTGGGAAGGGTAGAGTGTATGCAAATTTTACCACTATCCCGTAGAGGTAGAGAGATTGTTCTCGAAAGATCATTGGCTCAAGTGTAACATATGCAAGTAAAAGAAGAGGAAAACAGTGAAGCAAGCATAGCAAAATGAACAATAACAACAACAAAATAACATGATAATGGAAACACAATAAACAACATATAGATATCAAAAGCAAGAACTATATGAATACGACTAATACTATAATATACCCCAATAAGCCTAAACCTTTGAGCAACAAAACAACACTCCACTACTTACTAACCTTCTAACTTAATACACGACTTCCACACTTTATCTTAGTCAATAAAATTAGTCTAGCTTAATTTATCAAAAATTGTAAGAACGGGTAAAAAATCTACTCACCTTGATTCAATATTGGAGTTGTCCCAAATTACCAATTGTCTTTATACTCAACTCAAATCACCGCCTTGCTGTGATTTCATCAGAAAAATGTTTACGCAGACCAATAGGTACACTTGTTCTCTCATATCAGTTAGAACCTCTTTCCTCTTTCTCTAACTGAAGCCCCGCTTTTTTACCAATCAGTTGATTTGCAAAATAAAATAATACTAGTAACAAATGAATCAGTCAAAACCCTAAAAATTAATCCCAAAATTAGCTGGGAACCGTTTTTGAATCTATTCAAAGAAAATCTTGAATTAGATTAATTTTTAGGTTAGCAAATCAACTTACCATAACCCAGAAAAAAAGAGATGAAAGATTGCTTCCAAAGGAACAATGATGCAATTGAAGCCAACAAATTCTTTTGGGCCAGCTTGCACATTTTCAATTAATTTCATGTGTTATCTGCTATTTCTTAAACTCTTACCATCTCACTCATTTCTGTTCATCAAGACTTAAACAAAATTTTGCATCCAAATGTTATGATTCTCAAATCACTTCATACCATTAAATCAAACTCTCAAAGGCACATTCAACCTTCTTTTTTTTTTAACCTTTTATACTTTTCTCATTTGAGAAAAAGTAAAACCTTTTGAATCCGTGGTATTTCGATCCCCCAACTTTTATTGAAAACAACAAATGTCAAAATCAAAACCCACAAAACACAACATCATAGCCTTCTTTTTTTACACCTCTGCCTCATCATCAAACAAGAAGAAAAGAAAAGAAGACAGAAGAATTCCTCTCCATTCTCCAAGGCAAAATCTTCATCCTAAGTTCCTATAACCAATAAAATATTCTCAAGTTGGGAGTATTACTATAATTTAACAAGAAATAAAAGGACATTTCACATCAGATTGCTGATCTCTCTGCCACAATTGTTGTTTAATTTTGAAAGAATCAATAGATCCAAGTACTCGTACAGTAGTGCTACCTAAATGTATCTATTTACCAAAAAAGAAACTAAAATAAATGCTGCTGCTAAACCCTTTCCCCACCACCCCACTTTCCTTTTTCTTCCCGCTGTTCATCTCTTTTTCTCTCTCTCTATATCCATTTCTTACAATTTCTCTACTAACTTCTTACAATTTCTCATAAAAATTAGAGCTTTTCTCTTTATGAATCTTCATTTTCACAGCACATAGAAAACTAATTATAAAGTTTGGGCAACATGAAGAGGAAACCCTAGTTCTTGGGGGAAAACCCTAGTTTTCTTCATCCCACTTGTTGTTTTTTCTCAAAGACTCAATTTTTTTCTTGTGGGGTTGTTAGAAATTGCGTGAAGACAAGGGTAATATGGAAAATACGGTACCTAGGACTGTAGAAGAAGTATTCAGCGATTTCAAAGGTCGTAGAGCTGGTTTAATCAAAGCACTTACCACAGGTTTGTAGTTCTGTTTCTTGAAATTTTCATGCACTTTTATGGGTTTTTGAGTACAATCACTTTGTGGGTGTTTCTGAATTTTTTGGTTTTGCTAATTATGATGTTCTTGATTTTTATAAAAAAATTATTGCAGATGTCGAGAAGTTTTATCAGTCGTGTGATCCTGGTAAGTTTTCTGCTGCTCAGTTTTTAATTGGATTGTTGTGGTTCGTCAATATTTTTACATTTGGTTCTTCTGTGCTATGAGCTTGAGGTGTATTTCTAATTGTAGTATATTTCCTATAGGCTATAGCTTTTAATTTCTGGGAGTGTTTCTTTATATTCATGTTTATTCTGTAAATTTCTGCTGTTTCATGTTCTCATTGTATTTTAGGATTGCATTGTCAATTTAGTAGAGTGATTAAGCAACTTGATAAGGACTTTGTGACTCTTAATATTTCAGAATTTTATAATTTGCTTCTTGTCCCCTTTTTTTGTCAGTTTTGTAATTTCAATGTTGTTTGTCCCAGGGAGTGGCGTAAAACTCATGTTAGAGCTTTCTGACTGCTTACATAATCTTGTCATTTGATGTTCTGCTTTGGCTGTTATGCAGGAACAGAAAGATCATATCTTTATTAAGTAGATAATTGTTGCCTTCAATTTGAAAGAGTAATTCTTCTGCATTTTCAACAGAATTATCATAATCTCAAACTGCTTTCCAAAACATGAGTTTTAAAAATGAGATCATTACTTAGAATGTTATGTCGTTTAGTGAGAGTGTGAATGTCAGAAGTGGTCTCGTCGTACTCTTGATGACTTTTTATCACTTCTCAAGGAAGTAGAGGTGTAAAACTTCTTTTATGTAGCAATGATCATCATTTCTCTATCACAGTGACAGTGTCTCCAACCATCGTTTATCTTGCTTACAACAGCAATAAGAAGTCAACAATAACATACCTAGTATAATCCCACAATTGGGGTCTTGATTGTTTATCTTGTTTATGATGGGTAAAAGTGCATATGATTGCAGTGTTGAAAGCACTTTGATGTCTTTATGACCTTTTTGATGTAGATGCATTTGGTGTATATACACACTTAAGGTATCTGGAGGCAGTTTAGTTAATGTGGGTTGAAGTATGTGGTCACTGTGGGAGCATGCTAAATTGTCACCTTGTGATTAACAATGTTCTTGTCTTCTTTTTTTCTCTTTCTTAGTAAATTTTTTCTCTCTTTTTCATTTTTCTTTGGGGGGTAGGTGAGAGTTCTGTATCTCTGGTCTGTGAAAAAAGAATTTGGAAATCCTTATTTTGCATTTGGCAATTTTAGAGGTGCTTTTCTTGTACCAGTATTCATGAATTGTTTTTGAAGTATTTGATATAGTAGGGAAACATACAGTGGCTTTATCCCAAACATTTGATTCCTTTCTTTTATGCAGTGTCTAACTGTTTATACTGATTCGATAGTCTCTGTTAAGAACTTTATTTTGAAGTACTGGTCTAAATTCTTTATTTCATTGCTGTTTTTTATGTTGTTCCCATTTGTGGAACTGCTCATTATGATCTTTGTGACAATAATATCGATAGACTACTCCCTCTATATTTCAAACAGTTGTCTCAGTCTTTATGACAGTTTATATCTCTCTTAAATGTTTTTAGTCCGATTGATTACACAGTTATTTAAGGTTTTGTAGATAGTTTATTACGGCCTGGAAGCTGTAAGGATAATTGATTTTTCTCTTGTGTTGCATCATTCTTCTCCCCTTCATTTCACAACTTGACCTCTCTCTTTTCCTTGTTTTGAGGCTTGTTGGGTGTTTTCCCTCACTGAATGATCAATTCTTGCTTTCTATAGATCACTTGTGCAGATCAATTATGAAGTGTTTATGACAATTTCTGAATTTAACCATATGTTTCTTTCAGAAAAGGAGAACTTGTGTCTCTATGGGCTTCCTAATGAAACATGGGAAGTAAACCTTCCTGTAGAGGAGGTGCCTCCAGAACTTCCGGAGCCAGCGTTAGGCATAAACTTCGCACGTGATGGAATGCAAGAGAAAGACTGGTTATCACTTGTTGCTGTTCACAGTGATTCATGGCTGCTTTCTGTTGCATTCTACTTTGGCGCACGGTTTGGGTTCGGCAAGAGTGAAAGGTAAAATATAATCTATTACCAATAGATTTCTCCTTTATTGTTTTAACTGTCCTGCAAACTTGGTCCTATCCATTGTATTTCATTTGAATGTGTATGTTTTTCCTGTTTGATGGAAAACATTGGAGGCCTGAGGCTACCTTTTGGCAAATGTAAATTAGTGCTGTGCCATGTGCTTCCTGTTATTAAAATTCTGTGCAGATTTCCCGCCCTCCCTTCTAAACTGTCTTTGCATTGCCTATTAGGTAGTTTTTGGCTTTTTGCTTGATTTCTTTTTATCTTTTTCAGGGGAGGATCTAGAGGCATAAGTTGAGTTACTTCTTTGCCGTAGTTGTTCCCCTCATGCTGCTTAAAACTCACATTTTCCCCATAGGAGCTTACTTTTCAGTTTTTGTTGAACTCCATGTTTTTTGTTTTGTTTTTGCTGAATCTTCTTGATGCCTATTAATGACTCATCTTACTTCATCAAAAAAAAAAACTCTCACCTTCCCAAGCATTTAGTGCATCTAGAACTTGTGTGCTCCATTGTTCTATTTTAGGTAGATTAACTTCTGTGATTGCTGACCCATTTTTTGTTTCGTTGGTTAGATCATTTTTCCATGAGAAGTCACTGAAGAAATTTAGTAAACAAACATGCTATGAAAGTCTCTCTTTTTCGGAATTGTTTCTTACTAACCCATATAGTCAGAGCTCTCTTTTTCCCCTTTAATCTCTGTACAAGAAATTGGTGTATGTATTCCCTTTTTGTCTTCTTGCTTACCATGTAGTGTTTGACCTGTTTGCTGCTCCTCATTGAAGTATGTTGACCCAACGATCAATCTATCATGAATTAGGCCTAATCTAAAACAAGTTGGGTTTGATTCACCGTATCCGCTTCCGTCTCTCCAAGATTCAGTATTTAGAATTCATCATAATTAGACAATTTTATGATTGCCGTTAATCTACTCCAAATCTTCTCCTTTATCGACATATGAAATCTCACATAGATAGAGTTGTGGTTGATTTATGGTGTTGAGTTTAAAACATCTTTTTCATTCTAAGGATAAACTTTATTCGCAAAGCACCAAGAAGGTGAAAATATATTGAGTTTATGACAATAAAACTCTAAAGTATTAATCTTAGTTGTAATTAGGATTACTAAGTTAGAACTCTAGAATAGAGAATTGCTAGCAGTTAGATTATTTAGACAATATATAGAAGTCCACCTTCAACCGAAGTTCATTTGGTCAGTGTTTCATATTCGTTGCGTCATGAAAGATGTGTTATTTCTTTGTCTTGGTGAGCATGCTGATGACTTGTTGCAATGATATTCTTGGTGTGAACTGTGATGAGATTCCAGACATCTTCCTATTTTAGGTTTCTACTATAGAATTTGTTTACTATTAACTATAAATAAGGATTATAGATTTGCAATGCCTTTTGTCCTTTCACTATTCTAGGAAGGTTATTCGGTGCTAGTTGTTAGACAAAAGCAAATCCATTCACTAAGTGGAATTCGTTGTGGCATCTTTGAACAAGATAATGTTTAGTTCAGAAAAGCTAAGGATGCCTGACATGTTGAGATGTTTACCATCAGCTGGTGTTTCTGGATGTATTATCTTTGAATAAAATAGTGCTCAGCTGAGTGAACAGCAGGAGGTCTGACATCTTGAGAGGTTAACTGTCAGCTGTTATTATTGGCTGTAGCCTGTAGCAACATTGAATATTAGTGCTTAGTAAGTGAAGGATGTCTAATGTGTCGGTACATTCAGGATGGCACAAATGCTTGTATAATGATGGGAGAAACTTCCATGTAGCAGGTTTTTGTCCCTCTTTTCTACCCTTGAGTCCTCCACTTTTCGTGTTTGCTGCCATTGTAGGTTTTAGAGAATATTGATGGATGTGAAAATATGACTGAAATCGTTATAAGCTGGAGTTTATACTTGGAAACTGGTTGCATGGGATTACATAATCATGCATTCATGTCCAGAAATGTAAACTTTAATATGGCTTATATCTGTCAAGTGTCTGGATAGTTTTCCTAGCTTGAGCCCAATCTCATTAATGTGGCTTCCTATATTGCTCGGATTCTTCAAAAACACCGATGTGTCAGATCCTTCAAGATTAGTGCATTTTTGGGGGATCCGACACGGGTACGGCATCAATGTTGGAGAGTCCGAGCAAACATAGGTGGCTTCCAATGGTTATCTGATATTAATTTAGGGAGGATAATTGTTATATTTTGGAAATCATGTGTACAGGAAAAGGCTTTTCCAAATGACGAATGATCTCCCAACAGTGTTTGAGGTTGTTACTGGAGCTGCTAAGCAGGCACGCGATGCTGCTCACAACAATAGCAGCAAAAGCAAATCAAGTGTAAAGGTTCTCATATACTGGACCTGACATATATAGTTACTGTTTTTTTTTTCCATTTTGTTTGAGTATATGTTTTCAGCTATTATCTTTGATTTTCAGCCTCGACAGCCAGAGTCCCAGCCCAAGGAAGTAAAGGTGTCTCCACCTAAAATGGAGGATGAAAGTGGGGAGGAGGAAGAAGAAGAAGAACAAGGGGCAACTCTCTGTGGAGCTTGTGGTGATAATTATGCGACTGATGAATTCTGGATTTGCTGTGATATTTGTGAGAGATGGTTCCATGGCAAATGTGTGAAGATTACCCCAGCAAAAGCTGAGCATATCAAGCAGTACAAGTGTCCTAGTTGCAGTAGCAAGAGAGCTAAAGTTTAAAATTTGTGGCAATTTTAGAGCAACATCAATTAAGTGGAGGTGTTGGAAGGTCTAGGACTTTTAGCTCAGTTATCAAATGTAATCTATGTCAAAGTTAAATGTTTGCTGACGGGATGTCCATTTCATGAACATTTGCTTTCTGTTGCCTTGCTTTTGGATTGTGTTTTAGATGAAATTTGTGCCTGTTACCATCTTGTGTTTGAGGATCCGTTTTCATCTTCTTTTACTTTAATGGCTTATCTAAATGCTACACTGCTTCAGTGTTGTATGAGGAATCCAGAAACTTTTGTTATCCTTAGTCTTGAATACAGGAACCACGACCTGCTTAAACTTTTTTTTTGGAAATCCCAGGGAAATCCACAACCTATGTAACAGCCTTTGCCCTTCGGGTATTGTGAGCACTTTGTGGTAACCTGTTCACTATGTAATAGCTTGCAAATTGCACAGTAAACTGAACTAGGCAAGCCCTATGTGATAAGCTTATGACTTAGTAGCAGATACGGAGGCTGGATTCGATCCCAAATCTCCTACATAGGAAGCATAGCTCATGCTTAAACTTGTCACAATGAGAAATTGAAACAAATTCAGTTGCTGATGGAACAAAAAGAGTCTAGCAATCATCACCCCTTGACTCGCATTCATAAATTTTCTGGATCAAGTACTTCACATTCATAATACTAAGATCAAATCAACCAATAGCCTTTCGTGAACCAGTTCTCTATGGCCAACAGGAATGTTCAAGTATATTTCTATCCACACAACATAAATATTGCTGCTGGAACAAACTAACCGGCTGACCATAGCTGTGGTCAGCAGTCTCCGAGCATACTGGCAAGATTCAGCAAATTGCCATAGCCTAACATGACTATTTTTCTGTAACATAGTCAATATTGTTGATCTGAGAACAAAACATCTTGTATCAGTGTGGTTGGTACAGTAAGGCATGACTACCAATAGTCTTTACAAGAACACTGCCCTTCACTGAAGCAGTGGAACCGATTATTATCCCTAACAATGATCTCCCTCCCCTCCATCTTTGAAATGATTTTGATTGCTGTGTGGCAATCCCTACATATCCTGAGATTCTTCACCACCCTTATGACCGAGTGTGGTTCAGTAACAAGAAGAGCAAAAGCCACAGCCAACTTCTCGCTATGGGTCCCTACCATCTCTTCCATCTCTTCTTCTTCAACATCTTTTAAAACACAGCTCTTATCAGCCATATATCCAGCTAGCCTCATCTTCTTTTCAGTTTCAGAGAGCACTCTACGAATATCTGCAGATCGCTCATGTGACCTGTCACCCACTATAAACTTGTGCATCTCGCCCTCGTGTTCAATCCAACTCCATCCAGTCGTCTTCTTTACTCCTCCAATTGTCATCAACCCTCTCACCCTGTCTACATCTTCCCATCTTCTTGCTGAGGCATATATGTTTGAAAGCAAAACATAATTACCTGAATTTTCTGGTTCTATTTCAAAGAGCTTACTAGCAGCAAACTCTCCAAGGTCTATCCTTTTGAGAACTCGGCTAGCATGTAAAAGGGAACCATATACTCCTGCATGTGGATGCATTGTCATACTTCCAATCAAACATTTTGCTTCGTCAAGTTTACCATTTCTACCTAACAAATCAACCATGCATGCATAGTGATCGGAGTCTGGATCTTTGATTGAATCAAATATCCTTTGACCTTCTTCTAGCAGTCCACCATGACTACATGCTGTTAGTACCCCTATATAGGTTATTCGATCCGGTTCAATATTTTCTTTCTTCATCTTCCACAACAATTCAACAGCTTCAATGGCATTTCCATAAGCTGCAAAACCTGTAATCAATGTGTTATAAGAAATCACATCTCTGGCTTCCATCGATTGGAAAACTTTCTCAGCGTCTTTCATATTACCACACTTGGAATACATGAAAATTAGAGCATTATAACCTGAAATGCTCAGTTTGATTTGATGCTTTTCCAGGAAATTCACTGCCCAATTGCCAAATTCCAAAGCCCCAAGGTGGCCACAGGCCGAGATCACACTAACCATGGTGATGTCATCTGGCAGCACATCTTTTGCTATCATATCTTTGAAAAGGTCAATAGCCACTTTTGATTGTCCATTTTGAGCATAACCAGCTATAATTGAATTCCAAGAGATGACATTCTTCTCAGGCACCTTATCAAAGAGCTCTCTTGCAGAAGCCAAATCACCAACCCTTGCATATGCCGAAATCATTGCATTCCAAGTAACTAAGTTCTTGTATGTACCTAATTCATCAAAGATCTTCCTAGCCATGTCAAGGTTCCCACACTTGGCATACATGTCAAGTAACGCAGTCTTTGCAAAACAATTTAAGCGAACAGCCTTCTCATTTATCATCTTAACAAGCCCTTCGGCAAGGCTAGCATCACCATGCGAAGAACACAAAGAAATGACAGTAACCCATGTAGTTTCATCAGGGCAAACCCCACAACTCATCATCTCATTAAACAACCTTATAACCTCTTCAGCACACCCATTTTGAGCATACCCCGACAGCATTGCATTCCAAGACACAACACTCCTCTCCGGCATTTGATCAAAATACTTTCTAGCATTCTCCAAATCTTTCCTTGTTGAATAACCAGTAACCATTGCAGTCCAAGTAACCACATTCTTCTCAGGCATCAAATCAAACAAACTCCTCGCTTCAACTTCATTACCCCAATTCCAACACCCTGAAATCATAGCATTCCAATCTGCAACAGCTCTCTCGGGAATTTCATCAAACAGTTCCCGTGCAATCTCCAAAGGCCCAATCTTTCCATACATGTTAATAATCGCATTGCGAACGAACCTATCCCAATCATGACCCATTTTGATACAATGTGCATGGAACACAATGCCCCATTTTCCAGATGCTTTTATGAGAATCGGGTATACAAAGGCATCAGGGGTTACATTGCATTTCTGCATTTTGTCAAACAGGGAGAGAACATCACTGTGGGCACCCAATTGAGAGTAGAACTTGAGAATATTAGTGAAAACAAAGACATTGGGTTGGTGGACTAAGTCGAAAACTCGGCGAGCATAAGTGGGCGGAGCGTGGTGGCGCGTGCAGAGATTGATGAGCTGCGCCACCCAGTAGTTGTCGGAGTAGAGAGAGTGTTGAAAGAGCTGCGCATGAAGCTGTTTCAAGTGGTTTAATTTGGTGACTTTCAATGCAGCCGTGTGCAATTGTGACATCAGAATTTCAGTGTGCCAACATTGGCCCTCTTTGTTAACCAACCTAACTGTTCTTTTTATTTTTTGTTTCAATTCAACTTATATACCAAGACTGTGTGGAAAAAAATTGATCTTTTATATTTATATAACCATCATTTTAATTTGTCAGAATATTTTATTTATATCTGAACATCTCAATTCTTAATAAAATGTTTGAATTAGAAATTTCTGATTCAAATTCTGGAAAGTTCTTTTCACGTGTTTTCATTCAGGTATTAGATCGTTAAGTCAACCACATAAAATATTTCATTTCTTTTAATTATGCACATTCACCTCAATAAACTGTAAAACTATATTTTCTACTTGAGGTTGATTTGTATAATTTAAAGGAGGTGATAAATTTTATCTTTTTTCAAAATTTGAATCAAAAGTATCTAACTGAATCACTTTATTCGGAGTATTTCATTGAAACATGATTTAATAGAGTGTCTAAATATAATATCTTGAAATGTCGAAAGTTTATATAGGTATATAATGCTTTAAGGATATTTATGCAATGTAGTATTGGTTTTAAGAGAACAACAACACTTTGCTTAGTATAATCCCAAAAAATGTAGTTTAAAGAGGATAAACGGTATATAGGCCTTATATCTGTCTCAGAGGTAGAGACTGTTCTGTTGTGATAGATTCTAAACTCAAATGGTTTTAAGAGAAAAAGATATAAAAATAGAAAAGGAAGAGAAACAAGAAGATTCTAATCCCGCTCAAGCCCAAGTGTAACCCAAAACTTTGGGTTGAACCCATTTGCAAAACCTAATTACCAAAATTTCATTTCAGCAGCCCATTTTCCCCAAAAGATAAACCCTCAATTCTTTTCAACTGCGAAATTCGTCACCTTCTAAACCCCCATTAATCCCTTCGCCGGCGATTTTGCCGGAAAACCCAATACCACTCTCTGATTAGGTAATCCATGGCGGAAGAGAGACGCGTGGTAACAGTGGGGGGAAAAGGCTCATCACTGTCATCTTCCTCTGTGTTTGAGATTGCCAATGGACTCAGTCGACTCAGCATAGACTCTTCAGCACTCTCCAAAGTATCGTCTTCCTCTAATTCTAAAACCAGCAAGACTAACGCGCCTACGGTGTCTGCATCATTTTCAATCCTCAGTAATTTAACACCCGATGAGGCTAGAGCTTCTCTCGTGGTCCTCCTAAACAAGCTTTTGCTTTCTTCTTCCACTTCCGCAGCTGTCAATCAGCTCTCTGATCTCATTCTCAAGGATGTGTCGTCGTCCTCTAATTTACAAATTTCGTTGGATAACACTATTGATGGCGTTTCTCCGGGTGATTTTTCTGTGGCAGCAATAGCGGGAATCTCCGCTGTCTTGGATCATCGAAGTTCAGCTTTGTCCGTTATTATTGATGCTGTTGCTGCCTTGTCCTGCGACGCCTTGGGGGCCGACATTTCAGCTTTCAACTTGAATGATTCCGGTGATGGTTCATCTGCCAAGGATGTTGTTTCCGTGGCGTCTGACTTGAAGATCTTGCTTAACGGTTCTAAATTTGTTAACCGTGAGAGTGATGATCCTGCAGTTTCTGGTGTTCCCGTGCTGCACGGTAAGTTTAGGGAGATTTCCCGGCTCCTGCACTCCAGCACTCGTGTCCAATTGAACTCTGCAATTGTATCCAATTCTGGATCTTCTGGTACAGCCAGCTCCATGTGCACCACGCTGTTTTCCTTGGCTGTGGCGCTCAAGGATTTGGGTAACAGCAGTTATAACCGAGCAAAGCACATTGTCGATTCACGCATTGCTGGAGATGATGAATTTCATGCAATGCTGATAAAAGAATGTCCTCGCCCTGATCAGCTGAAAGCTCTTTTCACATCTTTGGTGTCAGCTCACACGGATGAGGAATATGTTAAGTTCTCACATGATGTCAGCTCTTTACTGGTGATGGTAGAACAAATAATTTCCTGGGAAGCCCTGGCTGCTTTCTTTTCCCTCGAAGGAAGGGACTTCATTACTTCAGGTGATACGAGTGTAGGCGAGGACAGTGCAAAGACAGCAGGTAAAAAAGGAGGAAAGAAAAAGAAGATTCTGGGTAAAGGTACCACCGCTCTGGTGCAGTTTTTGAAGGATAGGCTGCTGAGCATGCAGAGTGAAGCATCCCAGACTATCATGGTTTTGGAGAATTTGGTTCGCAATTTCTTGTCACTACTGGACCCAAAGGACTTGGGATTTGACACTTTACTGAAAAAGGTGAAAGATATCGTGGAAAGCAATGAAAGCCGCCGTTTGCCTAAACTACCAAAGGTAGAGAACCGTGCTATATTATCTTTGTCCCACTCATTTTTTCAATTCTTTTTTTTTTTTTGAGCACAAAGTAGGCTATTTTTCTGCTGCTTCTGTATGACCTGCTCCTCACCATATTGAATTATTCATAGCAGTTTGATTCCAATAATTAGGCAACTGGTTGAACACTTGGCTGTCTTCTTTATTTGTTTATGTGAAAAGATGTGTGGGAGTAGGCCTGCTAAATTTGATTTTGGTATCAGGTCACGTGATATGATGAACATCCAACCCGAATCCTTAAGAAAATGGTGGAATGGTCTAAGACACTTATAAACTCGTCTATGCCCTTTTACACCTGATCTAAAAAATATACCATATAGATCAATAGTTTGTTTGGTACTTTTGCAGGATACAAACAAAAAGTTAGCTGGAAATAGTTAAGTTCTTTTAGTTCAACCTTGTTGATTTACCAGAACTTTCAAAACCTTATTTTTTGAAGTGCAAGAAAATCAGAAATTGGCAGCTCTTGTCTAGGAGTAATTATATTTCCTTTAATATTTACTACTTTTGAATAAAATTCTGATATTTACTCTTGTAATAAAGTCTCAAGTTTATCGAAAACAAAAGTAATCTAACTCTTAAAGCTTTCTCTCAATTACTTTCTCAACACTTAAATATTATGCTTTTTGTTCAATGTCTGCACTTATGAAATAGTTACTGTCCATGTGGAGTTTGGTGGAGGTATTCCAGCAACTGGATGGAAATGTTGAAGGATGACAATAATTGGATGACCCATAATGAGAGGATCCAGAGGTGGAGTCTTAATTATGAAAGCTTTTGCTTTTTTGGATAAGTGAGTGAAAGTTATGAGGCCATAACAACTATAAATCCCTTTAGACCCTAGAGAGATCGTGTGGCGAAGTTTTTTGATCAGCTTTATGGCTAATATTTGTTAGAAGGCTAAATAACTTAAGACTGAGGCATTCTGCTGTAAACTTGATGCTCAAGTGTATCCCTATTTTATTGGGAGCCTTACATGTAGAAGTTGAAGTCTCATCTCTGAATGTTGTAGGTTTCATCCCCTTGACAGAAAGAGGAAGTAGACCTTTAATTTACCGTCACAATGTTTCCCTGTTTTCCGTTGGATAATTTACTTTCCTATCAAACGGTGTTAGAGGACTGAAAAATTAGTAATTAGGGAAATATAATGCCTTCTTTTTAACTCCTAATATTCTTTATTGTCTGTCGTTATAACATCAACTTTAGAAGGAATATCAATAGTTTTAGCTCCTTTTTCTAGGTGCACAAAATGGATGTAGTTAATGTTTCATCTTCAGCGAAATTTAAATGTTCAATTCTTTTGTGACAGGGAACGCGTGATTTTGCAAAGGAACAGATGGCTATAAGAGAGAGAGCTTTCTCAATTATCACTGAAGTTTTTAAAAGGCATGGTGCTGCTGCTTTGGACACTCCTGCTTTTGAAATGCGAGAGACTCTGATGGGCAAATATGGAGAAGACTCAAAATTGATATATGACCTTGCGGATCAGGTTTATTAGTTGTTTCAACTGCTATTTATTGGTTGATTTTTGTTGGTGCATCTTGTCACATGGGAGTTCCACACATGCACACATAATTTCAGTTTTTCAGACATGTATTCAAGAGTGTGACCTAGCATCAATGAAGCTGGATGAATAGAGGCAAAAAATGTTTGGAGATTTCTTTCCATTTGTTTAATGGATCTCTGTCCACACAACTTGTGTTGATGGAAGGTAGCAGGTACCTGGTGGATGCGACACTGAAGAGATGCGCACAAGCTGCCCATAACTTAATGTTGTCAAAAAATAAGTAAACATATTAATATAATTGGGACAATGGTGTGGGGTAGTTGGTTTCTCAAAAAGGAATTGTGTGAGATCTTGTTGGACATATTTCATATTTATGTTCACTAAGATTTCAGTAAATGCAACTTGTCCTTTCCCCATCATTTAATTATATAAATTAGAATATTGATAATTTTATTGGTGTATATATTTTGTTTATATTTGATTTTCCTTGTAAAGGCTTCACCTTTCTGCATGATTATTAGAAATTTGTCTTCCTATTGAACTCCCTGTGTTCTTCTAATCCCTACTTCTCATAGTGCTGAATTGTATGTTTTGCTGTTCTTTAAATACAAAAGTGATATTTAGGTTGGACAGGGAAATGTCTTTTTTTTAGAAGTTAAAAGCAAATATGAGTCTGATTGTGTTAAGTATTCACAGATTATTTTAGAGGTGCATTTTAATATTTTATTGTTTCATTATTTAGAATCTGAGTTGTGCACTATTTCTGATCTTTTTGTACTGATTTCTTCTTCCCCCGATAACATTTGCAGGGGGGAGAACTTTGTTCTCTTCGTTATGACCTGACAGTTCCGTTTGCTAGATACGTAGCAATGAATGGTCTGACATCCTTCAAGCGTTATCAGATAGCTAAGGTGTACAGAAGAGATAATCCGTCTAAGGGTAGATATCGTGAATTTTACCAGTGTGATTTTGATATAGCTGGTCAGTTTGAGAAGATGATGCCTGATTTTGAGGTCATAAAGATTTTGACCGAGTTGTTAGATGAGCTTGATATTGGACAGTATGAGGTAAACTTTCTGATGGTTCTCTACCCTTGTCCAAATTCAATTTATGCTTGTTAGTTGTCCAAGGAATGATATTCAAAGGACACTATTTATATTTTTGTTCTCAACCACTATAAAATTGTCTTATGATTTTTGCCCACTCTCGTGTCCCCTTATCCTCCCTGTGCTTCCTCTCAAATCATTAACTTACATCACCACAGTATTTTTGGTTATTTCATTGGGGCCATCTAAACCTTCAACTTGTTTGGTTGTGATGCATATCTATCAGGAGTTATACCATTTCCATATGTATATAGATTCTCTTTATGTTTCTTATGATCCAAGAACGTTCTGGTTCTTTTCTCATGCAATCTCAAAAATCATCTGCCCTGTTAGTGTTATATGGCATTACTTATTATGTAAATCTTCTCTCCTTACTCAGGTAAAACTTAATCACAGAAAGCTGCTTGATGGTATGTTGGCTATATGCGGGGTGCCACAAGAGAAGTTCAGAACCATTTGTTCAAGCATTGACAAGCTAGATAAACAATCCTTTGAGCAGATAAAAAAAGAAATGGTGAGTCATAGTCTCCAGTAGGCATAAAGTTGTATGTTTTATTAAGCTATTTGATATTATATCTGTTATTGGTGTTTTGCCTAGTACTGGCGTTCTATTGAAAAATACTCAAGAAACTTGTGTTAAAAATCTGTCAAATATTATCTTTTTGAAACAGAACGAGTATGTAATTAGCACTCTAATGCTGCTGTCATTTGTAACAGGTGGATGAGAAAGGCTTAAGTAATGAGATATCAGACAGAATTGGTACATTTGTCAAATGGAGGGGACCTCCTGTGGAATTATTATCTAAGCTCAAGCAGGAACACAGTTTTTTGGAGAACAGTGAATCTTCACTTGCTTTGGATGAATTAGAGATTATGTTTAAAGCTCTGGAGAAGTCTAATTGTATTGACAGAGTGGTTTTTGACTTGAGCCTTGCAAGAGGCCTTGATTACTACACAGGAGTCATATTTGAAGCTGTCTTTAAAGGAGCTGCTCAGGTAGATCTCTGGGTTAATAAGTTCTAGTTCCAGTTACCTATGCTTTGCGACTTTGGCTTGTCGATGTGGTGGTTATCAATTCATATTTTGTGCATTTAGGAATCTAAGATGCAACATATAAATGGTTCGAGTTCTCAACATTATTCTTTTTTGGGTTTCTAAGAAGTATATATGAACTGTCCGAGTTATCAACATTGTCAGGAATCTAAATTATCTCTCAAGTTTCAAGTATTTTTTTGATAATTTTGTTTTGACTTCCATATTGCTGAAATGAAATCGATACTTGGGTAACCAGTGTACATTATTCTAGGTTCTTCTGGCTCACATACTATGTTCAGAGTTAAACTCTGTCAACCTAGGTAATTGACTCTTCCCAAGGCGAACAGCAGGTTCTCAAGCCTCCTATTGCGGCCTTGTTTTCTTGAAATGTCTTCTGCATCATTATATCTTGATAAAAGACCTCCATCTGTAGTATCAAATTTGATAGTAAAGTTCTAGTAGTTTGATTATGGCATATACCTATATATTACTCTCGGTCCCTACTGCTATGTTCCTCCTATTATATGTGTCTGTACATGAAATTTCGTAAAATAAAGTTTCTCTTCTGTGATCACTTACCGCTGGTCTGGAAATGCCTGCAGGTTGGTTCGATTGCTGCTGGTGGACGTTATGACAATCTGATAGGGATGTTTGGCACACGGCAGGTTCCTTCTGTTGGGATCAGTCTGGGAATAGAGAGAGTATTTGCAATCATGGAACAGGTTCAGAAAGACAAGAATCAGGTGATAATAGCTAAACAAGCATATCTGATTTGTTTTGAAATAGTGTTTGGTAGTTTTCATCTTTTTCAACATGTCAAATCAATAAGTAAATAAAAGTGTCCTCTTGAGCCTTTCTTAAGATTCTAGATGAAACAGTTCACATAATTCAATATGGTAACAAAGCGATACAACTGATACTACGACAAATCTACTCCAGATTTGATGAATGTCCCTAGCATTTCATGGTGCACATAATCTAGTTAATATACAAGTGTACTCCACGAGAAACTGAATGAAAATGGGGTAGGTGGAGAACAATACAGATACATTGTGTTCTGTTTTACTTGTTTTTTTTTTAATTTATCCGCTGAATGGCAAGTGCAGTTTGTATGTCTGAAGATTTCCTAAATTTGTTGCATAGTGCTCCATTTCATTACTACCTATTATTTTAAGCTCCTCCCTCTTCTCTCTCTCTCTCTCTCCATGTTTTTCTCTGAAAGTTTTAACTTATGCACAATATGTGTCATTGATGGTATCATTATTCTCCTTGAACAACTTTCCAGGAAATCCGAGTCACTGAAACTCAAGTTCTCGTTAGCATTCTCGGTGATGACAGTGCTTTAGCTGCTGAGCTGGCTGGTGAATTGTGGAATGCTAAAGTGAAAGCAGAATTCATGATCCATAAAAAAGTGATGAAGCACATTGATCGGGCCAGAGATTCAAGGATCCCTTGGATGGTACTTGTTGGTGAACGCGAACTTAGTGAAGGAGTTGTAAAATTGAAAGATGTTGTTGCAGCTATTGACTATGAGGTCCCCAGAGGTAAGCTTGTGGACGATCTATGCAAACGATTAGGCATGTAATATCTTAATCTCTTTGTATTGGTTGATTGAATAATTGAAACAAGATTCCATTTTAGGGAGTTTAAAATCCACCATGTTGGTGGGGGGTTAGACATTGACCCTTGTCCATTAATCCACAAAATGAACTACATATTTCAGTAACCTTACTATACTTTTGTTGAATGTTAAGGAGATCAAATTTTCGAAACACGGTATTTGATCCTATTAATATTGAGGCAAAATTCACAGCAAAGGCAAGAAAAAGGATACTGTAGATCCTAAATGAGGAAGATTGTCATCATGTCTAAACTCAAGGATACGTGCTATATTACACTAAAATTCAATAGATGGAAGGCATGTATTTGTACATAGACATTTAGTGCTTTACTATGGTTAATTAACATTTATTTTCACGTCATTAAAATTTTTAATTATAGTAAGTTTACAGTCAGTTTGGTGTAAAATACCGAATGCTTGTAACTACTTACCATTGAAATAGTAGCCAACTACTCGGAGGCTGTGAAGCAAAAAATTAAACTCATGACCGATACTTGCCTCTCTACCTTCTTGAGGTAGGAGTAAGACTGTGTACATGACACACACCAATTTCTTCAAGCGTCGCTTGTGGGATTATATCGAGTATGTTGTTACTATTGCATGATTGCTACTTAACTATGCGGCTCGATTGTGACTTCGTTCCAACAAACAAACATTTTAATAAGAGTTGTTGGGGGTGTACATTTCTTGAACCATCTCATTCCAACTTTATATCATTATCATTATTAGCCAGAATACAAATGTAATAATGCTCCTTAAATAATACCTAATCTAAAAAGTAAAAAGGTTGTAATGTCTATTTATTGGTACTTACTCCTTGGATCATCTATATACATTTATAGTAGTAGCACACAACTTGATGTCCCTAACATTCATTGCATATATGTTTCAAGTCCTTTTCTTTTGTTTGAAGAATCTCCTATAATCAAGACAACAGCCCCTTTTAGCAAATATTAGAACACGTATATCCATGCTACACCACTTATTCATAAGCTTCATACAACCATATACTTTACTTTAATCGATCAATGTGAATTTAACACATTCTATATATCGTATGTATAAATTTTTTCTATTCAATGGTAAAGAACTATGTTCATTTATTTCCTAGTTCGAAAGTGTAGGATGATATATGAATTCATTAATTTATTTTTCCTAAAGCATCAATGTTTCTCCCTTGAAAAACCACTATTTTCTCACTGAAAATTTTTACTTGCTGTTTTCACGGATATTTTTATTAAATCAGTGAGAAAAGAAAATGAGGAAGTTTTCCTTTATTTCAGTGAGAATCTGTTTTTTTCATCATGTATTTTCTCTGTGAGCTTGTTCTATCAAAAAATGAGTGAGAAAATCATGTTCTATAGCATAAATTTATCATTGGTTCGCGATGGGAAAAACTTTTGTTTCTAGTATGTTTCTTGACTTAATCCGTTAATGATGCAAATACCAAGAGATTTACATTTAAACTATGAACTTTTATTTGGGGATTAATTATTGAATAATGACTAAATTAATTAATTGACAAGAAGTTATCCATATGCTAAGAACATGTTAGTGAAATGATTAACGAATAGGACATTAAAACAGTGCATGTGGCAATTGTTTGCAGGCTACTAATTAACGTGTTTTTAAAGAAAGCGATAGTAATTAAATTATCTCTTCTACATGTCTTAAAGACAGATCTTTGTATAACCCCAACATTTGACTAATGGATCCATCACATGCTTAATTTTTTTTTGATTAATCTAATCCAATCCCGTTTAAATTGACAAAATTGAATTTTCAGATAATTAAAATGAGGACATTTTGAAAAGGGACGTGATTAGAAGAGGGTGTTCAAATGGATTAGAAAATTGCTCTTCATTTCCCTTTCCCCGTGGTGAGGAGGGATTGATAACGAACTTAGAATTTAGAATCAAACCAATTTTATATTATATGTGTATATCAATTTTTCACGTATAAATGGAGAGATAAACGCAATATCGTCTAGTTTAAATCCATGGGAGGAAATTTATTTATTTTTGCGCACAAAGCACATGCTTTGGCAATAGAAAACAAAGATTATTAGGGTAAAGGATTGATTACATATTTTGCATATATTTGACCAAACAATATAGTTTGAAGATTTGGATCTTGACTAATAGAAAAATAAAGTTGTGTGTTGATGGAGGAGGACTTGGTGTTGTAGTCAAGTCTTTCATAATCGACAGATAGGGTCCCTCATAAAATAAATACAAACATGCCTAGCCCACTTTTGTTAGTTAGTGTCTCTTTTTTCAAATGGTAATGTTTCGATCAGCTTGCTTCGACTTTTGATTATAATAAAATTTATAATTATGGTAATTAAATAATCAAAATTTATATTATGTATTTATTGATATGATATAATTTTCTAACCCAATGAGTTTGGTTAATACAGTTTTTCAAGTTAGTCATAAAATTACATGGAAATTAGATAATTTAACCTAAACCCCATGATGCCTTGTCCTAACAAACTTTAATTACATGTTCCTCAATGATTTATTGGCGATAGAAAAGTGGATACTTTTATAATTAATGCTATCATGAATTTACTGCCTTATTTGGTTTACAACTCATAGTAATTAATTGAATCCAGTACCTTTAATTTATTTCAAATCTTCACACGGTTTTCTTCATTATCATTTAGGATAATCATCTCCACCAATCATGTAATGTGAATTTATTTACTTCATAACTAAATTCTGCCAATGATGTGAAAAAAGCCAAATTCCTAGCCGTGATATTCTTGATTGATTCTACCACACACAAAAATATGGAAATTAAATGCGTGTGTTTGGTACGGACGAAAATAATTTTCAGAAAAAAAGTATTTTGATTTTTTCATGTATGGTAGGTGAAATTTTTTGAAAAATATTTTCTTCATGATTTTCGAAGAAGAAAAAGCAAGTTCCATAAGTGACATTACTTCACGTTGCGTGTCATCTCATCCTTTAACACGTCTCACCATCCCACGAGCCCCACTCTACCTCCACTATCCATAATATTTGTCTAAATTATATACAAATAATTTTTGCGTATCTACACGAGAAATATTAAATGATAGTTTGCTTTCTTTCTTTTATTAATCACAAAAAGAAGGAAACGAAATCAGGAAATAAGTGAAAGTATTTTCACGAGAAATTTAGTGGTTTCATTAATTTTGGAATACGTAGTAAACAAACTTGGATAACCTTTGAAAATGAGTGTCAAAATAGTATACCTAATGATTATAATAATATATTTTCCTTATTTATACACATGTATTTTGTGGTCCAAAGAATTCATTTATTGGGTGGGTATATAATCGAATAATTTTGGACTTTTAATTTTAAAATTAAATTCCAGACGTTCCAAAAAATTAAAGAAATGATAATAAGGTTGGAAACTACTTTTCCTGTTTGGCTTAAAGAAAAAAGAAGAAGCTGAAATACACGATCTATCACATCAAAATAATTAGATATTATAGTATTATTTTATTCAATAGAAGGAAAAAAAATAAAAAAATTCGAAGTGTGATATATTTTTATTTGGACCTACATTTAGGCTCCAGTTTCAGTAGTCTGAAAACTGAACAAGCATTTGACTCTATTACACATATATTTTCATCCATATGGACAAATTCATCAATAATTCCACAACCTTACAAATATCAAAATGGGAGGGAAAATATAAGAATATGTATAGAGAGAGGGGAGAAAACAAAAGCCACATAAATCTAGAGTTTTTTTCTTTATGATTGGAAAATTTGTTTAGAGTCAATTTTTTAGGTAAATTATAATCTTAGCAATTTGGAGATAATGAGACGCTCCTTCTTTTTCTTCAACTTAAATACTGAACATAGTCTTGACAAAAAATTAGAATTTTTATCATCCTTCTATTTCATTTTATTATAATTAGAAACACACCAAATATAAAAAGAAAAGGAAAAAAAGAGGAGCAATTCTTCCTACATTTTTTAAATTTATAAAGTTTCTGTAAGTGTAATGTTGAAGTCATGTGCACATTTTATTCATTTCTAAAATTACAATTAGCCATATTTTTCTCACTCTCTTACTTCTTAAATAGAAATATACAATGATATTTTTTCCCATTTTGAGATGTTTTAATAAAACATTTGATAGTACTATTTAAATTAAATGCAACATATACAATTTTCAAAAATTAAAGTTTACTGAATTATTCAATTGATAGATATTTTGACAGTTATCTTTATATTTTGTTCCACTAAATTAATACTATATACAAATGTGAGTACCACTATCATTAATATCATAAGAAAAGTACTCAATTTTAATTCTGTATTCACTCAAACATTATTATATGAACTAACACTGATGAAATAATAAATTTTCATAATTGAACTATATGGGATGTCACTTGTACACAACACAAGCCTTTCTAAAAAATAAAAAATAAAAAATAAAGTGGGATTTAAAGTTTTTTAAGAAAACCAGAGCTAAGAATATACTCAACATTATCATCTAAAAAGAATAAGAAAAATAAAATATGTCAATCAAAAGAACAATCTTATTAGCTCAATTGATTGGTAATATGAACTTTCAATATGTAATAAGGATTCAATTCTCACGTTATAATCTTCTCCCCATTTCCCATATCCCATTTTATCTTCTAAATTTTTTGTGTCAAACTCTTTTTTGTTAGACAAGATTAAGATTTTTTTTTAAAACCTTAAGTTGGGGTGTTTAACAACTAATCACCATTTTAAGGATGTAATTACATTACTTAAGTAGAATAAAAAGCGAAACAAAACCAAAATTAAGTAAAGTTTAGTACTTTACTTGCATTAGAAAACAAAGTATGTACTCTATCTACTTTAGACTAAAACAAGAGTCAAGACACTAATTTAGAGAGTAACAAAAAGCAGCAAAAATCAACAAGCCCACAAAAAAACAATGAGAATCTTTATTACTGGAGACTCGAGTAATAATACAAATTGATTCTTGAAAAATCTCTACATTAGGCGGGTTTGGAGGGAAATTTTTCTGTTTCATTTTGTTTTCTTCGATTTCTACGAAATTTTTTACTTCTTCTTCGGCTACTACTACTGACAGTTGCCATTTTCATAACCTTAATAACCAGTTTAACCTTAACCCTACTCCCTATTTCCAACATTAACTCACTTGTCTGTACATTTTTCTTCATTTTAGCTTCATTCTTCCCATACCCATCTCCCCTTTTCAAAGGCCAAATTCATTGCTATCACACTTTATAAAGAAAAAGATTGAAAAAAAGTCCTTTTTGTCAGATCTGAGTATATCTCTTTCTTCTTGATTTCACTTAGTTATGGTCCCTTTCTTATTTTTTTGAGTACAATGGGGTGTTATAAATGAACCCTTTTTGGCATTTTACTTATTTTCTTGCTCACTTTGAATAAAAATACAGTATGTCATCGGAAAAATTTAGCCGTGGTGGTGGCAATAGTGGGGTTATTGGAAATGGCTTTGATCCAAGTAATCTTCATTTGAAAAAAGAATTAACCCAAATCAAGAAAGCTGCTAAAGTGTTGAGAGATCCAGGGACCAGTTCCTCTTGGCGTTCACCACTCAACTCTGCTAGATCTGTTGCTGCAGCAGAAGCACGCAAGCATCATTATTTTCATCATCATAAGGGTAGCAATCCTACTAAGCATCAAGTCAGTGGCTCTTTTGATGCTAAAGGAACTATATTTGAGCAAGTTGACAGAAATGGTGCCACTGGAAACAGTGGGAAAGAGAAAAAAGTGTTTCTTTATAATTGGAGGTCACAGAAGTCTGAGAGTGAAAGAAGTAGAAAGTTAGGTGATGAGGAAGATATTGGAAATGGCAATGATGATGGGTCTTCTTCAACTCCAGAGGAGAGTGTGGAGGATAGTTTGAGCGATGCGCGGCATGGTGGCAATGATTCCAAGAGTGATACTTATGTAAGTGATAGGTATGCTTCAACGATTTTAAAGTGTAAAGATACTAACTTTATGCCATCTATTAGGCGGAACATGAAGAAAAAATCAAGTAGAAGTAATTATTCTAGTGCTGTTTTAAAACATCATAGTGAAAAGTTGCAGCAGCAACAAATTGTTCCTAGTAGAATTTCTAGAAGAGCGTCGGAGGGTTTAGGTACAGGGAGGGATGATTCCACGAGTTTGGTTGATCAATCTGATGATACCGAGGATTATTGTAATTCTGAGGATATAAGGAGGATTTCTGCAGCTTCACCATTGCTTGCTAAGCTTAGGAATAGGAATCGGGGTTATTGGTCATCTAAGTTGAGAAATAGTGGGAGGGAGGATTCGTCTTATACATATAGCACCCCTGCATTGTCTACAAGTTCTTTCAATAGATATGCTATTAGAAATCCAAGTACCGTTGGATCATGGGATGCCACAACGGCTTCTCTCAACGATGAGGATGATGAGGTGGATGATCAGCTTGATTTGCCTGGTCGACAGGGATGTGGGATTCCTTGTTGGTCCAGGAGGTCAACACCAAAATATAGGGGTGGGGGTGGGAGTTGTTATTCACCATCCTTTTCTGATACTTTGAGGAGGAAAGGAAGCAGCATTTTGTGTGGAAGTCAAACTATGTATCAAAGAAGACGCCGCGGATCATCTTTAGGTTACACCAAGAGGAGACACAGTTCGAGGAATGGTGCTCAAGGCCTTATTCCATTGCTAACCAATGGTGATGGACAAGGACTATCCTCAATGGGAACTGGACACAGTGATGATGAGCTCTCCACAAACTTTGGGGAACTTGATCTCGAGGCATTGAGTAGGTTGGACGGGAAGAGGTGGTCTACTAGCTGCAGAAGTCAAGATGGACTAGAGCTGGTGGCACTGAAGGGAGAAGATGGAGAGGAGGGCTCCCCGGAAAATATCAGAAGCCTGAGCCAGAAGTACAGGCCAATGTTTTTCGAGGAATTAATTGGGCAGAATATTGTTGTTCAGTCCTTAGTGAATGCAATCTCCAGGGGACGAATTGCCCCTGTTTATCTTTTCCAGGGCCCACGAGGGACTGGAAAGACATCAACAGCAAGAATTTTCACTGCTGCTTTAAATTGCCTTGCCACAGAAGAAACTAAACCCTGTGGTGTCTGCAGAGAATGTGCAGATTTCATGTCGGGGAAATGTAAGAATCTTAGAGAAGTTGATGGGACGAACAAAAAAGGAATTGATAAAGTTAAATATCTTCTGAAGAATCTGGCAGCGAGTCAGCAATCATCTTCAGGATTCAAGGTTTTTGTTGTTGATGAATGTCACTTGCTCCCTTCAAAGACATGGCTAGCATTCCTGAAGTTCCTTGAAGAACCACCACCACGGGTTGTCTTCATATTTATAACTACTGATCTTGACAATGTGCCGCGTGCTGTATTGTCTCGGTGTCAGAAGTACCTCTTCAATAAAATTAGGGATGGTGATATTGTGCTCAGATTAAAGAAGATCTCTTCCGATGAGGATCTGGATGTGGAGTCAGAAGCATTAGATTTGATTGCTTTAAATGCAGATGGATCACTTCGAGATGCAGAAACTATGTTAGACCAGCTCAGTTTGTTGGGGAAACGAATCACTACTTCTTTGGTAAATGATCTGGTGAGTTTGATGTGTTTGTTTACACCTTTCCATGCTAATGTCGTCCTTTTCTTTTTCCAATATGGCACGAAACCTTTTTCCTGATATTTCTTTCATTCCCTAGATTGGAGTGGTTTCAGATGAGAAGCTACTGGAACTTTTGGAGCTCGCCATGTCATCAGATACTGCAGAAACAGTAAAAAGAGCCCGGGAATTGTTGGATTCAGGTGTTGATCCAATAGTTTTGATGTCACAATTGGCTACTCTCATCATGGATATAATTGCTGGAACTCATCCAATAGTTGATGCCAAGCAAAATGATACCTCTGGCGGTAAAAGTTGTAAGTAGCAGATATTCACCCTTACATTCTGTCCTTTCTGTTTGATCTCTTATTCACAAGCTTTGACTTATATTGTGCAAAATACACTAGATTTATGCTTATGATTACAATGTCAGTATCTCAAAATCTATTAACCTTTGCCTGACCTTAGCCGACCATGTGAAAACTTTCATTGGCTTCTCTAATTAACTGATCAGAGGAGCCACTTTGTCCATTTTCCTAGTTTGAAGAATCAAATAGTGGTTTACTTTTCCCATATTTATTTAATTTATTCAGTATCTAGTTGAATTGAGTAAGCTGATTATGCTACACCCTCCATTTCATTCAAGGAACAATTTAGAAGAGTAGAGCTTGAGGAATACTTTGATTTTACGATGTAGTGTTAGAAGAAATATAGGAGTGGTTGCTCAAATTAGCCTGTGAAATTGGTTGAGAGGAAAACATTTCATCATAGGCTGTCTAACTTAGAACCTGTCATATGTGTAGAATATGGTTATTTTACATGCTTGTTCAATCATCTTAAGATGTTCCCTAACTTCTTGGGAAATTGAAAATACAATTGTGCTGAAACTGCAAATATGTCATCTCAAAAAAGTAATAGGATGGTAATGTGACTATCTAAAAAAAGGATGGTTTTTTCCAAGGTTATCAGATTTTCACTTGTGATTTCTTTTTCAAATACTTCCTAAAATTGCTTGGATTCCCCTTTCAGTGAACGAGACAGAACTGGATAGATTGAAGCATGCACTAAAGCTTCTTTCTGAGGCAGAGAAACAGCTAAGGGTTTCAAGTGAACGTTCGACTTGGTTTACAGCAACCCTGCTGCAGTTGGGCTCTGCTACTTCACTAGATCAAACTCATTCAGGAAGCAGTCACAGGCTGAGTTCTAAGACAACAGAGGAAGACCCTTCTAGTACATCTAGAGAAGCTATATACCTGAGGCAGAGAACTGATATTCACCATGCACCATGTAAGTCGGGTTCTCCCTCATCTTTTGCAAAAGCCAACCGTCGAAACTCAGCAAGTAGAGAATTGGCACTCTCATCAATGAATGGGGAGGCATTGGGTGGTCTACATAATGACACTAAGGACAGCAAGACAGCATCTAGGTGCCCCAACACAAACGTGTTGGATGATATCTGGATCAGATGCATTGATAAATGCCACTCCAACACTTTGAAGCAACTGCTTCATACTTGTGGAACACTTCTGTCGATCTCTGAAGTTGAAGGTAAATTTCTCTTGCTCCTTAAGTATAGGACTGAATTAGTTCTTCTGGTTCTCTTTTGATCTTCAGCTTTCCCAATTGTTAACAGTTGAATCAATTAGGAATACACAATACTTTGAACTGCATTGTGTTAAATTGAAGCTGAACCTGACTCTTTACAGAATTTAGTAACCGGTAGAGGGAACTTAGGATGAGAAGGGCTATGGGCACTTATAATACTTGTTTTCCTCTTGCTGCACAAAATGTCATATAGTATGTTGATCCAACTCCTAAAGTATAAAGCTATTGAAGGTGGAAAAAAAAACTTTTAAGACGTGAGTTAGTAATATTTGAGACTTAAAGCTGGTAGGTATAGAATCTAGTCAAAATTAAACCTTTTGATGTTGAACTAATTAAAATTGGATACGAAGACCAAGATAGCTTTGTCTCTAAAACTAATAGGTATCTTACCATTGATCAGCTAGGTCAAAATAGAGTGCCTCTAATTTCAAGGAATAAGAGAAAGAACAAGGCTAAGTTCAACTTTTTCTATTCCTGTGACTCTTACAATGAGTAAAATCTACTCGTGGGTTCACTAAGAATGGTGATGCAATCTACTCATTTCATCAACTTACACAATACTGTGCAGAGCTGCTGCATATGACTAATCAGCTGTTTGGACCTATTGTTTCAGGTGGTTTTGTTGCTCATATTGCCTTTCGTGATAGCAAAGTTAAATTGAGAGCAGAGAGGTTTCTTAGCAGTATCACAAATTCATTTGAAACTATTTTACAGAGCAATGTAGAGGTTAGACTTGTTCTGCTACCGGATGGGGAGACATCTGAGGACAGTGGAAAACCAATTACATTGATCAATTCTCGAGGTTTGAAACAGATGGGTTCGCAAAATAATATGGCGAAGAGGGAAACAGCAGTTTGCTCAAATCAGGATCTGCTGCAGGTATCAAGAGGAAGCTTTAATGATTCTGAAAGCAAGATGGTTGAAACGTTTGAGTCAGCAAGTGGAAATGCTGGAACGAGTAGTTCTAAAGAGAGAATCTCAGAAATTCCAGTGCAGAGAATAGAATCTATCATACGTGAGCAGAGGTTAGAAACAGCATGGTTACAAGCAATGGAGAAAGGCACTCCTGGATCAATGAGTCGCCTGAAACCTGAGAGGAACCAAGTCCTGCCACAAGATGGTCTTTATCATAACAACCAACTAGAACCAATTAATTCGAGGGAACTGTCCTCCCAGCATTGGCATGATGATCTAAATGAGGAAATTAGAAGTCTGAAGATGATTGACGGAAAGGCTGTTCAGAAGGATCAGACCAGTAAAAAGGGTGACAGTTATCCCATTTCACCAAGTTTGTTGCATAATGGCATATATGCCAGTAATTTCAGCAAAGAGAGCATGTAAGTTATTGCACTTATCTCTTCATAATTTATCTCAGTATACACTAAGTTAACACATGTCAACACTTACATAACGCAGTATATTTCTCCCGATGCAATGACAACGTTTTGTGGCTTGCTTTAGATTTAGATGGGCTCTTGCTGAGAGATTCTAATTTCCAGTGAAAAAATCAATAAATTTAAATTGTTCAGATACTCTGACTTGTCAGGAGGTTGCAACCATCTGAGAAGTGTAATTTTTGCTGGAGACACATTATTTATCCCTTATTCCGAAAACCAGAAAGATAGACACTGCTTAGTGGTTCAGCATCTTATTCTTATTTATCAATTTCTAACAACTGGTAATCGATTATATTTGCAATATTCTCAAGTACCTTTATTCTATATGGAGTCTCACTATTAGTTTTAACTCAATTGCTTGATCCTTGGTTATCTAACGATAATATCTCATTGCTATACCATCCCCATCTTCTGCTTCAAATGAATACATATGTCATGTGTTGTATACTACAATGCGAGCCATATCCATTTGCTTGTTGCTTCCTAGAGAGTTAGCTCTATAATTGGCAGGTTTCCTCTTCTTTTTTTTTTTGCATCTTTAATTCTCTGTTTGGCTTGTCTACAGGGGTTATGAATCAGGATCTGGCGCTGGAGGTTGTTTCTGTTGGAACAACACCAGACCTCAAAGAAGAGGCAAGGTATGTGTTTTGGACAATCTGTAACCAATTTGATTCTATAATCAGACAAGCTGACATTTTAAATATTAACAGGTTAAACAAGGGACCCCTGTGAGACCACCTAAAGGCGGGCGGTTCTTATGGTTTGGGGAGTGTGCAAAACCAAGGAGAACAGAGAGTAGACTGAAAAGATAGCAATGAAGCTCCAGATTTAAGAATGTTAATTTTCTTTTAGCTGGTCTTTCTGTATTTATTCCATCTGCTGGGGCCATTCTATTCTTTCATGGATATCAAGCTCATTAAAGGATTATGTAAAGTTATTGCTCTGGGCTTCTGAAATTTCCTCTAGTCCAGTCAGTTCAGTGAAATTAATAAAGGAAAAACTACTTGACTAGACATACTTTACTACCATGTATACTTAATTTAGCTGTACTTTAAAAAAATTACACATAATACCATTTGTAATATTTATACCATATATTTTAAAATATTTAATCATATACATAAATTCCTGAATAATGGTAAATTAGCAATTCAAATTATTCTCTCACATATTCCTTTACCTCCCCCAATCCGTCTCTATCTCTCACCCCCACCCCACCGCGCGATCTTCTCTCACCCCACACCACCACAACACCTCCACCATCTCCCTCTCTTCCTTATCCTCTCAATACATGTTTACATATTCCAAATTCAAAACTAAGAGCTCGTTTGGATTGGTTAAAATAAGTAACTTTTTTAAAAGTTATTTTAAAGTCATTTTAAAAATAAGTAGTTATGTGTTTATTGGTGTGTTTGGCAAAAAAATGTTGAAAGTCACTTTTTTTTATCAAAATGTCTGAAATACCCTTAAAGTTGTTAACATTATAAAAGAATTAAGGGTAAAAAAGTAATATACTTGGTCAAAGTAGAATGATTTATAACTTAAAAAAAATAAGTAGGGGCACCCTCCTTTTAACTTTTAACTTATTTTAAGTTATTCTTATAATTGCCAAACACTCTAATAAGTCAAAAACTGATTTAAAAGTTAGTTTGACCAACTTATAATCCCATCCAAACGGGCTCTAAATCTTGATAATCAGAAGTATACAAAGAGGTAAAAATAATAATTCATTATTATAATGTATCTTGGTTTACATCCCATTCATGTATCTAGATAGAGTTCATATTGCTCTAAAGTTCAATTTTATAAACTTTTACAAATTAGTATTTGTCAATTATACACATGTATCTGAGTAAATCTTCATCACTATTTTTGTCAATTTTTTAATCTTTTTCACTGTTTTAGAGTAAATCTTCATGTATTTGTCAATTATACACATGTATCTGAGTGTAAGATTTTTTGAATAGGCTTCAAATATGTATCTGAGTTATATCCCGCAAGTTTTGAGGTATCTGAATATTTTATGTATCTTCTTAATGAAACAATGATAGTGGTCATTGCTGGAAAAAAACTCGAAGTTTTTAAAAAAGAAATTAAAAAGAAGAAGAAAGGTACAGCTGGGTGAATTTTCTAAAAAAAATGGAAGGATTTTTATTCTTTTGAATACTTTTACATGTTATAATGCATCAGAATATTGCAAAGTTATTGCAAGCATGATTTTCTCCTTAACTTATGGCTTTCAGATGCATCCCTTAATTAATTAGTTAGACTTAATGAATATGTATCTAACTACTATGTTTCTCGGATATATGTATCTCGAAGCTACATATACATGTATCGGAAGTGGAAAATATGGTATGATATGTAATTATACAAACTAGAGGGAAAGTGGGTAATTAGGTACTAAACTAGTGGGATTTTTGTTGTTTACCCATTAATAAAAGGTCAATTAGGGAACATTTCTCTCTTGCCATTGAGTACATCTTTATTACCATCTGTCCAAGCTTTGTTGCACTAATAATCCAGATTTCTATACCTAACCAAACATGATACTAGTAATATAGAATTTTATAAAGTGGCATTTTTTTTTCCTTATAGGGTAAACTAAAGCCCTAAGAACAAAAATATAGCTGTAATTTTAGCATTTCTGCTGGTACCAAATAGAAAACCAATTTGAAATTTCTATTCATTGTTTTCTACTTTAAAACTAAAAATATTTCTCCAAGCTTGTAACTATAACAAGCCAATTTTCATCATATGCATACTTTTGCCAAGTTCTCATTTATGAGATGAGACCTTCGGAAGAATGTTACTTTCTTTTGCCAAAAAGTTTACAAGACTCAAAAATTTCTGAGAACTCTGTCAAAGGTTAACTACACCTATTCAGAGTACAAATTTCCGGGGAAGTATAATGTTTGAAAAAAATAAAAACTACAAAAATTTGAAACTCTAAGATTCTTCAATGTTCAATATTCTTTCTGCAAGTAGCAAATCGTCGGGTGTAGTAACCTGCAAATCATAACGACGTTGGCATATATTCCACATCCACAAGAATCTTAAAGTGCAGTAGCAGGATACTATGAGCCAAAAAAGACAATAAGGATTAATTGGCTACCTTTATGTTAGTGTAAGAGCCTTCAGTAATGTATACAGGATGTTTAAGGTGCTCCACTATTGATACATCATCTGTAACTTCAAGTCCTTCCCTAAAAGACCAAATGAAACACAA
Source organism: Solanum appendiculatum (assembly GCA_018342035.1). Lineage (NCBI taxonomy): Eukaryota > Viridiplantae > Streptophyta > Magnoliopsida > Solanales > Solanaceae > Solanum > Solanum appendiculatum. The sequence continues at coordinate 809,605 of JAGDQO010000431.1, read as the reverse complement.
AATAAGCAATCAAAATACGAAGGGGCAGATATTTGTTTATATCCTCCATTTTTCTTTTTTGCTTTCGTTTCCTTTTTAGTTTGCCCCTTTAATTCATCTTTCTTCCATTTAATGGAGATAAAGAAGGGCAGACGGATGAGCTGACACCTTTTTTTTCTTTTCATGTTTCTTAATCCTTTACATTCTCTTGGATTTAGTACTATTTTCAATTAGTCAAGGTTATTTTGAAGGGAAAGTGACCGAGAACTAGTATTCCCTCATGTTAGATGATAGAGACCCACTTGTAACTCAAGCGAAAACTACAAATTGTACTTTGGTCCATCATAGATGAGGAGGATATGGGTGTTTTTTGAAAGGCCAAGAGAGTAAGTGAAACTCAATAAAGAAGCATGAGCTTGTTGAATATTGAATGTAAAAAAATGTTCGAGACATGAACATAAGATTACCTGTTGACAAGCTCGAAACCCTTCTTAAGCAACTCAGGCTTGATTATCTGTGCCAGACAAAATTGTTTAACGGTCTCTGCAAATGCAGAAGAAATTCTAAAAGAGAAAGGCTTACTACCTGAGGTGTCTGCATTTCCCAAAGTGTTTTCCTGTCAAGAGTTTTCACAACGAAAGATTTACTGTTTGCCTGCACCAGAATTGGCACGAAAATTATTAGACCTATCAGAATCAAGTAAAAGTGATATAATATAAGGAGGAAGACCTTATGTGCGATGTCAATGCACTAAAATAAGACGCTTTATCAACATTCCTGTCAACAGTTCTACATTCATGTCAGTCAGGTCAAATAGGGGAGGAGCTAGATAGAGGGCTATATTTAAATTTCCTAGCAAATGTCTTAATTTTATCTGACTATCATATTAAAAGCATGGATAATGAGGGTCCTGGGTCTCATAAATTGTGGTCTTACTTTTCATACTTATATAACTAAATAAATATGCATTTTATCTCCCTCCAAAATTTTAGTAGAACTATAATATCTTCGTTAATTTCTGTCAACAATAGAAAGTAGGGGAGAAATAGTACTAGACAAGACAGCAACTTTAGGACAGCCTGAAATACTTCTTATTAAACAAATATCAAACAGATTTAACCATACAGTGATAATAGTGATAATGCATACTAGATCAATAACAAAAGTGAAAAAGATTTTGACCAAAATTGAGACTTATTAGTACCATGCTACAACTTAGAAGCACCTGAAATGCTTTTAGGAGATTATGCAAATTGATACAGATGAAATAAAACACAGGTAACACGCCATCCTAATAGTTCCACAGTAAAAGCCCTATAGCAATTAGCCTGCCAAGGTTGCCAAAAGAGAAAGTCTCGTAATACGTCGTCCTTCCCTGTCCGGGAATTTCTTTAGATATTCAAGCTGTCGTCTCTAACAGGCAACTATAAGCTTGAATATCTACTTACAGAAAAGCTACATAAAACTCAGGACATGCTTCAATTTGCTACCATTTCATTCTCTCACTGGAGATGGTCAGCCACCTGCAGCTTCATATTTTAATATAAATCAGATATAGTGAGGATACTAACAATAATTAAGAGCTACCTCTTTGATTGTTGCTTTGGCAGGGACGCCAAGAACTGCTGCTCCAACCAGCCAACCATCCTTCAGGACCTGCAGAGAGGATTCTTGGAAAAGAGTAAAGGAAGATTTGTCCTTCAGAATCTTAAACATACATATGGTCTATATAAAATGTCAAGGATCTGCATATTATGTGATGAAGAATTAAAGATAAAGAGGATGGATATCTGCAGAATTCATGTTATATTCGGCGGAGTAGTTCTCACAATACCAGAAAGCTCTTGCCAAAGCCAAGAGAATAAAGGAGGAGGAGGACATTATGTAAAGATCAAACCTTTTCTACATCTTCAGTTTGTACAAGAGGTCTTGCAGAGTCATGGATGCATGCAAGTTTGGAGTTTGAATCAACTTCCTGGCATGCAAAGCAGTAACACTTTCTAAAATTCACAATCGCTACCGAGAAATACCATGGCCATAACATTGTCTTACTGAACGACACAAATCTAAACAATATGTGGAACTAGATAAGATGAAGATATTTCACAAGTTCATCTTTAAATATGGAGTGAATGCAAAATCTTTTGACCAGAAATTTAACTGAACCAACATAACTCAAGATCACATGTTGACATCCAAACCACCAAAGAAAGATCAAATGCAATGGAAAAGTTAACTCTTGAATTTAAGCTTTTAGCCACTTGTTGTTCTCCCTAAAAAGTCAAACATTTCAATTGCATTTGGAATGAGATGAACATATCACTCCTATTCGGATTAGAAAAGAGATAAAAGAATCTTAAGGCCAAAAACTGAGCAGCGAGGACCGATCACATAAGAGCTTAATACTTTTAGCAACTTAGAAGAGACCAAATGAAACAAGAACTACTAGATAACTAGTTAATAACTTTTGCTACATGAATTATTCTGTATGACATTAGCAATAGAAGCCTAGTTTACAGGACATCAGTCCAATACTCCCTCCCAAAAGTTGATTTGCTAAGTATTACCAACCATGATACAACTGAATATTCGGCAAACTACATATTCTGCAGAATGAAGGCTGAAAAAGAGCCCCTGGTAAAAAATAGAAAAATTAAGTTTTCGAACATAACCAACTTTGTTTTTTGGAAGTTGGAAGGGTGAGACCTATATAATTTGAGATAGCATACAACACGTACCTGAAGTCCACTGTATACAGAATCTTGTCTTTCCTTCCCAGGCAATGCAAATTTTAAGTCGACTTGGATATACTCTTTGGCATCTATAAAATAAACGAAGAATTCTTATATAATTACCTTAGTGTCCGCACAAATTGTTATAGATATTGCAATCGGGATAAGGAAGGTAAGTGCATGTTCATTGCTTTCTTGGACATTTTTCAATTGGCTGCACACATACACTACAAGACATTTGAACTCCATACCTTCAAAAATGTCTCGATAAGAAGGATCACACACGACAATGATTTCCTTCACCTGAGGCATCTTGGAGAAAGTGTAGAAACTACAACATTCCAATAAATTGTCACCACAAAGTCAAATATGTGATTGAACTGGTTGAGTAGATACAAAAGATTTCTCTCCAAACTGTGGTCTCAACACTGTTAAATTTCTACATTAAAAGGATTTAGTTTTTTCAGTGCCCAATTATTGTGTAAAATAAGCATGGGGTACTTGGTTTGGTCGTCTAACAGTTCGGAAAACTTTCTGCGAATTGATAGACAGAACTCAATAGCATCAGTGTTCAAGACTAGCACTATGCCAGTTAAGTTGGTATGAATGACCATCTCTCTTCTGATTTACCCATCTTGACTTGCACCAGTTCACACACAGATTATGTCAAATATCAAACCAACTCAATTGAAGAAAAGAGGTCCTGCCTATGACTACCGATTTTGTGGCATTATTAGCTAAACTGTGCTTCGATATATTCATCTATTGCCAACGTGAATTCGTGCAAACTTTACTATTTCTCGCCACAGTATAAATTTCAGAAGTCTCAAGTAGTAACTTATGTTAGATAGGTTTAGTCATAATTGAATCAAGTTGACCAGTTTTACTTTACCTGTGCAATGCAATTGGTTGGCCTAGAAGTGGAAGATACTGCTTTGGCATGCTTGCCTATTCCAACAAAATATAACAACAACATCATCTGACAGAAGAAAGTTTTAACACTGTAGATATTGATGATATGGGAATAAAAGATGCAAAGACTTGAAAAAACAGAACAGTTTTTAGCAACATTGTGCATCAAATTTTAGATGCACTAAACAAACAAACAAACAAACAATGAAGGTAGAATTACAAGTAATAGGAAACAACAAATTAAGTTATTTCCCTCTTCAATTCATAGTACTTACACCCATTCTTTTTCCCTTCCCTCCAGCAAGAAGAATCACAGAAACACTTTTCTCCTCCACCACCACTACATCTGACCCCTGAAGATAGAAAAAATGCCAATTTTCAAGATTCAATTTTTCACTCAAAAATAGAAGATTTTTTTCTTAATTACATCACATGACACATAACCTTTTCAAGATTTTCTGAGGTGGAAGAACAAGAAATCTTGAAAAGACCCGTTCTTGGATTACCATGACTATAGGTTCTTCTGCAAGGATTCTTTACAAAGTTGGTGGGAAAAAGTGAGAGTGAGGGGAAGACATTCTTGGGTATATGAGAATTACTTGCCAAGAACATTGGAGAAGAAGAAGAAAAGGTGATACTCAATTGAAGAGTAGACATATTATTGTACTTTACTCCCTCAGTTCAAAGAGAGAAGACTGGAAAGGCAGTAAAATAGAGGAGTTGATCCATCAAATTGAATGAAGACAAAAAGGGGATGTCTTCATACTAGAAAAATGCAAAAAAAAAAATGGTCTCTTATGTTTGTGGTATTTTTATAATAATCCCTTTAATATTATCTTTGGGCAATTTCGGTCCATTAAATTTGTCAAAAAATCAAAATTGAACACTTTTGATTCTTTTCCAAATATTTAGCAAACCCTAGTTTTTATATCTAATCCAAACTCTGGAAATAAAAAAAAAGGATTCAGCGGGAACTCGCATTGTAGTGCAATTTTACCGTTGTGTTACTTTTGGTTTATTTTTGGCGCACGACGTAGTTTTACATTTCCTATTATTTTCTTCTTCTTTTTTTTTGGTTAATGTATACCTTATGGAGTATCTAATGTAATTTTTGATGTTTCAATTTTTTTTTAATTTGATGGGACTTTCTTGATGTTTCTACTTAATTTTTCTTAAGAAGTTCCACTTAAACTATTCCATAATTAAAATTTGCTAAATATTTAAACACTCACTTAAATTCATCTCAAACCTAAGAAGCCATTTTCCCTTCCTTAGCAACATTTTAGCCTAAGAAAACCTTTCCTTTTCATTTATCTCTCTCCCCTTAAAGATTATCCTTCTTTTAAATTTTTAAATATATATGGGCTCTCCTTTTTTCCCAAAAACATGTGAAGAATTTTTCAACAAATATTTTAAGTTTTCTAACAAACATTAAGATGTTGTAAATAATGAAGTTGGAAGTCATGTAGCAAATCCACACTTCATAATTTTGGATATGGATTTATGCCACACTTTAAGACTTTTGGGATTTAGGTAAGATTTTGGAGATTTAAGGCAAAGACTTTGGAGATTTCTTTCATGACTTTTACACACCTATCTTCTATATATATTCATCTTATTTCTAGAAATAAATACACACATATAGATATTGAAATATTGGAAGGAAAACATTACTACTCTTTCTCTCTTTTTCTTTGTTGCTTAATTTCTAATACTTTATTTTATAACACGTTATCAGCACGATTGTTCTACTATTGAAGGATTGAAGCAAAGTAAATATAAAGAAGGTAAAAGTAATTGTGTTTATTTTTCTCTCGGGAACAAGATAAATTACTATAGAATCTATTTTATATTTTATTTTTGATTATGCATCATTCGTTTTCTTACCATCTCAAAAATGATTTTGATATCTATGTTTTCTCTTGATTTACACATGTTCTCATCAGTTGAATATAATCATGATTTCATTTAAATTATGTAAGAAATTCATGGCCACCTTAATTGATAATATTTTTAAGGGCTTGAGGGAGAGCTCTATTATATTGTGGCCTATTATGTTATTGGTTGAGGGTAAGACGGTGAATTCAAGTTTCACCGCACCAAGTGGGTAAGACATCGAGTTAAAGTCTCGGTGCACCATGATAATAATATGTTGGGTTCAAGTCCCATAGATTTATGGGCTTAGACTTCTTTATGTGGATAAGATATTGGGTTTAAGTCCTAATGCCCCATAGTGATGATATGATGATGATTAAGGCAAAACAATATACTTTTGACTAAAAGTCATGAAATTTGCCCAATTAATTTGCTCCATTTTCTTATGTGAATGTGGTAGCTTGACATAATATGTCTGAAAAATGATAAGTGGTATGTATGAATATTAATATGGTAAAATGTTAATGGACAACATTGTGGTAATTAAAAGAAAGAACATTATGAGTTCTTAGGATGGTCCTTCAAATGTGAAGGTAATTTTTTATCATCAAAGTGGCATGAAAGGTTATTGGGCACATTGTTGTTGGTGCAATCCAATTTGAAAAGTTTTGTAAATCCTCCCTCAAAAATAAAGGAATACAAAGTAGTAGTACATTTAGTACATTTGACCTTTTAAAGTGATGTTGAGGTGGGTCACATAAATTTGATAATAGCAATGAGTTTCTAATAAAAACTTATGGAGCATGTACAAATGGTTATGGTCCATTTCTTGAAGAAAATGTGACTTGTGTTCGTATGGATAAAGACATGTTCATGTATAGTTGGATAAATGTCACATCTCACCTCTACGGAAGGTTTGAGAGATTGAAAAGAAATATTTTGACATAAATGATTATATGGTCATATAATTTGAGTACATCATAAATATTGTAGTATGTTTAATCATGAACTATTGAAGGACAAAAGAAAGAAATAATTTTTTCATATAAAGGTTGTGGCTATGATCAAAATAAATATTATTGTGTGGCAACACGAAATTGCCATTGGTTGTCAAGAAACAAGTCTCGTCTTTAATAATTTTAACCATGACAATATGAATAATTTTCTCCTTGAAGGAGACGGTCACCATACGAATGGTGTTGTGAAATTTGTGGTAGTACACAAAATTAACTGAGAGCTCCGAAAGGGCTAATTTATTATTATTCAAAGAAATAAAATTGTTGATAATATTGGGGTTGTAGAAAGTCTCAAAAGAAACTTTTTAAGTTTCGTAGGAATTGAAAATAATTTTTTTTTTACATTGAGACTATAAATTATGGTAAGCTTTAATATCTTCGGATTGCTACAATCGAAGTGGGTTATAAATATTTACGTATAAGATTACCCATTTTTTCCTCTTGTTTGTTGTTTACAAATATGAGCATGACGATGGAATCACATGCAAAAGTAAACTAGAAGTTTACTAGAATAAATATCAGTTGGCATAATCGGTTGGTCATTCCAGTTCAAATGTGATGCAAGAGAAATTGAGAATTCATGTGGCTAAATGTTGAAGAAATAAAATATTCTTCAAGAATTGTCTTATGCTGTTTGTTCTCATGATAAAATAATCATTGTACCAGCTAAGGTTGGGATTGTATCCCTTGAAATTATTTGGAACATATAAAAAGATGAACATATGGGCCCATTCACCTACAATGTGGACAACTTACTCTTTTGATTTAATAGATGCATCTATTGTATGGTCACATGTGCATTTGTTATCAACTTACACATTGATTTTTGTAAGGTTGTTTTCTTGAACTGTTAAGTTAAGAGCACAGTTCCAAACTCTAAAATTATGTTGATAATGTTGGTTGGTTTAACAAAAATTGTATGCCTCCAATTATAGCTAGACCATTGATTATGAGAACAAAGCTCTCAAATAAAATTTGGTATGAGATGAGTTTGTTTAACATATACGCATCAAGCCAACAAGGTTCTCCCATCACAATTAGTTCATGGTCAGGAACCAAATAATTTTCATCTAAAAATTTTGATGTGTGCGCATACGATTTTATTTCTCCACTACGCATAAAGATGGATCCCCAAATGAAGTTGGGGGTAAATGTTACATTTCCTAACATTAGGGGGAGATATGATTAGCAGCTGAAAATTATGTATGGGGTGAATTATCTAGATTCTCGTTAAAAAAAAAGTGAACTCGAAGTTCTAGAGATAATTCATTTGCAAAATGTAGCAAATAATTTGTCAAATGTATTTGCTGACCCAATATTTTAATTAAGTTGCAAATGCTCCAATAAATGTTCCTTGAAGGACAACGTCTATGGTACGTCAGAAGCATGATAGACCAATCGATTCCAAACGTAAAACTCCTTGAGGAAGGAGAGGAGCAAATTTTCAAAATGATCATGATAATGAGGCAAGTGCTTTAATAGAGCACCATGACATAGCATTTCATAAAACCTTGGCAAAGGTCCAGGTACCTGAAAATGATGAAAAATGAAGAAATCTTGATAAGTTATGTCGTATTGGAATCGATATCAAAATGACCGTTGCCGGTATCTTTGATATGAAGTAGCACTCAATGCTATAAATGATTACGAGGATCTTGAATTCAAATATGTCATATAGTGTGAACAGATAAATGATTGGCCGAATAAAATGCATTATTCAAGTATATTTGTTTCACTTAGAAAAGTGATGTTTTTGATCTTATAGTTCATAGATCAAGATATAATGTCAGTGGGGTACAAATGAATCATTGTGCGAAAGTATAACCGTGAGATATAAAAAACGGTTTGTGCCTTGGGGCATAAATAATTTTTCGCAAAAGTCCTGACATTATTAAATGGAGATATATCACCAGTGGTGGATGCAATGAGATTTCTTTCAGTCTGACAATATATGAAAAACTTGAATATACATGATAAATGATATTTATCATGTCTAGCTAGACAGTAAATATTATATGAAAATCCCTGAAGGATTTAAAAGGTTTTAAAACGACTCCATTGAATAGTACCCCAATAGTTATGAGATCACTTAATATAAAGATCAATTTCAATTTCATTAAAATGGTTAGAAACTACCTTGTTATAGTGCAATTGGTGCACTTATGAATCCTACTATTATTATTCATGGTATAATAATTTTATTAATGTGCATGCAAAATATAAAAGCACTTTATCAGTGGAGACATCAGAGTGAACCAAATATTAATTTATAAATTTGTTTATTCTAATCAATCATGTCAAGGTTTATTGGTTATGAAACTGTAGGAAATCATTTAATTTTGATCTCAAGAAAGATATCTGTTTTCATGTTAAAATACTGTCATATCATATTATTCTACAAGACAATCAATTTTACTATTATGAAAGTCTCTGTCACTTAGCTATTGCCAGAAACAAGTTGAATGATCAATTTATCTACACCGACGAGGTCACAAACTATGTGATTGTCAAGGATGTATTGGCTGAACTCAACATATATCTAAGGGACAAGAAAACAATATATCAAGATAAGCTCACGGATGCAACATCTTCATGAATGTGATTTGGTGACAAAGACACAAACAATATCAACATTTGGAAAGCTAAGTATAAAATTGGGAGACATTCTCTACAAGAATTAAGTGATGTTTTAATCAGGGGGAGTAAATACGCGCTGCACTCTTTTTCCCTTAACCCAGACTTTTCCCCACTGGGTTTTCCTTGTAAGGTTTTTAATGAGGCAGCTCTCAATGCGTATTACTAGATATGTGTGCTTTTCCCCTTCACTAGGACTTTTTTCCACAGGTTTTTTTTCTAGTAAGGTTTTAACGAGGCACATTATCTATGGATGAACTCCAATGAGTAGTAAATACATCATATTGTGGATTCCCATTACACAATTTTCGGATAGGCTTGGAATCAAGAAGAAAACTTACAAGCAGCTCCACAAGCAAGTACCTATAAGCAGGTACCTATAAGCAACTTACAAGCAGTTCCACAAATATGTTTCAACAAGCAGGTTCTTATAAACAACTTACACAAACAACTCTACAAGTAGGTTTCTACAATCGGCTTACAAGTAGCTTCTTTCAAGCAGTTTGCAATGAGGCAACAAACAATGTGTATTAAGAATAGCTATGAACACTTTCTTTTCTTCTTCTAGAATTTCTTTGTACATGGACATCCAAGGTGGAGTGTTGTAAATAATGAAGTTGGATGTTATGTCGCAAAACCACACTTCAAGATTTTGGATGGATTTATGCCACACTTTTAGACTTTGGATTTAGGCAAGATTTTGGAGATTTAGGCAAAGACTTTGGAGATTTCTTTCATGACTTTTACACACCTACCTTCTATATATATTCATCTTATTTGTAGAAATAAATACACACATATAAATATTGAAATATTGGAAGGAAAACATTACTACTCTTTCTCTCTTTTTCTTTGTTGCTCAATTTCTAATACTTTATTTTATAACATAAGAAAGAAATCTGACCAAACAACCAATATTTTCACAAGAAGAAAGAAAAAAAAGAAGTTCAAATAAATTGGGCTTACAAAATTATGATAGTGCCAATATAAAGGCCCAAGCCCAAGAAATCAATCTTGAAAGTCAAGAAAGGCAGTGCTCCATTTCATTCATCAATCAATTTGGGTGAAAATCAAGAAGAGGAAGAAGAACAGATCGAAAATGGGGAAGCCATTGGGAACCACCGGAGAGTTTTTCAGGAGAAGGGACGAGTGGAGGAAGCATCCTATGTTGTCCAATCAATTCCGCCACGCTTTCCCTGGTCTTGGTATCGCTGTTGTAGCCTTCAGCATCTATTGTGTCGGCGAATTTGCCTATAACAAAATGTCTACCCCTTCTCACTCTACCTCTTCCGCCGCTGCTTCTCACTCTCACTGAGATTCGACATGTGTCGTGCTAGTAGTGAACCCCAACTGTCTATTTTGGTACGACCCCTTTCTGATTTTGTGATTCTTTATTATATCAACCAACTGTTTGAAGTCTATGATTCGTGGAATTTAATTTGATATGCTTGAAAGAGGTGGGGTTTGTAATTTTCTTAATTTTATGAAATGGGTCTCATTGATATGATAATGATCCGAAAGGGGGTCACTTTTTTTGTTTGTTGATGAATTAAGTCTTATTGATGCGAAACAGTTCATGTGTTTAAATACGTTCATGTTGTAATAGATTGGAGATTCTATGATCCTATGCTAAGAAATATCTTTGCGGATGCTCAATGGATGATGCGAAACAGTTCAAGTGTTTAAATACATTCTTGATTTAATTTGGGTGGGTGGCAGTGGGATGGGTTCCCAAAAGTGGTGTAGCGTCCACTATACTGCTTTTAAGCTCCATAGCTATGCCAATTATGTTTTTTCTGTTCTAGGTGTATATATTATAGTACACTGATTGAATCTACTGCCTTTGTTGATATGTTCATATCAATTGTGAGTTCTTTCGAGTATGTTGTCAAAAATTAAACTGTGAGTTCTCTTGGGTCTCTACTTGTTTCATTGTTAGATTTTCTCTTATACTATGTCTATTGTCCTGAAGGGGTCCAATGCATAGCTTAAGATAATAGACTAGGACCACCAATTTTAGTATAATCATAAACTATCTCAAATCCCCAATCGTCTCATTAGGTACACCATTTTTCACTTGTTCTTTATCTCACCCTACTGTTGGATTTTTGCTTCCTGTGCAATCAGTGTTGACATGTTCAATTGGTTAGATGTGTCCCTGTCGTTAAGTTGAGGATGTCTTCTCCTATGCAAAGTAATGTTTCTGCCTGTGTCTTTGATTTGATTTGATTGGTGTATGTGTCAAAGGGTGTCCAGTGTTTGCTATTACTTCCTTCGATCTCTCTATATTTTGGTTTCCTGTTGTTCTCTACGCAAAATTCTTAAAATAATGCCTTTTCAATGATTTCACATTAATGTTGAGTCTCTCGAATTTCTTCCCTTGTTTGTTGTTATATATTTTAATACCATGTCCTGAAGGATTCTGGATACATCCTTAAAGAGACAAAAATAAGGAAAATGCCAATTGCTGTACAAAACAATAGAGCGTATCCAACTCCCCCATTAATTCGCTTTGTGTCTTTTGATTAACTCAGTATTTGTTAGTTGCTGCATGTTGCAACAATTATTGAAGTTGTTGCAACAAATTACCGAAGTTGTTGGATTTTACTGGAAAACTTGGGGGATTTTAAAAACACCTGCCCAATAAAAAAACTTGAATCACCTTTCTTAAAGAAAGAGACTTAAATGCCACCCTTAATTAAAGGACGTTCGAAACAAGACGAGAGGAGCATATGCCTTCTAACTTCTATATCTTATTGCACAGTTACGTGAGAGAAGTGTGGATTGATCTCCTTTACTTGTGCTATTTATCAACTTAAGTTATTTGGGAACAAAACAATATGTTGCTGCCTTACTGGAATGTTCAGGTTTGTGTATTCAATCATCCCTACTATGAGTCTGGCCTTTTTGCCACTTGCCACTCGTACTTAACTAACACATTATACTAATAGAAATAAGGGTCCTTTTGATTAAGGGTGACATTGGAGTCTTTTGTTTGAGGAGATGTGACTTGAGTTTTCTTATTGGGTAGGGATGACTATTTTGAAATTATTGTTAATGTCGCTAATTTTAAAAGCCCCCAAGTGCACCTTGTTTACTAGTGTTAAGGGACCAATAGGACGTCTCCTTCATGCTATGACCTTTTAAAACTGAAATACTCACATTCTCAGCTCATAACCTTTTCTAGTTGCACCTTGTTTACTCGGTTTATGTGGTCTGTTCCTATAAAAATTCTCATATGAAAGATTTGAAAGATGCAGTTTAATTTCTGAATGTGTTTGATTTGCTGGGTTGCAATCTCAGTTGCATATTGTTTTAGACAATTGCTGCAAGGATTCCATGAATCAAATGGCACCTAAACACTGTTTCATTCAATTCTGTTGTACAACTACATACCTAGTGTAATGGGTTTGGGGAGAATTGTGTGTACGCAACCTTGCCTCTACCTTCGACACTATTTCCTATAGACCCTTGGCTCAAGTGAAACCCCAAAATAAGTATGGGAAGGAAATACAATAATAAAGATGTCATGTTAAAATAAGGGAGGAGGGAACAATAGCAACAACATATAATATGGTGGAAACAACATTTAATAAGAAAATTGAAGAATAAGATAATAGGAGAGTAATAATAGCAATACTAATATGGGACCTGGACGATGCTGGACTACCTACTAACCTTCTACCCTAATGAACAACATAGAAAGGGAAGAGAGATTTACAGTATATCTTTGTCTCAAGTTAGTCCCCCCACTGGTTTGGCTAGGTAGTGATCCTCTTTTGAGGCAGGAGATCGGGAGGTAGAAACAACCTGGTTTTTGAAGCAATATCTAATTATTCACGTGAGCATTTTATTTTTGACGAACAAGATTTAGCAAAGATGAAATTGCTCGCCCACACAGCTAATTTAGAATATTTTGTTTCTCATCGTTCTTGTCCATGAGTGTTGTTTCTATTTGGGAAATTGGCAACAGAATTTGCAAATTGAAAACTGACTTACTACGCTTCTTGTTGTGCAGGTGAGGTGGTAGTGCAAGAACAGGGATGACAATACAGTTCAGTTGTGTTTTTTCTCAGTCATCATCAATAAGAAATTTAACAAACATGGACATGTTGCCTCAAATTTTTTGAAACTTGTGTTGTAAGAAGATTAATGAGCAATTTGCTTTACTATGTATTATCCTCGCTTTCGTGGTTTTCTATGAATCAACTATTCCATGGACTCTCCCTTATTTCTTTGCAGTTTGCTCATTCCACTCTCTCCATAGCATTCATTTCCGGTAGGGGAAACATTTTGAAAGTATTTTTAGTGTGTGCGAGTATTTAAGTCAAATTCTGGGTAACCTAGTGGAACTGACAATATAAGTTAAACTTATCTTGCTGTTAATGGATACATCAAAATTACAATTGCAGAAAAAGAAACTCTTTAACACTCCCTCTGTTTCAATTTATTTGTTGTATTTTTTTTTTCCTGTAGCTTAAGATCAAAAAATTTATTTACTTTCTTCGACTTCATGATAGTCGTAAATCAAAATCAAACAAATAAATTGCACTTCTGAGCGTTTAGAAAGAAATATATTTATAAAAGGGAAAATGAAGGTGGAAAGAAATTTCACAATTAGAAACTACCGACCATATTCGCAACACGCAATTGCCTTATCAAACAAACACTATAATACCACGTCTCCCTTTCCACCCCTGCAAAAACTCGTCATTTTTTTTCCTTTCACGCGGGCCTTTCCATTGACTAAAGTCCTCAAAGTTCGCAATTTTCCATTTTCGTTCTCTAGTTTTCATTGTCAAAATCTCAATTGGATCATTATCCTCTGTCTCTGCATAAACTCTCAGTTGGGTCATCATTTTCTTGGACTATTTTCAATGGCAACCCCACAAACCCGTTATTCATTCCACGTTTTCTTGAGTTTCAGAGGCGAAGATACCCGGAAAAACTTCACTGATCATCTCTACACAGCTCTCATTAACGCCGGAATTCGAACTTTTCGAGATGATGACGAAATTCGCAGGGGAGAAAACATAGAATCTGAACTGCAAAAGGGTATTCGGGAATCCAAGATTTCCCTAATTGTCTTCTCCAAAGACTATGCTTCTTCAAGATGGTGTCTTGATGAGCTTGTCAACATTCTTGATCGAAGAAAGAAAGAGGGTCATACTGTTTTGCCTGTGTTTTACACTGTCAGCCCTGAGGATGTCCAGAACCAAACTGGGAGTTTTGCTGAAGCTTTTGTGAATCATGAAAAGAGAGGAAATGCAGAGACTGGAGAGAAAAGAAAGGAATGGATGGAGAAGATGGAGAAGTGGAGAGTAGCTCTGAAAGAAGTTGCTGAATTGGAAGGAATGTGCTTAGCCAAAGAAGTAGATGGGTCAGTTTCCTAAATTATCCAAACCCTTGGTATTTTTCTTGTTTTTCAGTATTTGCAGTTATCCCCCTCCCACCCGTTCTTTATAAGAAACTGCAAAAGTGGTGGCATAATAGTTGCTTTAATCTTTACTTGAAGGGAGGGAAACTTGGCTGATGATGTTAGTGAAGTGCCATAGATAATAGTCTAGAACTATGTTTCAAGTAGTAAGCAGTCAACTGATTGCCTTTAGCCGGGGTCTGTCTAAAACAACCTCTCTACCTCCCAAGGTAGGGGTAAGGTCTGCATACACACTATCCACCCCGGTCCCCACTTGTGGGATTACACGGGGTATGTTGTTGTTGTTGAAGTGTCAACCGATTGATCAATGGTATTCCAAGTTAGTCAACACATGATTCGCACCAAACAAGTAAGCCTATTCATCGGTTCGAAAGTTCTCATGTAAATTTGCCATTCACTCAATACTAGTTGTCTTATATTTTGGGTTGTGACAATTGCAATGACATAGTGCTAGTTTGATAATTCATTAGTAAACAAGTAGTAAACATTATTTTTTGAGAATAGCTAGTGAACAACATGATTGTTAGAATGGATGCGTCCACTACTGTCACTGGACCAGGTCCCTTAACAAAATAAAAATGCAAAAAATAAATAAATCAGTGTAAATCAGGCACAAGGATTTTACGTGGAAACCCCCTTGCTCAAGGGAGGGGAAAACCACGACATGTACTCACAGGATTTCAACCCAAACTCCATTTTACTCAAAACGGAGCAATGCTTCAGACTCTTGAATCCCTTCCCCCTTACTGTAGCAACTCTACTACTAAGGAAACTAAGCAGTAACTCTATTGCTCTCTAAACCAACTAACTCTAGCTGATCTAGACTTCAAGACCCTAAGACCGCTAACTCTAGCCACCAACTTGGATCTTCGAAGATAAGAGAGGAGACAAGCCGCAACTCTGATGCACCCACACGTCAATTAACTCTGGTTGACACTCCTAGGCAACTCTACCCAAGAGAAAAAATAATGATGTAAAGAGGCTTGACTAAAACATAGATGATTCGACTAACTAACTCTAGTTAATCCGACTCAAACTAAGACCTAGACAAGCAAATGATCTACTATCTTTTATAACTTAGGAGTAGATTTAAAATGTAAGAACACAAGACACAAAGCTCAAAATACAAACAAAAACGCTGCAGCACTCTATCAGGTCCCTTGTTGAATATGAGCAGTGTTCTTCCTTGAAGATGGTCTTTACTTTGTAAGCTTGTGAATTTTCTGAAATTCAAAACTTTGTTTGCCAAATCTTAGGTTTTGTCTTTGGAGAAGAGACTATTATAAAATGGACAAAACCCTTGGGACGAAGCCATTGGTTGGGAGCCTGCTGTTCTGAAAAGGCGTGCACCAATCACAACAGCTTTGGCAGTTATGGCAGCTTTTAGACAGCTGTCTTGTTGTCTTTTTCACGTACTCAGTCTTTTCCCGATCTGGTCCCTTGTTACATTCGGAAGTTTGTTAAATCATCAAAACATTTGATCAACTCCAAGATAACAGTTTCCCCCTTTTTGATGATGACAAACTACTATCCCGCCACTTCAACTTTCGTTCCTTGATTTCATTCATTCCCCCTATCATCAGTCCCAATACCAAAAGACCGAGTCTTTTCTGGATCTGGTCCCTGCTTAGATCCCGAAGTTTGTTAAACATCAAAACTCACATCAGCAAAATAACATTTTCCCCCTTTTTGATGATGACAAACTTATTCAATTTCTTTCCCCTTTTACAGTATGATCAGGTCCTCTTCAAGTAACTAACATTGATCTAATACCTTAACAATTTTCCCCCTTCGAGAACGGACCGGGTCCCTCTCTGTAGTTTGAATGTAATTGCCTAAATCTGTCAGACCTCCCTTTTCCTTCAGCACTTTCTCCATGTGTGTATACCTACAAAAGGTATAAGACTGAATTTGCTAAAACATACATTCAGTCAAGTTTCATAGTCATGAGAGGGTTGATTGCTTCAGTCAGGATCCATTCAGTCAAGTTTCAGCATCCCCAACTTCAATTTGATTATCTCGACCAGGTCCCTAGTCAGAGCTGCTATTTGATCCACCGGAGTTGAGCACACTAAGCTACATTTTGCTTTTTCAACCTGACGCAACTTTGTATTCCTTGCTAGCTGCTAAGCTTGATCAGCTTCTTTATTCTAACCTTCAGAATCTACATTATCAGTTTGAACTGCATCATCTTTGTTCAACATTGTCTACCAGACCAGGTTCATCATCTGCATCAGCTTCTTTGGGATTGCTAGATTCTTGAGAAGGATGTTCTTTAGCAAGTTCACCATTTGAACTGCCTCTCTGAAGTGATCAGACACATGTTGGTCACATAGAAACATAGTCCACGTGAACCTTGAGAAGTCATCCACGATCACCAAAACATGCTTCCTTCTTTCTCTGCTCTAAATCTTCACTAGACCATACAGATCTATATGGAGCAGCTCAAGAGATCTGATGGTGCTGACTTGCTTCTTCTGCTTGAATGATGTGCTAGTTTGCTTCCATTAACATGAGTATCACAAACTTTGTCATCTGCAAATTTTATCTTTGGCAAACTACGAATCAGGTCCCTTGACACAAGTTTATTCAGTGGAGAAGCACTCACATGGCCAAGTTTCATTTCTTTGCTGTCAAGATCACTTCCCTAGAAATCAGGTTTGTGACCACACACTTGTCAGCTAAGAATTTAACTTCATTCCCTTTATCACAATTCTGTGAAACACTTGAAAGATTGTACTTCAACCATTGCCATAGTACACATCCTCAATGGAGTGTTTCACAGACTTCTCAATCCTGCCTACGTCAAGAATATACCCTTTCTTGCCATTTCCAAATGAGACACCTCCACCTTGAAGTGTCTCGAGAGAGAGGAAGTTTTCAGTTTGCCTAGTCACGTGCTTTGAGCATTCACTATCCACGAACAAACACTGACTGCTGCTACTTCCTCTTACCTACATAGCAAATCACTTGTTAGCTTTGGGAACCTATTTGAGACGGAGTTTCCAATAAGCAGATAAAGGAGTGATTAGAGAATTTTTCTTCAACTTAGGACCAGAAGCACGATCTGCCTATTTTTCTATTTAGAGTAGTTGGAAAAACTTTCTTCATGTCTTTTCCAAACAAGGCAGTCTTTCTTAAAATGTCCATTTCGACCACAATGCACACATAGCAAATTATCAGCAACTGAAACATATTTGCTGTGAGGATTGAATGGGGAATCTATTTTCTCACAACCCAACCCTCTTCTACTGTTGTTTCCCTGACCAGTCAACTTTGTAAGCAATTTGGAGGAAGTGGTCCATTTGAGGGATTTGTTCAATTCCTCTTTTACACAAACTAGGTCCCTCTCCAACACATCATTTCTTTCTAAAGCCAAATGCATCTTCATTTCAGCAGTGTGCAACCTATTTTCAAGCTCAAGTTGCAAGTTGTTGGCCTCATTCTTTCCTTTAGAACCCGCTATAGTCACCCTTTTTATCTTTTCCTTCAGTTCTAGATTTTCAGCTTCTAGAGCAGTCATTTGTGACATTAAAGCAAATTTTTCATCTTGGAAAAAGTCTAGAGTCTTTTTTAGAGCATTTTTTTCAGCAGTTAATTGAGAAAATGGCCAAATGACCCCCTAACCTATTGCCGGATTTCCAACTACACCCTATACTCCACGGGAGTCCTATTACCCCCTGGACTACTTTAAAATGGAATAAATAACCCCTTAAGTGCTGAGTTGGCATAAAAAGTGTATTTCACTCTCTTTGAGAGAGTGAGTTGCCTATTTTTTTTTAATTTCATTTTTTTTCTCCTTTTCTTTTTTCTTTCTCTTTCTTTCTTCTTATTTTTCTAAACAACTATACCTTCTTCACCATTACCATTATTGAAGTTTTATCAATGGATATGTGGTATAAAAATTATCAACAATTAATCCATTTTATGAATAAATAATTTTTCAATAGACTTACTTAGAACATATCTGACAAATTAAATTTATTTTTTAAGAAAACATACCCATTAATTGATTATTTTTTCAAGTCATGAACTCAAGAGTGACAAAGTCAAAGTGAAATAATTGTATTTTTAAAAAATATTTTAAAACTTATTAGAAGGAACTGAAACAAAACAATTTCTTCTACATTTATTAAAGAAGGATCCCACATGTTTTCCTAAAATCCATGAAGAATCAAAATCAAAATTAAAAACTTAAATTATAAATTAATCATAAAAATTTTAGAGGGAGAAAGATTGGGGAAGAGAGAGAGAGAGAGGTTTCTGAAATTTGTGTTAAAAATTGGTCTCAAGTTGGTCTTCTCATCCGCGGTGGTTTTGAGCCGTCGATGGAATCGTCAAAGGTTAAATCGGATCTCAAATTTTCATGCCCATTCAATGTGTATCTAGAATTGTTTAATGAAGAAAATTGAATAAAAAATATGAAAAGATTGTAGAATTGGTTGAATGAAAGATTTGATTAGGACTGCTATCTTCTAGGCTCTAGAGATTCGGAGTGAATGAAAAGTTGGCTTGAATTTTTGTTCTTATAAATTGTTAGAGATATAGAAATATATTGAGGTCAAAAATGGTGTTTATTATAGTTAGGGTTGAAGAAATGATTGAGGAAGAAAGGAGGAGGAAGGAAGAGAGTTTTTTTTTTAAAAAAATTATTAAATGGTGAAATACACGTGTCAAGTGCGTGTATTTCACCACAAGACACATGCCTGGTAATGTCGTTTTAGGGAGGAAATAATTTCACTTTAAAATAGCCCGGGGGGTAATAGGACTCCCGTGAAGTATAAGTGTGTAGTTGGAAAACTGGTAATAGGTTGGGGGTGTCATTTGACCAATTTCTCGCAGTTAATTCATCAACGGAATCAATCAACACAGCAACAAGTTTCCTTAACCCTTTGATAGAATAAGTATCTAAATTGCTTTTAAGGTCAAGAAGTGCTATCTCTTCCTTGATATCTTCATCATCTGATTTTGCCATAAATGAGAAGAGGGAGTTGAAGATGTCTTCATCGTCTTTCACCACCAGCATAGATGCATCTTCGTGGTGTTCTAATTCCTCCGAGTCACTAGAGGAATTTCCCTAAGCAGCAATAGTTTTCTTTACCACCTGATCAGCAGTAGCTTTCCTTCTTGCTTTGTTAGGGACCTGGTCCCTATGCTTTTCTTTGTCTCCTCCAGATTTAACGCAGTCTTTGTATTCGAACTTGTGCATTGGACAGTCTCTCATGAAATGTCCTGGTTTTCCACACTTGTGACACAAGTCATTTGCATTTGCTGATCGACTGAGTTTCCCTTTTTCAGAAAACCTCCGTGTTTCTTGACGATTTTCTGAAATCTTCTTATCAAGTAGGCCATCTCTTCATCATCATCTGACAAGTCACTGGGTGATGCCTTGAGAGCTAAAGACTTATCTTTCTTTCCATCCCTCTTGGAGTGATCCTGTTGCTTGTTTAGATCTGAAGATTCCCAATCAGCTCATCCATCATAAGGGTCTTCAGGTCCCTTACTTCAGTAATTGCATTGACTTTTCTTTCCCAAGATTTGGGAAGAACGCGAAGAATCTTCCGAACCTGCTTGCTTGGGTGAATAGGTTCACCAAGACAACGAAGCTCATTGGTGGTAGAGGTAAATCTGGTATGCATTTCATGAATGGAGTCACTTTCTTCTATGATGAAGTTCTTGTACTGGGTGGTTAACATGTCCACGTTGGACTCTTTCACTTGCTCAGTCCTTTCATGAGCTGTTTTCAAACAATCCCAGATCTCCTTGGCTGATTCACAAGCTGAGATTCGATTGTGTTCCTCAGCTTCAATGCCGTAGACCAACATTTTCTTAGCCTTGTAGTTTTTCTCGATCTTCTTCCGATCAGTCTCATTATATTGTTGTCGGGTTTTGGGAACAACTCTATTGACCTCTCCTTCTTTCACATCCCCGGTAGGAATGTAAGGGACAACAAGAACAATATCCTAAAGCTCACTATCCTCAGCCATGATGTAGTCGTGCATTCTAGTCTTCCATCATCCATAGTGCAAGGGGAAACACTCTTCAGAGATGCTTGCTGGCGTTTTGTTGCTGGATAAGAGTTGGTTCTTAGATTAGTAGGTAAATAAGGTGCAACCAAATGAGCATGAATCCTAAATTCTATTGGTAGTTTGTTGCTTCTACCAGGCGACTTTTTCATCTTCTGTCTAGCTTTATAGGGCATTTATATGCTGTAAATTCAGAATAGCTAAATCCTGGTTTCTAGTGCTATTCTATATAGTAGTTGTTAGCAAAGTTGTTCATTGTCCATTAAAGCGAGGAGGGCGTGTAGTTGATTGTCCTTCTTCCAAACTAGGTGGAGCAGCCATTTTTACACAGAATACTCTCTTGGTGTTAACCAGATAGAGAGACCAAGCTTTGATACCAAATTTTAGAATGGATGCGTCTACTACTGATCATTGGACTAGGTCCCTTAACAGAATAAAAGTGCGGAAAATAAATAAATCAGAGTAAATCAGGCACAAGAACTTTACGTGGGAACCCCATTGCTCAAGGGAGGTGAAAACCACGACCTGTACTTACATGATTTCAACCCAAACTCCATTTTACTCAAAACAGAGCAACGTTTCACATTACAAGACTCTTGAATCCCTTCCCCCTTACTGTAGCAACTCTACTACTAAGGAAACTAAGCAGTAACTCTATTGCTCACTAAACCAACTAACTCTAGCTGATCTAGACTTCAAGACCGTAAGACCGCTAACTCTAGCCACCAACTTGGATCTTCGAAGATAAGAGAGGAGACAAGCCGCAACTCTGATGCACCTACACGTCAATTAACTCTGGTTGACACTCCTAGGCAACTCTACCCAAGAGAAAAAATAATGATGTAAAGAGGCTTGACTAAAACATAGATGATTCGACTAACTAACTCTAGTTAATCCGACTCAAACTAAGACCTAGACAAGCAAATGATCTACTATCTTTTATAACTTAGGAGTAGATTTAAAATGTAAGAACACAAGACACAAAGCTCAAAATACAAACAAAAACGCTGCAGCACTCTATCAGGTCCCTTGTTGAATATGAGCAGTGTTCTTCCTTGAAGATGGTCTTTACTTTGTAAGCTTGTGAATTTTCTGAAATTCAAAACTTTGTTTGCCAAATCTTAGGTTTTGTCTTTGGAGAAGAGACTATTATAAAATGGACAAAACCCTTGGGACGAAGCCAATGGTTGGGAGCCTGCTATTCTGAAAAGGCGTGCACCAATCACAACAGCTTTTAGACAGCTGTCTTGTTGTTTTTTTCACGTACTCAGTATTTTCCCGACCTGGTCCCTTGTTACATTCGAAATTTGTTAACTCATCAAAACTTCAGATCAACTCCAAGATAACAATGATCGTAACTTATAGTATCTATGCATCTGAAATGTCCAAGTGACTAATGTTGCCCGCAAAATTATGTACTGTAAAGGTTATTTCAGGAAAACAAACACTGGAAATGCTAAATGGGCAAAATTTAAAAGATGGATTGACGAAACTTCTACCAAGGACATGAAAAATTAACTGTGAACAGCCCAAACTTAAAAGAGATTTAATATGTTAAAGACCTTGGGTAGTACGTTGAGCTCTAATCAAATTTGAGCAAAAAAGTTTGAGAAAGTTTGCATAAATCTAATTTGAAAGACTAATCAGATGAAAGACACAGAGTTTTTTTTTTTATGACAAAGGGAAACCCGCAGCCGCTACCCTTGGGATGCGCACAGGGTAAAATCTCCGCTCATATGCAATAGCTCGCAAACCACATAGGAGAGGTAACCTGCACTAGGCAAGCCCGGTGCGACGAGCTCGACCCAAAAGGCAAACCCCTTGCTTTCGCTGGCAAGGGGTTTCGAACTTGAGACCTCCAACATGGAAGTCCCAAGCCCAAACCATTGGGCCACCCCGAAGGGTAAAGACACAGAGTTCAAAGCTAAAGATGATAAAAAGCTACCTCAGGTTGGATTCTAGTCAAGTGTGGAACTCACGTGTGAGTACGCCCACCAAATGGCAAGTGCTATGCATAAGTCGCGATTGAACCTCGTGGGGTTTCCCTAAAAGTTAGAGATTCCTAGCTTTCATACATATTCCTTTTATTTGAATGTATTGTTGGTCATCCACTCTAGAGACAAACGAGGTTGGTCTTCGGGCTTCTTTTGTTGGTATGAAATGTGTCGCGTGTGGATCCCATTAGAGAAGTCTCGTTACTGATCCTTTTTCTCAATATTTTCAACCTCAAAGACTCAAACCACTAAAAATAGTGGATATTTTCCCTATTAGATCTATGCTGATTTTGTAAGGAGTCCACATTGACACATAGTGTACTTTATCCATTACAATCACCTATATCCTTAGGAAACACATTTTAATGCTCAATATTTCTGGCGACTCTTCAATTAGATTTTGTGTCCTCTTTTCCATGGATGTGTGCTGCCTTCTACGTTGGGGGTATGGAGGCACCCTAATTGAACTCTTGCTGTGCGTGGATGTGTCCGTGCTGTTTTCTTTACTTTTCCCTTCTTTCCTTCCTTTTCCTGCTTATCATACGCCAGAAGTTAGTAAGACCTCTCTCTGACTAGTTGAGGTAAAAAACTTGGACAACTAGGGACTCTTGATTTAAACCTTGCTCTCAAATTATTCTGATTAAGATAGATGGGAGCAATAATTTCTTGCTTTCAACGTACTCCTCTTTCATGTCTGTGAATGCTCTTGACTTGTATGTGCTTTTAGCTTTTCCAATCAGCAGTTCTTCAAGCCATTGTGTCCTCAATTATTTTTTATCAGAGTAAAAATGATCTATTTAAAGAGTGAAGGATATATAAAGGGAGGGTACCAATAGCTAAATAGACAAATCAGAAGGTACAAAAGAACAAAATGTTGTCATGATACACTCCATTCTCCAAGTGTGGATGCACTTTGTATCAGTATCTTTTGGAAATTTTTGTATGATATAGCCTCAGTTATGATGAGGCTAAATGTGTCCTTGTCTTGATCATTTTCCTAACCGGAGATGTTTCACTGTAATATTTCATGGTTCTCTATTTATTGTACTACTACTCTCTTTATTTTGCTGTCCATTTCCCTCTTTGTTGCTCCTCAATATTGTCAAATTCTTCACAGCACACAAGTAAAAGTAAATATCACTCATTTTTTCTCCTGTAGCACCAGTGAGCCACATATATTTCATCTTTGTTGCTTTTCTGGGAATTGTAAAAGTTTATTGATTTAGCATTAAGAAATTGCTTTAAAGGTATACTTTCACGTTTGTTCTTAATAGAGCCTAGGCACCTAACCAGGTTATTTCGTTTATTGATGACTAATAT
Source organism: Solanum appendiculatum (assembly GCA_018342035.1). Lineage (NCBI taxonomy): Eukaryota > Viridiplantae > Streptophyta > Magnoliopsida > Solanales > Solanaceae > Solanum > Solanum appendiculatum. Next base: position 785,680 of record JAGDQO010000431.1, on the reverse strand, counting down.
GACTGATCATCCCCTTTATCAAAAAAAATATGCTTGCTCTAAATGAAGTATTACTGTATCAGTGAACTCTTTTTATTTGTTCTCCAGTACTCCCTCCGTTCACTTTTACTTGTCACTTATTCCTAAAATAGATTTTCATTTTTACTTCACTTTTGACATATCAAGAAAAGACAATAATTTTTTTCCATGTTTTACCCTCAGCATTAAATACTTATTTTCCAAATCATTTTTCAAGACATCATTTAATAGGGGATAGTTTGGTAAAATACCTATGTCAATAATTATTTTCTCAATGGGTGTGCCAAGTCAAACTGTGACAAATAAAAGTGAACGGAGGGAGTACTTGGCAAGTTGCATTGCTTTACTGATTTTTCATCCTGTTTCGTCTCTAACATTTGCACTGCATCTCAGGCACGAGGCAAAATTCATCCAAAAGATCATCAAGGAGATACTCAAAAGATTGAATCGCACAGTACTTAGTGTACCTTCATACACAGTTGGATTAGAGTCTCGAGTGAAGGATATTAACTCATGGTTACAGGATGAATCCAGTGAAGTTGGCATTGGGATGATCTGTGGACTTGGTGGCGTTGGAAAGACTACTGTTGCTAAAGTAGCTTACAACTCTAATTATGACAGATTTGATGGGAGTTGCTTTCTGGCAAATGTCAGAGAAATCTCTGAGAAACATCCAAATGGTCAGGTTTATTTGCAAAAACAAATTTTTGAAAGCATTTTGAAAGGCAGAAAGGAAAAAATATACAATGCTGATGAAGGAATTGTCAAAATGAAAGATGCTATTGGCAACAGAAAGGTTTTTATTGTATTTGATGATGTGGATCAGCTGGATGTCTTAGATTCACTTATTGGGACAAGGGATTGGTTTTATCCAGGGAGTAAAATTCTCATAACGACAAGGTGTGAGAAATTGTTGAAGTCCTATGAGAGGCACATGCTATTCAAGATAAAGGAACTTGGGGATGATGAGTCTCTAAAGCTCTTCAGTTGGTATGCTTTTGCACAAGACCACCCATTAGAAGAGTTAAAGGTGCTTTCAACAGAAGCAATACAGCATTGTTGTGGGCTTCCGTTAGCTCTTTATGATTTGGGTTCGTTTCTTTCAGGGAGAGATATGGAAATATGGAGAAGTAAATTGCAGAAATTGGAAGCAATCCCTCATAGCAGAGTTCAAAAGAATCTTGAGATAAGCTATAAGTCTCTAGATGATCATGACCAAAGATTGTTCCTCCTTATTGCTTCATCTTTTGTTGGGAAGGACAAAGATTATGTTATCAAAATTTTAGAGAACTGCGATTTGCACCCAACAGTTGGAATTCAGAATCTCATTGACAGATCCCTCATCAGCATTGATGACGAAAATAAAATGACGATGCCTCCACTTATTCAGGACATGGGGAAAGAAATTATTCGTCGAGAATCACCAGATGATCCCGAGAGGTTGTGTAAATTGTTGAACCAATGGGGTCTATCAAATTACTTGATAGAGAACAATGTAAGAATCTTGACTTTTCTATTCATCGTCTTAGTAGACTCTGAAAGTGTTCTTGTTTCTCACAGAATCTTTCTGCAACAGGAAACTGATGCAGATGGAATAGACCTCCCAGGCACCCATCTGCCAGAAGATGGACTTGTCCCAGTACTTGGTCCTAATGGTGCAAAAAGACCATATTATCAAGATTTTCCAGAAATAGCTATTCTGCCATACCTAGGTAATTCGTTGAAAAGGCGCTTTGTAGGATTTCTTTCGACATTCCCCTTGTCTGGTGGCCTCAAAGGATTCTTCTCATGATGAGAGAAGCGCGTGCGAAGATGCCTCTTTCTACCGGAAAAACCAACATTGTAACGCTTAATCTTGTGGAGCTAGAAGATATACAGGAGTGTTGTGAGCGTCAGGGCTTCAGTTAAGGATCATTATCTGATAATATCTGAGCATTTTTTATGCTTACCGTCTTAGTTGCACAAATTTTTAAGTTATAGAGGTACATTCAGTCCTGTTCTTTTTATCTGCTTCTGGTGGGCTATAGTGTAAATTATGTTTCATTAACTCATTAATGTAAGGTCATTTCTTGCTAGCTGCATAGTTTGCTTTAGCAAACAGTTCACTGGAAGGAACTAAAAAAGTAACCTTTAACCATTCCTTTTTAGTCTCTCCAAAAATGTCTCTAAAGTTTTACTTCTTTTATATTTCTAATTGAACTGCAGGGCTCAAAATAAGAAAACATTATCTTTTATTTACTCTCAAGTTTCAAGGGTATCACATCCAACTTTTACATGAGTTAATTTATTCATAGTAAATATCTCATGTGTGTGGTTATTTACACTGCATCAATCATAGTAGGAATAAAAGCTTAATCCTTTACCTTTTAGTGGGAAATAATGATGGCTACAACTTAATGCTTAAGGGGGATATCGACTTGTAATCAACGGTCTGACCTAGTGTGGTTAATGATGTAGTTTTAGAATCATAATATTTTGGTGAAAAAATTATTCGATATTTGTGCTGATGGAAGACAACATTAGGTACTCTAAGGAATTAGTGTATGTGTACGCAAGCTAATTCAGACACTATCATTATAAAAGAAAAAAAAGGGAATTTCGACTTGTTATTTCAAACAATGGGATTTCAAGAATTTGCTTCTTCACATGGAGTCGGAATAATAATATGCCAATATTGAAAAGGAAAATACAATTATCAGAATCAGATTCACTAATAATTGTCCTTTTAGACTGTTAAGTCTAAAATCCAAAAATATTTACCAAAAAAATTCGGGCGGAGTCAAAAATTTTACCAAGAAAATTAAAAAAAATAAAATAAATTAACCTGATATATAGTGTGATTTTTAGACGAATGAACACCTTCCCATATCTTAGTTCCGCCCATAATTTGGAACTTGTCTTTATGGGTTCTATTGAATTTAGTATTAGACACGATACTAGATAATGTGAAAATCATAAAAATTCTAACAAACTTAGAAATTTGTGACAACAAGGACTATTGGGTGCCAGTCCTTTGAGGATAAATAGTAAGACAGAGAAGAGAGTACTTATTTGAATTTTGAAGCTAAAATCCAAATCTAAATGGCTTTTGGCAGAAGGTAAAAACCAAAGTCAAAGAAAAATCTTGCACTCAAAGTAAGAGTAGTCATGCCTTCTATGATTGTGTATGACTGTGTATGGAATTTTAAAATAATTGAAGATTTTTAAAACTTATAATCTAAAATAAGGTACAAATATTTATATGACTATAAATCATCTAGTTATAATGATAATTAATTTTCAAAGTTAACAAAAACCAAACACAATGGAAGCTAGCTAATAAAATCATATAGGTAATACCAATTAATTGGATTACACCTTAATTAGTTGTTATTACTCATATTTTACTTCTTATTGTTTGTAAAAGAGTCTTTTTATTAATCTATAAATGTCAATATAAGGATAAGCATGTGATTTAGAAAATCAACAATATTACTGAACCACTAATTTGCCTTAAAAAGACAAATTGTTTTGTGTTGGAACAAAATTAGCTTAAATAGAGGATACATGTTGATTCTCTAAGGTCTTAATCATAGAAAGAAGAAAGTAAACAAATAAGATAAATTCTCCCAATATAATTATTCTAGAATATGTTTAACATATCAGTTGAAAAGTAGTCATAATTTTATTTTCAATTTTTAAAATTTAACCCATTGTTTTTCATAAGGTTGACATGAAAATTTTGCATATATGATAGGAACCTCTGTCCCAAATACTTATCATACTTTGCTTTTCGAGAGTCAAGTTTGACTAATTTTCGGAGCTAAGGTGACTGAACTAATTTAATAATTTAAAATTAAAATTTAGATATTTGAAAAGTATATGAAAAATACTATAAGTTTCAATTCTTCTCATATCAATATGATGAAAAAATACATGGTAATTGTTGTTAAGAGTTCATATAGTTTGACTCTCGAAAAGCGAAACGTGACAAATATTTTGGGATGGAGGGAGTAACATCTTCTTACCTTGGTTTTTCCAAATCTAGTTGCAATTAATAATAGATAAATTGTGTAGTAATAACTACATAATATGTATTGCCAATTTGTTGTCATTTTCTAGGTTAGTTAATGATATGTAGACCTTAGGTTATGTAAATTTTAGAATATATGTATTTCCTGTTGATTGTGACATGTGAAAACAATGCATGTACCTTCTTAGACTGTTTGCAGATGCAAAATCACCTATTTTATCTCTTCAAGGCTTCTAAAGAATTGCTCCTCAAAGAACAATCTTTTATCTGTGATTGATCAAAACAAAAACAAAAAATGTCTCAGTTTGCTTATCAAGCATTTCTGAGTTTGGCAACAAAAATACGCAAATCCTTTGGAAATCATCTTCATTCAGCTTTATCAAATGCTGGTATTCGCGCATTCAGTGTTGATGAACTTGATATAGATGAAAAAGGGTGCAAAGAATTGCATAAAACAATTCAAGAATCAAGAATTCTCATTGTTGTCTTGTCAAAAGACTATACCTCATCAGAGAGGTGCCTTGATGAACTTGTGTTTATGCTTGAGAGCAAGAGACTTTTTGGACGTTTCGTTTTACCTGTGTTTTATGATGTGGATCCATCAGAAGTCAGGAAACAGAAAGGGTGTTTTGAACAAGATTTTTTAATGTATGAAGAGAGATTTAAATCCGGGACCGAAGGAAGGAGACTGGAATGGTTGCAGAAGGTGAAGGAATGGAAGGCTTCTCTAACAGAAGTTGCTGATTTGGGAGGAATGATCTTACAGAATCAATCTGATGGGTAAGCTCTTACTAGAATTACAAATTGTTTCATTCCATTTTCTAAGACGATCTTTCGTGTGACTGAAAATGGAACTCGTTGTAATTTTCAGGTGTGAGTCAAGGTTTATTCAAGAGATTGTGAAGGTGGTTGCAGGAAAACTAAATCGCGCAGTTTTCAGTGTAGCTCTCCACCCCGTTGGAATAGATTCTCGAGTTAAAGACATAAATCTCTGGTTGCAGGATGGATCAACTAGTGTTGATATTATGGCTATACATGGTATGGGGGGCATAGGTAAATCTACCCTTGCTAAGATTTCTTATAATCTTAACTTTGACAAATTTGATGGCAGCAGCTTTCTTGCTGATGTGAATAAAACTTCAGAAAGACATGATGGTCTGGTAAGTTTACAAAGACAGCTTCTTTCAAATGTTCTAGGGAAGAAGGTTGAAAAGATACACAATGTCGATGAAGGGGTCATCAAGATTCAAGAGGCCATCCATTGCAGAAGAATTCTTCTTGTTCTCGATGATGTGGATGATCGAGATCAGCTAAATGTTGTTCTTGGGATGCGAGAATGGTTTTATCCAGGTAGTAAAATTATCATAACAACCAGAAATCAGCACCTGTTTGATGCTAGTGAGGCCTGCAGTTGTAAGATGTATAAGGTCACACCGTTGAGTGCTCATGAATCGATTCGACTCTTCAGCTGGCATGCTTTTGGAAGAGAAAAACCTTCAGAAGATTATGATGACCTTTCAGAAAAGGTGATACTTCATTGTAAAGGGACTCCTTTGGCCCTCAAAGTTTTAGGTTCTTCTCTTTGTGACAGAAGTATAGAGGTGTGGGAGAGTGCATTCAGGAAGTTAAAGGCAATCCCTGACAATAAGATCTTGGAAAAACTCAGAATCAGCTATGATTTGCTGCCAGATGATGATGTACAGAAAATATTCCTTGAGATTGCCTGTTTCTTTGTTGGAAAGGATAAAGACTATGCAGTTACTATACTCGATGGATGTGGTTTTTTCTCAGTAGTAGGAATTCAGATTCTTACGGATAGATGTCTGATCGAAATGGACAAGGATAAGCTGAAAGTGCATTCATTGATTCAAGATATGGGAAGAGAAATTATCCGCCTAGAATCCCCTTGGGAGCCTTGGAAAAGAAGCAGAGTTTGGCGATACAGAGATTCCTTCAATATATTGAGTACAAAAACTGTAAGAATCTTACTCTTTGGTATTGTATGCATTATGATCGGCTATAATGAATAAACAATTGTTGTTCTTCTATCAGGGAACTGAAAATATTGAAGGCCTAGTTCTTGACAAGGGAATGTCCAACAAATTGTCCAAAGCAGTTAAATCTCTCAGATCATATTTCTTCAGTGAAGATGCTGGTCTGGTTGGTCAAGGCTATCCAAGAAAACGCCGCAAGCATTTGGAGCATTTTGATGATGCCAGCACAGAAAGTTCAGACTGTTTAGAATTTGAAGCTGATGCTTTTTCCAGAATGCAGAGGCTGAGGATTCTCCAGCTTAGTTGTGTAAGCTTAACTGGATTCTATAGTTTGTTTCCGAACAGTCTAAGATTACTATGTTGGTCTGGATTTAATATGAAGATCATCCCTGAGGATCTCCCTCTAGAGAGCCTGGTTGCCCTTGAAATGAAAAAAAGTTATTTGGAAAAAGCCTGGGAGGGAATTAAGGTATGTTAAAAATGTGTTTCCTTTTGATCTACTGCAGGAAAATGACTTTTGAATCAGACTTAACTTTACCTCTTACTTCATGTTGCAGATTCTCAGATCATTAAAGATCCTCAACTTTAGTCATTCCCATTTTCTAAAAACAACTCCTGATTTTTCTGGACTTCCCCATCTGAAAACTTTGATCCTGAAAGACTGCATTAAGTTGGTCAAGATTCATGAATCAATTGGATGCCTTGACGAACTTGTCTATCTAAACTTGAGAGACTGCAAGAATCTAAGGAGACTCGCTGGAAGCTTTTGTAAGCTCAAATCCTTAGAAAAACTTATTATCTCTGGCTGTATGAAACTAGTTACGTCAGCAATAGAGCTAGGCAAGTTAGAATCTTTGACAACCCTGCAGGCTGATGGAATGAATTTTGGTCAGCTAGCCCCGGTGGGTGGTAACATGAATTCATGGAGTGCCCTCTGGCAAACTTGGTCATCAAAGTTGAGAAGACCCCCAGGCTCTAACCAGTTTTCGTTCTCTTCTTTATCAAGTTCGCTCGTCAGCTTAAGTCTTTCTAATTGCAACTTAACAGACGATGCTCTATCCTTTGGCCTCAGCAACCTTTCCTCATTATTCTTCTTGAATCTAAGTGAAAACTTTATTCATAACCTGCCTCAGAGTATCAAAAATCTTGGTAAGCTCGAAGATCTCTGGTTAGATGGATGTCAAAGCCTCCTATCTCTGCCAGAGCTTCCGCCAAGCCTTGTTACGCTGAAGGCAGTTGGATGCTCATCACTGGAAACAGTCACAAATCTACCAAACCTTATGACAACTCTCTTTTTAGATGTCATGGAAAGTGAGAGCTTAACTGAGATTTCAGGAATTTTCAAGCTAAAGCCCATTGATAATTTTGAAGTGGAAATATTGAATACTCTACGCCTTCTTCTCAACCTAGATAACACATTCGATACAATGGTGGAAATATTTAATAGGTTCACCAAAACAAAAAGGATATATTCAGTACAGCAGGTCAGTTTTGTTTCTTACTGTAATGTAAACTTTCTCCTCGACCTGTTTAGCAAATCCAATGTTAAGTACCTTTTTTTTTCCTCTTTGGCATCAGGGACTCTATGAATTTGGCATCTTCAGTACTTATTTTCCAGGAAATGAGATTCCAAGCTGGTTCAGCAACAAAAGTGAACAGAGATTGTTGACATTGTATGTAGATTCACTTCCTAATATCAAGATAACAGGACTGCTTATTTGCATCGTCTATGCACGTTCTAGTCCTCGTATATTTCGCTATTTTAGTGACAGTAAATTTGGGGGATTTCATACAATTGACATCAAAGTCCAAAACATTACACAGGGTCTTAAGTGGATTTATGCCCCATCATTCATTGGTATTCCAGGAGAGAACAACAACTTGACATTTTTATGCCATTGGAAGTTTGGAAAGTATTTACAAACTGGTGATCAGATTAATGTTTCATTGCCTTGTTGGGGTAAAACTTTTAAGATGAAAGAGTTTGGAGCTACACTTGCATATAATAATCCAGACTTAGACCAGTCCTCAGCATCTACTAGTGAAACAAGAGTGCTTGCGACGCGACATACTCAAATTAGTGATTATCAATCCGAAGAAAGTGTCATGGAAGGCTTCATGCCTTCATATCAGTTGGCAGTTCATCATTACTACCTTTCTCACCCTGAGTACTATGTGATGCGTGACAATGCAGAATTCGCTGTGAGGTCAATCTTGAACGAGAAATTGTTTGAGGATTATGATGTGCAGACTGCAGGTTCAGGTCTGTGCTTTTTATATATCTTGCATATCAAAAACTTTATCATGACAGATACTCATTTATGTACTATTGGATGATCATGTACAATGTATGGTCTATTGATGGAGCAGGGGGGGAAGAAGAGGATGATGACGATAGCATCTTCGATTACGATGAGGAGGAAGACGAAGAGGCTGCACTAGCAGAGCTCGAGGAGCTGTTGGAAAGATCTTGGTGAAAGAAATGAAACAATGGTGCAGCAGTGCTAACACATTGACAGAGCTAAAACAATTTGTTATACTTGGAGGTGAATGATTTATAAACACATTGGTTCTTTTCCTTGGTCCCTTGATTATAGCTGCACAAATGGTCAACGAGGATTGTTTTATATCACAAATTTCAGAAATCTTTATTCTTTTCAAAATTGTGTTAATTAAAATGATGTCACATAAATAATGTTTTTAACTTGGCACAATCCTTAAGAAAATTAGTCATTTTTGGAAAGTAAGACACTCCTTCCGTTCCTTTTCAGTTATCATAGTTTTCTTTTTGAGAGTCAAATGATATGAAATTGACTAACATTTTAAGATGTATTTTTTCATCATATTGATACGAAAAAAGTTACAATTTTTAGTACTTTTCGTATAGTTTTTGAATATCTAAAATTTAATTTTAAAATATCGAATTAACAAAACCTAATTTAGCTTTTAAAATTAGTAAATTTGACTCTCGAAAAATAACATGACGACTAAAAAGGAACGGAGAAAATAGTAATTTACCCTTAATAAGGTAAAATTGGAATAACATCATTAATATCTTCTTGAATACTTAAACATTTTCAAAATGAAATAAAATTGGAATAACATCATTAACATCTTCTTGAATACGTAAAACACTTTCAAAATGAAATAAAACTGGAAAAACATCATTAATGTTTCTTGAATACGTAAAACCCTTTCAAAATAAAAAGGTATAAAAACATCACTTATTTTGAAACGGAGGCCGTAATATTTTCTTCTTTAAATCCCAATAATCCCTTGGTCCCGTTTGAGTACATGAGAAAACCAGTCTTCTCCTGTCCACTCAAAATTTGGATTGTTTGGCCTGCAGCCTCTCCCCTTCAGAGATGAATCTTGGTCCAATCTCACAATGCTCATTCAATGTCTCATCCTCTACAATTCAACGTTTTCAGATAGCTTCTTTTCCCCCTTCTTCACCGTCACCGTCGTTGAGGAGGACTATTACTCCTTTCGCAATCTCAGCAATTGGGTCCAGAAAAATTATTCCAGCCCGAGACCGAGTCATAGATTTTGGAAAATACAAAGGTAAAATGCTGGGAACACTCCCATCCAAATACCTCAAATGGGTGACAAAGAATCTCCGTGCTCGCGACTTTGAAGAGTGGGCTCAGCTCGCAGATCAAGTCCTCTCTGACCCTATCTATAAGGACCGAATTGAGTGGGAGTTTGCCCAAAATCTCCTCAACGGCGACGTTTCGCCGGCAGGATCGCAGAGTGCTGTTTCCGAGTTGCTGGAAATCAGCACCAGATTCCGTTGGGACAATGAAGACAAATTGGGTTGGAGCAAAATTGATTTTGAGTTACTTGGAACCTCCAAAGGTGGTCGAATACCGAGGCTTTCCGATTCCCCCAATAATTCAATTAGGGTTAAAGATAAAAAGGGTACAGCTGGAGTTGATAGTTATCAGGATGATGGCGAAAAAGATAATAGGGAGAGAAGACGGGAAAGAGTAAAGTTACAGAGGAGAAAGAATGAATCTGACTCGCCATTGCAACGTTCAAGTAGTATTACACAAAGAAGAGCAAATTCTGATCATTTCAATCAGCCCAAATCAGATCCAATCCGCTCATTTGACCCCGCTAATTATAACACTAGTAGCGGTAGAACGGAAACTCCAAGTCGTTTTCCGGGTCGTGAATCCCTGTTGAAGAAAGCCTTGTCTCTTGGTACCAGGGAAAACACCTCAAGATAATGAATTTGTGATACTTGGAGGTGATACACATTGGTTGTGTATCATTTAGTGTAGGAGATATGTTTTAACCTTAACCACAATAATCAACATTTATTTCTATATGTAACTACTAGTTAACGATCAAGTGTGTTGCGCCGTGTATCTTGTCTCAATCAATACAAACGTTATATTGAGGACAAACAAAAGTTGTTTGAATTAATGTAAGATGTGTCCTCGTTGGTTAATACAAAGTTTACTTTGTCAACATTGCTTTTACTCAACACCGCGACTTCGCCTTATTATGATAGTTCCCTCTGCCACTAAGAGTAAAGATATTTGGCCGAAGGAGAAAATACTGATTTGCAGAGTGGATTTCAAGCTTTCAGTTTTCCAACTTCCGATGAGCACATACAAGACAATATTCTATCAAAAGTTTCGAAATCAGTAGGGAAACATCATATTTCCTTCAAAAATGAAAATACACTATATTTAATTTCATTAACCAATCTTTATTCAATACATCAATCTGAATGAAAAATCAGTCCAAAAGACCAAATATTCAATCTTATTTGCAAATAATATTACTATATCTTCATAACATGTAATTAGAACATCATTAAATGGTATATATCATTTAAGAAATAAATATGAGTAGTTGGTTTATACTTTTTAGTTATTATCCCACCAAAACTGTTCTTGAAGATGATCAATCACTTTCTTGTCAACTTGGAATGCTTTAGCGAGGACATCATCATTAATTGGTGGATCTGAACCAAATACTGCATTTGCAACAGTGATAACTCCTGCATTTTGGCTGCTCAGACCAGCGAATGCAATGGCATTAGTCTTTCCCACATTAAGTTGAAAATGAATAAGACCCTCAGGAAAAACAAAGACATCTCCAGGGTTCAAAATCTTGGTGAACAACTTGTTCTTCATATTTGGGCCGGGATTAGAAAGGACGAAACCAACATAGAGTCTTCCCTTAAGAACAACAAGAACCTCAGTTCCTCTAGGATGTGTATGGGGTGGATTGAGACCACGTCGTGCAAAATCAATACGAGCTAAAGAAATGCCTAGAGTGTTTAGTCCGGGTAAGTTGTTGACATTGACAGCAGTAACAATTGATCCAAGTTGATTTGACGTATTTCCAGGCTTGTTTAGGCCTGATCTGAAGAAGTCATCAGCCGTGACAAGTTTTGGATCCTTGCAAACTTTTCCATTCACGAAAACTGCATGAAAACAAATACATGAGAAACCAAAAAAGAAAAACAAGCCCTCCGTATTCATTTAAAACTCGAAGCTAGAACTTGAGTAGTTAATTAATCTCAATTACCAGATGTTTTAGAGTCATTAACAGCAACACAGAAATCTTGCAAGGGACTTGGGTCTGAGGCAGTGCTAGGTGAAGATGCCAAAGCCAATATGGCAATGGTTATAACAAGAAACTTCAGTGCCAAAGCCATAATTAGCTAGATAATTAATCTTCTAATTAATTAAAACGATGCTGCTTTAGTTTTATTTCTTGTAAGATTGAAGGTGATAAACTTTGCATGAGAATGGTGGCTATTTATAAATGAAATTTCTTGAATGAGTCCTCAATTAAACTACCCCAAATAAATAATGAATTAATTAAGGTAGCTTCTTAATTACCAAGTCTTTGATGATTAGTTTATAATAAACCAAAATCCTGAACCCTTCTTCAACAACTACAGAAGAAAAATACCAAAGAAATAAGGAATAACAAAGTCAAAATTGGAAAATTATTAGAACAGGTAAGACTTTCAATAGTACTTTACATGCTTTGAGATGGGAAATGTATGATCAAAGTTTAAGGGAAAGAAAATATTTTACCAATTCAAACTTTGCTTTATTTAGAGAAATTTCTTATTATTACTGCGAATGTTGACAAAAAATTATACTGTAGTAAGATTTAGTCATTAATAGTTAGGTTGTTGACGGAACTTCATGACATAATTGTTTAAATATTCACGATTGAAGACTTGGTAATGCATGCAGAAGCCAAATCCACACATTGTTTGAAAACAATTTTGATGAAATTGTTATGTTATCTATAAATAGGCACAACTCTCTGCTCATATTTCTCACACAGATAAAACAGAGTACATAAATTAAATTGTCTCAACACATATATACACAGTTTTAACTAATTGTTATGGCTCTCAAGTACTTTGTATTAACCATTGCTATATTGGCTGTGGTGACTTCAATAAGCCATGCATCTGATCCTAGTCCTTTACAAGACTTTTGCGTTGCTGTTAATGACTCTAAGGCTGCTGGTAACTTTGATTCTTATTTCAATCATGGCTTTTGCATACTTCTTGCTGCTTTTTTTTTTTATATTACTATAGCATGTGTTTTGTAATTTTTGCTTTCTAATTTTGATTTCTATGAACAGTTTTCGTGAATGGGAAATTTTGCAAGGATCCAAAGGATGTCACTGCTGATGACTTCTTCAGACCAGGTCTAAATGTTGCTGGAAATACTTCAAATCAACTTGGATCTGCTGTGACTGCAGTGAACGTCAACAACTTACCAGGACTCAACACTCTAGGCATTTCTTTAGCTCGCATTGATTTTGCACCGTACGGTCTCAACCCACCTCATACTCATCCCCGAGGAACTGAAGTTCTTGCTGTCGTGGAGGGAACACTCTATGTTGGATTTGTCCTTTCAAACCCTGGTCCAAATATGAAGAACAAACTCTTTACCAAGATTCTACATCCTGGAGATGTGTTCGTTTTTCCAATAGGTCTGATTCATTTTCAGTTTAATGTGGGAAAGACTAAGGCCGTTGCATTTGCTGGACTCAGTAGCCAAAATCCAGGAGTCATCACTATTGCAAATGCAGTATTTGGCTCAGACCCACCAATCAATGATGATGTTCTTGCAAAAGCATTCCAAGTTGACAAGAAAGTTGTGGATTATCTCCAGTCACAATTTTGGTGGGACAACAACTAGATTAGTATAAGCCAAATACTGTGGTTTCTATGATTGTGCTTATGTTTGGAATTTAAGAAATCACAAATAAATCTCATGATCTAGCCTTGTGAACTGGTTTCAATGATCTTTGTATTGGATGTACTAAACGAGGATTTCTCATGGTTTGTTTTAGTAAAAATTATATTTAATCATGTATTACGATAATGTTATCAAAACTATATACAAGTATCAAATTAAATCACTTCACAGTATTTATTGAATTTGATCAAGTATTTAGCCATATTACTTTCTGATTCAAGCATGTAGGAACACAACAGTATCATTAATAGTAATTTTATTGTTACTAGTATATAGTTGAATGAAAACTTGAAGTCATTAATAGAGTGTCACTGCAGAGTAGAATTCTTTAATTCTCCATAGTCCGTCAGCATAACTATGCAGATGACAACTCTATTTTTCTTGCTACTCTTGTTTGGACACTTCACATTGGAAAATTATTACGAGTTAATAGAGTATTTCAGAACACATTTCTTCAAAATTAAAGAAATGTCATCATAACAAATAAGATGATGATAGGACTGATTGTCATCCAAATTCCACATAAATAATTGTTTCTAGAAAAATAAAATTTTAAATGAGAGGAGAAAAGAATATACTTGGGGAGATGGCTAAGACGTCATATTTTACATCCGACTCCTCCAAAGATTTTACTGGGTATGTATTCCCATTCATGGATTTCATGGTATGTAGGGCAAAATGTAGTGCAATCCAATTCCCATATCGCCAAAGCAGTATAAATCTACAAGCCCTTGACGTTCGGTAGGCATATCTCGCTGCATTTCTTGACTGTTTGTGTTCAAAACCACGTCTACTTGCTCGCCATGCATTAAGTGAATACCAATTTCCTTGATGCTAAAACCAACCATACTAATAACTGTGATATTCAAGGTGCCACCAGCATCCAGCTGACTCAGAAACTTCCAATGGCTGAACCATAACATTTAATTTTGGGCTTCAGGAAGACCATAGCAACTCGGGCTATAAATCAGTTTCACATTCTTCTGCTCATTATGGATTATCAAATAAAATTGGATACCCTCAACCCAGACTTTCCATTCAATTGTGTACACTAAGCACACATTTATGCCCTGGATCTTGAGATCAGGAGGTGAAGGGACAGTGAAAGATAGAGTTGCTCCAGCATTCTTGTAACAAAACCAATTAGGAACCTTGCTCCCCGAAAGATATATTGTTAAAGAATGGCAAAAGTCCCACGTTGGTGATTAATGAGATGGGTGGACTCCTTATAAGGCTTGTGCAATCCTCCTTCCTTTAAGCTAGCTTTTGGGGTGTGAGTTAGGCTCAAGACCTAATTTTACATATATGCTGATCATTCCGCTTTCAAACAACATCTGTGTCATGAAGAATCTCATCAAATATGACCCCAAAAAAAATGAAGGAGCCAACAGGTACAGCTGTTACATGAAGAAGTTTGACCACACAAATGAAAGTAGATCCATCAACCCCTTCTTTGGGGGTGGGAAGGGGGAATGTTAGAGGAGAAACTACCTTTACTGGTCCTCTACTTAATTACTCAAGTCCCTTGGAAAAGCAACTTCAGATAGGTTGCACCCAGATAGACTTAATTTAACCAATGACTTTGGTAAACAAACCCATGAAAGCTCTTTAATGCAAAACTTAATTTGTCTTTATTTTCATTACCCATCACTTTTTATTATTATAACCTCTAAAATTATTAATAGTCATATTCATAATACTATTTATTATTTTATATTGTAATCCTATAAATAAAGATATTATAAGACTTTGTTGAAATGAGCTAAATAGCATTTTAAGTTGTCACTTATTATGTTGATGCTTTGGTTTGACTTGAGAGAATAATATGAAAGCTATTGAATAGTGAAGGTAGCTTGTGGCTCAGAAGATTGTATATTGATTTCATATATTTTTCTTAATGTTTTAATGATTAAGATCGTAGGAATGATGTTGTATTATTTATTTATTTATTATTTTAGTTCTCTCATGATTTCTCTTTTTTTGTATGTTATATAAAGTTTTGATGGTCATAAATTTATAATTTCTTTTGGTTCAGAGTAGTAACTTATGATTTTGTTGGACATAATTATCTCTCTTTTTTTTTTTTGGTCTTTTACTTCCTCAAAATGTCTAAATATAATATTTTTTTCCTATGAATTTTCAATTACAAATCCTTCACTATAAGTTTTACATAACATTAAAAACTATACAATAATGTCTTGAGTCTCTTGAGTTTTTCATCTTTATTATAATCTTTGGCTAAGAATTTTGTTTTGTTTTAATATTTTTTTACAATGTATTTATATATTCATTCATATTATTTAATGCAAAACTTAATGGTTGTTATTTTCGTTACTCCCATAATTTTTATAATCATAACCTCTAAAATAATTAATAGTCATATTCATGACATTATTTGTTATTGGCGAAATAGTCTGGTGGACCCTTATACTTGATTCGAACTGTAAATGAACCCTTCTACTCCATAAAGTTTTAACTAGACACTTTAACTAAAACAAAATAGAAAATTTTTAAACCCTTCTGTCAGTAAGTGTTCCTCACTCGATCTGACATGGATGACACATCATATCCACATCCAAAAAAAAAAAGCCACGTCATATCCATCTCATTAATTTAATAGTGACACTGATATTTTTATATATTTATTTTAATAAGCAAATTAGCACTTTAAAGAAAATGATTTTCACAATTGTTCTCAAGAACCCTAACCCAAAAAAAGTCCATTAACAGCCCCATTTGAGCTTACAATTTCATCCAAACTAATATTAACATCAATAGAAGAAAGCATTCAAACCCTACTAATCCTAATACTAAACTTGACCCCAAAAAGCTTGAAATTGAAAGAAAAAATCGAACTTGAAAGAAGAAAAGATCAAGAAATAATAAAAATTTCAAATTTATATCTACAATTTAAAATGAGAGATGAAAATTTGTTCTTTGTTTTTTTAAAAGTTTTGCTTCGAAAAAGATAAAAAGAAACCATTAGTAGCACCAATAGTGCTTCTTCAATATACAAACCCATTTCGATCTGCGAAGTTTTTTTTTTCGTTTCCAATTATTTGTGTTGTTGGGTTTTTGATGAATGTGTAGTTGTCATTTGAAAAATGAGATTACAAGAACAAATAATTGATAATGAAAAGGATAGTGATATAGCAAAAGGGAGATCTGCTATTTTTTAGATTGGGTTGTGGGTGGGTGGGTTTGAAGAAGAAAGGAGTTTTCTTTTTCTTTTTTGCATTTTGTCTTTTATGTAGGTTATTTTTTTTACTTTTTATTTAATTTTAGTAACTTTTAAAATCAATTTACGCTTTTATTTCACGTGTGTAACACACATTTTTCCAACTCAGGTAAATTAATGCCACATAAGGCCGGTCAATGGTCAAAGGGGTTTAAAATTTCTATTTTGTTCGAATTTAAGTGTCCAGTTGAAACTTTATGGAGCAGAAGGGTTCACTTTACCATATAAGGGTCTACTAGACCATTTCGCCTTTGTTATTCATATTATAGTCCTATAAATAGAAGTATTGTAAGACTTTGGAGAAATAATCATATTAGCCTTTTAAATTGTTATGTTTTCGGTACTTATTTTATTCGTTCTATAATTGGACTTGAAGAATAAAATGAAGGCTATTAAATGGTGATTTCCTTGTGGGAATGGATGTCGAAAAGAGCTCGAAAGATTATGTATTGATTTTGTATGTTTTCTTTTTATTTTTAATGATTAAGATTATAAGAATAATGTTGCATTTTTTTAATAGTTCTCTTTATAATTTCTCTTTGTTTTATATTTTATATAAATTTTTGATTGTTGTAAGTTTGTATTTTCTATTTTGAACCTAAAGAATAACTTATGACTTTAAAGTCTGATATTCTGATCTCAATAAATACATTTATCTAAATTTTGATATACAAAGTTGTTATTATTATCTATACTAATATAAAAAATAACAAATACCTCATAAAAATAATTGAGATACATATAAATTGACTTAAACATCGCGAATATAAAAAAAGAAGATAGATGTTATGTTGTATTGATAATGAAGACAAAAGATGTGAAAGAGATGAACATAATGAAAGTGAATTAAAGAGGGGAGTTGCCTCTAGTGCACTCAAAAACTTTCTACTATGAAATTTACTACACAAAAATAAGAAAACACATGTATACTTTTTCTCATATATATTTTGTTTGCATTGAAAATGCTCCCTTTAATTAATTATTAATACAAAATTATTCACAGACGTAGCTGCCCCTCAACCAACTCCCACACGTTCATCAAAAGGTGGATTATTCTTAATTAATTAAAATTAGTATGGTATGAAATGTTAGAAAAATAATAGTAGGAAATATGATTGAAGAAGAAGATGACTTTGAGGCGTGAAACACTTTCTTTAAAGAGATATTGCCCATATATATGTTGGGGTAAATACAAACAATTCTCTTCAAGGATACAACAAAGCTATTTGTTTATACATGCAGATTTTCTTAGGCTACTTCTAGAAAGTCTTTATATTTATAGAACTTAATGAACAGATGTGTCATTTAATAAGAGTCACGTTCTTTCATGAACAGATGCATCCTTTCATAAGAGTCATGTTCTTTCATGAATAAATGTGTCTTTTCATAAGAGTCATGTTCTTTCATGAACATATGACTTTTCATAAAAGTCATGTCCTTTCATGATGACTTTTTATAACAGTCATGTTCTTTCACGAACAAATCTGTCTGTTCAATTTAAAACCTTTATATATTACAAAATATCCAACAATCCCCCACTAGTTTGTAATATTTCTCATAATATCATGCATACCAGGGAGTATCTTATAATAGATTTGAACTTTCTGTTAGTGCAAATACTTTAAAGTTCGACGAAGTAATTGGTATCTTAAAAGATTTGAACCACAACTCCATGTGTCAAAACCGAAAATATCACACATATAATATTATTTGTAGCTTAGAAACCCCAGTATTTGCTTTAGCACGTTTATGGCCATGTGCTCATCCCGATTTCATGAATATTTACAAGACCAATCCTTTAGATCTTGCTTGAAGCGGCACCACTTCAATATACATATATGTGAAATTAGCTACTATGTCCCTGTTACTGTGGACACTTACTAATTTCATTAAGAATTAATTTAAGCTCCGTAACAATCTGCACTATGGAGTTTGTCACAATGCCCCTGTTATTTCAAGCATTTAACGACTCCTCCACTTCTCACATAACAGTATGCAGTACACTTGAATCAAGGCTTTAAAAAGAAAACTTGTGCTTTAGCAACACAAAGTAACTTGTTATTACCCGTTGAACTTGTATTGTTAGAGTGTATACTAACTCAAAGTTGGGTTCCCATCACTTGTGTTTAGTTAAGGATTTTAGCCTTATTCATTCACACATTTATTAAACTGCATTTTTTACAAACAATCTTTCACATAGGCATATCACATAGATCATCATTATCTCAATAGCTTAGAATGGTTGCATCAGTTGTGGCCACAACATTTTAAAATCATATTTTTTCCAACCATTTCATTTCTTTTCAAGCATTTATATGCTAAATATATTCTTGTTCCACTATGGAATTCAATCCTATTTGGATGCAAAACTTATGGCACCTTCATACATGTTACAAATCCAACTTATATAGATTTTATTATTATCATTAGAAGATTCACTATTTATAGACCAACACACCAATTTATCTATGTATGAATAGTCATGTCTATACAAAAGATATCTTACAACCGATACTTCTTTTCATGAAAAGTCACAACACTTCAAGTGACACTGCTTCATGAAATTACAAAAGATTTTTATGAAGGCTTATAGCCTAATAATCACACTAGTAGTTTAATCAACTAGTTACCGCTAAAATTATCAAGTTATAAATATAACTACGCTGCCAAATACAACAAAGATATATCTTGAGGGTGTTGAAGAAATAATTTATATCTTAAAATTCTTCAAATATTATTAATTATTAATCATAATTCAATCACCCCCACACTTTAAATATTTCAAATGTCCTTTTCATAACTTGTGTGGACATCTAATTAACATCAATAAATCATCTTGTTATTAAATTTATAGCTTTCCAATACTATGACACATGAACATTTAATAAGAAGACCAAATCTTCAACCTTTAATGAACACAAATGATCTAATAAAAATTAATCATTTATCTTAATTTCAATTATTCTAGTAACTTTCGAGTATAGATATTATCCATCAAAATAAAGAAATTTATATATATCATCTCACAACTTGAAAATACAATTCACATGATCTTTATGCAACATTATTATGCCATAATAATTTTCTTTGTCCCAAATAACAAATTTATTATAGGCATACCAAATATGTTATTCCTAAACTTATTTAAAAAGCATTTCAAGATCATCACAAGTGAATTAATTTATCCTAACATTTATGAAAAATCATTTCTCAAAAATTTCAAAGGATAAAACTTCATAAATTAATAATAAGAGAAGTTAAGAAAGCAGAACCCGATATATGTCATTTCCTGCATGATCCATTGCTCAGCTTGTTGTGATCACTTTTGCCATTTATCGGAGTGCAGCACCATTTTTGCCACATTATTTCTTGGCAATCATCAGACCACCAATTCTCAAGGAGAATGAAGTCCTTCGTAGCGCCAGAAATCGCACCAAAATATTATCTCTGCTACAGCTACTCGTTATCATTTTGAAAGGCTAGGGTACTAATCACTTTTCCAGCCACAACTATTTTTTCCACCAGCATCTAATGGATGACAATATATAGGAATAAATGTTCCAACATTCTAACAAAAGATCACTGTAACATGTTCCATGAAAATATTGGCTTTTGTATTTGTGCAGCAGAATACACATGTGAAGGAAGCCACCATTCAAGAAGTGTAAGAATAAAATTGTCTTTTGACTATGTAAGTGCTCTTCTGTTCCGCAATTCATTCGACTTGTATTTTGAGTGCCCGATTTGATTAATCTTCCAAATAACAGAAACACCAAACTTCCTCTACCAAATCGGATTTGTTAGTACATATGCTAAACCCCGATTTTGAATTTGTCATAACTTCTTCAATCCCAATAATATCTCTTTAAAATTGTTAGAAAAATAATAGTAGGAAATATGATTGAAGAAGAAGATGACTTTGAGGCGTGAAACACTTACTTTAAAGAGATATTGCCCATATACATGTTGGGGTAAATACAAACAATTCTCTTCAAGGATACAACAAAGCCCTTTGTTTATACATGCAGATTTTCTTAGGCTACTTCTAGAGAGTCTTTATATTTATAGAACTTAATGAACATATGTGTCATTTCATAAGAGTCACGTTATTTCATGAACAGATGCATCCTTTCATAAGAGTCATGTTCTTTCATGAATAAATGTGTCTTTTCATAAGAGTCATGTTCTTTCATGAACATATGATTTTTCATAAAGGTCATGTCCTTTCATGATGACTTTTTATAACAGTCATGTTCTTTCACGAACAAATCTGTCTGTTCAATTTAAGACCTCTATATATTACAAAATATCCAACATGAAAGACTAGTTTTAGATAAATATATGAAATAAAAATTTCACGAATAATACAACTAATAATTTTGAATCACTTAAAGAAGATGAGGATACATATATGTATAATTATGACTTATATACATCGATTAAATATTTCAACAACTATTATTTCTATCGCAAAAAATTAACCTTCATTCCAATTTATATGAGTTAGTTTGACTTGTCACGGAGTTTAAGAAAGAAATAAAGAATTTTGAAATATGTTCTCTAAATCAAGTCATAGATATTTGTGGGGCTAGAAATCGTTTCATTAAGGATAAAATATGCATTTTAAAATTAAATTATTATTAAATATAGAAATATGCCATTTTTTTGGACGGACTAAAAATGAAAGTAAGCAATATAAAGTGGGACAAAGTGAGTACTGCTTTTGTGTAGGTGTACACCACAATATTGCTAATGATCTACTAGTTATCCTTAGAAAGGCATATGTTGATTGAATTTCTATACAATTGAATACTTGAGATATTTTAAGAAGAGAAAAAGGTCATATTTGCTCTTGTACTCTTCGAAAAGGGTCATATTTACCCCTTGTCATATTTTTTTGATATATTTATCCTTACCATCCAACTTTTTGCTCATATTTGCCCTTAGGTGTTAAGTCTCATCATCCCACTTTTATCATCCTATGTGATGCCTACATAAATATTTTTTTCTCACAATTAAAAAACTTTCTATTTAATATTCTACTCAACCCAATTATTAAAATCCGACTCACCCAATTGTAAAGACCCATTAAACTTAAGTCTTATCCCCTTCTTCTGTATCACTTTAACCTATCAGAGAAACATATTACAAGGTTTCTTCTATCCAAAATTAGAGCCGACATATGTATTTTTGTATCAGTGCTTAATTTATTTTATATTTTTTAGCGTATACATTCTTATCCCAATTCCTGCATATAGAGGTCATTTGATAGGAGTTTACAACAGGTGAACACAACTTATTTTATTGAAAAGATTATTTTTCATCTTGTTTGGCTGATTGAATGGGAGAGCAAAAAAAGTGAAAATAAAAGTAACAACAGCGGAGAGCAAAAAAAAAATTATATGTAAGAGAAAATGACATGGTGCAGATGCCAGAAATTTAAATGTATGTAAAATACATGTGTCGGCTCTAATTTTTGGTATAATAAACTTTGTATGATGTGTCTCTGACGGGTTTAAAGGGATGTAGGACAAGGGTAGACTTAGGTTTAATGGGTCTTTATAATTGGGTGGGTTATATTTTAATAATTGGATTGAGTAAAATATTAAATAGAAGGTAAATTTTTAAATGTGATAAAATAATATCTATGTAGGCACCACATAGGATGATAAAAGTGGGATAATAAGATTTAACACCTCAAGGGCAAATATGTGTCCAAAATTGGATGGCGAACATAAATATATCAAAAAAGTAAATATGTGTCCAAAATTGGATGGCGAACGTAAATATATCAAAAAAGTATAACGAGGGGTAAATATGACCCTTTTCTAAGAGTACAAGGACAAATATGATTATTTTCCTTTTTAAGAATTGCATAATTGATATTACTTTTGAAATTCATTTGATAGCAATATTTCAGTATGATGTTGGGTATTGTAATGATAATAATATCGATTGAATAGACTTACCATTCATCGATCTAATTAAGGTAATCAAAAACTAATTTTATATGAACATGTTCTCTAAAAATGTTTTAATATAAAAATTAATTAAATGGTAAAAGATAATATATGTTAAGAAAATGGATAATAGACTTAGATCAATCGTAAAAGTCCCATATTAATATGAGGTTGTATAGTTAGACTTTTTTTAATCATCTTCATGGATTCTTGCTTCATAAGCTAATTTCTCGAATTAAGTTAAGCTCAAAATTTATTAGATAAGGAGACAAGGGACACATTTCTTCGACCAATGTGAGCACTTAACCAGTATTTGTCTTTTGTGTCCACCCCCCAAAAGCTAACATGGGGTCCACCACACCCTAATTAAGTGATTAAGCTAAAGAAAGAAAACAAAGAATCAACTCCCAAGTTTGACTGGACCCAAATATGAGAAAAAAGCAGCATATTTCTTATCAGAAAATAAAATAAAATAGACTATAGAGAGAGTCATGAGGTGCCTCTTGTTGAATGTTCAAAGAAAAAAAAAAAAGCAAAGAGAAATAGCAAACTCCACACAAAAAAGTGCTAATTCTATTCATTCATCTTTACCAATTACCAGTTTACCACTACACTATTTCCCCTTCATTTTCTTTCTACTTCAAAACATTCTTTCAACAAATTTTACTTAGTTGAGTTTTGCAGAAATTTGTTCCTTGTATTGATGTTTATGTTTTACTATACACATTTTTTCATGAACTTCCTGTGACCAGCCGATTCTGTCTGAACATCGTAACCCCACATCAAGAAACCTCTTCTTCACTACTGGGGTACTGTCGTTTGTACAAGCAAAACACCTGCAGCAGCTGTCATACCAAAAATCCCCTCTTTTTAACAAACTCAAGATTGTGACTTGAAATTACCCATCAAGAAACTGGTAAAGTTTTTGTCTTTTCATTCATTTCTTGATTTTTCCATCATTTATGGAGCTCTTTTATTCACTCTGTTTGGTTTTTCATCATTAATGGGCAGGTTTCTTGAATATTTGGAGATTATAGGATGGAGGGGTGTTCTTAAATAGTTGAAAGAATTGATTTTTATGCAGTTGGTTGGTGCTGGTGTTTGTTTTCATCAAGATTAGCTACAAAAAGATTCTAAAGAATTGATTTTTATGAAGTTGGTGGTGCTTTTTTCAGTATGATGAGTCATAAAAAATGTCAAGAATATTTTTCACTAAATGGGGTGATGAAATTTTTTGTCTTTATCATAATACTTCTTAGTTGTAGTTTTTTAGTGGTGGTGTCAAATGCAAGAACACTGGCTGAAAATGATCAAGTAGGGAGGTTATTAGCCTTCAAGAAGTCCTCTGTTGAATCTGATCCAAATGGATTCTTGAATGAATGGACTTCATCTTCTTCAAGTCCTTGCACTTGGAATGGGATTTCATGTTCAAATGGTCAAGTTGTTGAGCTTAATCTGTCTAGTGTTGGGCTTGGTGGTCCACTTCACCTCACTGATCTCATGGCTTTGCCTACTTTGCTAAGAGTTAAGTTCAATGGCAACCATTTCTATGGCGATCTTTCCTCAATAGCTAGTTCTTGTAGCTTTGAGTTTCTTGATTTATCAGCTAATAATTTCTCTGAGGTTCTTGTTTTAGAGCCTTTGTTGAAGTCTTGTGATAAAATTAAGTACCTAAATGTCTCTGGGAATTCAATTCAAGGGGTTGTTCTAAAGTTTGGACCTTCACTGTTGCAGCTTGACTTATCAAGTAACACCATTTCAGATTTTGGCATTTTAAGTTATGCACTGTCCAATTGCCAGAATTTGAATCTGCTTAATTTTTCCTCAAATAACTTAATTGGAGAACTCAATGATCTTGATTTTGGGACTTGTCAAAATCTCACTGTCCTAAATTTGTCTTTCAACAACCTTACCGCAACTGAGTTTCCACCCTCTTTGGCAAATTGCCAGAGCCTCAATACACTGAACATTGGCCATAATTCGATCCAAATGGAGATTCCTAGCGAGTTATTGGTGAAGTTGAAGAGCTTGAAGCGATTGATGCTATCCCACAATCAGTTTTTTGATAAAATCCCATCAGAATTGGGGCAGAGTTGCAGCACACTTGAGGAGGTTGATCTTTCTGGGAACCGGCTTACTGGTGAACTTCCTTCAACTTTTAAATTGTGCTCCTCACTTTTCAGTCTCAATCTTGGTAACAATGAGCTATCGGGTGATTTCTTGAATACTGTTATCAGTTCATTGACAAATCTTAGGTATCTTTACTTGCCATTCAATAACATAACTGGTCACGTACCAAGGTCTTTGGTAAACTGTACAAAACTTCAGGTGCTCGACCTCAGTTCCAACGCATTTATTGGGAGTGTACCTTTTGAATTGTGTTTAGCAGCCTCAGGCTTTCCACTGGAGACGATGTTGTTAGCCAGTAATTATCTTACTGGAACTGTGCCTAAACAGCTTGGACATTGTAGGAACCTGAGGAAGATTGATCTCAGCTTCAATTACCTGACTGGTTCGATCCCATTGGAGATTTGGACCCTTCCAAATCTTTCGGAATTGGTAATGTGGGATAATAATCTCACAGGTGAAATTCCTGAGGGCATTTGCATCAATGGAGGAAACCTTCAAACACTCATTCTCAATAACAATTTCCTCTCAGGGGCACTTCCACAGTCCATTTCCAATTGTACCAACTTGGTTTGGGTTTCGTTGTCCCGCAATCGACTGTCTGGAGAGATACCAGAAGGAATTGGGAATCTTGCAAATCTTGCTATCCTTCAGTTGGGTAATAACTTACTTACTGGACCGATCCCTCGGGGATTAGGTAAGTGCAGGAACTTGATATGGCTAGATTTGAATAGCAATGCTCTAACAGGTTCAATCCCTCTTGAACTTGCTGATCAAGCTGGCCATGTTAATCTAGGAACAGTTTCTGAAAAACAGTTTGCTTTTGTGAGAAATGAGGGTGGAACTGAATGCAGGGGTGCTGGTGGACTGGTTGAGTTCGAGGGTATCCGTGAAGAGAGGCTTGCGATTTTGCCTATGGTTCACTTCTGTCCATCAACTAGGATCTATTTTGGCAGGACGATGTACACCTTCACGAGCAATGGGAGCATGATTTACCTTGATCTTTCCTACAATTCTTTATCAGGAACTATTCCTGATAATTTAGGTTCATTGAACTTCCTTCAAGTTCTGAATTTGGGACACAACAATTTAACCGGAACCATTCCATTCAACTTTGGAGGTCTAAAGATAGTTGGAGTTCTTGATCTGTCACATAACAGCCTACAGGGATTCATTCCACCCTCGTTAGAAGGCCTTTCATTTCTTAGTGATCTTGATGTTTCAAACAACAACCTATCGGGAACGATTCCTTTTGGTGGACAGCTGACTACATTTTCAGCTTCAACATACGAAAACAATTTGGGCCTTTGTGGCGTCCCCCTTCCTCCTTGCGCCTCAGGCAATGAACACCATTCATCAAGTATTTACCATCGTGGGAATAACAAGCCTACAACTATAGGAATGGTCTCGTTTGTATGTATTATTATCCTACTTGTTATCTGAAATATAAGAATAACCGCCCAAATCATAGGTAATCCGTATTTGCACCACAAAGTCTAATTGAATAGTTGTTTCACCCAATTGCTTAATGTTTTTGATTTTTCATTCTTATTTGGTTGAGTATAAGAAAGTCAAGAGCAAACGAAAAATAAATAAAAGAAAGTCACAAGTTAGTTGGTTATTTAAACCAAAGATTAGAAAAGGAAAAAAAGACATAGAAAAAGAGGATTAATTAAGACTAATTTCCATATTCATGTTACTTTTGAGTTAACAGTGAATTGAAGGCAAAAATGTGTTGGCCACCCCTATACATAAGTCTTTTTCTTTTATCGCAATTATGACTTTATTTAAATTTCATTTACATACTCTAGTCATGACATAATTTAATTGGGCGTCCAACTACGTGATTAGGTGTTTCTATTAAATATTTTCCATAGATATTTAAAAAAAAAACAAATTATCCATGTTTCAAGTGTTTATCATGAAAATAAGTTTCATTTTATCAAGGCAACAAAAAATGGTGTTCAACTAATTATTTTGTTTTTAACATAAAACTTATTAGTATTTCATTATATAAATATTTACCTTTTAAATATACACTTTATCTATTTATGCATATTAATTATAGTCCGAGAAAAGACATAAAGTGACACCGGAAGATGTCTCGAATTTTCAAAAAGACATTTTAACTATGCAGACGTCTCATTACCCCACAAAAGTATTAAATATCTTTGTAAATAGACCATTTTGATTAATTAAAAGTAGTAAAAGACCATTTTGACTAATTAAATATCTTTAAAATATGATGGTTTCAATGCTGAATATTTTAAAGGCTGAACTCATAAAGCTTAAATCGTGGATCCACCTTTGTGGACTATGTTACTTTTAATATTCTATCAAAAGTTTCGAAATCAGTAGGGAAACACCATATTTCCTTCAAAAATGAAAATACATTATATTTAATTTCATTAACCAATCTTTATTCAATACATCAATCTGAATGAAAAATCAGCCCAAAAGACCAAATATTCAATCTTATTTGCAAATAATATTACTATATCTTCATAACATGTAATTAGAACATCATTAAATGGTATATATCATTTAAGAAATAAATATGAGTAGTTGGTTTATACTTTTTAGTTATTATCCCACCAAAACTGTTCTTGAAGATGATCAATCACTTTCTTGTCAACTTGGAATGCTTTAGCGAGGACATCGTCATTAATTGGTGGATCTGAACCAAATACTGCATTTGCAACAGTGATAACTCCTGCATTTTGGCTGCTCAGACCAGCGAATGCAATGGCATTAGTCTTTCCCACATTAAGTTGAAAATGAATAAGACCCTCAGGAAAAACAAAGACATCTCCAGGGTTCAAAATCTTGGTGAACAACTTGTTCTTCATATTTGGGCCGGGATTAGAAAGGACGAAACCAACATAGAGTCTTCCCTTAAGAACAACAAGAACCTCAGTTCCTCTAGGATGTGTATGAGGTGGATTGAGACCACGTCGTGCAAAATCAATACGAGCTAAAGAAATGCCTAGAGTGTTTAGTCCGGGTAAGTTGTTGACATTGACAGCAGTAACAATTGATCCAAGTTGATTTGACGTATTTCCAGGCTTGTTTAGGCCTGATCTGAAGAAGTCATCAGCCGTGACAAGTTTTGGATCCTTGCAAACTTTTCCATTCACGAAAACTGCATGAAAACAAATACATGAGAAACCAAAAAAGAAAAACAAGCACTCTGTATTCATTTAAAACGCGAAGCTAGAACTTGAGTAGTTAGTTAATCTCAATTACCAGATGTTTTAGAGTCATTAACAGCAACACAGAAATCTTGTAAGGGACTTGGGTCTGAGGCAGTGCTAGGTGAAGATGCCAAAGCCAATATGGCAATGGTTATAACAAGAAACTTCAGTGCCAAAGCCATAATTAGCTTATCAATCTTCTAACTAATTAAAACGATGCTGCTTTAGTTTTATTTCTTGTAAGCTTGAAGGTGATAAACTTTGCATGGGAATGGTGGCTATTTATAGATGAAATTTCTTGAATGAGTCCTCAAATTAAACTCCCCAAAATAAACAATGAATTAATTAATCTAGCTTCTTAATTACCAAGTCTTTGATGATTAGTTTATAATAAACCAAAATTCTGAACCCTTCTTCAACAACTACAGAGACTAATTAATCCCTGGGCCATTGGAAATGGTCAGTATTAGGAAATAAGAAAAATACAGAAGAAATAAGGAGTAACAAAGTCAAAAATGGAAAGTTATTAGAAAAGGTAAAACTTTTAATAGTACTTTACATGCTTTGAGATGGGAAAACGTAAGAGTTTTAAGGGAAGGGAAATATTTTACCAATTCAAACTTCGCTTTATTTAGACAAATTTCTTATTACTACTGCAAATGTTACTGTAGTAAGATTTAGTCACTAATAGTTACGTTGTTGACGAAACTTCATGACATAATTGTTCAAATATTCACCATTGAAGACTCGGTAATGCATGCAGAAGCCAAATCCACGCTTCGTTTGAAGACAATTCTTATCAAACTATTATCTAGAAATAGGCACAATTCTCTTTTCATATTTCTCACAGATAAAACAGAGTACACAAATTAAATTGTCTCAACATATATATACACAGAGTTTTAACTAATTGTTATGGCTCTCAAGTACTTTGTATTAACCATTGCCATATTGTCTGTGGTGACTTCAGTAAGCCATGCATCTGATCCTAGTCCTTTACGAGATTTTTGTGTTGCCGTTAATGACTCCAAGGCTGCTGGTAACTTTGATACTTATTTCAATCATGGCTTTTGCATACTTCTTGCTGTTTTTTTTTTTTACTACTGTAGTAGTTGTTGATATTTTTGTTTTCTAATTGTGATTTCTATGTACAGTTTTCGTGAATGGGAAATTTTGCAAGGATCCAAAGGATGTCACTGCTGATGACTTCTTCAAACCAGGTCTAAATGTGACAGGAAATACTTCAAATCAACTTGGATCTGTTGTGACTGCAGCGAACGTCAACAACTTACCTGGATTGAACACTTTGGGCATTTCGTTAGATTTTGGTAAACAAACCCATGGAAGCTCTAGAACTTTTTTCGGCTTCAGAACCCAAGACTGGATAAGTGCATGCCATATTGAGTTCTGTTTTCTCTTAGAGGGTAATTGACTCATTGGGATTTCATTGGCAAGAAACACTTCCAAGGATTGCATCCTCCATAGATCTCTTGGCAACTCTACAAGATTTGAGCAACCAGATATTATGAAGGTTTTAAGAACTTTTAGCTTGCAAATCTCTCTGGGTAGCTTCTGAAGTCTTTTGCAGTGCCTCTAAGGTTCCAATGGATTCATGAACCTCAATTAGATTGACACTCTCTTTGAGAACAAGCTTCTCCAGCCTTGGGAGTCCTGAAAAATCAGGAGTTCTGAGAAGAGAATGAGAGTGGCTGAGGTTGAGAATTTTTACCAGTGAGAGCACCTACAATGAGAAAGATTACAAGAAAAGGATAAGTAATGAGTTATCCATATTATACAACACTTCATTAAAAGTGGAGGAAACTAATAACACAAAAACAAATGTCATACTCTTCTTCCTTCCCACAGTCTTTCCAAACAGCTGTTCCGCATGTCAAGAACAGATAAGCTCTCCAACGGAAAATCATTTGGCACACACTTCAAAGGAAAACCTCTCCAATATAGCCACCTCAGGTTCTTAGGAAAATCTTTATAAGCACCACTTATTTGTGTATAATTTATCTGAAGCAGTCTTAGCTTGTTCATAATGGTAAAGAGATTCGTTCCCAATTCAAGCTCATTTAAGGTTTTTGAAGAAAATTTGTTTGGATGCCTGGAGAAACCGAACCGATAACTCTTTTCTGTAAACAGCCAATTTCTTCCACTGCTAGAACTTCCCATGAAGGATTGGTCTTCCTTTGCCATATTCATGTCAAAGAAAAGACCTTCAATTGTCTCTGATCCCTGAAAAAAGAATTAGAAAAGAGCTTAGCAATGTCCAAAAGAAAAGGAAGTATACATCAGAAAGGAAATGTTTACCATGTTTTCTCTCAACACATTAAATGATTCCTTGTAGTGCCACAACAGGGTACGCCTCCCAGGCTTCTTAGATGATTCTTGACGGACTATTTCTTTGCCCATGTCCCGAAGCATGTGATGCATTATCAACTTGTTACCCTCAATCATCAACAGGAATCTATATGTGAGATTCTGAATCCCAACTCTTGTATAAATATAAGATTCATCTAGCACTGCAATAACATAATCTTTGTCCTTTCTTGTAAAGAAGCAGGCAATGTCAAGGAACAAATTCTTATCATGATCATCTTTTAATGAGTCATACCCAAATTTTAGTTTTTTAATGATCTGGCTTGCAGGAATCGTTTCCAACTTGTCTAATACACTCTTCCATACATCGATATTTTTCCCACAAAGAGAAGAACCCAAAACTTTAAGTGCCAGAGGAAGCCCTCCACAATTCTTTACAGCTCTTTTTGATAGTTCCATGTAGTCATCAGCTGGGTGGTCCTCCCCAAAGGAATGCCAACTGAAAAGCTCCAGTGATTCGTCATTACCCATTTCCCTGACTTTATGGACTTTTTGAATTTCATGAACCTTCGGCAAGCATGAATTCTTAGTTGTTATGATTATTTTACTTCCTGGACAGAACCAATTTTTCATACCAATTATAGCATGAATTTGTTCTTGTTGATCAATATCATCCAATATGACTAGAACTCTCCTAGAACATATAGCATCTCTTATCTTGATGATGCCTTCATCAGTATCTTGTATTTTACTCTTTTTCCCAGTTAAATCATAAAGGAGCTGCTTTTGTAAGCGAATTAAGCCATCTGGTTGCTGAGAAATATCTTGGATATTTGCAAGAAAGCTACTACCTTCAAATCTTCTAAAGTTTGTAGTGAAAACATATTTGGCAACAGTTGTCTTCCCAATTCCGATCATCCCGCAAATTGCAATAACATTATCATCATGTGATCCATCTTGCAACCATGAAACAATATTTTTGACCCGTGAACTGATCCCAACCAGGTAAGGTGCAACACTCGATATTGTCCGGTTCAGCTTATCCTCAATGAGTTGAAGAATTTCTTCAATGAACTCTGATTCCTTCCTAATCAATTATCAAGAGCAAATGGATTGGCCAAAATTATCATTTCTGACTTTAACGATTTATAAAGGAATTTCTATGCAAGCAAGAAAAGTTACAACTGCGTAACCAGCAAAGTAATTGGAAAAAAACTGGAAAGCGAAAAAAACAAGTAGGAAATCCAGCATCCTAACTTAAAAAAATAAAGACAGACATGAAATTTATATATTCCAACCTATTCATAAAAGTAATTTGATCCCTAATTTCATTTCCTTTTCGGTGAAATCAGTTTGTATCATACAATACTTGGATGTCTAAATGGAAAGATCCTAAAGCTCAAGTTGTCAACCCACACATCCATAAATATTTGAGACTTCAAGCATATTTTAATTCACTGGATATTAATGTACTGAGATAGAACCGGTAGTTCTCTCTCCCCCACCATTTTTACCCCTAAATAGCTTTAAGTTCACCTATAATGATTTCATACGATTCCTCAAGAAATGCACCTCAAATAGCAATATGCAAGATGAAACAAGTTAAAAAAGATTACTTGAAAACAGAATCTTAATCTATTCTTGACTACTATGCAGTATGAAGAATCTACTGGTTCAAAAGAAAAAAAACTTACCTATCCTCTTGATTATTCACTAGAACACCACCCAAATCTGCCACCTCTCCAAGAGCTGCTCTCCATTTTTGGACCTTATCCATCCACTCCCTCTTTCCTTCATCATTTTCAGCTTCAATTTGCCTCTCATATCTCGTAAATGCTTATGCAAAACTCTTTTTCTGATCTCTAACTTCAGAAGGATCCATGTGATAGAAGACAGGAAGAATTGCATGCCCTTTTGTCCTCTTATGTTCAAGGATTTTGACAAGTTCATCAAGGCACCATGTCGAAGTAGCATAGTTCTTCGAGAGGATAATTATTGAACTTCTCGAATTTGTAATTGCATTCTCTAATTCCTTCTTAATATTTTCCCCTCTCTCAATCTCATTGTCATCCTTAAATGTACGCCACCCTGCACCTACCAAAGCTGCATAAAGACTGTCAGTAAAATTCTTGCGGGTGTCTTCACCTCTGAAACTCAAGAACACATGATAAATGGATGGAGAAACAAAAGAGGAAGATGTTTGTGCTCTTTCAGAACCCATCAGATCAAGTCGACCAATTCTCCGATTGAGGATACACAATTACACAATGCTTTAAAAGCCAATATATGACATAACGACAAGAAAATGCAGACTAGAGAAAGCTAGTATTAGGCTAGTTCCCTTATCAGCTAATAAACTAATAAGCTGATTATTTATTTAAGCCTTGGATCAATGAACACAAGTCCAAAATCTGATTCAACGTTCACTAACTTCAGTCTTACCTTGAATAAAATTAACCTATGCAGTTAGATTATGAAAAAGATAAAAGGGGCCAACTGCTTAATTAACTAATCCTTGTTGATTAGTTTATTCAAAAATCTACAAATATATGAACTCATTAGTTGCACCGGCCAATATTCTTTCTGCATAGAACATCTAATGCTACATAATAAATAAAATTGAATTAAAAAAATCGCACATCAGGTAGCATAAATCATGCATTTTGGTTGGCATAATGAAACAAATAAGATTATTTCAAGATTGATAGCATAATGGTGTAAGAAGTAGCTCTCATTATTCTATACATACATACCCTGAAATATGCTAGAAGCGCCATCTCTGTTCTTGCAGCAAAGTGACAATCCATGGCTTCCTACGATTTCTGATTTTTCCGTTTGGACCTAATAAAATTTGAGGATGCCCCAATTTTCAAAACAGTTATACGCGTCAAAATAGACAATTGGCTTATTGCGTCATTTAATCAATTTTTATTAATTTATTTGTTTTGTATAATTTTATTTTAGTACCAAATCAAATTATTATTATTATTATTATTATTATTATTATTATTATTATTATTATTATTATTATTATATATAATATATCAAAATAAAAAATCATTGTATTTTATTATGATTTTGCTTTATTATTACTTTTTTTTTAATTTTAATAAACGTCTTGTGATTACGTATTAGCTCAATGCGTTTATCCAAACATATAATATAATATCATTACTACTACTTTGTATTGTTACGGGCCGTTTCGGACCAAAACAATGCTTCACACAAAACTTTGGGTCGTTTGGTTGGAAATAAGTTATCGTGAGATTAATTATTTTACTATCCTATCATGTATGAGGGATAACTGTTCCCATCGATCATCATTATGGTATAAATGGTGGGTAAGTTATTCCAAAGTTGACAACCAAACAAGATATTAAAAATTTATCCCATGACTATTTATTTCTATCCCTCACACCAAACAACCCCGGTAAGTGACAGCTTATCATCGTTGTGGACATTGTCATTGCTTGGGATCATAGTGAGGACGATAAATAGTGCAGAAATTATGAGTATATGAACGAGGATCATAAATATGAACTTTCTTCGATTGTTTAGGGTCATTCCTCCTACTACCTTCGCAGAACCTGACTCGTGTTTTCTAGAATTCTGGAAAATCCTAATTCCGTCTATGGGTATTCTTGTTAGGTTTTATAATGTAATTTACTAGAAGTAGGATTTCCCAATCATGGATAACTTCAAATTGCTGACTTTACCAAGTAGATCAACCTACCCAAAACGGACTCTAGGCCATCATGGTCAGGTTCATCTATCTGGCCCATCGGTTAGGTGCAAGGAGCGGTCAATTTTCACGGGGTCATTCACACATGTCCATCATGGGGTGGTCAGTCGAAAATATCCGCTCCGTATAAACTTATATTTTTATATCATATTATATCATATGTTATATCGCATAAGGCATAACAAGTTATGTCGTACTACATCGTTTAAATTCGTACAAAACTTATGTAGTTCAGTTTCAAAACGCACAAATTTTATCGTAATAGGCATAACTTAATTAATATAAAATTTATATTCTAAGAGGCAAGCAAAAGTTTTCTAAATTTATGTTGAGCAAATTAGGTCATAGAATAATTCCTATTGGACTTATGCTGAGATAAGGATAGCTTGATCCACAAATTTTCATTAAATGAGCAACAAGGGCAAAAATTAAAAACCATCAGATAACTTTCTAAGTCAATGACAAATCTACACTCCCCTTACTTTATTTAACAACAGACTAGAAAGTTGACATGTTGAATGAAGAGGCAACAAAATGTTTTCCAACAATTAACTATCAAGATTCAAGAATAAATGGAGAGGTGATAGACACCTGAACTGAGCTCATAAGGAGACAAATCTCCACCAATTGCATGTAGTAGTTGATAGGAAGGACGACGACGACGTCCCTCCGCATCCTTAGATAGGGTGACTTCCTCACTTTGTTCACTGAATACAAGATATACACCAAATTCCTTAACTAAGCAACTCATGCTTAATGAAACAACAACTTGATCTCCTCTTTCTAGCTGGTTTCCAAACTTCCAATGACTAAACCATAGCGTTGGATTACCAGGACCTGCAATTCCAAAAATTGTTGGACCATAAATCCATTTGATTCCCTTGGTCTTATTGCTCACTTTTATGAAGTGCCTTTCACTAAAACATTCTTCAAGACATTCTGCATAGGCAACACATATCTTTAATCCTTGGATCTTAGCATTAGGAAGTGGAGGCACAGTGAAATCTATTGAGCTCCCTGAGCTAATATTGCTGAACTCGGTAGGAACCTTGCCTCCAGGAATGTAAATGTTGTGTATACCAAATTCGTATAGTCCCTGAACGGGACCTTTGCTTTTCGTTGAGGTCAGATAGTTGCAAAGTTCCACATCTACGGCTCTGACCTCCAAATTATCTAGGCAAGACAGATCGAGGATATCATCAGTGTCTTCAATAGGATCTAGCTTGAATACTCCCTGAACCTCAACCAGTTTTTCACAATTCTCTAAGTGCAAGTCAAGTGACCTCATGAAGTTGGGTAAATTTGTTACTCTGTTCAGTGATCTGCAATTACGTGCATTCAATATTTGTAAGCTCAACGGAAGCTCAGGGATCCACTGGAGCCTTGTGCAGTCAGCTAACTGAAGGGACTGAAGCATAGTTAGGCTCTTCAGGCTCTCTGGCAGGGTGGAAATGGGATTTCCTCTTAGACTCAGATATTTCAAGGAGGATAGGACAGAAAGATTGTAGGGAATAACAGTGTCAGTCAGATTGCAATGCGAAATATCCAAACTTTGTAAGGTTATCTGGAAGATATCTGACATTGAACCTGCTGACTTTGGCCACAGTGACATCCAAGACCAGAAGATTGAATAGACTGATTTAGCAGACAAAATGTCGCTGCATATTGGCTTTTCAGCCTTAGAGGAAAATTGATCTCTGTTAGTCACATTCCGTGTAAGTGCTTGCAAAAACTTACCATTTCTCATTATCGTGGAAAGCTCCAGCTTCGAGCACCCACATAGTGTTAGTTCTTCTAAGGATTTGATTTCCCAAATTTTCCTTGGAAGCTTCTTAAGGCTCACACATCCCTTCAGATTTAAGACGAGAAGTTTATGGAGTCTTACAATGGACTCATGGACCTTAACCAAACTTATGCAATCTTCAAGAATCACTCTTTCTAGATTCGGCAGTCCAGAGAAATCAGGGGTCTTCAAGAGACTATGTGAGTGACCAAGATCAAGTATCTTCAATGATCGTAGAGACTGCAAAAATAGGTAAGGAGAGAGTCAGTGAAGAAAAATATCCAGTCTGCCAGAACACAATCAGCCACAAAATTAGACATGAGCCGAAGTCAGCAAACCTTTGCTCCCTCCCAGGTTTGGTGTAAGTTGCTATTCCTCATTTCAAGAACTACAAGATTTTCATGAGGGAAGCCACTTGGAAAGGATGTTAATTGGACTCCGTACCAGCACATCCATCTTAACTTCTTTGGAAATCCTTCAAAGGTGCCAGAAAGCTGCACATTCTCCATCTCAAGATATCTCAATTCTTGCATTATAGAAAATGCTTTCGCACTAATTCCAGCTTCATTTTGTACAGTCTGTGATCTTGCCGAAACAGAATTCCCTTCACCCCAAGAGAGGCATCCTACGCGAAGCCTCTTTGATGAATTTTTCTTGAGTGTCAATGCTGAAGTACACTGTGAATCATTGAAGTAAGGCCTTTTTGATATACTTTCATGTCTGTCTGGTTTGCTTTCATCTGATCCACGCATTTTAAGAACAAGCCCTTCAATAGATTCTGTAACCTGACATGGAAAGCAACATTGAAGTGAAAATGAACTCCAGGAAAAAGAAGGAAATTGGTACAGGAGGAATGAGCCATACAGTTTCTTCCTGCAGTATACTGAGGGCATCCCAAGGATGCCAGATTCTGCTGCGTTTACCAGGTTCTATGGGTGATTCTCGGCAGATGACCTCTTTACCCATTTCCTGTAGTAACTGATGCATCATTAGCTTATTATCAGGAGTCACTGTCAGGAGATATCTATCAATAAGATTCTGTATTTCAGCAGTAGCATGGAAACCACATCCATCCAGAACTTTGATTGTATAATCTTTGTCCTTCCCGACAAAAAAGCAAGCAATATCAAGAAATACATTTTTATCATGATCATCTGGTAAAGCTTCATAGCTTAGTTCAAGAAATTTATGGTTATGGCATTCAGAATATCTTTCTAATTTCTTTATTGCACCTTCCCACATATCTATACTTCCACCACGTAGCGAAGAGGCTAAAACCTGAAGAGCCAAAGGAAGCCCTCGACACTGTTTAACTATCTGCTTGGATTGCTTCATGTACTCCTTGATGGGATGATCTTGACCAAAAGTATGCAAGCTGAAGAGCTTAAGCGCCTCGTGATTGTCCATCCTCTTGCTTTCATACATCACACAAGCATCACGAGGGTTTAGCAAGTGTTCATTTGTAGTTGTTATAATAACTTTACTACCTGGAGGAATCCAATCTCTGGAATCAAGAATTGCTTTCAGTTGGTTCAAATCATCAACATCATCAAGAACAAGAAGAAACTTTTTGTGGACTAAACATTCTTTGATCATAGAAGCTCCTCTATCAATATCATTTAGATCAATCTTATCCTCTTTCAAAAGATCTGAAAGAAGATTTTTCTGTAGGTTAATCAGACCACAGCTTTCTTTTGCAATTCCTCGAATATCTCCAAGAAAACTGCTGCATTGAAATCTGTCATAATGTAGGTCGAAAAGAGCTTTGGCAATGGTTGTTTTCCCTATTCCAGGTTCTCCATAAACCATCAATGTGCGAGAATTAGTCAAGCTATCTTGTAACCAGAAATTAATCTCTTTTACACGGGAATATATTCCAACTGGATATGGGGCGAAACTCAAAACTTTGCGAAACAGCTTACCCCAAATGTCCTCAACAATTTCTTGAATAAACTTCAGCTCATCCCTGAAAGAAGAAAAGGACCACTTAGATAGATAGCACTGGTTATAATGCATATTATGTCACAACTGAACAAGATGGAAGTTGAATGTCCATAAACAACCCTGATGAGATAAATGTTGAAAAACAACAGAATATAAGAAATATACAAAAACATTTTAAACAATGCATAGCCAAAATAAATTTAATTTAGCTTACCCGTCTTCTAGAACTATCCCTGCCATATTTGCAACGTCTGTGAGAGATGATCTCCATATCTTTATCTTTGCTATGTACTCATTCCTTCTTTCAACCTTCTCCACCATGAT
Source organism: Solanum appendiculatum (assembly GCA_018342035.1). Classification (NCBI taxonomy): domain Eukaryota; kingdom Viridiplantae; phylum Streptophyta; class Magnoliopsida; order Solanales; family Solanaceae; genus Solanum; species Solanum appendiculatum. The sequence goes on along the minus strand of JAGDQO010000431.1, from coordinate 747,766 downwards.
CTGCTCTTCGTAATTATGAAATGCTTTCGCATAAGACCCTCTCTGCTTTCTAACATGGGATGGATCTACACGATAGAACACAGGTAGAATCATATGACCATCGATTTGCTTCCTTTCAAGGATGCTCACAAGTTCATCCAGGCACCTTCTAGAATATCCATAATCTTCCGAGAATACAATTATTGAAATCCTCGATTCCTTGACTGCCTTTTGCAATTCTGTTCCAGCAATCTTTCCTTTTCTAGCTTCACTGTGTCTCTTGAATGTTTGAATACCTACATCAGTCAATGCAGTTTGTAGGAGATTGATAAAGTTCATGCTGATCTCTTGGCCTCTATAACTCAAGTAGACATGATAAGAGCATCTAGGCCTGGAGACTGATGCCTTTTCAGCTCTCATCATGAATATGAATCAAAGCTCTAAATGAAGATGCTCTTTAATCTGCAAAGTTCATAAAAAAAAAAAGGTATATGAGTTACTTCAATTATGTTTTCTTATACAACAACAAACCTAGCGTGATCCCACAAGTGAGTCTGGGGAAGGTAGAATGTACGCAAACCTTAGCCCTACCTATGAGAAGGTAGAGAAATTGTTTCTGAAAGACCATCGGCTGAACAAACAGTGAAAAAGAGGCAATAGCAACAACAAGAAACAACAAAAAAATAATAAGATACCAAGGAGAAACAACAAAGTAGTGATATAAAACTAATTATTTGAATTGGAAGACGGGAAGTGGTTATCACAACAATTTTTTAAAATCTTTTTAAGGTTTAGATAGGTGGATCTATTTTCATAACACAGTTCCTTGATGCTTCTAGCATATATAACTTTGATAGTAAATATATCCTTTTGACATGTATTCTCTTTAACAAAAATGAAGTAGTCAAATGTTGTATCAGCTAACTCCAAATTACAATATCCAGACACTTGATTTGACTACAAAATGGTTTTCTTCAACATAGGTCAATTACATATTTACCTTGCATAACTACAAACATTGATTACTTTTAATGTTGCTCACTATATTATATATATTGTAAAGATATGGCACCTGAGCCTAACTCAACCCCAAAACCTAGCTCGTGAGGGGAGGATTGCTCAAATCCATATAAACAGAACACCAGTCCATTCTCTAATCAATGTCTAATATATATCAAGCAATCAACAGAACAAGTTCAATTCAGGTTCAGTTTCTCCCTAAAACTCAAAATAGGAAGTAATTAATGTAATAGTATCCTGATTTTACTCTACTCATCTGCAGTTAAATCTCAAAATAGAAAGAATTTTTGGGGAAAATAGTGAAGAACTAACCTTGTTTTGTATATGATAGTGCAATGATCAGCCAGGATTAAGCTTAAGTAATTGAATTCTTGGATGATTATTATGCACAGGCGAAGCAGTGCACAAGAAGAACCCCATCGGAAATTCAAACGAAGATGCACAGCGCTTCTCTTCCCCAAGTCAACCCATGAAATCTATTTTTAAAATCTTATGGTCTATGTGCAGAGTTTAAATTTAAATGATATTAGTTGTCTACTGTACTAAATTAAAAGTATTAATTAATTTTTTTTTTTTTTTTTGATAGTGTAAAATTTTTAAAAAGTTTTTGAAGAAAAGAATTAGTAAAATTATCTTTTAATTTATGATTTTTTAAATATCATGTAAAATGAAAAGTGATCAACTAATATAAGACGAAGGCAATATTAAAGTATAAAAATTACTAACCATTTTTTTAAGACAGTTTTAAAAAAATAAGATTTGAATAAATTAGAATAAAGAGAATTTTTTCAAACAAAGTGAAAGTTGGAAAAACTTTATTATATGACATTTGTCGGGGCGAGCTATTTTATTTTTATGTCTTGCAAAAGAGTGAACTAAAATTTTATATTTTTGGATAAATAAAATTCGTGTTTATTTTTTATGTTACATAATTAATATTTGTTGCGTGATTTATATAATAATTTTTTTCTTCGTAGTTATAAACTTGATTGCACCTCTATATTAATCTTTATATTATCTCATTGACGCGTTTGAATCAAACCTTTGCTTTATTTTTCTTTTTTTATTGGCATACTTCACAATTGAGTACAACTGCCTCCTTTAATTAATCCTTTATGGAGTTTACGTGGCGGCTGGCTTGAGTGAGTTTCTCTAATAGTAATTGATTAATTTTTTTAGACCAAATTATTGATGACGAAGATATAGATCAAATTATCAACTGAGATCATTTTTTGTTTAATTTCACATAATTTTAAGGATATTTTTATGATGCTTTTCCGGAAAAAAAATATAGCAAAAAACAATAATCTATTGTATATAGAAATATTATCTCATCTGTTTATAAAAATCATTAACATATCATAATAAATGGTAAACATAATTTTACTATTAAAAGAAATCCTCGTTTAGTACATCCAATACAAAGATATCAATGAACCAGTCCACAAGACTAGATCATGATATTTATTTATGACTTCTTAAATTCAAAACATAAGCACACATAATATATAGAGCCAAATTAAAGTATTATTTGGCTTATACTATTTAATTTAGTTGTTGTCCCACCAGAATTGTGACTGAAGATAATCGACAACTTTTTTGTCAATTTGGAATGCTTTTGCAAGAACATCATCACTGATGGGTGGATCTGAGCCAAATACTGCATTGGCAATAGTGATGACTCCTGGATTTTGGCTACTGAGTCCAGCAAATGCAACTGCATTAGTCTTTCCCACATTAAATTGAAAATGAATGAGACCTATTGGGAAAACAAACACATCTCCAGGATGTAGGATTTTGGTAAAGAGTTTGTTCTTCATATTTGGACCAGGATTCGAAAGGACAAATCCAACGTAGAGTGTACCCTCAAAGAGGGCAAGAACTTCAGTTCCTCGGGGGTGAGTATGAGGTGGGTTAAGACCGTATGGTGCAAAATCAATACGAGCTAAAGAAATGCCCAGAGTATTGAGTCCTGCTAAGTTATTGACGTTCACTGCAGTTACAGCAGATCCAAGTTGATTTGAAGTATTTCCGGCCATGTTTAGCCCTGGTTTAAAGAAGTCATCAGCAGTGACATCCATCGGATTCTTGCAAAATTTTCCATTCACGAAAACTACACATAGAAATCACAATTAGAAAATGAAAATAACAAAAAAGTACCAGTAACAATTAAAAATAAAATAGCCATGATTAAACTAAGTATCAAATTATGTGTTTTAATAATTAACTACCAGCATTGATGGAGTCATTAACAGCAACACAAAAATCTTGTAAAGGACTAGGATCAGATGCATGGCTTATTGAAGTAACCACAGCCAATATGGCAATGATTAATACAAAGTACTTAAGAGCCATCACTAATTAGAAACTCTATATATATTATATTGTAACAATTTGTTTGATGTGAGAAATATGATAAGAGAGGCATGCCTATTTATAGATGAAAAAAATTGTTTGAATTAGTCATTAAATTAATTAATTAAACTTCTCCTATACAAAGTTTGGATTAGGTTTGTACAATAATAATTTACCAAGTCATAAATGGTGAAAATTTGAGCATTTGAGTCGTGATTTTCCGTCAACAACTATATGATAAAGACTTAATCATATTTTTTGAGAAAGTACAAACATTTTATAACCACTATAAAGACTTAATCATACTTTTCGAGGACTAAATCAGTTAAAATCTCGAGTCGATTGGGATAGTTATGACAAGGACGAGGGGAAAAAAGAACGATTAAGATTGAGATATGAATTATGATAGAAGCTTTCCAATTCGGGTTGTCAAATACGACTCAAAAATTGATAGCGAAACAAATGAGACTATTATAGAGATGTCTGATTATAGTAGTATTAAGAGAAATTCTTACAAGTTGGGTCAATACATAGGTGATATTATTACATCGTGGTCATACAGGTTTAAAGATTTAAATTAGCATTAAATTCATTATAATGTTTAAAATATGCGTTTAAATTCAATATTTGTTGAGATTTTATTAAATTTTTTTATATATATATTTATCGTTACTCTATGTCGAAAAAGTTAAGAGTTCAAATGAATCCGTACCCGAAAGACAACATCCCTGATTGTGGCACAATATATATTAACAGTAATAAGAAATTGGTTAAATTAAGAGAAGTTTGAATTGGTAAAATGTTTTCTTTCCCTTAATTAACTTTGACCATACGTTTCCCATTTCAAAGCAGGTAAACTATTAAAGTTTTGAAGCAGTATTATTAGTCCTGTTATCTTTAATTTTCCAATTTTAACTTGTTACTTTGTTTGTTGAATCATTTATATTTGTTTATTTGGCAGAGTTAATGATTATAGTTAAGATTAATTTCCTTTTAATGTTTTTCCTAATACTGAGTACTGACCATTTCCAATGGCCCGGGGGATTAATCAGTCCTTGTAGTTGTTGAAGAAGAGTCGATCAGGATTTTTGTTTATTATGAAATCAAAGACTTGGTAATGAAGAAGTTGCCTTGATCAAATCATTGTTTATTTTGGGGTAGTTTAATTTGAGGACTCATCTAGAAATTTCCCATACAAATTAGTCTATCACCTTCCACATCGGTTTGGCTCATATCACGTCCATTAAAAAAAATACAAGATATGATTTATTAAGTTATTTATATTTATTAAAAATTTCTTAAGAATTAAGAACTACTAATAAGAAATAATATTTACGTTATTTAAGAAACTATAAATAAGATGAGTAGTTTTATTAATTTACCCTTTACCTACTCCTTTGAAAAAGAAACTTTTTGGAACCTACTATATAATTGCAGGGATAATATGGGAAAATTTTAATTAATTTTGTCTTAATTTGGTAAATGAACAAGTAATTTGAAACAACTATTAATCATAGTAAGGTGGATAACTAATATGAGACGAAGGGAGTAGTTCTTTATATATGTATATATAAAATTATTTTTTTGGTCTTAAATTTCTAAAGCGACAATTATTTTAGAATAATTTTTTTTATTATTAAAGCGACACTTATGTCAAAACGAAGATGGTTGTAGATTAGTTGTCTAGCTAATTATGACTTTGGACCTGAAGTTGTTTGTTATTGCCATTGCCATATTGACTTTAAATCCTTAGTTATTGTTTTCTTCTGTCTCAAATTATTTATCGTCTTTTTAAAAAATAATTATCTCAAATTATTTGTTGTTTAGAAATTTAAAATAAAATTAATTATTTTCTCTCCATTTTATCTTTAGTAATTATTACTCTTAAATACTATAAGTACCTCAATTATAAGGTGATGTTATGATTATCCAAATATCAATAAAAGATAAAATAATATATATATTTTTTAAAAAGCTCCTAATTAATATTTCTTAAAAGTGTGTAAAGAGAATCACAAGAGCTAATCTGAAACGGATGGACTACTCAAATTTTATTCATTTTAAATGAATATAAAGTACTTATTTCAAGTTTTTCAAAATTTTAAGTTATGTTTTGCTTATTCTCTACGTACTTGATTTTATTATTATTTTGATTTCTAACTATTGTTTTGATTATATGTAGTTTTAGTTAATGGAAAAAATTGCAAGAATCCGAAGCCTAAACAAGCTAGAAAATACGTCAAATGAATTCTTGAATCATTTGTAATTGTCGTGAACATTTAATAATTTACCATGAGCTTAATGTTCTTAGCATTGTTTTTAGCTCGTATTGATTTTGTCAGACGTGATCTCAATTAGCCTCATACATATTCTAGAGGAACTAAGATTCTTGTTGTTCTTTAAGGAAAGGCTTAGTGTCTTTTATTATAACAACAAACAATAAAGGTAATTTTATTATTATAACAAAACAATATCATATCTCGCTTAGTACATCTAATACAAAAAAAGTAAAATCAGTCAACATGACTGGATAATCTTGAAGTTTATTAATCTTATAATTTTATGAGAAGTTAGAAACAGTTTATAACAACTACATATAATATAATTAAAGAGCTAATCATATTTGTGAAGGAATTATAATTGGAAATGGTCATGATAATATTGGGTGAAGGCCACAGACACCGAAAGCAAGATTAGAAGTTTGGGAGTTCTAAATTTGCTTCTTAAAAAAAAAGGAGACCGAAAGTAAGATTAGAAGTTTGGGAGTTCTACATTTGCTTCTTAAAAAAAAGGAGAAACTTTTGTTGATAGTGGGGTTTGAACCCACAACACTAATACGGAAAGCATTTCCACGACCCCTTCTCTACCACTGAGCTATCAATCAATTTTGTTTGGGAGTTTACAAGTTAATATACATAAATATATTTATTTAATTTTTTAAATGCAAATATAAGGTCTATGAAAAAGCTATTGGGTTCGTCTGAACCCACGAACCCCACCTAGCTCCGCCCTGGTGAAGGGGAAAAAAGAAGTTGAGTATGATAGGAACTTTAACAATAAAATAATAAGCAGATTAATGCCTATGGGATCCCAACAAGTTGTAGGCATAATCACATGATGTAGACCTTATTAACATCCAAAGCTATTATTATACATTATGGTATAAGTTGGAAATTATCAATCAATAACCATATTAATTATCAATTTCTTAAGACTAAATATGTTTTGAATAAGACTGTTAATTTGAAGACCATAAAGTCCAATAGTTGTCCACTATACTAAAAATAGTTATCCAACGATACGAAATTAAAAATATTAATTAAATTTTTATATTATTTTTATAATTAATTTTTTTTGATAGTGTAAAATTTCCAAAATATTTTTTAAGAAATGAATTAGTAAAATTATCTTTTAATTTATGATTTTTTAAACATCATATAAAATGAAAAATGATCAACTAATATAAGACGGAGGGAGTATTAAAGTATAAAAATTACTAACTATTTTTTTAAGAAAAATTTAAAAAGAAAATAAGATGAATAAATTAGAATAAAGAGAATTTTTTCAAACAAAGTGAAAGTTGGAAAAACTTTATTATATGACATTTGTCGGGGCGAGCTATTTTATTTTTATGTCTTGCAAAAGAGTGAACCAAAATTTTATATTTTTGGATAAATAAAATTTGTGTTCATTTCTTATTTTCAGCATTGTTTTCATTATAATGTTAAAATTATGAGTTCAAATTCAATATTTGTTGAGATTTTATTAATATTTTATATATATATTTATCGTTAGTCTGTATCAAAAGTTATGAGTTCAGATGAATCTATAGTCGAAAAGCTACGTTCTTGATGATGGCACAATATATTAATAGTAATAAGAAATTGGTTAAAGTAAGAGAAGTTTGAATTGGTAAAATGTTTTCTTCCCCTTAATTAACTTTGATCATACGTTTCCCATCTCAAAGCATGTAAACTATTGAAAGTTTTGAAGCAATATACAATATTAGTCCTTTTATCATTAATTTTCTGATTTTCCAATTTTGACTTTGTTACTTTGTTTTGTTGAATCATTTATATTTGTTTATTTGTCAGAGTGATTAATAAGATAGAGATGATTATAGTTAAGATTAATTTCCTTTTAATTTTTTCCTAATACTGAGTACTGACCATTTCCAATGGCCCGGGGGGATTAATTAGTCTCTGTAGTTGTTGAAGAAGAATCGATCAGGATTTTGGTTTATTATAAACTAATCATCAAAGACTTGGTAATTAAGAAGCTACATTAATTAATTCATTGTTTATTTTGGGGTAGTTTAATTTGAAGACTCATCTAGAAATTTCCCATGCAAATTAGTTGACCACCTTCCAAGAAATAAAAATTAAGGGAAAATTACACAGATAAGCAAACATATACTAGTTAATTAGCTAACATAGCTATAGTTAAATTAATTACGGCTCGCAGCTTACTTTTAATTGTAATTACGTCACTTATACAAAGAGACGGATTTAGGATTTAAACTTCCTGGGTGCCGCGGGCAGGGCGAGGCGGGGCAGGTCGGATCTATAGGGTACCGAGGGGTTCATCCAAACTCCATCGGCAAAAATTACATGATATATATATATATATGGTATTTTCAAATTTATTTTATGTACGTATATATATATTTTGAACATATTAAACATAAGAGTAAAGGTTGAGTTAGCAGTTAAGGGGAGATCAAAATTCACCTTAAGGTTCGACGTTTAAATTTCAAGTACTATATTTTTATTTTCTAAACTCTCTTAGAAAGAAATTAATTGATGAAAACATGAATAGTACTAAGATGATAACTTTTGTATTAAGAACAGTGATTTCTTTTAATCTGATAATAGAGAAGGGAACTTGTGTTTTAAAGTTAAACAACTAATTAATAGAATGAAAAAGAAAGAGAAAATAGGCTTTTAAACCTCACAACTAATTACTGAAATAGATTGAAAAAGAAAGAGAAAATAGGCGCTAACATCACAACTAATTACTGAAATAGGATGAAAAAGAAAGAGAAATAGGCGGTAAGTTAAAATTAGATGGAGCAAGTTAAAATTCAAAAATAGTACATTGTCATCTGGGTTCCATCTTGCATCTGGAGGGTGGAAGTGCTATCCTTTCACCACTGGCACCCTGATGTCCTTTGATTCTTTGGGTGGCAATTGTATTATTTATCTATAACTCCTGTATATATACCTATATATATAAGGTTTCGATCGAAGTCTGTGGGTGCCGTGGCACCCCCACCGAGCTTATTAGATCCGCCCCTACTTATACATATACAAATACAACTTATATACATATGTATATATACAATTATATGACAAATATACAAATACAATTAGCCTCTCTGCCCTCTCTCGCTCGCCTCTCTCCTCCCTCTCCCAATCTAGCTCGCCTCTCTCCTCCCTCTCTGACTCTCGCTCACCAGATATACAAATACATATGTATATTAGTTACATATATACAATTATTTGATAGATATACATATACAATTCGACATATATACATATACAGTTCTCCTCTCTCCACTCTCTGCCATCTCTTGCTCGCCTCTCTTCTCTCTCTACCAATCTCGCTCGCCTCTCTCCTCCCTCTCTCTCTCTCGCTCGCCAAATATACAAATGCATATGTATATTATTTACATATATACAATTATTTTGCAGATATACATATACAATTCGACATATATACATATATAGTTCGTCTCTCTCCACTCTCTGCCCTCGCTCGCTCGCCTCTCTCCTCTCTCTCCCAATCTCGCTCGCCACTTTCCCCCTATAACATGTAGCTACTAATCTTAATTAGCAAACTATAGCTATGGAGCATAATTAAAATATTTTGAGTAGCTATATGTGAAAGTTCCTCTAAAATTAAAGCAACGCCGTTTTAACTACTCCATCCGTCCCAAAAATAAATATTAAGTTATTTTTATTTATTAGAAATTTCTTAAGAATTGAGCACTATTAATAAAAAATAGTATTCTCTCTATTCCATATTAGTTATTCACTTTCTCCTTTACATGTTCCTTAAGAAATCATAAATAAAATGAGTTTTACTAATTTACCGTTTGTCCACTCCTTTTGAAAAAGAAACTTTTTGCAACTTATAAATTTATTTAGGTTTAAAAATAATATTAATTATAGGGATAACATGTAATTTTTTAAAATTAATTTTGTCTTGATTTGATAAATGGACAAGTAATTTAGAATAACTATTAATTTAGAATACTTAGGTGAATAACTAATATGGGACACGCAAAATAGTTCTTATGATATATATACATAAAATATTATTTCGTCTCAAAATTTTAAAGTGAAAAATTATTTTAGAATAATTTTTTTATTAGAGCGACACTTATCTTAAGAGGAAGAAAGTTGTAGATTAATTGTCTAGCTAATTATGACCTTGGCCCTGAAATTGTTTGTTACTCCCTCTATTTCCTAATATTAACTAAATTTGTGAGGTAATGCACACTTATTAAGAAAAATATTTAAGGACATAATTTAAATCATACTTTCCACTATTGTCTTTTGTAAAATCATAAATATAACTTTGTAAGTAGTGCAATTTATCTCCTAGAAAATATCAAACTAAAGAGCAAATATGGAAAAAATTAAACATCCATCTTAAACTTTGAACAATTTAATTATTTTGAACAATGAAAAAAGGTTCAAAAAATTGAGTTAATATGAAATAGAGGGAGTATTACCATTGCCATATTGGCTTTGGCATCTTCACCTAGCACTGCATCCGACCCTAGTCCCTTGCTGGACTTCTGTGTTCCTATTAATGACTCTAAAGCAACCGGTAAATGCTTAATTTTTTATTTTTTTTGTATCAAATAATTTATTGTATTTTTAAAAAAATAATTACCTTACATTATTTGTTGTTTAAAAATTTAATATAAAATTAATTATGTTTCCCCCATTTTATCTTTAGTAGTATTATTCTTGAATACTAAAAATACCTCAATTATAAGGTGATGTTACGGTTATTCAAATATTAATAAAGGATAAAAAAAAATTAAAAACCCTTCTAATTAATATTTTTTAAGGGCGTGTAAAAGAGAATCACAACAGATAATTTGAGATATAGAAAATACTCAAAGTTTTGTTTGTTTTAAACGTACTTATTTCAAGTTTTTCAAAATTTATGTTATGTTTTGTTTATTCTCTAAGTACTTTTTTTTTTCTTTGGTATCTAACTATTGTTTTGATTACACAGTTTTCGTTAATTGAAAATTTTGCAAGAATTCGTAACTTGTCAATGCTAATGACTTCTTCAGATTAGGCCTAAGCAAGCTAGGTCAAATGAACTTGAATCATCAGTATTTGTCATGAACATCTCTTGACATTTCTTTAGCTCGTATTGATTTTACACGACGTGATCTCAATTCACCTTATACATATCCTAGAGGAGCTAAAATTCTTGTTGTTCTTCAGGGAAGACACATTGTTCTTTATTATAACAACAAACAATAAAGGTGATTTTATTACTATAATAAAACAATATCATATCTCGCTTAGTACATCTAATATAGATCAAGTAAAATCAGTCAATATGACTGGATAATCTTGAAGTTTATTAACGTGTACAAAATAAAAAACACACAAATTAATAATTATAGCTCCATAGTTTGGCACTGATTTAGTTATTGTCCCACCAGAATTGTGACTGGAGATAATCCACAACTTTCTTATCAACTTGGAATGCTTTGGCGAGGATATCGTCATTGATTGGTGGGTCTGAGCCAAATATTGCATTTGCAGTAGTGATGACTCCTGGATTTTGACTACTGAGTCAAGCAAATGCAACAACCTTAGTTTTTCCCACGTTGAATTGAAAATGAATGAGACCTATTGGGAAAACAAATACATCTCCAGGATGTAGAATCTTGGTAAAGAGCTTGTTCTTCATGTTTGGACCCGGGTTTGAAAGGACAAAACCAACATAGAGCGTGCCCTCAAGGACCGTAAGAACCTCGGTTCCTCTAGGGTGTGTATGTGGTGGGTTGAGACCATATGGTGCATAGTCAATACGAACTAACGAATTGCCCAGAGTGTTGAGCCCTGGTAAGTTGTTTAAGTAGTTTAATAATAAATTTACCAGTAGTCATGGAGTCATTAATGTTGGAAAACTATATGCACAGCGGAAGCATATTCAGAATCATACTGCTTACATGAATAATAGATAACTAATAACGTTTATGTAGAACACATAAACTTGCTGAAATTTAATTCAAGAATTACCTCTTGAAGCGTGAACAAATATCTTCAAGCAAATCCCTAAGTTAGCAGTGATCCCAAATTCACATCCGAACTCTTTCAATACTTGGGTGGGCAAGTATCAATAGAAACCTTATTAAATTTTTTTCTCTAGGTTAGGAGAATCCCTATTTATAGAGATTTCCTCCCAATCCAAAAAGGAGAAGAAAACCCAGTTTTCTTATAATTCCTTTTCCCATAGGATTCTGAGTTCTAGTTAATTATGGGCACTGGAGGGACCACATAATTAATAACTGAGGCTTCCTATTATGGAAATAATTCCAAAAATTAATTTGAATTATTCTTACCATAATAAATTGCAAATCATTCCACTAAAAATTCGTAATTGCACTCCTCTATTTATATTTCGAAATTCTCCATTAAACGCTTATGTAATTCCCCATGTTAAGATTACATATACTAATCAATAAATTAAATTACTGACGAATTTAATTTAATAATTAATTTTCTTTAGAGCACTGCTTAACTTATTTCATGTATCGGATTCATAAAATCCACTTGCAAGGTTTGACACGATGAAAACTTATAAGTTTCTCAAAATGACATATCAATCAATCTCTATAACGAGACATGGATTCCATCAACTAACTTATTATTTCACCAATATATATTATTATCATCCAATCTACCAGGCATATTGACCCATCTCAGAATTTCACATTTTAATAAATCAAAACGATAATTAATATATACAGATCATAATAGTTATATCAGGATTAAGAATATAAGTACATTTAACAGTTTAGAGAATATGTTTTTGTCTGTCAGTCTAAAGCAACTATCTCTAATCGATCCCGTTCAATACATACAAAATGCACTAGCACAAGAAGTTGGAACTACACCGTTCCCATAATCAAGATAAATTACATATAATCTTGTGCTACAATCGTACCGATGGCATGTCCAATTTCCATCCTAGATTGTGAACAAAAAACTTTATACTTATAAGAACCGATGATTTAATCCTCTGTGTATAAGCTAAAACTCTATACACTAAATCATCTACTGTATAAGTAAATAGACGTCATAAACGAATATATGATCTATTAAAACTGAATAAATAATTATTCTACAATAAATACTATATCTAAACACATGGTTAATAGTATATATCCTAACAATTAACAGCAACACAAAAATCTTGTAAAGGACTAGGATCAGATGCATGGCTTATTGAATTAACCACAGCCAATATGGCAATGATTAATACAAAGGACTTAAGAGCCATTACTAATTAGAAACTCCAAAACAATCTAATTTATTATTGTTCTCTCTGTTTATGTGATTAATTTGATAAGAGAGGTCTCCCTGTTAATAGATAAAAGATTGTTTGAATTAGTCTTAAAAGTTCCCCTAATTACAAAATTTGAATTAGCTTCTGCACAATTACCAAGTCGTAAATGGTGGTAAAATTTTAAACATTTGAGTTATGAAGTTGGGTCAACAACTATAAGGACTAATTAATCTTATAACTAAATGAGAAGTTAGAAACAGATGAAGTTGAGTCAACAACTATAAGGACTAATTAATCTTATAACTAAATGAGAAGTTAGAAACAGTTTATAACAACTACATATAATATAATTAAAGAGCTAAATCATATTTTGTGGAGGACTTATTCGTTGAAATGGTCATGATAATATTGGATGAGGAAGAAAAAAAAAAAGTTGAGTATGATAGAAACTTTAACAACAAAAATAATAAGCAAATTAATGCATGGCAGCATCACAAGATACACCTTATTAACATCCAAACCATGATTTTATTTATTTATTTATTACAAAAAAAACATCCAAACCTTTTTTTTCATTTGATGTCCATACTCATATTGGAGCTCGACGAAATCTGAATTCTAACAAAAGAGACTCCGTATCTAGGGAAACTCAAACTCAAAACCTTTGATTAAGGATGAAGAAATGGTTACCACTATTATTACATTTGGTAAGTTGGAAACTATCAATCAATACCAAAGTGATCACAAGTATTGTCAAGTCTACATCTCTAGGTACCATTTTTCTTTTTCTTGGAAAAGTGTTACAAAATAAATAAAAAATCATGGCAATCTTTTTGTTTCTTCCAGTTCCTCCTCAAGTCATTTTCAAAGATTATTTTGAAGCCTTCGTAGTTGTTGTAGAAACCTTCACGATTTTGAAGTTTTGAAAAATTCACCATTCGCTGACTTGCTAATTTTAGCTGTAGAAAGTCATTAAACTAAGCAGATAAGAGTAGACGATTCGATTGAATCTCAAAAGATTAAAATGAAATGAGTTGATAAATGTACGAGTCATTAACCTGTCCAAGTTTTAATTTTTGTGTTTGCCTTCTTATTTTTTGTTTAATTACTAGACAAAACTAATAAAAAAAATTCTTTTAAATGGGTAGCAAAGGCTATATATTTAGCCGAAATGAGACCAATGTTGAATATATATGCTGAATTGAATAAGTTAAAATAAGTTGAGTTAATAAATATACCTATCGTAATTAACCCGCACAAACTATTTTCAAGGCCAATCTTTCGTCACCCCTAATATACATACATATATGTATTTATCCGAACTCAATTCTTAAAAAATTACATTGTATTTAGTATTAGGGTAAAAATTTTTTTATGTATACATACCATAAATATTGCATCTCCTTAACTTCTTCCTGCATTTGTTTAATTATTATCTTAAACTTCTTTAGTACAAAATTATAATCTGTCACTGACGTTATGATCGTGTTTATTATTAGAAAGCCGCATCGTGGCCCACCAGAGTCAAAGTAACAAATACAGTATTGACTGAGTAATTGAATACTAAAACATTAGCAGGTGAAGAAGATCTACGAGGAAGACTTGTATTGCTTTAATATATTCCCTCCGTTTAAAAGAAAAATGATCTATTTTTTTATTTTATTTTAAAAAAATGAAATCATCAAACCTAAAGCTCTGATACCAAGTTTGTCACGACCCAAAACAAGTCATGAGTGGCACCCACACTTAACCTCCTAAGTGGGCGAACCAACGATTCGAAACCCAACTTATATTAATTGTTCAACGACATAATACAACCATAATGCGGAAGCTCATAACTTAAAGTAAACAATAAAAGAAACCTTTAGAGTTTGTTACATATTATCCCCAAAACCTGAAAGTCATCACATCAAGGACATCTATTCTACAAATATCAAGTCTAAGAGTATTAAAGATATCACAATAAATAAATAGGACAATGTATGTCCGAAAGCTAAGGACATCATGCCATGACCAAGAGAATCCAACACGAGCTAGATGGAATAGCTCACCCTGAATTATGATGTGCTGGAGACGGACTAGAGTTGAGGGCGAGTCGAAGTCGGTGGTACACTCGCTGCACTCCACAAAAGGAAAAAGAAGAAAACACAAGTAGGGATCAGTACAGGGCAACATATACCGAGTATATATCATCGGGCGACTCAAAATAGAAACTGATATGCATAAAGTAATAGTATAAAATCAACTATAGCACGTAGCAGGTGGCAAGCAACAAATCACATGAACAAGTGACAACAACACTGAATTAAGTACACAATCAGTCAACAATATCAAGAACACACATGAGGACTCAGGCCTCCACACCACGCTCTTTTGGGAAATGAGTTCTTTGAGATTGAGTATATTAAGTTAATTCAATATGTTTTTCTTTAGTGTTACTTTGTCGGAACGTGACACCCGATTCAATAACCCCGTGTCGGAACGTGACACCTGATCCAATAATACCGTGTCGGAACGTGACACCCGATCCAATAATACCATGTCGGAACGTGACACCCGATCCATTAATACCGTGTCGGAACGTGACACCCGATCCATTAATACCGTGTCGGAACGTGACACCCGATCCATTAATACCGTGTCGGAACGTGACACCCGATCCAATTATATCGTTAATTCATTTGTCATTATTTATCATCTCTTTCCACTTCCTTATCAATATTTCATTAAGCCTTCTTTATTCAAGGCATCACTTTAATAAAACAAGTTTAAGATTATAGATTTCGCGGTCTTGGGATTACAGACCAATCACAACAACACATGAATCATTCAAACCACAACAACCAAGTACATAGAAAATTTCACAATATCACTCAATGACTATCAATCACTATTAAGAGTCTATCTATCACATAGAATAAACCATAACCTACCTCAATCGAAGAATCGAAGTCAAGCAAGCTACTTCTCCAATGCTTTTCCTTTCCTCAATGCTTCCGAACGTTTCCAATCTATCAAGTATGCATAATTTGTAAGTTAACGAGTCTATAGACACCCACATTACTATATGTCTAGCCTAGACCCAAAACTCACCCACATTTATAATCAACTTACTAAAATTCAAGACTAAGGGTAAGTTTTAATTCCTCCAACTATCCTAATTTTAATGGTATTCAAATAATACAATACACTTAATATGATAATAAAAGAGTAACATTACGAATTGGAGCCACTGGTTACGAAACGAGTGGCATACACCAT
Source organism: Solanum appendiculatum (assembly GCA_018342035.1). Lineage (NCBI taxonomy): Eukaryota > Viridiplantae > Streptophyta > Magnoliopsida > Solanales > Solanaceae > Solanum > Solanum appendiculatum. Next base: position 731,602 of record JAGDQO010000431.1, on the reverse strand, counting down.
GAATCCAATCAAGGTCTGGTCTTGAACTTGCCCATCAATAATCACGTGAATGCTACAAAAAAAATAGTTTGTAACTTAACTTTATCCAAATTATACCAACTTATGGCTTGTAATCTTTAATTCCAATGTCACTCATTATTAAATTATAATTACTCTCATTATAATTTTTATTATTGTCAACAACATAATCTTGCAGACGGGCTGGTAGTTGGCGATTTCTTTGTGGACGAATCGATGTTTTTGTTTGAACAGGATAAGCTATTTGTTGGGTCTTTCACTTGTGCATATATTATTACATTGGGTAATTTTATTTCCTTCAAATTGGTATCAGAGCTTGTGTGAGATCTTTATAAAAGCTTGTGTGTGATCTTTATATAAATCTTGTGTGAGATTCAACATATAAAAAAAAATATGAGTAGTCAATATATAGCCACTTGTCCTGTTTTTGTGTTTGATGGAAAAAATAATTTTGAGAGTTGGTATCACCAGATGCAGAATTTTTTCAAAGTTGTTAAACTATGGCCCATTATTGATAAAGGATATGAGGAAGTCCCAGAGGGCACAACATTGACTGGTGAAACTGCAAAACAATTGGAGAAAAATAGACAATTGGATGTTAAGGCACGTTTTTATCTTGATAGCAAGGTTGAATTGCATGTATATAATAAAATTTAACATGCTAAGTCAGCAAAGGAGGCTTGGACAATTCTGGTGAATTCACATCGAGGTTCAGTAAATGTTAGAAGAGTCAAATTGCAAGAGCTTAGAAGACAATACGAGTTAACTCAAATGCACTCAATTGAGTCTGTCAAAGATTTTTTGACAAGGGTTACTAATATTGTCAACGATATGAGAACTAATGGAGAAAACTTAGTTCAAGTTAAAATCGTTGAAAAAGTATTGCGATCATTGAATACAAAATTTCACACCAAAAAGACGATTCTTGAGGCCACCAAAGATCTTAGCACTTTGACACTTGATGATTTAGAAGGGGAATTGACGACATATGAGATGTCCTTGAATCAACAAACGACAAAAAAACTTGATGAAGTGTTGCAAGCAAAGGTGAATCAACCTAATCCAAAAGAAGAGATATCAAACTTGGCTGAGACAAATCAAAGAGGTCAAAATTTCAGGGGTAGAGGACAAGGAAACAGAGGTAATTTTCGAGGTCGTGACAGAGGTAATTATTCTTACCAACAGAGAAATAATAATAATTTTAGGAATGAACAACAAAATAAACAAAATTTTCAGAGACATGACAAATCAAAAGTTCAGTGTCATAATTGTGAAAAATTTGGACACTATCAAAGAGATTGTTGGTTTAAAAAATCTGAAAATAAAAAAGTACATGCAAAATTGGCTGGAAATTATGGAGATAAACAAGAGACTTTATTATTTTCTAACTCAGAAATAGAAGAAAATAAAGGGAATGAATGGTTTATAGATTCTGGTTGTAGCAATCATATGTCTGGGGATAAGGAATTATTTGTTGATCTAGATGAATCATTTAGAGCTACCGTAAGACTTGGTAATAACTCTAAAGTGCCTGCTGTTGGAAAAGGAAAAATTCCAATTACTTCAAAAAATAACTCTTCTCACTTTGTATCTGATGTTTATTATGTTCCAAGTCTTCATCATAATTTGTTGAGCTTAGGACAACTGACAGAAAAATGATATGATTTGCGATTTAAGTATGGAATTGGCACTATTAGAGATGATAAATTAGGATTAATTGCAACGGTAAAAATGAATCAAAGTCGTTTGTGGCCTCTTTATCTTAACCGTGGAGATTTACCTTGCTTTAGTTCTGTGAACTCTAATGATACTTGGTTGTGGCATCTACGCTTTGGGCATCTGAATTTTGGGAGCTTGAAATATCTTGCAAGAAATAAAATAGTTGATGGTTTGCCTTCTGTTGATTTTCCTGATACAAAGTGTGAGTCTTGCATTTTGGGAAAGAAGTATAGAGAAACTTTTCAAAAAGACAAAGCTCGGAGGGCTAATGCACCATTGGCGCTAATCCACTCAGACTTATGTTCGGTTGAAGTTCCTTCCAATGGAGGTAGTAAATACTTTACTTCTTTTATTGATGATTTTAGTCGAAAAACTTGGGTATATTTTCTGAAAAATAAATCTGATGCATGTGAAGTCTTTAAAATCTTTAAAGTTTATGTAGAAAGGCCAAGTGGATATTTTGTTAAGACATTAAGAACTGATAGGGGCACTGAGTTTCTTGTTTGTGATGACTATTTGAAGAAGTTTGGCATTAAACATCAATTGACTGCTAGATATACTCCTCAACAAAATGGCGTAGCTGAAAGAAAAAATAGAATAGTGATGGATATGGTGAGATCAATGATGCATTCCAAAAATACTCCCAAAGAATTCTGGGCAGAAGCTGTCTCTTGTGCAATTTATGTTATAAACAGGTGTCCAACTCGATCCAATTTTGGAAAAACGCCACAAGAAGTTTGGACTGGTAAGAAACCAAATATCTCTCATCTAAAAGTATTTGGTTGTCTTGCTTATGCTCATGTTCCTGATGTTTTGAGAAAGAAATTAGATGATAAGGCAGAAAAGTGTATTTTTATTGGTTATAGTCATGAGACAAAGGGTTACAAGTTATTTAATCCAAATACAGGAAAAGTAATTATTAGTAGAGATGTAACTTTTGAAGAACAGAATAGTTGGGAATGGTCAAAGAAAAATCCTGAGTTGCCTATCTCTGATCCCAATTTGAAGGAAATAAAATTACCCAAGGTAATAATATATGCACAAGTGAAAGACCCAACACAATGATTTTGTAAGATGTTTTTATTCAATAACTCAATGACTCCTGTATTTTTGTACAATGAATGTATCTCTCACTACATTGAAAATATGTAATAAGGCACCCCTATTTATACGACTAACAATCAAAGTAAACTAGGACTAGGAAACTATAAAACTAACAAATCCTAATTAAACAATAAATAAGTAAATACCATAAATAACAAATCCTAAACTAGTAAGAAATCCTACTCTTGGTTTATTTCCTACAACTATCTTTAATTTTCCTCTTCTTCTTTTTTCCTTGGCAAGTTAGTACGTTACTGTCAAATTATGTTCTAGATCATACAAACAAACAAATTTTATATTATTGAGGCCAGTTTGATACATATATGCCAATATAGTCAATTATCACTATAATAGAGTCATTTATCCAGATATTTTTTTAATTCCGTACTAAAAAAATATTATATTATAGAAAATATATAATCTAACATAATATAAAAATCGATTTTAAATAAAGTATTGTTGTGTAAAATGTGGTAGAGAGATATAACAGTATAATAGTTATTCTCAATTGTACAATAGTTTAATATATATGTACCAATGAAGATTTTAGAGTAATAATTAAATATTTGCATGTCCAATACAATGCTTACGTCTAGTAGGTTACGATTTTTTTCTTTTTTTTCCCCTCTTGGCAAGTTAGTGTTTTACATCAAATCTTAATTTCTCAACGTAGGTAAATAAGATTTGGTCTTTGTAGTTGTTGAAGGAAGCTTCAATTAATATTCAAGTTTTTAGAAAAAAATTACCATTATATTGAGGACTTGGTAATTCAAAAGCCTAATATACTATATTTGTTTAGGGGAAATTGACGACCAATTCAAACAAACAAATAATTATCTATAAATAGGAGGCATTTTCTTATTATGTTTGTCAAAATATCAACTAAACAAAACATCATTTCATAAGTAGCAATGGCTTTCAAGTCATTAGTATTAACCATTGCCATAATGGCTGTTTTATCTTCAATGAGCTTTGCATCTGATCCTAGCCCTCTTCAGGATTTCTGTGTTGCTGTTGATGACTCCAAGAATGCTGGTAAATTACCAAATTACAAATATTATCTTTACTATTTTTATAAGTTTTTAGATTTTTTTATCCTTTTTGTTAATTTTTATCTAGTTAAAACTTCTTCTTTTTTGCAGTTTTTGTGAATGGAAAATTTTGCAAGGATCCAAAGCTTGTTGTGGCGGAGGATTTCTTTAAATCAGGTTTGAACATGCCCGGAAATACTTCAAACCCACTTGGATCTGCTGTGACTCAAGTGAACGTCTTCAACTTAGCTGGACTGAACACTCTGGGAATTTCTTTAGCTCGTATTGACTATGCACCATATGGTCTCAACCCACCACATACGCATCCTAGAGGAACTGAGGTTCTTGCTGTCCTTGAAGGAACACTCTATGTTGGCTTTGTCCTTTCGAACCCTGGTCCAAATATGAAGAACAAACTTTTTACAAAGATTCTACATCCTGGAGATGTGTTCGTTTTTCCCGTAGGTCTCATTCATTTTCAATTTAACGTGGGAAAGACTAAGGCTATTGCATTTGCTGGGCTCAGTAGCCAAAATGCAGGAGTCATTACTATTGCAAATGCAGTATTTGGATCAGATCCACCCATCAATGACGATGTCCTCGCCAAAGCATTCCAAATTGAGAACAAAGTTGTGGATTATCTCCAATCACAATTCTGGTGGGATAACAACTAAAAGGTTATTTCAAAAAATTTATGATCTACAAATAATTATGATTTTGTGGACTTCTTGTGTCACAAAATTACTAAATAAGTATTGATCATGTCGACTGGTTTAATTTCCTCTCCATTTTAGTGTGTGTGATGTATTGGATGAGGATATATGTTATGTGTGGTTTGTTATATGGAATAAAAATAAGTTTATTGTTTGTGATAATACTTCATCCCTGTTCCCTCGTTTTGGAACAAAGTACAAGCCAAAAAAAAAAAACACAACGCAGTATTAGTGCTTTCTTTTATTACTAAAAAAAAAAAGAACTAAAAATAACAATAATAATAATATTAATATATACATGAGCAACAGAAGTGGGATACATAGTAGAATTAATTAATAATTGAATAAGATTGTCTGGATAAGTTTACAAGGAGAGTACTATTATATTGATGGATGTTGTTGTTGTTGTAAATAAGAAGTAGTTAATAGAGAGAAAACTATTTAAATAAATAAGCACGTCAACGGTGAAAGACTGAATCGATTTATTTTTTTTTTAAAAAATGATAAAACATAGATTGGGTCAATAAACAAACAAGTTATTAGTTTGTCTAAGTACGATCATCTGAATTGAGATACATTGAATTAAGATGGATTAAATAAAAAGATATAGAGTCTGTTTGGTATTGCTGCTAAAAATTGATTATTTATAAAATTAATTTTTTAAAATGACTTTTTAAAAAGTGCTTTTGTTATTGCTAATCTTTGATAAAAAATATTTTTGAGAGTCAAATTACAAAAAAGGGTAAGTATCAATGTACTTTTAATATTAAGATTATTTTATAGAGAGAAACTATTTTAAATATCTATTATAAATTTTTTAATTAAAATGTACATATTCAAAAATTTAATCAATATTATACCTACAAACATAAATAAATTAATTAAATATTAATATAATATTAATATGATGATTTAAATATAGTTAAAAATATTAAGGAAGATAAATTTAAAAATCATTTCACAAATTAAATCACTATATACAAAAAATTCGGCACAAAAATAAATAAAGTCCTTCACATTTTTAATCCTACAAAAATATTGTTGTTACCTTTATTTCTAATTCTGTAAAATAAAACGTAAAATAATATATAGAATATAAAATAATAATATATAAATATAAAATAAAATAAAATAATTGATTATATAAAAATAAAATTCTTAAATGAAACATAACCAAATTTATGAGATATGCTAATTAATTAATAAGATATATATTGATAAATATGTATATATGAAAGAGATTTTTTGCTTCAGCGTCTATTTTTTTTTTTAAGAAGTAGAAATTTTTAGTCTTTTCTCAACTACTGTATTTAAGAGCAATTTTAAGAATTTGTCAAATACTTAATTTTTAAATAGAGAGTTTTTTTTCTTAAAGAACACTTTTGACCTCCCAGTTATACATGTCAAACAGGCCCATAGTCCATTCAATTCTTTTCAAGTTCTAATTTTTTTCTTTATCTTCTTAATATTTTATTGATACTTAACAAAAATTAATAAAAATATATTTTTTATTTTATGTTATATATATATAATATATCAAAATAATTAAAATTTCAAATATATTTTGATAAAATTTTTTCATAAATCAATTTAGATGATATATTTAATCAAAATTAGATAAATTTAAAATGTGTTGAATTGAATATATTGAATTATTAAATATGTGCGTCATTAACCTTCTTAAATTTGAGATAAATATGACATTTAACTTGCTCTCATTTCACATTTTTGCCCTTAAAATTTGGGTGTGCACAAGAAGACACTTAAATTTGTATAAAATTGAACAAATAGATACACACGTCCTATGTGGCATCCTACGTGTATTATACCACATAGGATTCATGAGTGTACTTGTTCAACTTTATACAAGTTTAAATATCTACTTGTACACACTCAAAATTGGAGGGCGTTATATATAAAACAAGGCCAACTTGTTCATTTAAAATTGCATTATTAATATTAATAGATGTATCATCTGGTGCATTTACTTCACTATATTTTGAATCTTACGTCATTAATGTGTAATGGTGTTTATTATTAGAAAGCCGCCTCATGGCCCACCAGAGTCAAAGTAACAAATACAGTATTGACTGAGTAATTGAATTCTAAAACATTAGCAGGTGAAGAAGATCTAGTACGAGAAAAACTTGTATATTTTATTTTCCATTATTATAGTACTACTCTTAAACTGCATGCTCTGACAAGTAGGGAAATTATGTTCTACATCATGCAAACAAACAAATTTTATATTATTGAGGCCAAATACAAACATGCATATATGTTTATACACCATTAATCATCTCTATAATAGCATCGAGTTGTGCAAATATTCTTTGGCATCTATAACAAATTGCTAATATATATAAAGAGCATATAACATAACATAAAGTCAATTTCAAATAAAACTCGACAATTATAATAAATGTTATTTTTGATGATGGTTATTATAAAAGAGGTGTGATTGTTCATTGTATATAGTTATTCTCAATTATTACTCCTATATATAATTTAAATAGCAATGACAAGCTTTTTATAAATATGAATGGTGTTGGTTAAAAAATAACTAACTTTCCTCTCGCGTGCTAATTCCAACGTAGTCATCAGTATTTAAATTCAACGTAAAATATACACATTATTTATTACAATGATCTTTAACGAAAAAAGATTAATTATCGCTAAATATATTTTTAGAAGCAATTAACACTTTTTATAAACATCTCTAAAGCTTATAGTGATATTTGATACAATGACAATTAACTAAATGCATGTAAAAGCTTTAACACTCTTTATTTATAGGCATATATGTTACCGCTAAAAACTATTTTTATCGCAATGAACATTGTAAAAGGTGAAGTGTTTCCAGCAGAACAATGGGAAAGTTCCGGCAGCCATTGTCAGTTCCTGTTCCTGGTGATCATGTCATGACTAAGACATTACAAGTTGGTACTAAGTAAGTGGAAAAAATTAAGTCATCAAGGCTGGCACCTAAGAAATAGGCTGTTTCATTAATGTTGTTACATCCTATTATTATTATTTTTTCCATTTGGTATTCGATATTTGCATTAGAATCTGATTAATTTGGATTCGTATCACGTAGAATCTCATTTCGAGGGAAACATTCCCTACCAAGGATTTTTTCGTACCCAGAAAACTCGAATCCAAGACTCTGATTAAGGAAAAAATAACCTCATCTGCTACACTACATCTGTTTGGTGGTCTTGGTCAAGACTGAATTAAATGTGATCGATTTCGAATTTTACATTCCATAATTAGTAAAAACTAAGATAAGGTAGGCCGCTTGTTACATTGGGTTAAGTTATACGGATAGTATAAAAAGGTTTACATGATAATATTGTAATTTTTTACGTAAATTTTTACTAGAAAAAGTTCTTTAATGTCTTTAAGTGGATTTTCTTTTCTTTTCCTTTCCACAATTACCTAGATTAAAATTCAAATTAGTAAGTAACTATCAAATATTAATTTCTCAACGTACCTTGGTAAATTTGTTTTTTTTTTTGTAGTTGTTGAAGGAAGCTTCAATTAATATTCAAGTGTTTAAAAAAGTTTACTGTTGATGACTTGGTAAATCAAAGTCTAAAGCATTTGATTAATGAAAATTGACGACCAATTCAAACAAACAAATAATTATCTATAAATAGGAGGCATTTTCTTATTATGTTTGTCAAAATATCAACTAAACAAAACATCATTTCATAAGTAGCAATGGCTTTCAAGTCATTAGTATTAACCATTGCCATAATGGCTGTTTTATCTTCAATGAGCTTTGCATCTGATCCTAGCCCTCTTCAGGATTTCTGTGTTGCTGTTGATGACTCCAAGAATGCTGGTAAATTACCAAATTACAAATATTATCTTTACTATTTTTATAAGTTTTTAGATTTTTTTAATCCTCTTTGTTAATTTAAACTTCTTCTTTTTTGCAGTTTTTGTGAATGGAAAATTTTGCAAGGATCCAAAGCTTGTTGTGGCGGAGGATTTCTTTAAATCAGGTTTGAACATGCCTGGAAATACTTCAAACCCACTTGGATCTGCTGTGACTGCTGTGAACGTCTTCAACTTAGCTGGACTGAACACTCTGGGAATTTCTTTAGCTCGTATTGACTATGCACCATATGGTCTCAACCCGCCGCACACGCATCCTAGAGGAACTGAGGTTCTTGTTGTCCTTGAGGGAACACTCTATGTTGGTTTTGTCCTATCAAACCCTGGTCCAAATATGAAGAACAAGCTCTTTAGCAAAATTTTACATCCTGGAGATGTGTTTGTCTTCCCAATAGGTCTCATTCATTTTCAATTCAACCCGGGAAAGACTAAGACTGTTGCATTTGCTGGACTCAGTAGTCAAAATCCAGGAGTCATTACTATTGCAAATGCAGTATTTGGATCAGATCCACCCATCAATGACGATGTCCTCGCCAAAGCATTCCAAATTGAGAACAAAGTTGTGGATTATCTCCAATCACAATTCTGGTGGGATAACAACTAAAAGGTTATTTCAAAAAATTTATGATCTACAAATAATTATGATTTTGTGGACTTCTTGTGTCACAAAATTACTAAATAAGTATTGATCATGTCGACTGGTTTAATTTCCTCTCCATTTTAGTGTGTGTGATGTATTGGATGAGGATATATGTTATGTGTGGTTTGTTATATGGAATAAAAATAAGTTTATTGTTTGTGATAATACTTCATCCCTGTTCCCTCGTTTTGGAACAAAGTACAAGCCAAAAAAAAAAAACACAACGCAGTATTAGTGCTTTCTTTTATTACTAAAAAAAAAAAGAACTAAAAATAACAATAATAATAATATTAATATATACATGAGCAACAGAAGTGGGATACATAGTAGAATTAATTAATAATTGAATAAGATTGTCTGGATAAGTTTATAAGGAGAGTACTATTATATTAATTTCTCAACGTACCTAGGTAAATTTGTTTTTTTTTTTAGTTGTTGAAGGAAGCTTCAATTAATATTCAAGTGTTTAAAAAAGTTTACTGTTGATGACTTGGTAAATCAAAGTCTAATGCATTTGATTAATGAAAATTGACGACCAATTCAAACAAATAATCATCCATAAATAGGAGGTTTTTTCTTATTATGTTTGTCAAAAACCAACTAATAAAAACATTATTTCATAAGTAGCAATGGCTTTCAAGTCTTTAATATTAGCCATTGCCATAATGGCTGGGTTATCTTCAATGAGCCATGCATTTGATCCTAGCCCTCTTCAGGATTTCTGTGTGGCTGTTGATGACTCTAAGAATGCTGATAAATTACCAAATTTCAAACATGATCTTCACTATTTTTTTTTAATTTTCTATATTAGTTTGTTGAGTAATTAAAATTTCTTCTTTTTTTGCAGTTTTTGTGAACGGAAAATTTTGCAAGGATCCAAAGCATGTTGTGGCGGAGGATTTCTTAAAATCGGGTCTGAATATGCCTGGAAATACTTCAAATAAAGTTGGATCTGCAGTAACTGTTGTGAACGTCAATAACTTAACAAGACTGAACACTCTGGGCATTTCGATAGCTCGTATTGATTATGCATCATATGGTCTCAACCCGCCGCACAGGCATCCTAGAGGAACTGAGGTTCTTGTTGTCCTTGAGGGAACACTCTATGTTGGTTTTGTCCTATCAAATCCTGGTCCAAATATGAAGAACAAGCTCTTTACCAAAATTTTACATCCTGGAGATGTGTTTGTCTTCCCAATAGGTCTCATTCATTTTCAATTCAACCCGGGAAAGACTAAGACTGTTGCATTTGCTGGACTCAGTAGTCAAAATCCAGGAGTCATCGCCATTGCAAATGCAGCATTTGGCTCAGATCCACCCATCAATGATGATGTTCTTGCAAAGGCATTCCAAGTTGAAAAGAAAGATATTGATTACCTCCAATCACAATTCTGGTGGGATAACAACTAAAATGGTTTGATTTCCTCCCCATTTTGTGTGACGTATTGGATGAGGATATATGTTATGTAGCTTGTTATATGGAATAAAAATAAATTTGTTGTTTGTGATATTTCATTCTTTGATCCTCGCTTTGGAACAAAGTATAAGCGAAAAAAAATTATTTTTATTATCAAGATGATAGGTAAATTTGCAAGTCCCTTTGTTATGATGAACCTAAGATACCTTTAAAATGTACCCTTACAAGTGTCACTAATTTATATATATTGACCATACTCATAGAAGCATCAAACAGAAGGGAATAAATAAAAAAGATCAGATACTCTTAATTATTAGTTAGAAATTATGGAATTAGCTATGAAATTTGTCGATAATTTCTAGTTAATTTGTCGCTAAAGTCTTCTAGCTAATTGAATTTTCTTAAAATTCATCGCTAATCTGTAGCTAAAGGGAATTAATTTGAAATTTTGTTATTTAACTTCAAAACTTGTCCATGGCTAGTTTCTTGTTTTTTTAATAGTGATATGGTACTAGCTATATTCTTCAATCTCCACCATGGGAGAAAAGTTGCATTTTTTTTTTCTAAAAAAAATTCCAGCTTCAGAGAACATATAAAAAAATAAAAAAATAAAGGTTATTTTGATTTCGACCTTCACAAAACGTATCACACCCTAGCTAATATTTTATAATTTCCAAAAGACTAGTGATCAGCCCTCAAAACTTTAATTATATTAATCTTATTGCCACAAAATTAATTAGGTAATTCATGAGGAGAAGACTAACAAAAGAAATAGAACATCTTCTAATTATTCTTATTTTTTAGTGAATATATTCATTTGTATTACTTTCCATGTAAGGAATATATTCTCCAATTTCCACCATCGTATGACAATGCCTTTTCAGTCATTAGGAATAGAACATAATTCAACTAGTGTCGAAAGGTATAGAGAAAAGCTTAGGATCGATTCGAAATTTCAGACGAGTCACAACTCATAAGTGGAATAATATATATAAATTTTATGTAACGATATATATATTATAATGTGAAAAAATAAATAAGTGCATAGATTTCGGACGAGTCACAACTCTGAAATAATATTTAAAATCCCGTACGAGCTAGAATTGGATCTTGATACAAAGAATTTCTCATCATATATATTTTACATAATCTAAAGTCCTCAACCTCAATTTTTGTAACTCATATTCTAGCTCCTACCATACAATTCATTACTACTAATTGGTGGCTAACATAAGTGAACTTTGTTCAATGGCCACCAGACAATTAGCTTATGATCAATCATCCAACACTTATGCAAATTCATATGATGTGTTTTTGAGTTTCAAAAGTGATGACACTGGTAAACACATCACAAATCACCTCTCTACAGTTTTAAATCAAGCCGGATTTCGCACGTTCGAAGGTGGTGATGATAATGAATCAAGAAGAGAAGAAGACTTTAATTCAGAGTTGCTTAAAGCAATACAAGAATCAAAGATGTGTATAATTGTATTCTCACAAAATTATGCATCTTCAAGTTGGTGCTTGGATCAACTTGTTTCCATTCTTGAACATAAAATGAAGTTTGCATGTATGATATTGCCTATTTTCTACCATGTTGATCCTTCCAATTTAAGGAAGCACAAGGGAAGTTTTGGAGAAGCATTAAATAGACATGAAGAAAAATTCAAGGGTGAAAGAGTACATGAAAATAATGAAAAAGAGTATTGGCAGGACAAGTTAAAGAAATGGAAAGATGCACTTAGCCAAGCTGCTGATTTGGCTGGAATGGTCCTTGAAAATCAGTAAGTTATCTTTATTCATGTATCGTCAGTGTAAGAAATCTTTACATCATCAGGTTATCTTTATTTGTTATAACAGGTAACCTGTCTTATTTGCAAAATTACAAATCTCAAATCTTAAGGAGTACTCTTGATATTTCAGGCATGAATCCACTTTCATCAAGAAGATTATTAACGTTATCAGCACAAGACTAAGTCGTCCAGCCTTATATATTGCTTCTTGTTCAATTGGAATACATCGTAGAGCCAGGCCTATTAATTCATGGGTTGAAGATGAATCTAACAACAACAATATTGGAATACTTCTAGTTTGTGGTATTGGTGGAATTGGTAAAACGACACTTGCCAAATTTGTTTACAATTTAAACTTTGGATATTTCGAAATTAGTTGCTTCTTAGCAAACATTAGAGAAACTTCAAAACTCCCTAATGGTCTCATCACTTTACAAAAGCAACTTCTTTCTATCCTTCTAAAGAATGAAAAGGTAAAAATATCAAGTGTTGATGAAGGAATCATCAAGATAAGAAATGCTTTATGTTATCGAAAAGTTCTTCTTGTCCTTGATGATGTTGATGAGCCTGATTTGGTTGAAGCAATATTTGACATGAAAGATTGGTTTGGTTTTGGAAGTAAAATAATTGTGACAACTAGGCACAAAAGTTTATTAAGACCTCAATTAGGCCATGAGGTACATGAAGTTGAAATTTTATACACAATTGAAGCAAATGAGCTCTTCAATTTTCATGCATTTGGTGAAAACAATCAAATTAGCAAAGATTATTACAAAGAGTACTTAGAGGAAGTGATTGATTGGTGTAGAGGACTACCATTAGCTCTTCAAGTTATCGGTTCTTCGTTGGCTGGAAAATCGAAAAGTGTATGGAGAAGTGCTATAGAAAAGTTGAGAAAAATTCCCACAAATAAAATTGTTGACAAATTGAGATTGAGTTATGAATTGTTGGAAGATGATCATGATCAGAATTTGTTCCTTCATCTTTGTTGTTTCTTTGTGGGGATTAAAAAAGATTTTGTAGTTAGGATATTAGATAAATGTGAGTTTTACACATTGGTGGGGATACAAAATTTAATTGATAGAAGTTTAGTGACAATTGAATATGTGAATGAGATAAGAATGCATGAATTAGTAAGAGATATGGGAAGAGATATTGTTCGTAGAGAAGCAACTGTGGATCCTTGAAAACGGAGTAGGCTTTGGCATCACACAGATTCTTACAATGTCCTAAGAGGAAAAACAGTAAGTACTAAGCATGTTCTTATTTGAATATTTTGTCAATTTTTATTACTATGTACAAAGTTTTTTTTACTCTTTCCAACCATGGTGATGTATGAGTTAGCTTGGTGGATCTAGATGAGGTGAAGGGGTTCATCAAATCATTCTTTCTCGAAAAATTATTCTGTATATATATAAGGTTATAATTTTATTTTTATGTGTAAAGTCAGATCTCTCTATAACAACATTTCATTTCATAACATCTAAGTTTTTTGTCCAAATGTTATATTATATGGTCTTTATAACAACATTTTGCTATAGCACCCAAAAATATATATGTTCAGACAAATGACGTTGTTATAGAGAGGTTTGACTGTTATGTTGAATCCCCTTGGTGAAAATTCGGGTGGAATAGGTGCACCTGAACTATTCCACTTGGTGTGTGCAATGTCTACTTTTACCTGTGTACATATACCGGATAACTCTACCCACAAAAATAAATTAGGGAGATTGTGAAAAATTACCTACCATTTTTTGTAAGTGGAACTTATTTCTTATGTTTATTTTATATTTTTCTTATTTTATGATTTCTATCAGGGAACAGAGACAATCCAAGGGATGGTACTTGACATGTGTATGATTAAGAAAGAAAAGTACTCTAGTCCCTTAATACCAGTGAGACAAAATCCAATTAGCTTTTTCACAGCTTGGAGTACAAAATTGGGCAATTCTAGTTTACAAGATGTGAGAACTGATGCCTTTGAGAAAATGCACAAGCTAAAATTTCTCCAATTCAACAAAGTTCAAGTGAATGGAAGTTACAACAATTTCCCAAAGGGATTGAGATGGCTATGTTGGAGTGGATTCCCAGAGGAGTGTATACCAAATGAGTTTCCAATGGGAAATGCTGTTTCTATCGATATACAATACAGCAGCTTGAAACAACTTTGGAACGGATATAAGGTAATCGTCTATATATTCATTTTCTTTCATCCTTACTGGGGTGTCAAAAGGGCGGATTTAGGTGGGTTAACGTTAAAATGAGTTGAATCATTGTATCACTTTGGGCTACAGAAGCCTCCTGAATTGGCCTAATCTTTCAAATGGGCCTTATCCAATGTATGTATAGGTGAATTATACTTTATGGGCTAAATTTGACACTCCACGATACTATGACTCGTATTTAACAAATGACTTTATTTTCTTTGTTTTGATGTATTAGTTTCTTCAATACCTAGAGATACTGGATTTGAGCCACTCCTATGAGCTCATCACAGCTCCGGATTTCTCAGGCCTTCCCAATCTTGAAAAGTTGATACTCGAACATTGTATCAAGTTAATCAATGTTCACAACACCATTGGATGTCTACAAAAACTCATGATTTTGAACCTTAAAGATTGCCAGAAGTTAAAGAGCCTTCCAGATAGCATTTGTGAATTAAAATCACTTGAGACATTTAACATCTCAGGCTGTTCAAACATTGAATACCTACCAACAGAGCTGGATAAATTAACATCACTAAAGGAACTTTATGCTGATGGGATCTCTATGATTAATTTGGGGGCCCAAACATGGTATTCATCTTTATGGTCTTGGGCTTGGAAAGGAAGAGGCCCATTATTATCTCCTAAAATTCAAGATATTCATTTTCCTAAAGTCCTTACATGTGTTAAATATTGCAAAATGCAATTTATCTCCAGATGCTTTTACTAAGGTTGATTTATCAATTATGACCTTGCTAGACTGGCTAGATTTGGGAGGAAATCCGATTAATGATTTACCAGATAGTATCAAGAATCTTACGAGGCTGAAAACTCTTAACATCGCGTATTGTACAAAGATCAAGTACGTCGAAGGGGTACCATCGAGTGTTACGGATGTAAATGCTGATGGATGTATATCATTGGAGAAAGTAGGTTCTTGTGCAAAAGGGTATCCAGTAGAAGGTTATTTAAATTGCATAAATCTTGTTGAAGTTGAAGGTGTGTTCAAGTTAGAGCCATTGGAAAATGTTGATGCTCAAATGCTTGCCAAAATGGGAATTTCAAATTTGGAACCTATGATGAAAAGTACTATGGTTTCTCTTGTATTTGGTCGTGCGTATGATGCTGAAAGAATTAGAAATGAATACCCAAGCTTTGTACAAGATGACATAACAAGTTTATTTTCACTATCACCTAAGAAGTTACCTCCACAGGTTTGTCTCTCCTACCCTCTTTTTAATAATCACTTTGTCTTAAACTCCGTGTTAAGTCAAAATCAGACAAACAAATTGAAACAAAGGGAACACTAAGTTACTTCCGTCTCAATTTGTGTGGCATTTTTGTTTCTCGAGAGTCAATTTGACCAATCTTTGAAGATAAATTGGATTAGATATATCAACTTAATAATTTAAAATTAAAATATGGAAATTCAAAGACTATATTATAGCTACTATAAGTTGCAATTCTTCTCACGAATCACGTCAATATGTTAGTCAAAGTTCATATAGTTTAAATCTAGATAAGCGAAAAGTGTCACATAAATTGAGACAAAAAAAAATAGTTGTAAATTAACATCATGATCAAACTACCCATATCCAAGTTGTGGATTGATCATTTCAAAAGGCGAGTAGGTAACTCGTGAAAAACTTTAAAATAATTAGTACTTATGAGTTTTGTTTCAACACGTCCTCATCAAGTATGACGTTGTTAGCATTAATCGTTTTCATAGGTCAAAAGCATGAAAATTATTTTTCATTTATTTTGTCTGGCAATAAAATTAATTTGAACTCAGGACCTCATGTCTGCTCTATAATTTATCATATCAAAATAGTTATTCTATTAGAGAGAGCACATTACTAGTTTACAAACTCAGTCAGGTTGACTCCCGCACCTGAACTCCATTGGATTATTCATAGTTGTACTATTATGTTTCAGATATTGTACCACCGTGGTGTTTTCTCTACATTTTTGCCTGGCGAAAGCGTACCCAATTGGTTCATCTACAAGTTTACAGATGCAGCAGAAGTCTATTGCACCCTACCAAACAATCTCACTAGCCACAGAGCAATCAATGGATTGAGCATTTGCTTTGTATACAAATGTCCAGAACCATACACCAACATTGGCTTGTACGACGGACCATCAATTTGGGTTAGAAATCAGACAAAAGATTTGAACTGGGCTCTTTATCCTGCTTGGTTTGGCCTTCCAGAAGATGATCAAAGTGGAATCATGTGGTTAAGTTACTGGAAAGTCGCGAATCTGTTTCAACAAGGAGATATTATTGAATTTATGGGATCTCCACAATTTTCTGAATTGAAAGAACTTGGTGTTAAAATCTTCTACATTGATGAACAAACAGAGAATTATGAGAGTACTAAAAGTAACGACCCATTTGAAGACATATTGAGGAACGACTTTAGTGATGAAGAACGTACATATTACATTTGCACTGGAACAATTCTTGTACAAATATTTAAGTAAAAATGCCAAAAAACAAATCATCTATATATTTCTTAAAAATGTCATATATTTTAGGAGTCCTTTTACAATTACACAAGAAAAAAGAAATTCTATTGATATTAACTCTTAACTATAAATTTGGACTAGGGCTAAAATTTGTGCCGAGGGTTCCGTTTCTAGTGCCTAAAACAGGGACAAAAGTTTGAGGTAAGTCTTTATTGATCTTTGTTCCAATTTTTTTTTTTTTTTTTAAAATCTATAGAAATTGTGGTCTTCTGAAATATTGTCCATAATGTAACTAGTTATGAAATCCAATCAGTGGAGCAAAATTGGTATATGGTTGATTTTAAACATTGAAAAGATAGATTTGCTTATTGTCTCTTTATTGTGTGTTCTAAGTATAGGATGATTGATCTCCTCTTATTTTTTTGTACGAATCTGTTTTTCTGGAAAATAATTCAGGTAGTTAAAATATCAAACTATATAAAAGTTGAAATCTTTTGTGTTATGTTATGCCTTGTTTAAACCAAAAAGCAGAAGAGAAAAGTGTAGCGTCAGTGTACAATGACTACCGGAATTCCAATATTTCTACCAAGTGAAAGCATATGGGACATGCTGAGCTATTTGTCCGTCAAATCAGTGCTAATATTTGAACACTTAGACGGAGTCGGTTTACTACTGGAGTACTCTTGGACATTTCCCCAATACTTAAAATTGCAGTTACCGTGTAAGGAACCCTGAAATACAACATCAAATTCTTGAAATTCCGGATTCACAACACTTTATGTGTTTGATCCATCTTACCAAGTTTTGAAGTTGCTCTCTTATATTCATGATAACCAATTAGCGCTTGGTTATGAGGTTCTTGTTCTTTGGAATGAAGAAGGTAGTTATTCTTTTCCTACGAGTAATTTTACAAGCAGCAGCAGATAAAATGGGCTGATGTTTCACTAATCATCAACCAACCATTGTGCAGGAACAGATAACAGTTTTAAGAGTTGATGAATCTAATAAATTGTTATTTGGGTGGAAGAACGACACGGACAAGAAGAAGGAACCACTCTGCTTTTATAACGTTACGACCGGAATATTGTAGAGAATAGGACTAAAGATTTGAAGTGGATGCACTATCCAAGAGTTTTCGGCATGCCAGAAGGTAATGAAGAAATAACATGGTTAAGTAACTGGAGATTTGGAGATATGCTACAAAATGGAGATGAAATTTCTATTATAGTGTGTTTGAATGGCTTGAAGGTAAAGGAACTTGGCATCGACATTTTCTGTGACGAGCAAGAGGTGAGTGACCTGTCAAACTGCAAAGTTGCAAGCCCAGTTCCCTTGTTTTCGAATGATAACGTTCCTGGAGATGTATCACAACGTGGTAGAGTTTTTAAAATAGGGAGGTGATAGATATGGTAAGATATTTGACATGACAGAAACCAATGGCATGTCGAAATTGCTTGTTATTGAGACTGTATATATATATATATATGTTGTTTCAACCTCTTATTATGTCTCTTGCATTCAATAAAGGAAGGTAGATGAGTCAATCTGTGGACATATTCTGCTAGCAATCGATACTGCAAATATTGAAGACTCTATTCACTGACGAGGTAAGCCTACATAATTAGACGTACTTCACTGCTATATATACTATTATTGCTTATATTTTTAAAATATTGTGA
Source organism: Solanum appendiculatum (assembly GCA_018342035.1). Classification (NCBI taxonomy): domain Eukaryota; kingdom Viridiplantae; phylum Streptophyta; class Magnoliopsida; order Solanales; family Solanaceae; genus Solanum; species Solanum appendiculatum. The sequence continues at coordinate 712,912 of JAGDQO010000431.1, read as the reverse complement.
ATCTTACCACTCATTAATAATTTTCTGTTATATATTGATGAAGACACACTTAGATACATGTATTTTTGCTATCAGATACACTAAAATAGAGAGAGAGAGGCGAGCGAGATTTGTTATGTATCACATATACAATGTGAATCCATTTGGATACAATGTATGTAGAACAAATTATACCTAATTTGATCCATGTATCCTGCATTACAATCCACTTTGATTCTCATTAAATTCTCCATAGTTGTTGTGTTTGTTAGCCTTCACAAAACTGAAATTTTTATCTTAGTGAAACAAATTGTGGAAATACGTTTAGTATTTATAGGATTATATATTATAGAAGAAATCTAGCCAAAACAAGTTATAATTAGGATTGTTTGGACTCTTATATGCTAACTGTTGTAGATTATATTATTATACTAATAAATTACATTAAAACTTTAGTAATTTACAATGAGATAAATCTAATATAGCAAAATAAATTTTATTGTTTAGGTCAGGTAAATATGAATCCAACAAATAAATAAGATTAAAGAAATATGACTTGCATAATTTCAGTTATTATGCAAGTTTAACATCATGTCACTTGTGAGATGTTAAATTATCAATTAAAATGAGTAGGAATACGTAAAGTATTAGAGCAGCATATCCACGTTTTAAAAGATAAATTATATATTCATTTCAGATTATGTGATTAAAATTTGTGTTTTTCTATATAATAAAAAAACTAAAATACAAAGAGAAAATGTTAATTCTATTTAGCAGGAAAATAATTTAACATAATATGAAAGTCAATTTCAAATAAAATTCGACAATTATAGTAAATGTTATTTTTGATGATGGTTATTATAAAAGAGGTGTGATTGTTCATTGAATATACTTACTCTCAATTATTACTCCTATATATAATTTAAATAGCAATGAAAAGCTTTTTATAAATATGAATGGTGTTAGTTAAAAAATAACTAACTTTCTTCTCGCGTGCTAATTCCAAAGCTATTATTATACATTATGGTAAGTTGGAAATTATCAATCAATAACCATATTAATTATCAATTTTTTAAGACTAAATATGTTTTGAATAAGACTGTTTATTTGAAGACCATAAAGTCATATTTTCTAACCTTCAATTGTAAAAAAATAATTGGACAATGCAATTAGAGTTTTAATATGAGAATTGTAAAATAAACTTGTGCGTATATATTTATTTATTTATTTTATTAAAATGTCCCTCGTTGGTAGGGGCGTTATATATCTTCTCAAGTACCAGAGGGAAGCTTGACCTTTCCTCAAAATAATAAATTATCCTTTGCAAAAGAATTAAAGGTTAGGAGATCAAATATCTACATTTAAGAACAAGTAAATTAACTAACAAAAAAGTTTCACGCCCCGAGTCTACACCCTAGACGTGGCCGACACTTGAGAACCATTGTCGATCCCCAAGCGAACCCTTGGCCTGGCTGACTACTCAGCGTAAGACTTAACTCGAGCCTTTAAGGCTCCTAACATAGAAAAAGTAAACTCACAAACTTAACTGAATGATTAAAGATATTTAAAAGCTGAAAAAAATACTCAAATCTCAAGTTTTAGGAAAACATTTGTCCACCCTCAATGCATAAAATGTCAGTATAGGCATAGGAGACTCCATCAACTCTAGACCTGTCTATGAAGCCTCTAACTAACTCAGACGGGTGTCGGGACAGACCCCACAACACCTCAACAAAATAAAATACTGAAATGGAAAGAATGTGCGGATCCTCCGGAAGTAATAGCACCAAAGCTGCTATCTGGAGTGCAAACGGTATCAGTGGAGCGCCTGTTGATGACCCTGAACACCTGTATCTGCATCATGTAACGATGCAGGTCGAATAACATCAATACATTGAATGCACTGGTTTGTAAAACAACTGAGTAAAACAATAACAGAAAAGATAAGGCTCATGGAATACTCACCTCAACTCAACTCAATGCATAAGTAATACTCAAAAGTAACTCAATGTAAAGCCTTTTAAAATACAAAAGAAATCTCAAGAATATGCATAGAATATCATAAAGTAAGTATTTACTCATATTTGGGAGATTCTCTAACCGACAACCATCACTCTGAGCTAAATGATGATACATCGTCTCGCCCATGCTGCTAGAACTGTCATATACCTTGACGAAGTATAAGACATCCTCAGCTAAGTGGATCCACTAAGCTCTACCCGAAGGCATAAGGAAATCATCTAAAAATATGACTCCTTTACCCATGTTGGCATACATGGTTTATGGGGAGTTGAGTTGTCTGAACTCATCCCCATATCGGTGCTCAATACTACTCCCAATAATTATACTCATGCTCAAGTAAGTAAAAATTATAACTCTTCCTCTGTTTTTGAGATAATTACTCAAAAGGTACTCTTTAATAAATAGTGCCTCGAATTCTCTTCTCAATTGTTTCTCAACTCAAAATCCTTTCTTACTCAAAATGATAGTTTTTGGAAATCAAAGTTTCATTTAACAAGTTACTTAAACAGCCTCTTTAACTCTACTCACAACTCCCCTCTATCTCTCTCAAAAGCAAGATCATTTTAAATTAAAGTCCCAGTTCAAGAAATTCTCAAAATATTCAGTAAATGCTCAATTTATAGAGTTCTTTGCAAAAAATTAAATATGGACAGCCAACTCAATAATTAGGGTTCATACCGGAATCTAAGCATGAACTATAGCAAGATAACTACTCAAGAACATGGATACAATACTCAAGAATTAACTGGAATTCGGTAACAATAGGCAGAAAACTCGAATATTTCTCAAGAACATGGGATGAAACACTAGATTTCATAATTCTAAATTTTGAATGTAAATTGGCGTGTGAACGTACTAGCGCAACACTGAGGGAAGCCTTACATACCTGGAAGATCAAGGATCTTGACGAATCTTGAAGAATTTGGATGAATTCTTGAAACCCTAGCCTCTTCTCCTCTTGACTCTCCTCTCAAGTTTCTCTAAGTGTAATGAATGTGTTTAGACTGTTTTCAGTAGTTTTAGGCCGAAAATAATAGGAAAAAGTCGGGATTTGGGTTTAGAAGGGAGGGGAAAGGTCTAAAATACCCTTAATGAAAACTGTCGGCGCTACCTACGGTGGTGACCTACGGTCTGTCCTGTTCCTCCGTCATTTGATTCAGAGAGTTTGCCACTTTGGCCTTTCAACTGACGATGTCCATGTACGGCCCGTCATCCGATCTACGGTCCATACATGGCCACCGTAGATCAGGCTCTGAGAACTGAAATTCGACTAAGTCTGGAGGGCAACCTACGGGTCCTATCTACGGTCCGTAGATCAGGCTACGACCCATACCTTTGGTCCATAGAATCAACTCCTGAAACTTGACATTCTCCAACCTCAACCTAGTTTCTACGGTTGCCTTCCTACGGTCCATAGAACCACCTACGGTCCGTAGGTCGATCCCGTAGAACCAGTACTGCAGCAGTTTCTGCATTTTCTCCAACCCCAAGTTATGGGGTGTTACAAAAAGTTTGTCTTGTCGTAACTGAGTTTAGTGGATTGCAGTTGGCTTTAGTCCAGTTGATAAGAGTCCTTTGCACCATTAGGCAAATACTGAATAGAGATGAACACTTGGCTATTATGACTAAAGATAGAAGAGAAAAATAAAAAGTACTCAATCACATAGTTTGACGTACATATGCAATAATGCACGTACGCTAAATCTAGTATAGTTCAATTATTTCAATGTGACGCATGTATACTTTGAAATTAATTCAGCTCATGAGTACGTAAATAAAAGAAGTTTATTTTGAATAATGAAAATCATACCAAGGTGATCACAACTATCCATTTTTTCTTTTCTTGGAAAAGTTGGTAAAAATATAAAGAAAAAAAGAAGAAGTTTTTCATGGTAATAATCTTTTTGTTTCCTCAAGAGTCATTTTCAAAGACTTTCAAATGGCAGGGAGGATGAATTAACTGGTGTAAGTCCTACTGAAATAGTTAAGTCTTGGTAGTTGTTGTAGAAACATTCACGATTATAAAGTTTTGAAAAATTCACCATTCGATGACTTGCTAATTTTAGCTACAATCAAATTTCTATTCAAGGCAATTGAATTCTTAATTTCCTCTTTGAAGTTTTAGCAATGTGATGCACCCATATTCCAACTCACATCTTAAAAAATTACATCATATTTATATATATATGTTCAATTTTTTTTAAATGTATACATAGCTACGTTATTACATACAATAACAATATTGATTTAATTAATTATATTTTTAATTTATTTAGTAAAAAATCCTAATCTGTCATTAAGGTGTGATCGTGTGTATATTCGAAGCCGCCTCCTGGCCTACCAAAGTCAAAGTAACAATACAATATGATTGAATATTAAAACATTAGCAGGTGAAGAAGATCTACGAGGAAGACTTGTATTGCTTTAATATATTCCCTCCGTTTAAAAGAAAAATGATCTATTTTTTTATTCTATTTTTAAAAAATGACTTTTTTTTTACAACACTTTAATTTTAGCTTTCCATGTGGCATGCTTAAAATCACAAGATTCAGCTTTCCACGTGGCATACTTAAAGCCACAAAATCAAAGACCATTTTTGATACATTTAACATAACTTTAGTTTAGGACCACAAGATTGAAAAATCTTTTTTATTTTCTTAAATTTCATATCAAGTCAAACTAGGTCATTCTTTTTTAAACTAAATGAGTAATTTGTTTTCTATTACTATAATACTTACTCTTAAACTACATGCTCTGACAAGTAGGGAAATTATATATGTTCTAGATCATGCAAAATAAACAAATTTTATATTTTTCAATTTATGTGGCACAAATGAAATTTTGAGATTAAGAAACTTCTAAACTTTAATCAATTCGGATATAGAAAACTATGTAAAAAGTACTACTCATTACAATAATTAATAATTTAAATATCTAAAAGGCATGTAAAGAAATTCCAATCACAAAAAAACTTGATTGACTCTTAAAATTTCAAACATGTCACATAAGTTGAAACGAAAGAAATATTATTCATGAGGTCAATTAAGATACATATGTCTATACAGTTAACTTTTTCTATAACAGAGTTGTTTATTCATATATTTTTAAATAGCTGTAATAAGATATTATTATAAAAATATATATGATTTATAACATAATATGAAAGTGGTCATTACAGTAAAATGTTATTATCGATGATGGTTGTTACATGTTACAGAGTGGTGTTACTACATATTCTCAATTATTACTCCTTTTTAAAATTACAATGACAAGCTTGTAAATATTAATGATGTTTTGTAGTTCAAAAATAAGAAATTTTCAAGTTTTCATGTAATTTTAATCATATCGATATGAGTGAACTTTCCTCTCGCATGCAAATTTTCAACATAGTCATCAGTACTTAATAAATTTTAAATTTAATACAATAGTTTAATAAAAATCAATGCAGTTGTTGATCAGATAATTCTAAAACTTAACAACGAAATAAGATTTAATTAGTTTCTGATATGTCGAAAACATGAAGATTTAGACTAAATCAACATATTATTTATTCGCCTGTCCAATATTATGCTTCTCAGATTCGGATCTAGATAATAGTATATGGATTCCTCATAATCCAATAATATTTAAACTCTGTATTAATATTAAAAAAAATTCATTAAATACTTATAAATATGTGATTGTAAATTCAGTTATATATTATTGTTTATTAACTTGATATTATTGAGAAATTCATAAAGTTCAGATATTGAATAATCCACCTCGATACTTCTTTGTGTACGTCGAGTATAGGTCACTATTGAAGGAAATAAAATTACCCAAGGTAATAATATATGCACAAGTGAAAGACCCAACACAATGATTTTGTAAGAGGCTTTTATTCAATAACTCAATGACTCTTGTATTTTTGTACAATGAATGTATCTCTCACTACATTGAAAATATGTAATAAGGCACCCCTATTTATAGGACTAACAATCAAAGTAAACTAGGACTAGGAAACTATAAAACTAACAAATCATAATTAAACAATAAATAAGTAAATACCATAAATAACAAATCCTAAACTAGTAAGGAATCCTAAACTACTTAGGAATCCTACTCTTGGTTTATTTCCTACATAGCCTCCCTTAAACCAAGATCCTCAAATGTGATCATGCCCGCATCTTCTTCAACTTTATGAATAACTCTATTTTTAATGGCTTTGTGAAAATATCAGCAACTTGTTCTTCAGTCTTGCAATATTCAACCACTATCTCTTTATCTTGGACCAAATCACGAATGAAGTGCCATTTGATGTCGATGTGTTTGCTACGGCCATGAAAAACAGGATTCTTTGTTAACGCAATTGCAGACTTGCTATCACAAAATATTTTTGTAGGACTATCTTGCTTGTGTTGAAGAAATCCATGCATCCTTCTCAACCATAATGCTTGTGTAGCACTACTTGTTGCGGCCATGTACTCTGCTTCAGCAGTTGATAAAGCAACAACTTGTTGTTTCTTTGAAGACCAAGAAAATACACCAGATCCCAAATAAAATGCATAGCCTGAAGTACTTTTTCTTTGCATCATATTTCCAGCCCAATCACTATCAGTAAATCCAACAAGATTACTATCATTAGTCTTTGAATAAAATATACCATCAGAGTGTGTACCTTGAATATATCTCAAAATTCTCTTGGCAGCTTGCAAGTGAGATTGACGCGGAAACTCCATAAATCTGCTAATTAATCCAACTCCATAAGTAATATCAGGCCTTGTAGAAGTCAAGTATCTTAGACTCCCTACCAATTTCCTAAAATATGTAGCATCAACAAAATCACCAGTTCCATCTTTAGTCAACTTCAATTTCTCTTCAATAGGAGTCAAGATTGGTTTAGCTTTGTCCATATTAAATCTTTTCAAAATATCACTCGCATATTTTTTCTGAGAGATAAAGATTCCATCTTTCAATTGAGTAACTTCAATGCCAAGAAAATAAGACATGAATCCCAAATCAGTCATCTCAAATTGGCTAATCATAGCCTCCCTAAACTCATAAATTAGTTTAGGATTATTGCCAGTAAATATTAAATCATCCACGTATAAGCATACAATGAGAATGTCTCCATCAGTATTGAATTTTATGTATAATGTATGCTCATAAGGACATCTATGAAAATCATGTCCAATAAAATAAGAATCAATGCGAGTATACCAAGCTCTAGGAGCTTGTTTCAACCCATATAACGCTTTCTTCAACTTGTAAACTTTATTTTCTTGACCTTTTTTAATATATCTCATAGGCTGCTCAACATATACTTCTTCTTCAAGAACACCATTCAAGAGAGCAGATTTAACATCCATTTGATGAATTTTCCAGCAATTATTTGCAGCAAGAGAGATAATCATTCGAATAGTATCAAGTCTAGCAACAGGTGCAAATACCTCAAAATAATCAATACCTGCCTTTTGCTTGTATCCTTTAACAACTAATCTTGCCTTAAAGCGATCTACTTCTCCAGATGGTTTGTATTTGGTTTTGTTTACCCACTTGACTCCAATTGGTTGTTTTGAAGGCGGCAAATCTGTCAACTCCCAAGTGCTATTTTTCTCAATAGCATGAATTTCTTCATCCAATGATCTCTTTGGCAACTTCCTCAAAAGTAATTGGATCACAATCTGCAAATAGTGCAAAGTTCACAATATCATCGTTGGATAAATTTTTATTATTGTCAACAACATAATCTTGCAGACGAGCTGGTAGTTGGCGATTTCTTTGTGGACGAATCGATGTTTCCGTTTGAACAGGATAAGCTATTTGTTGGGTCTTTCACTTGTGCATATATTATTACCTTGGGTAATTTTATTTCCTTCAAATTGGTATCAGAGCTTGTGTGAGATCTTTATAAAAGCTTGTGTGTGATCCTTATATAAATCTTGTGTGAGATTCAACATATAAAAAAAAACATGAGTAGTCAATATATAGCCACTTGTCCTATTTTTGTGTTTGATGGAAAAAATAATTTTGAGAGTTGGTATCACCAGATGCAGAATTTTTTCAAAGTTGTTGAACTATGGCCCATTATTGATAAAGGATATGAGGAAGTCCCAGAGGGCACAACATTGACTGGTGAAACTGCAAAACAATTGGAGAAAAATAGACAATTGGATGTTAAGGCACGTTTTTATCTTGATAGCAAGGTTGAATTGCATGTATATAATAAAATTTTACATGCTAAGTCAGCAAAGGAGGCTTGGACAATTCTGGTGAATTCACATCGAGGTTCAGTAAATGTTAGAAGAGTCAAATTGCAAGAGCTTAGAAGACAATACGAGTTAACTCAAATGCACTCAACTGAGTCTGTCAAAGATTTTTTGACAAGGGTTACTAATATTGTCAACGATATGAGAACTAATGGAGAAAACTTAGATCAAGTTAAAATCGTTGAAAAAGTATTGCGATCATTGAATACAAAATTTCACACCAAAAAGACGATTCTTGAGGCCACCAAAGATCTTAGCACTTTGACACTTGATGATTTAGAAGGGGAATTGATGACATATGAGATGTCCTTGAATCAACAAACGACAGAAAAACTTGATGAAGTGTTGCAAGCAAAGGTGAATCAACCTAATCCAAAAGAAGAGATATCAAACTAGGCTGAGACAAATCAAAGAGGTCAAAATTTCAGAGGTAGAGGACAAGGAAACAGAGGTAATTTTCGAGGTCGTGGCAAAGGTAATTATTCTTACCAACAGAGAAATAATAATAATTTTAGGTATGAACAACAAAATAAACAAAATTTTCAGAGACATGACAAATCAAAAATTCAGTGTCATAATTGTGGAAAATTTGGACACTATCAAGAGATTGTTGGTTTAAAAAATCTGAAAATAAAGAAGTACATGCAAAATTGGCTGAAAATTATGGAGATAAACAAGAGACTTTATTATTTTCTAGCTCAGAAATAGAAGAAAATAAAGGGAATGAATGGTTTATAGATTCTGGTTGTAGCAATCATATGCCTGGGGATAAGGAATTATTTGTTGATCTAGATGAATCATTTAGAGCTACCGTAAGACTCGGTAATAACTCTAAAGTGCCTGCTGTTGGAAAAGGAAAAATTCCAATTACTTCAAAAAATAACTCTTCTCACTTTGTATCTGATGTTTATTATGTTCCAAGTCTTCATCATAATTTGTTGAGCTTAGGACAACTGACAGAAAAAGGATATGATTTGCGATTTAAGTATGGAATTGGCACTATTAGCGATGATAAATTAGGATTAATTGCAACGGTAAAAATGAATCAAAGTCGTTTGTGGCCTCTTTATCTTAACCGTGGAGATTTACCTTGCTTTAGTTCTGTGAACTCTAATGATACTTGGTTGTGGCATCTACGCTTTGGGCATCTGAATTTTGGGAGCTTGAAATATCTTGCAAGAAATAAAATAGTTGATGGTTTGCCTTCTGTTGATTTTCCTGATACAAAGTGTGAGTCTTGCATTTTGGGAAAGAAGTATAGAGAAACTTTTCAAAAAGGCAAAGCTTGGAGGGCTAATGCACCATTGGCGCTAATCCACTCAGACTTATGTTCGGTTGAAGTTCCTTCCAATGGAGGTAGTAAATACTTTACTTCTTTTATTGATGATTTTAGTCGAAAAACTTGGGTATATTTTCTGAAAAATAAATCTGATGCATGTGAAGTCTTTAAAATCTTTAAAGTTTATGTAGAAAGGCCAAGTGGATATTTTGTTAAGACATTAAGAACTGATAGGGGCACTGAGTTTCTTGTTTGTGATGACTATTTGAAGAAGTTTGGCATTAAACATCAATTGACTGCTAGATATACTCCTCAACAAAATGGCGTAGCTGAAAGAAAAAATAGAATAGTGATGGATATGGTGAGATCAATGATGCATTCCAAAAATACTCCCAAAGAATTCTGGGCAGAAGCTGTCTCTTGTGCAATTTATGTTATAAACAGGTGTCCAACTCGATCCAATTTTGGAAAAACGCCACAAGAAGTTTGGACTGGTAAGAAACCAAATATCTCTCATCTAAAAGTATTTGGTTGTCTTGCTTATGCTCATGTTCCTGATGTTTTGAGAAAGAAATTAGATGATAAGGCAGAAAAGTGTATTTTTATTGGTTATAGTCATGAGACAAAGGGTTACAAGTTATTTAATCCAAATACAGGAAAAGTAATTATTAGTAGAGATGTAACTTTTGAAGAACAGAATAGTTGGGAATGGTCAAAGAAAAATCCTGAGTTGCCTATCTCTGATCCCAATTTGAAGGAAATAAAATTACCCAAGGTAATAATATATGCACAAGTGAAAGACCCAACACAATGATTTTGTAAGATGTTTTTATTCAATAACTCAATGACTCCTGTATTTTTGTACAATGAATGTATCTCTCACTACATTGAAAATATGTAATAAGGCACCCCTATTTATAGGACTAACAATCAAAGTAAACTAGGACTAGAAAACTATAAAACTAACAAATCCTAATTAAACAATAAATAAGTAAATACCATAAATAACAAATCCTAAACTAGTAAGGAATCCTACTCTTGGTTTATTTCCTACAACTATCTTTAATTTTCCTCTTCTTCTTTTTTCCTTGGCAAGTTAGTACGTTACTGTCAAATTATGTTCTAGATCATGCAAAGAAATTTTTTTTATATTATTGAGGCCAGTTTGATACATATATGTCAATATAGTCAATTATCACTATAATAGAGTCATTTATCCAGATATTTTTTTGATTCCGTGCTAAAAAAATATTATATTATAGAAAATATATAATCTAACATAATATAAAAATCGATTTTAAATAAAGTATTGTTGTGTAAAATGTGGTAGAGAGATATAACAGTATAATAGTTATTCTCAATTGTACAATAGTTTAATATATATGTACCAATGAAGATTTTAGAGTAATAATTAAATATTTGCATGTCCAATACAATGCTTACGTCTAGTAGGTTACGATTTTTTTCTTTTTTTCCCCTCTTGGCAAGTTAGTGTTTTACATCAAATCTTAATTTCTCAACGTAGGTAAATAAGATTTGGTCTTTGTAGTTGTTGAAGGAAGCTTCAATTAATATTCAAGTTTTTAGAAAAAAATTACCATTATATTGAGGACTTGGTAATTCAAAAGCCTAATATACTATATTTGTTTAGGGGAAATTGACGACCAATTCAAACAAACAAATAATTATCTATAAATAGGAGGCATTTTCTTATTATGTTTGTCAAAATATCAACTAAACAAAACATCATTTCATAAGTAGCAATGGCTTTCAAGTCATTAGTATTAACCATTGCCATAATGGCTGTTTTATCTTCAATGAGCTTTGCATCTGATCCTAGCCCTCTTCAGGATTTCTGTGTTGCTGTTGATGACTCCAAGAATGCTGGTAAATTACCAAATTACAAATATTATCTTTACTATTTTTATAAGTTTTTAGATTTTTTTATCCTTTTTGTTAATTTTTATCTAGTTAACACTTCTTCTTTTTTGCAGTTTTTGTGAATGGAAAATTTTGCAAAGATCCAAAGCTTGTTGTGGCGGAGGATTTCTTTAAATCAGGTTTGAACATGCCTGGAAATACTTCAAACCCACTTGGATCTGCTGTGACTCAAGTGAACGTCTTCAACTTAGCTGGACTGAACACTCTGGGAATTTCTTTAGCTCGTATTGACTATGCACCATATGGTCTCAACCCACCACATACGCATCCTAGAGGAACCGAGGTTCTTGCTGTCCTTGAAGGAACACTCTATGTTGGCTTTGTCCTTTCGAACCCTGGTCCAAATATGAAGAACAAACTTTTTACAAAGATTCTACATCCTGGAGATGTGTTCGTTTTTCCCGTAGGTCTCATTCATTTTCAATTTAACGTGGGAAAGACTCAGGCTATTGCATTTGCTGGACTCAGTAGTCAAAATGCAGGAGTCATTACTATTGCAAATGCAGTATTTGGATCAGATCCACCCATCAATGACGATGTCCTCGCCAAAGCATTCCAAATTGAGAACAAAGTTGTGGATTATCTCCAATCACAATTCTGGTGGGATAACAACTAAAATGTTATTTCAAAAAATTTATGATCTACAAATAATTATGATTTTGTGGACTTCTTGTGTCACAAAATTACTAAATAAGTATTGATCATGTCGACTGGTTTAATTTCCTCTCCATTTTAGTGTGTGTGATGTATTGGATGAGGATATATGTTATGTGTGGTTTGTTATATGGAATAAAAATAAGTTTATTGTTTGTGATAATACTTCATCCCTGTTCCCTCGTTTTGGAACAAAGTACAAGCCAAAAAAAAAAAACACAACGCAGTATTAGTGCTTTCTTTTATTACTAAAAAAAAAAAGAACTAAAAATAACAATAATAATAATATTAATATATACATGAGCAACAGAAGTGGGATACATAGTAGAATTAATTAATAATTGAATAAGATTGTCTGGATAAGTTTATAAGGAGAGTACTATTATATTGATGGATGTTGTTGTTGTTGTTGTAAATAAGAAGTAGTTAATAGAGAGAAAACTATTTAAATAAATAAGCACGTCAACGGTGAAAAACTGAATCGGTTTTTTTTTTAAAAAAAAATGATAAAACATAGATTGGGTCAATAAACAAACAAGTTATTAGTTTGTCTAAGTACGATCATCTGAATTGAGATACATTGAATTAAGATGGATTAAATAAAAAGATATAGAGTCTGTTTGGTATTGCTGCTAAAAATTGATTATTTCTAAAATTATTTTTTTAAAAGACTTTTTAAAAAGTGCTTTTGTTATTGCCAATCTTTTATAAAAAATATTTTTGAGAGTCAAATTACAAGAAAGAGTAAGTTTCAATGTACTTTTAATATTAAGATTATTTTATAGAGAGAAACTATTTTAAATATCTATTATAAATTTTTTAATTAAAATGTACATATTCAAAAATTCAATCAATACTATACCTACAAACATAAATAAATTAATTAAATATTAATATAATATTAATATGACGATTTAAATATAGTTAAAAATATTAAGGAAGATAAATTTAAAAATCATTTCACAAATTAAATCACTATATATGAAAAATTCGGCACAAAAATAAATAAAGTCCTTCACATTTTTAATCCTACAAAAATATTGTTGTTACCTTTATTTCTAATTCTGTAAAATAAAACGTAAAATAATATATAAAATATAAAATAATAATATATAAATATAAAATAAAATAAAAAAATTAATTATATAAAAATAAAATTCTTAAATGAAACATAACCAAATTTATGAGATATGCTAATTAATTAATAAGATATATATTGGTAAATATGTATATATGAAAGAGTTTTTTTGCTTCTGCATCTGTTTTTTTTTTTTAAGAAGTAGAAATTTTTAGTCTTTTCTCAACTACTGTATTTAAAAGCAATTTTAAGGATTTGTCAAATACTTAATTTTTTAAATAGAGAGTTTTTTTTCTTAAAGAAACACTTTTGACCTCCCAGTTATACATGTCAAACAAGCCCATAGTCCGTTCAATTCTTTTCAAGTTCTAATTTTTTTCTTTATCTTCTTAATATTTTATTGATACTTAACAAAAATTAATAAAAATATATTTTTTATTTTATGTTATATATATAATATATCAAAATAATTAAAATTTCAAATATATTTTGATAAAGATTTTTCATAAATCAATTTAGATGATATATTTAATCAAAATTAGATAAATTTTAAATGTGTTGAATTGAATAAATTGAATTATTAAATATGTGCGTCATTAACCTTCTTAAATTTGAGATAAATATGACATTTAACTTGCTCTCATTTCACATTTTTGCCCTTAAAATTTGGGTGTGCACAAGAAGACACTTAAACTTGTATAAAATTGAACAAATAGATACACACGTCCTATGTGGCATCCTACGTGTATTATACCACATAGGATTCATGAGTGTACTTGTTCAACTTTATACAAGTTTAAATGTCTACTTGTACACACCCAAAATTGGAGGGCGTAATATATAAAACGAGGCCAACTTGTTCATTTAAAACTGCATTATTAATATTAATAGATGTATTATCTGGTGCATTTACTTCACTATATTTTGAATCTTACGTCATTAATGTGTAATGGTGTTTATTATTAGAAAGCCGCCTCATGGCCCACCAGAGTCAAAGTAACAAATACAGTATTGACTGAGTAATTGAATTCTAAAACATTAGCAGGTGAAGAAGATCTAGTACGAGAAAGACTTGTATATTTTATTTTCCATTATTATAGTACTACTCTTAAACTGCATGCTCTGACAAGTAGGGAAATTATGTTCTACATCATGCAAACAAACAAATTTTATATTATTGAGGCCAAATACAAACATGCATATATGTTTATATACCATTAATCATCTCTATAATAGCATCGAGTTGTGCAAATATTCTTTGGCATCTATAACAAATTGCTATATATAAAGAGCATATAACATAATATAATATGAAAGTCAATTTCAAATAAAACTTGACAATTATAATAAATGTTATTTTTGATGATGGTTATTATAAAAGAGGTGTGATTGTTCATTGTATATAGTTATTCTCAATTATTACTCCTATATATAATTTAAATAGCAATGACATCTTTTTATAAATATGAATGGTGTTAGTTAAAAAATAACTAACTTTCCTCTCGCGTGCTAATTCCAACGTAGACATCAGTATTTAAATCCAACGTAACATATACACATTATTTATTAAAATGATCTGTAACGAAAATAGATTAATTATCGCTAAATATATTTTTAGAAACAATTAACACTATTTATAAACATGTCTAAAGCTTATAGCGATGTTGGATACAATGACAATTAACTAAATGCATGTAAAAGCTTTAACACTCTTTATTTATGGGCATATTTGTTACCGCTAAAAACTATTTTTATCGCAATGAACATTGTAAAAGGTGAAGTGTTTCCAGCAGAACAATGGGAAAGTTCCGGCGGCCATTGCCAGTTCCTGTTCCTGGCGATCATGTCATGACTAAGACATTACAAGTTGGTACTAAGTGGAAAAAATTAAGTCATCAAGGCTGGCACCTAAGAAATAGGCTGTTTCATTAATGTTGTTACACCCTATTATTATTATTTTTTCCATTTGGTATTCGATGTTTGCATTAGAGTCTGATTAATTTGGAGGAAATCTGATTAATGATTTACCAGATAGTATCAAAAATCTGACGCGGCTGAAAACTCTTAACATTGCGTATTGTACATAGATCAAGTACCTCGAAGGGGTACCATCGAGTGTTACAGATGTAAATGCTGATGGATGTATATCATTGGAGAAAGTAGGTTCTTGTGCAAAAGGGCATCCAGTAGAAGGTTATTTAAATTGCATAAATCTTGTTGAAGTTGAAGGTGTGTTCAAGTTAGAGCCATTGGAAAATGTTGATGCTCAAATGCTTGCCAAAATGGGAATTTCAAATTTGGAACCTATGATGAAAAGTACTATGGTTTCTCTTGTATTTGGTCGTGCGTATGATGCTGAAAGAATTAGAAATGAATACCCAAGCTTTGTACAAGATGACATAACAAGTTTATTTTCACTATCACCTAAGAAGTTACCTCCACAGGTTTGTCTCTCCTACCCTCTTTTTAATAATCACTTTGTCTTAAACTCCGTGTTAAGTCAAAATCAGACAAACAAATTGAAACAAAGGGAACACTAAGTTACTTCCGTCTCAATTTGTGTGGCATTTTTGTTTCTCGAGAGTCAATTTGACCAATCTTTGAAGATAAATTGGATTAGATATATCAACTTAATAATTTAAAATTAAAATATGGAAATTCAAAGACTATATTATAGCTACTATAAGTTGCAATTCTTCTCACGAATCACGTCAATATGTTAGTCAAAGTTCATATAGTTTAAATCTAGATAAGCGAAAAGTGTCACATAAATGGAGACAAAAAAAAATAGTTGTAAATTAACATCATGATCAAACTACCCATATCCAAGTTGTGGATTGATCGTTTCAAAAGGCGAGTAGGTAACTCGTGAAAAACTTTAAAATAATTAGTACTTATGAGTTTTGTTTCAACACGTCCTCATCAAGTATGACGTTGTTAGCATTAATCGTTTTCATAGGTCAAAAGCATGAAAATTATTTTTCATTTATTTTGTCTGGCAATAAAATTAATTTAAACTCAGGACCTAATGTCTGCTCTATAATTTATCATATCAAAATAGTTATTCTATTAGAGAGAGCACATTACTAGTTTACAAACTCAGTCAGGTTGACTCCGCGCCTGAACTCCATTGGATTATTCATAATTGTACTATTATGTTTCAGATATTGTACCACCGTGGTGTTTTCTCTACATTTTTGCCTGGCGAAAGCGTACCCAATTGGTTCATCTACAAGTTTACAGATGCAGCAGAAGTCTATTGCACCCTACCAAAAAATCTCACTAGCCACAGAGCAATCAATGGATTGAGCATTTGCTTTGCATACAAATGTCCAGAACCATACACCAACGTTGGCTTGTACGACGGACCATCAATTTGGGTTAGAAATCAGACAAAAGATTTGAACTGGGCTCTTTATCCTGCTTGGTTTGGCCTTCCAGAAGATGATCAAAGTGGAATCATGTGGTTAAGTTACTGGAAAGTCGCGAATCTGTTTCAACAAGGAGATGTTATTGAATTTATGGGATCTCCACAATTTTCTGAATTGAAAGAACTTGGTGTTAAAATCTTCTACATGATGAACAAACAGAGAATTATGAGAGTACTAAAAGTAACGACCCATTTGAAGACATATTGAGGAACGACTTTAGTGATGAAGAACGTACATATTACATTTGCACTCGAACAATTCTTGTACAAATATTTAAGTAAAAATACCAAAAAACAAATCATCTATATATTTCTTTAAAATGTCATATATTTTAGGAGTCCTTTTACAATTACACAAGAAAAAAGAAATTCTATTGATATTAATTCTTAACTATAAATTTGGACTAGGGCTAAAATTTGTGCCGAGGGTTCCGTTTCTAGTGCCTAGAACAGGGACAAAAGTTTGAGGTAAGTCTTTATTGATCTTTGTTCCAATTTTTTTTTTAAAAAAAAAATCTATAGAAATTGTGGTTTTCTGAAATATTGTCCATGATGTAACTAGTTATGAAATCCAATCAGTTGAGCAAAATTGGTATATGGTTGATTTTAAACATTGAAAAGATAGATTTGTTTATTGTCTCTTTATTGTGTGTTCTAAGTATAGGATGATTGATCTCCTCTTATTTTTTGGTACGAATCTGTTTTTCTGGAAAATAATTCAGGTAGTTAAAATATCAAACTATATAAAAGTTGAAATCTTTTGTGTTATGTTATGCCTTGTTTAAATCAAAAAGCAGAAGAGAGAAGTGTAGCGTCAGTATACAATGACTACCGGAATTCCAATATTTCTGCCAAGTGAAATCATATGGGACATGCTGAGCTATTTGTCAGTCAAATCAGTGCTAAGATTTAAATGTATATACAAGAATTGGAATGTCATAACTCAAGATTTTCAATTTATATGCCTTCATTATAAACGTAGCCGTGGTTCTATTACCAAAAAGCCGCCACGGACAACAACAGATGAAGTTAAATTTAAACTCATAGACGGAGTCGGTTTACTACTGGAGTACTCTTGGACATTTCCCCAATACTTAAAATTGCAGTTACCGTGTAAGGAACCCTGAAATACAACATCAAATTCTTGAAATTCCGGATTCACAACACGTTATCGTGAATATGTCCCTTGTGTTTGATCCATCTTACCAAGTTTTGAAGTTGCTCTCTTATATTCATGATAACCAATTAGCGCTTGGTTATGAGGTTCTTGTTCTTTGGAATGAAGAAGGTAGTTATTCTTTTCCTACGAGTAATTTTACAAGCAGCAGCAGATAAAATGGGCTGATGTTTCACTAATCATCAACCTACCATTGTGCAGGAACAGATAACAGTTTTAAGAGTTGATGAATCTAATAAATTGTTATTTGGGTAGATGAACGACAAGGACAAGAAGAAGGAACCACTCTGCTTTTATAACATTACGACCGGAATATTGTAGAGAATAGGACTAAAGATTTGAAGTGGATGCACTATCCAAGAGTTTTCGGCATGCCAGAAGGTAATGAAGAAATAACATGGTTAAGTCACTGGAGATTTGGAGATATGCTACAAGATGGAGATGAAATTTCTATTATAGTGCGTTTGAATGGCTTGAAGGTAAAGGAACTTGGCATCGACATTTTCTGTGACGAGCAAGAGGTGAGTGAGCTGTCAAACTGCAAAGTTTCAAGCCCAGTTCCCTTGTTTTCGAATGATAACATTCCTGGAGATGTATCACAACGTGGTAGAGTTTTTAAAATAGGGAGGTGATAGATATGGTAAGATATTTGACATGACAGAAACCAATGGCATGTCGAATTGCTTGTTATTGAGACTGTATATATATGTTGTTTCAACCTCTTATTATGTCTCTTGCATTCAATAAAGGAAGGTAGATGAGTCAATCTGTATACATATTCTGCTAGCAATCGATACTGCAAATATTGAAGACTCTATTCACTGACGAGGTAAGACTACATAATTAGACGTACTTCACTGCTATATATACTATTATTGCTAATATTTTTAAAATATTGTGAATCTTACCACTCATTAATAATTTTCTGTTATATATTGATGAAAATACACTTAGATACATGTATTTTTGCTATCAGATACACTAAAATAGAGAGAGAGGCGAGCGAGATTTGTTATTTATCACATATATAATGTGAATCCATTTGGATACAATGTATGTAGAACAAATTATACCTAATTTGATCCATGTATCCCGAATTACAATCCACTTTGATTCTCATTAAATTCTCCATAGTTGTTGTGTTTGTTAGCCTTCACAAAACTGAAATTTTTATCTTAACGAAACGAATTCTGGAAATACCTTTAGTATTTATAGGATTATATATTATAGAAGAAATCTAGCCAAAACAAGTTATAATTAGGATTGTTTGGACTCTTATATGCTAACTGTTGTAGATTATATTATTATACTAATAAATTACATTAAAACTTTAGTAATTTACACTGAGATAAATCTAATATAGCAAAATAAATTTTATTGTTTAGGTCAGGTAAATATGAATCCAACAAATAAATAAGATTAAAGAAATATGACTTGCATAATTTCAGTTATTATGCAAGTTTAACATCGTGTCACTTGTGAGATGTTAAATTATCAATTAAAATGAGTAGGAATACGTAAAGTATTAGAGCAGCATATCCACGTTTTAAAAGATAAATTATATATTCATTTCAGATTATGTGATTAAAATTTGTGTTTTTCTATATAATAAAAAAACTAAAATACAAAGAGAAAATGTTAATTCTATTTAGCAGGAAAATAATTTGACATAATATGAAAGTCAATTTCAAATAAAATTCGACAATTATAGTAAATGTTATTTTTGATGATGGTTATTATAAAAGAGGTGATTGTTCATTGTATATAGTTACTCTCAATTATTACTCCTATATATAATTTAAATAGCAATGACAAGCTTTTTATAAATATGAATGGTGTTAGTTAAAAAATAACTAACTTTCTTCTCGCGTGCTAATTCCAAAGCTATTATTATACATTATGGTAAGTTGGAAATTATCAATAAATAACCATATTAATTATCAATTTCTTAAGACTAAATATGTTTTGAATAAGACTGTTTATTTGAAGACCATAAAGTCATATTTTCTAACCTTCAATTGTAAAAAAATAATTGGACAATGCAATTAGAGTTTTAATATGAGAATTGTAAAATAAACTTGTGCGTATATATTTATTTATTTATTTTATTAAAATGTCACTCGTTAGTAGGGGCGTTATATATCTTCTGAAGTATCAGAGGGAAGCTTGACTTTTCCTCAAAATAATAAATTATCCTTTGCAAAAGAATTAAAGATTAGGAGATCAAATATCTACATTTAAGAACAAGTAAATTAACTAACAAAAAAGTGTCACGCCCCGAGTCTACACCCTGGACGTGGCCGTCACTTGAGAACCATTGTTGATCCCCAAGCGAACCCCTTGGCCTGGCTCACTACTCAGCGGAAGACTTAACTCGAGCCTCCTAACATAGAAAAAGTAAACTCACAAACTCCTAACTTGGCCAAGGTATATCAAGCAACACCCCTTCGTCGGAAAATTACATTGTATATAAAGATCAAACTTTGGTTTAATAAATATATATAAAAGTGTTGACATCTCTTGACACAAGATAAATGTTAAGTCTAGTGGTTAAAGGGTTGCAAAAATTTTTTAAGATAAAAGTATTGTTTGGGTTCTCAACCATAGTTTTATTAATTACATTTGTTTGTAATACATCAAGTTGGATGTTAAGGTAAAAACTTTATTTATTAATACGAAGATTTAAGTTGTTTAATTCAAAATTCTAAAATATTTTTGATAAAAACAAGATAGTTTTTTTTTTGTATTTAATTTATTTTTTTTATGTTCTTTTTTAAGTGAAATTAAAATCATAAAATTCACTATTAAATTTTTTTGGGACCTCAAAATTTTAGTGTCCTGAAGCAAATGTTTTACTAGCCCTATTTATCGATATAAACACAAACTAATTATCAAGATCATTTGTAAATTTGCAAGTCCCTTTGTTATCATGAACCTAAGATACGATGTTACCAATTATATTCAATAAATACAAGGATTCAAGGTTGAGTAAACTAGAAAGAATGTCTTGTTCGATCAAGATACAAACTTTTCAAGGCTATACAAGCCGTTATTCCAAATACGTGTAGCGACTCCTCACGATATGGAGATTTTCAAGATTAGGTGCTATGATATATAAATTCTTTATTTCACGAGTAAGTTTCAATCGAACCTTCTTCAGATTGGCTGCACGAAAGTGATCATCCAAAAACATGTGAGAGTGATTCAACTTTATGCCATATGGGCAATTCAAGCTTCAATCCACATAAATCAACTTTTGTATAGTAACCTTGTGCTTCTGCCTATTTGCTAGAGTTTGATCCACAATTTTCGGTCTGATTCTTGGGGATTCCTTTCATAATAACAAAAATAATCGAAATTTATGTTATAGTAACTGTCTATAATTTATGTAAATCGATCAAAAAAAATAAACGATGAATCCGGATGGCTATCCAACAATAAACAATGTGTTAAGTGTTCATTTTCGTATGTTACTTGCCTTAAATCGGGAGAAGCATGTCCTGCTCAAAATTTTAGTTTAAACTGCTCATATGTTTTTCACGAGCATATTCCATCAAAGATAAATGCTACTTTCTCTGTCTCATAGTGGTTGATCACTTTCCTTTTTATACGCATATTAAAAAACTATAAATAAAATGATAATGTTGCTAACTCATCCCTTAAAAAAAAATTTGAAAATTTTACAAACAAACGTGAACACTTTCAAAAAGAATTAATTGCAAGGGTAGTAATATAGGGGGAAAAAATAATTAATGCTTTCTTGATTTAGTAAGGTAATCAACTACTTCCTCCGTTCACTTTTACTTGTTACAGTTTGACTTGGCACACCCACTAACAAAAAAATAATTAATGATATAGGTTTTACTAAACTATTCCCTATTAAATGATGTATTGAAAAATGATTTAGAAAATAAGTATTTAATGCTGAGGGTAAAACATAGAAAAAACTTATTGTCTTTTCTTGGTATGTCAAAAGTGACAACTAAAAATGAAAATTTATTTTAAAAATAAGTGACAAATAAAAATGAATGGAGGGAGTAATATGAGACAACTATATTTAGTAAGATGCTCAATTAATATGGGACGGAGGGAATAGTAAATAGTAATAATCAGACCAAAAGTGCTCAATTTTCGTAAATATAAAGGACCAAACTGCTCCAATACATATTGAAAGTACCATTTTCAGCCAACCTCAAAACATAAAGTACTAATTTTGTCATTTTAGCGGAAGTCCACGTAAAAGTATTCCCCTGTCCAATATTAGTTGATCACCTTACTAAATCAACAATTATTTTTTTTTAAAGTGTTCACACTTGTTTGTAAAAATTTCGAAAAAGATTTTTAAGGAGTGAAAAATAGAAAGTGATCCACTAATATGAAATATTTGCGCAATGTTTCATCCATGTTCAATGACTAAATTTGAATTAGCCATCAAAATCTACTCCCTCCATCCTTATTTACTTGTTAAAATGGACGGATGGATTATAATGGAGGGAAAGTCTTCCAGGCGACTTTGTATCCGGGGACTTCAATTATTTGGTGATCCCCTCAAATCTCACGAAGCTTAGTTTAATCTGCTATGGAGCAAGCTAAATTTTCTTATCATGTTTTCTTGAGTTTCAAAGCCCAAGACACTGGCAAGACTTTTACTGATCATCTCCATAGAAATTTGGAGCGAGCTGGGTTTCATGTGTTCAAATGTGAAGATGATGAAGAAGAGGAAATAGATTACTTAAAGCCAAAATTGAAAAAGGGAATAGAGCAATCGAGAATGTCAGTGATTGTATTGTCCTAAAACTACGCATCATCGGAGAGGTGTCTTTACGAACTTGTCGTGATTTTGGAGCAAAGGAGGAATTCTGGGCATATAGTCTTACCTGTCTTCTTTAACGTGGATCTTTCTTATGTAAGGAAGCAAAAGGGAAGTTTTGGGGAAGAAAATTTCAGGACTGTTACTGGTGAGAGTCGCAAGTTAAGAGATTGGAGAAATGCTCTCAAAGAAGTGGCAGATTTGGGAGGAATGCCCTTGCAAAATCAAGCTGATGGGTAACTTTTTCCCCTTTTCTTTTTCTGTTGTGAAAACTACCTTTTGTTTGCTACAATGTCCTTATTAAATTGTACTAACCCTGGTGTCCGAACCAACTTTGGATCAAGTCACGAATTCCACGAGGTACTTGCTACCTTCCACCAGCACCTGTACCGGATAACTTTGTTCATGAATGTTTGGACTACCTAGTATTTTTGCTTTCATTGGAATTGAACCTGAGGGTTGTCAACCTACTTCATTGACCAATAAGCCACACCCTTTGGTCCTTAGATTATTATATAGATTGAAGATCTGTAAGAGTTAGTATTCATATAGTTTTCCCCAATTTTCTGTATCACTAGAGCCTTTTCGATTCTATTATTAAGATGTTTCAAATTTGTATATGAAGGCTCTATCACATGCCTCACTCACCGTCAATTGTCTGGGATAGATATATGTCACGCCCCGAGCCTACACCCTGGACGTAGCTGGCACTTGAGAACCATTGTTGATCCCCAAGCGAAACCTTGGCCTGGCTTACTACTTAGCGGAAGACTTAACTTGAGCATATGGAAGCTCTTACCATGACATAATTAACTCATAAAACTTAACTTAGCTTACAAAGCCAATTAATATCTAAAAATACTTCACTGAATTTAGTAGAAACATCAGAAAAACTCAAATGCAAAGATACTATGAAATAGTCTGAGAGACCCATCAATTCTAGACATGTCTATGAAGCCTCTAAATAACTAAGACGGATGTCGGGACAGACTCCACGACACCTCAACAAAACTGAAATGAAAAGATATAGACGAATCCTCTGGGAGCGCTAGGAGGCTCACCAAAACTACTAACTAGGAAGTGCAAATGATCCTCAACGAACGCATGTTGATGGTCCTAAACACCTGTATCTGCATCCACAAAGATGCAGGTCGAATGACATAAGTACATGGAATGTACGAGCATGTAATATGGCTGAGTAAATAAATAACTGAAGTGAAAGTACAGAAGACAATTTAAGATATGATTAACTCAAGTGAATGCAAAGAGGTAAGGAACAAAACCATTAAAACTTTACAAATACACTTACTCAACTCTAAAGGCCTAAAACTCATAAGTATATAGAAAACACTTTAACTTTATCTTGAGCTCAAAACTGAATGTAAAGAATTAAATGAATAAAGTCAATTTAAAACTTCACAAGCTAACTCATTTCTGAAAAACTCAACTCCTCAAGTAATATGAAAATAATGTATAGTTTTACTCTGGGGAGTTTCTCTAACCTGCAACCATCATTATGAGCTATGTGATGATACAGCGTAACATCCACGCTGCCAGAACGGTCCTATACTTGCCAGGTATAAATCTCTCAAACTCACTAAGTGGATCCACTAAGTACTATATAGAAGGAAATCATCTTAAAAGTATGAATCCTTTACCCATGTTGGCTACGTGGTTTATGGAGGTTGTGAGTTGTTAAACTCTCCCCCATATCGGTGCTCAATACTACTCCCAAAATATTTTACTTTGCTCATCTCAAATGTTTAAAAACATTATCTTTTCTGGGTTAAGGTAATTACTCAACTAATCCTCTTAAAGAGGTAATTGTTTTCTAGAGTATCTCAGCACTCAATAACTTACTTTAGAAATCATTATTTCTATTCTTAAAATACTGTTATCCTGGGGAAAATACTTAGTTTCCCAAATGCTTCTCAAAACTTCTTTCTTTAAAACTCTTCTCAAATCTCTTCTTTAAGCTCTTCTCAAAACTCTTCTTTAAGAAATCAATTTAAAACAATTAATTAGTTTAAAAGACTTCTCATCAATAATTCAGAATTAACTCAATGGAATAGGGCTCATGCTGAAATAGGAACATGAACAATACCACAAAATATTCAACAATACGAATAGAGTTACTCAAGAATAGAACTAGATAACAATCAATGGACTATCTCAACTTTGCTAAAAATCAAAGAACAAAACCCTAGATTACTTTTGTAGGATTTTCTGACATATGTAGGGCGTGAGGGCGAGAAAACCCAACACTAAAAAGCCTTATATACCTGGAAGATCAAAAGATCTTGACGAATCTAGAAGAAATTGGATGGACGCTTGAAAACCCTATCTTTTCCCCTCTTGAATCTTTTGTCCGTAAGTCGACCTACTATCTGTCATGTTCCTCTGTCGTTTGATTCAGAAATTTCTCAACTTTGGCCTTCCAACGACGACACTCATGTACGGCCCGTCGTTTGACCTACGGTCCGTACATGGTCATCGTAGGTCAGGCCTCAGGACTGAAAATTTAACCAAGTATGGAGGGAAACCTACGAGACCCATCTACGGCCCGTCAACTGAACGACGGCCAGTCATGTTGCTCCGTAGGTCAATGTTCAGAAACTTTGAATTTCTGAAGGCTGACAGTAAGGGTGAGCATGGTATGGTATATACCGAATTACCATACCATATCGAAATTTTTAATACCATGATTTTGATATTAGGGTATTTGGTGTGGTATATGGTATACATTTTAATTTTTTTTGGTATTCGATACGTTATTTGATATTTAGAAATAACATACCGAAATACCGTAGTATATAGTTACATAAATAACATATATATATATTATTAAAATACTATCAAAGATGCAATTGCTCGGTCAAGTTTTTCAGTTAACAATTGTTCAAACTTCAAATAGATTGTCTAATGTCAGATACATGTCAAATTGAACAACTACTGTGGACATCAAATCATGTAACTAGATAGTCAAATAAGGATGCTAAAAGTATTTCACCATGTTGACGTACCATCCAGTCAGTAATTTACATCACAGTCAGGTAATTGATTCCACTTTCATCATGTTGGGCACATCAACATCACCACTTTATCCAAAAAAATCAGTAAGTTGTTCTGAGGTTTCCAGCATTTTGATTTTTTCGGTCTATTCCGTCTTATTCACTAGAAGGGTGGCAATCTTGGAGCATATGATCTATAAACACCAACTTGGAAGTGAGTGTTAGCATGTGCATAGATTTGTTATATACATCTAGGGTTTATTATGTAGCATTATAATATAGGGCATACTTAACGATTATCATAATTAGGATGTTCCACCCAAAATGGGAATGGACTAGGGTTATGAACTTATAATCTGATGATCGAGTCGATTCTAGATAATTGGGAAAATTTCCTTATTTCATGTAGCTTAAAGTCTGCTTTATCAAGATCTCCTTAATGTTGTTTAACATCAGTTCAATAAAAGTTAATTTTTTCTTCCTCAAGTTTCATCATAATGATCAGAAGACTTGTCAAAAAAAGAGAAAGCGATCAATAGCTAAAATGTTTTCGTAGAACTCGTGACTGGTGGCATCACTATGTTGTTGAAAGACTGGAGTTGTGGGCTAAATAAATCACTGGACAGTCGAAGTTGTGTCCTTCTAATGCCCCTTCATAGTTTTTTATTATGAAGCCTTTAGGACTTTGTCATCCCGAAGATGAATATTTTCATCTGTATGTATTTGAGTATTTGTCTTTTTCAATTCTCTGGAATACTTCTCTAAAACATATATCTGTTTATTATCACCATATTTTTCTGGCTCTTCACTTCAGATTTGATGGCATTCAAATTTAATCTGAACTTGCAGACATGAGGCAAAGTTCACTGAGAATATTGTTGAAGTGGTTGCAAACAAGCTACGTCCCAGAGACTTACACAGTGCTCCTTACCTCGTTGATATCAACTATCAGGCTGAAGATATTATCTCCTGGTTACAAGATAGATCAACTAATGTTGGGCTATATGTGATTTGTGGGATTGGTGGAATTGGGAAGACAACCATTGCCAAATTTGCCTATAACTCAAAAGCAACATCATTCGAAGGAAGCAGTTTTCTTGCAAACTTCAATGAAATTGCAAAACAATGTAATGGCTTAGTTCGTTTGCAGAAGCAAGTTCTGTATAATATTGTTGGGAGAAAGGAGAGGATATCGAATATTGATGAAGGAATTATGATAATTGAAGATGCCGTAGGCTATAAAAAAATTCTTCTTGTTCTTGATGATGTTGATGAAGCTGACCAGGTAGATACAATTTTAGGAATGAAAGATTGGCTTAATCCTGCTAGTAAAATCATTATAACAACGAGGCATGAGTCATTGCTAAAGCCTTCTGTACCTCACAAGGTGCTTAAATTAGAAACCTTGAATAAAATGGATTCCCTAAAGCTTTTTAGCTGGCATGCCTTTGGAGAAGATCATCCTTTGGAAGGTTTTCTTGAGCTGTCAAAAAGAGTGGTTCTTCTATGTGTAGGACTTCCTTTAGCTCTTCGTGTTTTAGGCTCAGCTCTATCGGGTAGAAGACCAGAAATATGGGGAAGTGCACTAGAAAAGCTGGAAACAATCCCTGACAGTCATGTCATTAAAAAACTTAAACTGAGTTTTGACACTCTTAAAGATGACCATGACAAAGATATATTCCTTCATATAGCTCATTTCTTTCTTGGGATGGACAGAGATGACTCTGTTAGAATACTGGATGGATGTGGTTTTCACACAATAATTGGGATGCAAAACCTCATTGATAGAAGTCTTTTGACAATTAGTGACTTAAATAAGTTGGAGATGCATCAGTTGCTTAGAGACTTGGGGAGAAATATCGTTCGTAGGGAATCACTAGATCCTGGAAAACGTAGTAGACTTTGGAATAACAAGGATTCTTTCAGAGTATTGAATGATAAGACGGCAAGGAACTAATTATTTGTGTTATGTCCTCCTTTTCCATCTTTATTGTGCCATACCCTCACAATTTATCTTTTTCTCTAAATTTCCTGTTAGGGCACTGAAAAGATTGAAGGGATCAGCCTTGACATGCCCATATTGATGGAAGATAAATCAGTCAAGCATTCAATAGACACTTCATCAAGTTAAAATGTGAACCTTATTGGATGCTACAAAGAATTTCCCAAGAGATTAAAATGGCTGTCTTGGCGTAAATGCCCTTTAAAATCCATTACTAGTGACCTTTCATTGGAAGGACTAGTTTCTATTGACATGCGGTACAGTAGTTTACAACAAACATGGAGTGGAACTGAGGTATAAATAATCTTTTCTTTTCCTTTTTTTCTCAGTTGTTTCTTGCATAATCAAGATTGTAAATTCAGTAGAAAAAAAAATTGAATGCTTTTCTTCAATTAGGTTTTGAGATTTCTTAAGATTCTCTACCTTAGTCATTCTCGGGAACTTACCAGAACCCCTATCTTCGCGAGAATGCCCCGGCTGGAAAAATTAATTCTTAAAGACTGTATTAAACTGGTTGATATTGATGAAACTATCGGTTAACTCCAAGAAATCGCCCTACTGAATCTAAAATACTGCAAGAGCATCAGAAAGCTGCCAAGAAATATTGGTAAACTTGAAAATCTTTTGACACTTGATATATCCTTCTGCTCAAGCCTGGAGTCGCTGCCAATGGAGCTTAACATGATAGATTCTTTGAAAGTTCTAAGAGCTGATGGAATTGGTCTAAATCATATAGTCTGTAACACCAATAAGCAGAAATCACTACAGGCACTATTTTCATATTGGGTATCAAAACCAAGAATCTCTCCTGAAATATCATGGGCCTTTTTACCAAGCTCTTTGGTGAGCTTGAGTCTTGTGTGTTGCAGGCTGTCTGATGGATCTTTTCCCGAGAAGTTTAGCAATCTTCCGCTGCTCGAAGAACTGGATCTAAGTGAAAACTCAATTAGTTGCCTCCCAGAGTGGATCAAGAGTCTCCCTCAGCTCCAAAGCCTCAGTGTCAAGTCTTGTAAGATGCTCAAATCACTTACTGAGATGCCAAGTAGCATTTCAGAATTGTCAATAGATAGTTGCTCATCATTGGAGTTGATGACATACCAATCATTGCTATCGAAATATCCAAGCCTGAGTCACGATTACAATTGTGACAGTCAAGTCATGATGTAAGGAAATTTTAAGTTAGAAGCTCTAGAAAATTCTGACCAGCAGATGCTTAAACGTTTTGGTCTAAATCTTGAAACTGTGGAAAATGCTATGGTGAAAATGGACCTCTTTTCGAGTTACAAGATGAAAATGCTTCCGCCACAGGTTTTTCTCTCACGCTATCCCTATGACTACAAAATCTAGGTTTACTGTTGATCCATAATTGTTTATTTCTATGACTGGAACAAGGCTTGTACGAGCAAGGCATCTTCAGTACATTTCTTCCTGGAAACAAGATACCTAGCTGGTTCACGAAGTTAGAGAATGTGTATGCGGTAAATTTTACCATAACTCAACCTCTCAAAAATATCCGAGGCCTATCCGTACCAGTTGTGTATACAAGTTCTGAAAGTCAAGAGAATGAGTCTTCAAGAACCTACTTTTTAAAACAGGGGAATATTGTAGAGAATAGGACTAAAGATTTGAAGTGGATGCACTATCCAAGAGTTTTCGGCATGCCAGAAGGTGATGAAGAAATAACATGGTTAAGTCACTGGAGATTTGGAGATATGCTACAAGATGGAGATGAAATTTCTATTATAGTGCGTTTGAATGGCTTGAAGGTAAAGGAACTTGGCATCGACATTTTCTGTGACAAGCAAGAGGTGAGTGAGCTGTCAAACTGCAAAGTTGCAAGCCCAGTTCCTTTGTTTTCGAATGATAACGTTCCTGGAGATGTATCACAACGTGGTAGAGTTTTTAAAATAGGGAGGTGATAGATATGGTAAGATATTTGACATAACAGAAACCAATGGCATGTCGAAATTGCTTGTTATTGAGACTGTATATATATATGTTGTTTCAACCTCTTTTTATGTCTCTTGCATTCAATAAAAGAAGGTAGATGAGTCAATCTGTGGACATATTCTGCTAGCAATCGATACTGCAAATATTGAAGACTCTATTCACTGACGAGGTAAGACTACATAATTAGACGTACTTCATTTCTATATATACTATTATTGCTTATATTTTTAAAATATTGTGAATCTTACCACTCATTAATAATTTTCTGTTATATATTGATGAAGATATATTTAGATACATGTATTTTTGCTATTAGATACACTAAAATAGAGAGAGAGGCGAGCGAGATTTGTTATTTATCACATATATAATGTGAATCCATTTGGATACAATGTATGTAGAACAAATTATACCTAATTTGATCCATGTATCCCGAATTACAATCCACTTTGATTCTCATTAAATTCTCCATAGTTGTTGTGTTTGTTAGCCTTCACAAAACTGAAATTTTTATCTTAACGAAACGAATTCTGGAAATACCTTTAGTATTTATAGGATTATATATTATAGAAGAAATCTAGCCAAAACAAGTTATAATTAGGATTGTTTGGACTCTTATATGCTAACTGTTGTAGATTATATTATTATACTAATAAATTACATTAAAACTTTAGTAATTTACAATGAGATAAATCTAATATAGCAAAATAAATTTTATTGTTTAGGTCAGGTAAATATGAATCCAACAAATAAATAAGATTAAAGAAATATGACTTGCATAATTTCAGTTATTATGCAAGTTTAACATCATGTCACTTGTGAGATGTTAAATTATCAATTAAAATGAGTAGGAATATGTAAAGTATTAGAGCAGCATATCCACGTTTTAAAAGATAAATTATATATTCATTTCAGATTATGTGATTAAAATTTGTGTTTTTCTATATAATAAAAAAACTAAAATACAAAGAGAAAATGTTAATTCTATTTAGCAGGAAAATAATTTAACATAATATGAAAGTCAATTTCAAATAAAATTCAACAATTATAGTAAATGTTATTTTTGATGATGGTTATTATAAAAGAGGTGTGATTGTTCATTGAATATACTTACTCTCAATTATTACTCCTATATATAATTTAAATAGCAATGACAAGCTTTTTATAAATATGAATGGTGTTAGTTAAAAAATAACTAACTTTCTTCTCGCGTGCTAATTCCAAAGCTATTATTATACATTATGGTAAGTTGGAAATTATCAATCAATAACCATATTAATTATCAATTTTTTAAGACTAAATATGTTTTGAATAAGACTGTTTATTTGAAGACCATAAAGTCATATTTTCTAACCTTCAATTGTAAAAAAATAATTGGACAATGCAATTAGAGTTCTAATATGAGAATCATAAAATAAACTTGTGCGTATATATTTATTTATTTATTTTATTAAAATGTCCCTCGTTAGTAGGGGCGTTATATATCTTCTCAAGTACCAGAGGGAAGCTTGACCTTTCCTCAAAATAATAAATTATCCTTTGCAAAAGAATTAAAGGTTAGGAGATCAAATATCTACATTTAAGAACAAGTAAATTAACTAACAAAAAAGTGTCACGCCCCGAGTCTACACACTGAACGTGGCCGACACTTGAGAACCATTGTCGATCCCCAAGCGAACCCTTGGCCCGGCTCACTACTCAGCGGAAGACTTAACTCGAGCCTTTAAGACTCCTAACATAGAAAAAGTAAACTCACAAACTTAACTGAATGATTAAAGATATTTAAAAGCTGAAAAAAATACTCAGATCTCAAGTTTTAGGAAAACATTTGTCCACCCTCAATGCATAAAATGTCAGTATAGGCATGGGAGACTCCATCAACTCTAGACCTGTCTATGAAGCCTCTAACTAACTCAGACGGGTGTCGGGACAAACCCTACAACACATCAACAAAATAAAATACTGAAATGACTGAAATGGAAAGAATGTGCGGATCCTCCGGAAGTACTAGCACCAAAGCTGCTATCTAGAGTGCAAACGGTATCAACGGAGCGCCTGTTGATGACCCTGAACACCTGTATCTGCATCATGTAACGATGCAGGTCGAATGACATCAGTACATTGAATGCACTGGTATGTAAAACAACTGAGTAAAGCAATAACAGAAAAGATAAGGCTCATGGAATACTCACCTCAACTCAACTCATTGCACAAGTAATACTCAAAAGTAACTCAATGTAAAGCCTTTAAAAATACAAAAGAAATCTCAAGAATATGCGTAGAATATCATAAAGTAAGTATTTACTCATATTTGGGAGATTCTCTAACCGACAACCATCACTCTGAGCTAAATGATGATACATCGTCTCGCCCACGCTGCTAGAACTGTCATATACCTTGCCGGAGTATAAGACATCCTCAACTAAGTGGATCCACTAAGCTCTACCCGAAGGCATAAGGAAATCATCTAAAAATATGACTCCTTTACCCATGTTGGCATACATGGTTTATGGGGAGTTGAGTTGTCTAAACTCATCCCCATATCGATGCTCAATACTACTCCCAATAATTATACTCATGCTCAAGTAAGTAAAAATTATAACTCTTCCTCTGTTTTTGAGATAATTACTCAAAAGGTACTTTTTAATAAATAGTGCCTCGAATTCTCTTCTCAATTGTTTCTCAACTCAAAATCCTCTTTCTCACTCAAAATGATAGTTTTTGGAAATAAAAGTTTCATTTAACAAGTTACTTAAACAGCCTCTTTAACTCTACTCACAACTCCCCTCTATCTCTCTCAAAAGCAAGATCATTTTAAATTAAAGTCCCAGTTCAAGAAATTCTCAATATATTCAGTAAATGCTCAATTTATAGAGTTCTTTGCAAAAAATTAAATATGGACAGCCAACTCAATAATTAGGGTTCATAACGGAATCTAAGCATGAACTATAGCAAGATAACTACTCAAGAACATGGATACAATACTCAAGAATTAACTGGAATTCGGTAACAATAGACAGAAAACTCGAATATTTCTCAAGAACATGGGATGAAACGCTAGATTTCATAATTCTAAATTTTGAATGTAAATTGGCGTGTGAACGTACTAGCGCAACACTGAGGGAAGCCTTACATACCTGGAAGATCAAGGATCTTGACAAATCTTGAAGAATTTGGATGAATTCTTGAAACCCTAGCCTCTTCTCCTCTTGACTCTCCTCTCAAGTTTCTCTAAGTGTAATGAATGTGTTTAGACTGTTTTCAGTAGTTTTAGGCCGAAAATAATAGGAAAAAGTCGGGATTTGGGTTTAGAAGGGAGGGGAAAGGTCTAAAATACCCTTAATGAAAACTGTCGGCGCGACCTACGGTGGTGACCTACGGTCTGTCCTGTTCCTCCGTCATTTGATTCAGAGAGTTTGCCACTTTGGCCTTTCAACTGACAATGTCCATGTATGGCCCGTCATCCGATCTACTGTCCATGCATGGCCACCGTAGATCAGGCTCTGAGAACTGAAATTCGACTAAGTCTGGAGGGCAACCTACGGGTCCTATCTACGATCCGTAGATCAGGCTACGACCCATACATTTGGTCCATAGAATCAACTCCTGAAACTTGACATTCTCCAACCTCAACCTAGTTTCTACGGTTGCCTTCCTACGGTCCATAGAACCACCTACGGTCCGTAGGTCGATCCCGTAGAACCAGTACTGCAGCAGTTTCTGCATTTTCTCCAACCCCAAGTTATGGGGTGTTACAAAAAGTTTGTCTTGTCGTAACTGAGTTTAGTGGATTGCAGTTGGCTTTAGTCCAGTTGATAAGAGTCCTTTGCACCATTAGGCAAATACTGAATAGAGATGAACACTTGGCTATTATGACTAAAGATAGAAGAGAAAAATAAAAAGTACTCAATCACATAGTTTGACGTACATATGCAATAATGCACGTACGCTAAATCTAGTATAGTTCAATTATTTCAATGTGACGCATGTATACTTTGAAATTAATTCAGCTCATGAGTACGTAAATAAAAGAAGTTTATTTTGAATAATGAAAATCATACCAAGGTGATCACAACTATCCATTTTTTCTTTTCTTGGAAAAGTTGGTAAAAATATAAAGAAAAAAAGAAGAAGTTTTTCATGGTAATAATCTTTTTGTTTCCTCAAGAGTCATTTTCAAAGACTTTCAAATGGCAGGGAGGATGAATTAACTGGTGTAAGTCCTACTGAAATAGTTAAGTCTTGGTAGTTGTTGTAGAAACATTCACGATTATAAAGTTTTGAAAAATTCACCATTCGATGACTTGCTAATTTTAGCTACAATCAAATTTCTATTCAAGGCAATTGAATTCTTAATTTCCTCTTTGAAGTTTTAGCAATGTGATGCACCCATATTCCAACTCACATCTTAAAAAATTACATCATATTTATATATAGATGTTCAATTTTTTTTAAATGTATACATAGTTACGTTATTACATACAATAACAATATTGATTTAATTAATTATATTTTTAATTTATTTAGTAAAAAATCCTAATCTGTCATTAAGGTGTGATCGTGTGTATATTCGAAGCCGCCTCCTGGCCTACCAAAGTCAAAGTAACAATACAATATGATTGAATATTAAAACATTAGCAGGTGAAGAAGATCAACGAGGAAGACTTGTATTGCTTTAATATATTCCCTCCGTTTAAAAGAAAAATGATCTATTTTTTTATTCTATTTTTAAAAGATGACTTTTTTTTACAACACTTTAATTTTAGCTTTCCATGTGACATGCTTAAAATCACAAGATTCAGCTTTCCACGTGGCATACTTAAAGCCACAAAATCAAAGACCATTTTTGATACATTTAACATAACTTTAGTTTAGGACCACAAGATTGAAAAATCTTTTTTATTTTCTTACATTTCATGTCAAGTCAAACTAAGTCGTTCTTTTTTAAACTAAAGGAGTAATTTGTTTTCTATAACTATAATACTTACTCTTAAACTACATGCTCTGACAAGGGAAATTATATATGTTCTAGATCATGCAAAATAAACAAATTTTATATTTTTCAATTTATGTGGCACAAATGAAATTTTGAGATTAAGAAACTTCTAAACTTTAATCAATCCGGATATAGAAAACTATGTAAAAAGTACTACTCATTACAATAATTAATAATTTAAATATCTAAAAGGCATGTAAAGAAATTCCAATCACAAAAAAACTTGATTGACTCTTAAAATTTCAAACATGTCACATAACTTGAAACGAAAGAAATATTATTCATGAGGTCAATTAAGATACATATGTCTATACAGTCAACTCTTTCTATAACAGAGTTGTTTATTCATATATTTTTAAATAGCTGTGATAAGATATTATTATAAAAATATATATGATTTATAACATAATATGAAAGTGGTCATTACAGTAAAATGTTATTATCGATGATGGTTGTTACATGTTACAGAGTGGTGTTACTACATATTCTCAATTATTACTCCTTTTTAAAATTACAATGACAAGCTTGTAAATATGAATGATGTTTTGTAGTTCAAAAATAAGAAATTTTCAAGTTTTCATGTAATTTTAATCATATTGATATGAGTGAACTTTCCTCTCGCATGCAAATTTTCAACGTAGTCATCAGTACTTAATAAATTTTAAATTTAATACAATAGTTTAATAAAAATCAATGCAGTTGTTGATCAGATAATTCTAAAACTTAACAACGAAATAAGATTTAATTAGTTTCTGATATGTCGAAAACATGAAGATTTAGACTAAATCAACATATTAGTTAGTACGTTATTGTCAAATTATGCTCTAGATCATACAAAGAAACAAATTTTATATTATTGAGGCCAGTTTGATACATATATGTCAATATAGTCAATTATCACTATAATAGAGTCATTTATCCAGATATTGTTTTGACTCCGTGCTAAAAAAATATTATATTATAGAAAATATATAATCTAACACAATATAAAAATCGATTTTAAATAAAGTATTGTTGTGTAAAATGTGGTAGAGAGATATAACAGTATAATAGTTATTCTCAATTGTACAATAGTTTAATATATATGTACCAATGAAGATTTTAGAGTAATAATTAAATATTTGCATGTCCAATACAATGCTTACGTCTAGTAGGTTACGATTTTTTTCTTTTTTTCCCCTCTTGGCAAGTTAGTGTTTTACATCAAATCTTAATTTCTCAACGTAGGTAAATAAGATTTGGTCTTTGTAGTTGTTGAAGGCGGCTTCAATTAATATTCAAGTTTTTAGAAAAAAATTACTATTATATTGACGACTTGGTAATTCAAAAGCCTAATATACTATATTTGTTTAGGGGAAATTGACGACCAATTCAAACAAACAAATAATTATCTATAAATAGGAGGCATTTTCTTATTATGTTTGTCAAAATATCAACTAAACAAAACATCATTTCATAAGTAGCAATGGCTTTCAAGTCATTAGTATTAACCATTGCCATAATGGCTGTTTTATCTTCAATGAGCTTTGCATCTGATCCTAGCCCTCTTCAGGATTTCTGTGTTGCTGTTGATGACTCCAAGAATGCTGGTAAATTACCAAATTACAAATATTATCTTTACTATTTTTATAAGTTTTTAGATTTTTTTATCCTTTTTGTTAATTTTTATCTAGTTAACACTTGTTCTTTTTTGCAGTTTTTGTGAATGGAAAATTTTGCAAGGATCCAAAGCTTGTTGTGGCGGAGGATTTCTTTAAATCAGGTTTGAACATGCCTGGAAATACTTCAAACCCACTTGGATCTGCTGTGACTCAAGTGAACGTCTTCAACTTAGCTGGACTGAACACTCTGGGAATTTCTTTAGCTCGTATTGACTATGCACCATATGGTCTCAACCCACCACATACGCATCCTAGAGGAACCGAGGTTCTTGCTGTCCTTGAAGGAACACTCTATGTTGGCTTTGTCCTTTCGAACCCTGGTCCAAATATGAAGAACAAACTTTTTACAAAGATTCTACATCCTGGAGATGTGTTCGTTTTTCCCGTAGGTCTCATTCATTTTCAATTTAACGTGGGAAAGACTCAGGCTATTGCATTTGCTGGACTCAGTAGTCAAAATGCAGGAGTCATTACTATTGCAAATGCAGTATTTGGATCAGATCCACCCATCAATGACGATGTCCTCGCCAAAGCATTCCAAATTGAGAACAAAGTTGTGGATTATCTCCAATCACAATTCTGGTGGGATAACAACTAAAAGGTTATTTCAAAAAATTTATGATCTACAAATAATTATGATTTTGTGGACTTCTTGTGTCACAAAATTACTGAATAAGTATTGATCATGTCGACTGGTTTAATTTCCTCTCCATTTTAGTGTGTGTGATGTATTGGATGAGGATATATGTTATGCGTGGTTTGTTATATGGAATAAAAATAAGTTTATTGTTTGTGATAATACTTCATCCATGTTCCCTCGTTTTGGAACAAAGTACAAGCCAAAAAAAAAAAGAAAAAACAACGCAGTATTAGTGCTTTCTTTTATTACTAAAAAAAAGAATTAAAAATAACAATAATAATAATATTAATATATACATGAGCAACAGAAGTGGGATACATAGTAGAATTAATTAATAATTGAATAAGATTGTCTGGATAAGTTTATAAGGAGAGTACTATTATATTGATGGATGTTGTTGTTGTTGTTGTTGTTGTAAATAAGTAGTAGTTAATAGAGAGAAAACTATTTAAATAAATAAGCACGTCAACGGTGAAAGACTGAATCGGTTTTTTTTTTTAAAAAAAAAATGATAAAACATAGATTGGATCAATAAACAAAAAAGTTATTAGTTTGTCTAAGTACGATCATCTGAATTGAGATACATTGAATTAAGATGGATTAAATAAAAAGATATAGAGTCTCTTTGGTATTGCTGCTAAAAATTGCCTATTTCTAAAATTATTTTTTTAAATGACTTTTTAAAAAGTGCTTTTGTTATTGCTAATCTTTGATAAAAATTATTTTTGAGAGTCAAATTACAAAAAAGGGTAAGTATCAATGTACTTTTAATATTAAGATTATTTTATAGAGAGAAACTATTTTAAATATCTATTATAAATTGTTTAATTAAAATGTACATATTCAAAAATTCAATCAATATTATACCTACAAACATAAATAAATAAATTAAATATTAATATAATATTAATATGACGATTTAAATATAGTTAAAAATATTAAGGAAGATAAATTTAAAAATCATTTCACAAATTAAATCACTATATACAAAAAATTCGGCACAAAAATAAATAAAGTCCTTCACATTTTTAATCCTACAAAAATATTGTTGTTACCTTTATTTCTAATTCTGTAAAATAAAACTTAAAATAATAAATAAAATATAAAATAATAATATATAAATATAAAATAAAATAAAAAAAATTAATTATATAAAAATAAAATTCTTAAATGAAACATAACCAAATTTATGAGATGTGATAATTAATTAATAAGATATATATTGGTAAATATGTATATATGAAAGAGATTTTTTGCTTCTGCATCTGTTTTTTTTTTTTAAGAAGTAGAAATTTTTAGTCTTTTCTCAACTACTGTATTTAAAAGCAATTTTAAGGATTTGTCAAATACTTAATTTTTTAAATAGAGAGTTTTTTTTTTATTAAAGAAACACTTTTGACCTCCCAGTTATACATGTCAAACCGGCCCATAGTCCGTTCAATTCTTTTCAAGTTCTAATTTTTTTTCTTTATCTTCTTAATATTTTATTGATACTTAACAAAAATTAATAAAAATATATTTTTTATTTTATGTTATATATATAAAATAGCAAAATAATTAAAATTTCAAATATATTTTGATAAAGATTTTTCATAAATCAATTTAGATGATATATTTAATCAAAATTAGATAAATTTTAAATGTGTTGAATTGAATAAATTGAATTATTAAATATGTGCGTCATTAACCTTCTTAAATTTGAGATAAATATGACATTTAAATTGCCCTCATTTCACATTTTTGCCCTTAAACTTTGGATGTGCACAAGTAGACACTTAAACTTGTATAAAATTAAACAAATAGATACACACGTCCTATGTGGCATCCCACGTGTATTATACCACATAGGATTCATGAGTGTATTTGTTCAACTTTATACAAGTTTAAATGTCTACTTGTACACACCCAAAATTGGAGGGCGTAATATATAAAACGAGGCCAACTTGTTCATTTAAAATTGCATTATTAATATTAATAGATGTATGATCTGGTGCATTTACTTCACTATATTTTGAATCTTACGTCATTAATGTGTTTGGTGTTTATTATTAGAAAGCCGCCTCATGGCCCACCAGAGTCAAAGTAACAAATACAGTATTGACTGAGTAATTGAATTCTAAAACATTAGCAGGTGAAGAACGAGAAAGACTTGTATATTTTATTTTTACAATATTGTAATTTTTACGTAAATTTTTACTAGAAAAAGTTCTTTAATGTCTTTGAGTGGATTTTCTTTTCTTGTCCTCAATGATGATGTTCTTGCAATGATGATGATGATGATCCACCCATCAATGATGATGTTCTTGCAATGATGATGATGATGATCCACCCATCAATGATGATGTTCTTGCAAATTATTAGTTAGAAATTATGGAATTAGCTATGAAATTTGTCGATAATTTCTAGTTAATTTGTTGCTAAAGTCTTCTAGCTAATTGAATTTTCTTAAAATTCATCGTTAATCTGTAGCTAGAGGGAATTAATTTGAAATTTTGTTATTTAACTTCAAAACTTGTCCATGCCTAGTTTCTTGTTTTTTTAATAGTGATATGGTACTAGCCATATTCTTCAATCTCCACCATGGGAGAAAAGTTGCATCTTTTTTTTCTAAAAAAAATTCCAGCTTCAGAGAACATATAAAAAAATAAAGGTTATTTTGATTTCGACCTTCACAAAACGTATCACACCCTAGCTAATATTTTATAATTTCCAAAAGACTAGTGATCAGCCCTCAAAACTTTAATTATATTAATCTTATTGCCACAAAATTAATTAGGTAATTCATGAGGAGAAGACTAACAAAAGAAATAGAACATCTTCGAATTATTCTTATTTTTTAGTGAATATATTTATTTGTATTACTTTCCATGTAAGGAATATATTCTCCAATTTCCACCATCGTATGACAATGCCTTTTCAGTCATTAGGAATAGAACATAATTCAACTAGTGTCGAAAGGTATAGAGAAAAGCTTAGGATCGATTCGAAATTTCGGACGAGTCACAACTCATAAGTGAAATAATATATATAAATTTTTTGTAATGAAATATATATTATAATGTGAAAAAATAAATAAGTGCATAGATTTCGGACGAGTCACAACTCTGAAATAATATTTAAAATCCCGTACGAGCTAGAATTGAATCTCGATACAAAGAATTTATCATCATATATATTTTACATAATCTAAAGTCCTCAACCTCAATTTTTGTAACTCATATTCTAGCTCCTACCATACAATTCATTACTACTAATTGGTGGCTAACATAAGTGAACTTTGTTCAATGGCCACCAGACAATTAGCTTATGATAAATCATCCAACACTTATGCAAATTCATATGATGTGTTTTTGAGTTTCAAAAGTGATGACACTGGTAAAAACTTCACAAATCACCTCTCTACAGTTTTAAATCAAGCCGGATTTCGCACGTTCGAAGGTGGTGATGATAATGAATCAAGAAGAGAAGAAGACATTAATTCAGAGTTGCCTAAAGCAATACAAGAATCAAAGATGTGTATAATTGTATTCTCACAAAATTATGCATCTTCAAGTTGGTGCTTGGATCAACTTGTTTCCATTCTTGAACATAAAATGAAGTTTGCATGTATGATATTGCCTATTTTCTACCATGTTGATCCTTCCAATTTAAGGAAGCACAAGGGAAGTTTTGGAGAAGCATTAAATAGACATGAAGAAAAATTCAAGGGTGAAAGAGTACATGAAAATAATGAAAAAGAGTATTGGCAGGACAAGTTAAAGAAATGGAAAGATGCACTTAGCCAAGCTGCTGATTTGGCTGGAATGGTCCTTGAAAATCAGTAAGTTATCTTTATTCATGTATCGTCAGTGTAAGAAATCTTTACATCATCAGGTTATCTTTATTTGTTATAACAGGTAACCTGTCTTATTTGCAAAATTACAAATCTCAAATCTTAAGGAGTACTCTTGATATTTCAGGCATGAATCCACTTTCATCAAGAAGATTATTAACGTTATCAGCACAAGACTAAGTCGTCCAGCCTTATATATTGCTTCTTGTTCAATTGGAATACATCGTAGAGCCAGGCCTATTAATTCATGGGTTGAAGATGAATCTAACAACAACAATATTGGAATACTTCTAGTTTGTGGTATTGGTGGAATTGGTAAAACGACACTTGCCAAATTTGTTTACAATTTAAACTTTGGATATTTCGAAATTAGTTGCTTCTTAGCAAACATTAGAGAAACTTCAAAACTCCCTAATGGTCTCATCACTTTACAAAAGCAACTTCTTTCTATCCTTCTAAAGAATGAAAAGGTAAAAATATCAAGTGTTGATGAAGGAAT
This sequence comes from Solanum appendiculatum, assembly GCA_018342035.1. Taxonomy (NCBI): domain Eukaryota; kingdom Viridiplantae; phylum Streptophyta; class Magnoliopsida; order Solanales; family Solanaceae; genus Solanum; species Solanum appendiculatum. The sequence goes on along the minus strand of JAGDQO010000431.1, from coordinate 671,703 downwards.
CATCAAGATAAGAAATGCTTTATGTTATCGAAAAGTTCTTCTTGTCCTTGATGATGTTGATGAGCCTGATTTGGTTGAAGCAATATTTGACATGAAAGATCGGTTTGATTTTGGAAGTAAAATAATTGTGACAACTAGGCACAAAAGTTTATTAAGACCTCAATTAGGCCATGAGGTACATGAAGTTGAAATTTTATACACAATTGAAGCAAATGAGCTCTTCAATTTTCATGCATTTGGTGAAAACAATCAAATTAGCAAAGATTATTACAAAGAGTACTTAGAGGAAGTGATTGATTGGTGTAGAGGACTACCATTAGCTCTTCAAGTTATCGGTTCTTCGTTGGCTGGAAAATCGAAAAGTGTATGGAGAAGTGCTATAGAAAAGTTGAGAAAAATTCCCACAAATAAAATTGTTGACAAATTGAGATTGAGTTATGAATTGTTGGAAGATGATCATGATCAGAATTTGTTCCTTCATCTTTGTTGTTTCTTTGTGGGGATTAAAAAAGATTTTGTAGTTAGGATATTAGATAAATGTGAGTTTTACACATTGGTGGGGATACAAAATTTAATTGATAGAAGTTTAGTGACAATTGAATATGTGAATGAGATAAGAATGCATGAATTAGTAAGAGATATGGGAAGAGATATTGTTCGTAGAGAAGCAACTGTGGATCCTGGAAAACGTAGTAGGCTTTGGCATCACACAGATTCTTACAATGTCCTAAGAGGAAAAACAGTAAGTACTAAGCATGTTCTTATTTGAATATTTTGTCAATTTTTATTACTATGTACAAAGTTTTTTTACTCTTTCCAACAATGGTGGCTTGGTGGATCTAGATGAGGTGAAGGGGTTCATCAAATCATTCTTTCTCGAAAAATTATTCTGTATATATATAAGGTTATAATTTTATTTTTATGTTTAAAGTCAGACCTCTCTATAACAACATTTCATTTTATAACATCTAAATTTTTTGTCCAAATGTTATATTATATGGTCTTTATAACAACATTTTGCTATAGCACCCAAAAATATATATGTTCAGACAAATGACGTTGTTATAGAGAGGTTTGACTGTTATGTTGAATCCCCTTGGTGAAAATTCTGGTGGAATAGGTGCACCTGAACTATTCCACTAGGTGTGTGCAATGTCTACTTTTACCTGTACATATACCGGATAACTCTACCCACAAAAATGAATTAGGGAGATTGTGAAAAATTACCTACCATTTTTTGTAAGTGGAACTTATTTCTTATGTTTATTTTATATTTTTCTTATTTTATGATTTCTATCAGGGAACAGAGACAATCCAAGGGATGGTACTTGACATGTGTATGATTAAGAAAGAAAAGTACTCTAGTCCCTTAATACCAGTGAGACAAAATCCAATTGGCTTTTTCACAGCTTGGAGTACAAAATTGGGCAATTCTAGTTTACAAGATGTGAGAACTGATGCCTTTGAGAAAATGCACAAGCTAAAATTTCTCCAATTCAACAAAGTTCAAGTGAATGGAAGTTACAACAATTTCCCAAAGGGATTGAGATGGCTATGTTGGAGTGGATTCCCAGAGGAGTGTATACCAAATGAGTTTCCATTGGGAAATGTTGTTTCTATCGATATACAATACAGCAGCTTGAAACAACTTTGGAACGGATATAAGGTAATCGTCTATATATTAATTTTCTTTCATCCTTACTGGGGTGTCAAAAGGGCGGATTTAGGTGGGTTAACGTTAAAATGAGTTGAATCATTGTATCACTTTGGGCTACAGAAGCCTCCTGAATTGGCCTAATCTTTCAAATGGGCCTCACCCAATGTATGTATAGGTGAATTATACTTTATGGGCTAAATTTGACACTCCACGATACTATGACTCGTATTTAACAAATGACTTTATTTTCTTTGTTTTGATGTATTAGTTTCTCCAATACCTAGAGATACTGGATTTGAGCCACTCCTATGAGCTCATCACAACTCCGGATTTCTCAGGCCTTCCCAATCTTGAAAAGTTGATACTCGAACATTGTATCAAGTTAATCAATGTTCATAACACCATTGGATGTCTACAAAAACTCATGATTTTGAACCTTAAAGATTGCCAGAAGTTAAAGAGTCTTCCAGATAGCATTTGTGAATTAAAATCACTTGAGACATTTAACATCTCAGGCTGTTCAAACATTGAATACCTACCAACAGAGCTGGATAAATTAACATCACTAAAGGAACTTTATGCTGATGGGATCTCTATGATTAATTTGGGGGCCCAAACATGGTATTCATCTTTATGGTCTTGGGCTTGGAAAGGAAGAGGCCCATTATTATCTCCTAAAATTCAAGATATTCATTTTCCTAAGTCCTTACATGTGTTAAATATTGCAAAATGCAATTTATCTCCAGATGCTTTTACTAAGGTTGATTTATCCATTATGACCTTGCTAGACTGGCTAGATTTGGGAGGAAATCCAATTAATGATTTACCAGATAGTATCAAGAATCTTACGCGGCTGAAAACTCTTAACATTGCGTATTGTACAAAGATCAAGTACCTCGAAGGGGTACCATCGAGTGTTACAGATGTAAATGCTGATGGATGTATATCATTGGAGAAAGTAGGTTCTTGTGCAAAAGGGCATCCAGTAGAAGGTTATTTAAATTGCATAAATCTTGTTGAAGTTGAAGGTGTGTTCAAGTTAGAGCCATTGGAAAATGTTGATGCTCAAATGCTTGCCAAAATGGGAATTTCAAATTTGGAACCTATGATGAAAAGTACTATGGTTTCTCTTGTATTTGGTCGTGCGTATGATGCTGAAAGAATTAGAAATGAATACCCAAGCTTTGTACAAGATGACATAACAAGTTTATTTTCACTATCACCTAAGAAGTTACCTCCACAGGTTTGTCTCCCCTACCCTCTTTTTAATAATCACTTTGTCTTAAACTCCGTGTTAAGTCAAAATCAGACAAACAAATTGAAACAAAGGGAACACTAAGTTACTTCCGTCTCAATTTGTGTGGCATTTTTGTTTCTCGAGAGTCAATTTGACCAATCTTTGAAGATAAATTGGATTAGATATATCAACTTAATAATTTAAAATTAAAATATGGAAATTCAAAGACTATATTATAGCTACTATAAGTTGAAATTCTTCTCACGAATCACGTCAATATGTTGGTCAAAATTCATATAGTTTAAATCTAGATAAGCGAAATGTGTCACGTAAATTGAGATAAAAAAAAATACTTGTAAATTAACATCATGATCAAATTACCCATATCCAAGTTGTGGATTGATCATTTCAAAAGGCGAGTAGGTAACTCGTGAAAAACTTAAAAATAATTAGTACTTGTGAGTTTTGTTTCAACACGTCCTCATCAAGTATGACGTTGTTAGCATTAATCGTTTTCATAGGTCAAAAACATGAAAATTATTTTTCATTTATTTTGTCTGGCAATAAAATTAATTTGAACTCAGGACCTCATGTCTGCTCTGATAATTTATCATATCAAAATAGTTATTCTATTAGAGAGAGCACATTACTAGTTTACAAACTCAGTCCGGTTGACTCTCGCACCTGAACTCCATTGGATTATTCATAATTGTACTATTATGTTTCAGATATTGTACCACCGTGGTGTTTTCTCTACATTTTTGCCTGGCGAAAGCATACCCAATTGGTTCATCTACAAGTTCACAGATGCAGCAGAAGTCTATTGCACCCTACCAAACAATCTCACTAGCCACAGAGCAATCAATGGATTGAGCATTTGCTTTGTATACAAATGTCCAGAACCATACACCAACGTTGGCTTGTACGACGGACCATCAATTTGGGTTAGAAATCAGACAAAAGATTTGAACTGGGCTCTTTATCCTGCTTGGTTTGGCCTTCCAGAAGATGATCAAAGTGGAATCATGTGGTTAAGTTACTGGAAAGTCGCGAATTTGTTTCAACAAGGAGATATTATTGAAGTTATGGGATCTCCGCAATTTGCTGAATTTAAAGAACTTGGTGTTAAAATCTTCTACATTGATGAACAAACAGAGAATTATGAGAGTACTAAAAGTAAAGACCCATTTGAAGACATATTGGGGAATGACTTTAGTGATGAAGAACGTACTTATTACATTTGCACTTGAACACTTCCTGTACAAATATTATGCTAATTGTTGTTTAATTTTTTTTCTCTTATTAACGGTGTTAAAACACTATTATATTTGAATTTTAAGTATTTAAATACTATTCAAATTAGTTTATGTGTTACTATATTAAAATTGTGTTAGAAATGTATTATATATATATATATATATATATATATATATATATATATATATATATATATATATATATATATGTATTTAGCTATTTTTTTGGTAAGAAAAAAATTAGGCTATTTTTGGTAAGAGTAAAAGTAATACTTACTACAAGTCGTAATTAATACAATATTTAAGTAAAAATGCCAAAAACAAACCATCTATATTTTGATCTTTCTTCCATTTTTTTTTTTAAAAAAATCTATAGAAATTGTGGTTCTCTGAAATATTGTCTAGTTATGAAATCAATAAACATTAAAAGGAGAGATTTGTTTTATTGTCTCCTTATTGTGTTCCAAGTATATGATGATTGATCTCCTCTAATTTTTCGTACGAATCTGTTTTTTTCCGGAAAATAATTCAGGTAATTAAAATATCAAACTATATAAAAGTCTTTTGTGTTATGTTATGCCTTGTTTAGGCCGAAGAGAGAAGTGTCTACCGGAATTCCAATGTTTCTGCCAAGTGAAATCATATGGGACATGCTGAGCTATTTGTCAGTCAAATCAGTGCTAAGATTTAAACACTTAGACGGAGTCGGTTTACTACTGGAGTACTCTTGGACATTTCCCCAATACTTAAAATTGCAGTTACCGTGTAAGGAACCCTGAAATACAACATCAAATTCTTGAAATTCCGGATTCACAACACTATCGTGAATATGTCCCTTGTGTTTTGAAGTTGCTCTCTTATATTCATTCATGATGACCAATTAGTGATTGGTTATGAGGTTCTTGATCTTTGGAATGAAGTAGTACGTAACTCTTCTCAGCAAGGAGAAACTACATTGAGCAGCCCAATTATAAAACATAGCAAGAAAATGAAAGCTCGGTTTGCATTGGGAACTGGTTACATCATTTGGGATATTGCCTTAGGAAATTCTCCTATAGGAGCTACATTGGTCATATTACTTTTCCTTAGGAAATTCTCCTATAGGAGCTACATTGGTCATATTACTTTTCCTACGAGTAATATCTACACACAGGATGATTGCATACTTTGGAATGGAAAATTGTCATTGGCTAAAGTGGTAAAAGACAGCTTCATGTGTTACTGTTAGACGATGATTACAAGCAGCTGCAGATAAAATGGGCTGATGTTTCACTGATCATCAAGCTACCATTTGTGCAGGAACAGATAACAGTTTTAAGACTTGAGGAATCTAATAAATTGTTGTTTGGGTGGAAGAACAACACGGACAAGAAGAAGGAACCACTCTGCTTTTATAACATTACGACCGGAAAGTTAGAAACAAGCAGACTAAACGGTACTGAACTTTCCAATTATGTCTTCAGGCGACCTTGCCTGGTCACTTCCAAAGGAATCAATACACAGTCCTCGTCTAGTCATGTTTAATTTTCCTTTCTTTTCAATTTTTTCTTACTTTAATTTGAGCTATGAGTATAGAGATAATTAATTGAGTTTGCACATTGAAACTATTTACTCATTCTCATTAATTATTTTCTTCTGCCTTTTTGTAATTTCTTATACGTCACTATTGGAGAAAGTCATTCAACTATTAATAACTATCTCAAAAAGTCACTCAATGAAACTATTTAGTAATGAACTAAAAAGCACAACAATCAAAATTTAGTATCTGATGCAGAAAGTTGCTGTCAAATAGAATCTAACCCTGGTGTTTAATTATTAAACTGAATCCAAATTACTCATGTTTGCCTAAAGCTAGACGACCAGACACAATATTATAGCGCAAATCCAATAAGAAGATGGAAGAGTAGGAGCTAAGCTAAATTATGGCTAAAAGATGATATGATATTCAAAATTATCATTTGCAGTTGAACAATTCCTGTATGAGATAAAGAAACAATATAAAGAAGATGGCAATTTTAGCCAGTATTCTTGGAATAGAGTTCGACGTTCTCCCTTTTTTTTCAAATTATAATTTGAGGTACCGCATAAGGAATCCTGCAATACAACATCAAATTCTTGAAATTCCAGATTCACAACACCTTATCTTGACTATATTCCTCATGTTTGATCCATATTACCAAGTTTTGAAGCTGCTCTCTTGTGTTCATGGTATTTTGGATAACAATTAGCGCTTGGTTATGAGGTTCTTGATCTTCGGAATGAAGAAGGTAGCTATTTTTGGCGACCCGTAGTACGTAACTTGCCTTAGCAAAGATGTATACATAGCATAATTTATTAATGACAAATAGTGTTTATTTGCATCCCCTTAATTGGTTATAGCACCGACCTGGGTAAAATTCAATTATTTCAATGTGGCAATAAAAAGACATTTCAGCGAATAGACAGAGATAAAGCGATTCCTGCGTTCAGGGGCGGACCCATCCTTGGCCAACTAGGAGTGTCAAGCAACACCCTTTTGCCGGAAAATTACATTGTATATAGAGGTCAAATTTTGGTTTAATAAATATATATATAAAATATTAACACCTGTTGACACAATTTAAAGATTTAGTCTAGTGGTTAAGGGGTTGCGAAAATTCCCTAAGGTTGTGAGCTTAAGCCTACTGTCTGCTATCTCAACAACCCCGTTGTATTAATTATATTTGTTTGTGTTCTCAACAATAGTTGTATTAATTACATTTGTTTGTAATATATTACGTTGAAGGTTGATGTAAAAACTTTATTTATTAATATGAAGATTTGAGTTGTTTAATTCAAAATTTAAAAATATTTTTGATAAAAAGTAGATAGTTCTTTTTTTTTTTTGTATTTAATTTTTTAATTTTTAAAATCATAAAATTCACTATTAAAATTTTTCGGGACCTCAATTAGAATCCTAAACCAGATGCTTTACTAGCATTATTTATCGAAATAAACGCAAACTAATTATCAAGATCATTGGTAAATTTGCAAATCCCATTAATTTATTATCATGAACCTAAGATACAATGTTACCAATTATATTCATGACCATAGAAGTATCAAACAAAAGTGACTAAAAGAGAACATATACTCTTTAATTACTAGTACTTTGTATATTATTGTATTTAGTTAGAGTATATCTAGTTCAACATCAGTAAGATTAATGTACCTCCTTGGTACAACAAACTCGAGCTTTTCAAGACGTCTTCATTGCTCGAAACTTAATAAATACGAAGATTCAAGGTTGAGTAAACTAGAAAGAATGTCTTGTTCGTCAGTAACAACCACACCATCGAGATACAAACTTTTCAAGGCTTTGCAAGCAGTTATTCCAAATTTGTAAATTAACTAGTCCCTAACATTGACGTAAAGTTAGTTCCTAATCAATTGTAAGTTGCACATAGAGCTCGAAAAAGGTTTTTCGCAAAGATGAAAACTTTATGCCATACAGAGCAATTCAAGCTTGAATTCACACAGGGCCGTCTCGACCATAAGGCCACTAAAGCAATCGTTTGGGCCCAAATTTCAATATTTTTCTAAAAGACATATATGATGTAATAAATTTAAAAACAATTTTTTTGGGATAGAAAATATAATAGTAATTATTTACTTTATTTAATGTGGAGTCCGTTGTAATAATTAAGAAATGGAATAGTGTTTAGTTAATTGTAGCATCCTTTATTTGGCGGCTACCTATTTGCTAGAGTTTGATCCACAATTTTTGGAAACATAAAACTTGGTCTGATTTTGGGGATTCCTTTCATAATAACAAGAATAATAGCTGAAATTTAAGTAGGAAAGACTTAACTGTTCATATGCTTTTCACCAGCATATTCCATCAAAGATAAATGCTGTAGTAAATAATAATCAGACCAAAAGTGCTCAATTTTCGTAAATATAAAGGACCAAACTGCCCCAATACATATTGAAAGTACCATTTTTGGCCAACCTCAAACATAAAGGACTAATTTTGTCATTTCCTCGAAAGTCCACAAAAGTACTGTTTTGTCGGTTTCTGGAATTTGAACTGAGGCATTAACACTTTGTTTGAATGGTTGTTTAGTATTTTTTTTGTATTGTATCGCATTGTATTATTTTAATGAATACAATGTTTAAATAGAGTGTATTTTTTTCGATTGTTACATAATGTCACATATCCATAATTTGGATGATAAACTTTTAAGAAAAGTAGGATATGAATAGAGATAGTATGAAAAGATACGATAAAAGATAAATATAATTATTAAATAATAAAAATAAAGATAAAATAAAAGAAAATTAGTAAAGTAACAATGCGATCACACCAAATCAGTCGCTATATAAAATGGATCTTTTCATTGTTACATAACAATTAAAACAAAAAGTGTACTCAAACTAACAAATATAATACAATACAACCGACATGGACATAGCTATATCCACTCTAAAATGTCTAATTGGTCATCCTTCGTCAGAGAATTACGTTGTATATATATGTCAAATTCTATATTTAAAGAATATATATTTAAAGTCGGACACTTTTAACAAAAATTATTTCTTTGATGTAGTGGTAATGGGGTCCATTTGAATGAAGGAGTTCTTGATTCAAACCTCAAATAGTAGAATATTATTTTGACAGCCAACAAGGTGTAAGGGAATTTTTTTTTTAATCCAATCCCACGTGTTTATTGAAGTTTGAGTAAATTTGAATTTGCCAAAAAAAAAAAATCAGGGAGGTAAAGTCTTCCAGACTACTTTATATTCGGGAACTTCAATTACTTGGTGATTCCTCAAATTTTTTATGTGAATTTTGAGCTAGAGCTTTATTGAATTAGCTATGGAGCAAGCTAAATTTTCTTATCATGAATTCTTGAGTTTCAAAGCCCAAGACACTGGCAAGACTTTTACTGATCATCTCCATAGAAATTTGGAGCGAGCTGGGTTTCATGTGTTCAAATGTGAAGATGATGAAGAAGAAGAGGAAATAGATGAGTTAAAGCAAAAATTGAAAAAGGGAATAGAGCAATCGAGAATGTCAGTGATTGTATTGTCCCAAAACTATGCATCATCGGAGAGGTGTCTTTATGAGCTTGTCGTGATTTTGGAGCAAAGGAGGAATTATGGGCATATAGTCTTCCCGGTCTTCTTTAACGTGGATCCTTCCGATGTAAGGAAGCAAAAGGGAAGTTTTGGGGAAGAAAATTTCAGGATTGTTAATGGTGAAAGTCACAAGTTAAGAGATTGGAGAAATGCTCTCAAAGAAGTGGCAGATTTGGGAGGAATGCCCTTGCAAAATCAGAATGCCCTTGCAAAATCAAGCTGATGGGTAACTTTTTCCCCTTATCTTTTTCTTTTGTGAAAATTACCTTTTGTTTGCTACAATGTATTAACCCTGGTGTCCGGACCAACTTGGGATCAACTCACAAATTCCACGACATACCTGCTACCTTCCACTAACACATGTACAGGATAACTTTGTTCATGAATGTTTGGACTACCTAGTATTTTTGCCTTCATTGGAATTGAACCTTAGGGTTGTCAACCTACTTCATAAGCCACACCCTTTGGTGCTTAGATTATTATATAGATTGAAGATCCGTAAGAGGTAGTATTCATATAGTTTTCCCCAATTTTCTCTATCACTAGAGCCTTTTCGATTCTAGTATTAAGATGTTTCAAATCTGCATATGAAGGCTCTATCACATGTCTCACTCACCATCAATTGTCTAGGATAGATATCAGTATATCACCCGTTCATGTCAATTGCTCGGTCAAGTTTTTCAGTTAACAATTGTTCAAACTTCAAATCAATTGTCTAATGTCAGATACATGTCAAATTGACCAACTACTGTGGACATCAAATCATGTAACTAGATAGTCAAATAAGGATGCTAAAAGTATTTCACCATGTCGACGTACCATCCAGTCAGTAATTTACATCACAGTCAGGTAATTGATTCCGCTTTCATCATGTTGGGCACATCAACATCACCACTTTATCCAAAAAATCAGTAAGTTGTTCTGAGGTTTCCAACATTTTGATTTTTTCGGTCTATTCCGTCTTATTCACTAGAAGGGTGGCAATCTTGGAGCATATGATCTATAAACACCAACTTGGAAGTGAGTGTTAGCATGTGCATAGATTTGTTATATACATCTAGGGTTTATTATGTAGGATTATAATATAGGGCATACTTAACGATTATCATAATTAGGATGTTCCACCCAAAATGGGAATGGACTAGGGTTATGAACTTATAATCTGATGATTGACTCGATTCTAGATAATTGGGGAAATCTCCTTATTTCATGCAGCTTAAAGTCTGCTTTATCAAGATCTCCTTAATGTTGTTTAACACCAGTTCAATAAAAGTTCCTTTTTTCCTCCTCAAGTTTCATCATAATGATCAGAAAACTTGTCAAAAAAGGAGAAAGTGATCAATATCTAAAATGTTTTCTTAGAACTCGTGACTGGTGGCATCACTATGTTGTTGAAAGACGGAGTTGTGGGCTAAATAAATCACTGGACAGTCGGAGTTGTGTTCTTCTAATGCCCCTTCATAGTTTTTTATTATGAAGCCTTTAGGGCTTTGTCATCCCGAAGATGAATATTTTCATATAAGTATTTGAGTATTTGTCTTTTTCAATTCGCTGGAATACTTCTCTAAAACATATATCTGTTTATTATAACCATATTTTTTTAGCTCTTCACTTCAGATTTGATGGCATTCAAATTTAATCTGAACTTGCAGACATGAGGCAAAGTTCATTGAGAATATTGTTGAAGTGGTTGCAAACAAGTTACGTCCCAGAGACTTACACGGTGCTCCTTATCTCATTGATATCAATTATCGGGCTGAAGATATTATCTCCTGGTTACAAGATAGATCAACTAATGTTGGGCTATATGTGATTTGTGGGATTGGTGGAATTGGGAAGACAACCATTGCCAAATTTACCTATAACTCAAGTGCAAGATCATTCGAAGGAAGCAGTTTTCTTGCGAACTTCAATGAAATCAAAACAATGTAATGGCTTAGTTCGTTTGCAGAAGCAAGTTCTGTATGATGTTGTTGGGAGAAAGGAGAGGATATCGAATGTTGATGAAGGAATTATGATAATTGAAGATGCCATAGGCTATAAAAAAGTTCTTCTTGTTCTTGATGATGTTGATGAAGCTGACCAGGTAGATACAATTTTAGGAATGAAAGATTGGCTTAATCCTGCTAGTAAAATCATTATAACAACGAGGCATGAGTCATTGCTAAATCCTTCTGTACCTCACAAGGTGCTTAAACTAGAAACCTTGAATAAAATGGATTCCCTAAAGCTTTTTAGCTGGCATGCCTTTGGAGAAGATCATCCTTTGGAAGGTTTTCTTGAGCTGTCAAAAAGAGTGGTTCTTCAATGTGTAGGACTTCCTTTAGCTCTTCGTGTTTTAGGCTCAGCTCTATCGGGTAGAAGACCAGAAATATGGGGAAGTGCACTAGAAAAGCTGGAAACAATCCCTGACAGTCATGTCATTAAAAAACTTAAACTGAGTTTTGACACTCTTGAAGATGACCATGACAAAGATATATTCCTTCATATAGCTCATTTCTTTCTTGGGATGGACAGAGATGACTCTGTTAGAATACTGGATGGATGTGGTTTTCACACAATAATTGGTATGCAAAACCTCATTGATAGAAGTCTTTTGACAATCAGTGACTTAAATAAGTTGGAGATGCATCAGTTGCTTAGAGACTTGGGGAGAAATATCGTTCGTAGGGAATCACTAGATCCTGGAAAACGTAGTAGACTTTGGAATAACAAAGATTCTTTCAGAGTATTGAATGATAAGACGGTAAGGAACTAATTATTTGTGTTATGTCCTCCTTTTCCATCTTTGTTGTGCCATATCCTCACAATTTATCTTTTTCTCTAAATTTCCTGATAGGGCACTGAAAAGATTGAAGGGATCAGCCTTGACATGCCCATATTGATGGAAGATAAATCAGCCAAGCATTCAATAGACACTTCATCAAGCAACTCAAATTACACCACAGGGACTGATGCATTTACGGTAATGTGAAACCTAAAGATGCTGAAACTAAATAATGTGAACCTTATTGGATGCTACAAAGAATTTCCCAAGAGATTAAAATGGTTGTCTTGGCGTAAATGCCCTTTAAAATCCATTACTAGTGACCTTTCCTTGGAAGGACTAGTATCTTTTAACATGCGGTACAACAGTTTACAACAAACATGGAGTATAACTGAGGTATAAATAATCTTTTCTTTTCCTTTTTTTCTCAGTAGTTTCTTGCATAATCAAGATTGTAAATTCAGTAGAAAAAAAATTTGAATGCTTTTCTTCAATCAGGTTTTGAGATTTCTCAAGATTCTCAACCTTAGTCATTCTCGGGAACTTACCAGAACCCCTAGCTTCGCGAGAATGCCCCGGCTGGAAAAATTAATTCTTAAAGACTGTATTAAATTAGTTGATATTGATGAATCTATCGGTTACCTCCAAGAAATCGCCCTACTGAATCTAAAATACTGCAAGAGCATCAGAAAGCTGCCAAGAAATATTGGTAAACTTGAAAATCTCAAGACACTTGATATATCCTTCTGCTCAAGCCTGGAGTCGCTGCCAATGGAGCTTAACATGATAGATTCTTTGGAAGTTCTAAGAGCTGATGGAATTGGTCTAAATCAAATAGTCTGTAACACCAATGAGCGGAAATCATTACAGGCACTATTTTCATATTGGGTATCAAAACCAAGAATCTCTCCTGAAATATCATGGGCCTTTTTACCAAGCTCTTTGGTGAGCTTGAGTCTGTGAGTTGCAGGCTATCTGATGGATCTTTTCCAGAGTGGATCAAGAGTCTCCCTCAGCTCCAAAGCCTCAGTGTCAAGTCTTGTAAGATGCTCAAATCACTTACTGAGATGCCAAGTAGCATTTTAGAATTGTCAATAGATAGTTGCTCATCATTGGAGATGATGACATACCAATCATTGCTATCGAAATAGCCAAGCCTGGGTCACGATTGCAATTGTGACAGTCTAGTCATGATGCAAGGAAATTTTAAGTTAGATGTTCTAGAAAATTCTGACCAGCAGATGCTTAAACGTTTTGGTCTAAATCTTGAAACTGTGGAAAATGCTATGGTGAAAATGGACCTCTTTTCGAGTTACAAGATGAAAATGCTTCCGCCACAGGTTTTTCTCTCACACTCTCCCAATGACTACAAAATCTAGGTTTACTGTTGATCCTTAATCGTTTATTTCTATGACTGGAACAGGGCTTGTACGAGCAAGGCATCTTCAGTACATTTCTTCCTGGAAACAAGATATCTAGCTGGTTCACGAAGTTAATGAATATGAATGCCGTAATTTTTACCATATCTCAACCTCTCAACGATATCCAAGGCCTATCCATAGCAGTTGTGTATATAAGTTCTGAAAGTCAAGAGAATGAGTCTTCAAGAGCCTACTGGCGAAAATAGGAGAATATTGTACAGAATAGGACTAAAGATTTGAAGTGGATGCACTATCCAAGAGTTTTCGGCATGCCAGAAGGTAATGAAGAAATAACATGGTTAAGTCACTGGAGATTTGGAGATATGCTACAAGATGGAGATGAAATTTCTATTTTAGTGCGTTTGAATGGCTTGAAGGTAAAGGAACTTGGCATCGACATTTTCTGTGACAAGCAAGAGGTGAGTGAGCTGTCAAACTGCAAAGTTGCAAGCCCAGTTCCTTTTTTTCGAATGATAACGTTCCTGGAGATGTATCTCAACGTGGTAGAGTTTTTAAAATAGGGAGGTGATAGATATGGTAAGATATTTGACATGACAGAAACCAATGGCATGTCGAAATTGCTTGTTATTGAGACTCTATATATATGTTGTTTCAACCTCTTATTATGTCTCTTGCATTCAATAAAGGAAGGTAGATGAGTCAATCTGTGGACATATTCTGCTAGCAATCGATACTGCAAATATTGAAGACTCTATTCACTGACGAGGTAAGCCTACATAATTAGACGTACTTCAATGTTATATATACTAGTATTGCTTATATTTTTAAAATATTGTGAATCTTACCACTCATTAATAATTTTCTGTTATATATTGATGAAGATACACTTAGATAAATGTATTTTTGCTATCAGATACACTAAAATAGAGAGAGATGCGAGCGAGATTTGTTATGTATCACATATACAATGTGAATCCATTTGGATACAATGTATGTAGAACAAATTATACCTAATTTGATCCATGTATCCCGAATTACAATCCACTTTGATTCTCATTAAATTCTCCATAGTTGTTGTGTTTGTTAGCCTTCACAAAACTGAAATTTTTATCTTAATGAAACGAATTGTGGAAATACCTTTAGTATTTATAGGATTATATATTATAGAAGAAATCTAGCCAAAACAAGTTATAATTAGGATAGTTTGGACTCTAATATGCTAACTGTTGTAGATTATATTATTATACTAATAACTTACATTAAAACTTTAGTAATTTACAATGCGATAAATCTAATATAGCAAAATAAATTTTATTGTTTAGGTCAGGTAAATATGAATCCAACAAATAAATAAGATTAAAGAAATATGACTTGCATAATTTCAGTTATTATGCAAGTTTAACATCATGTCAATTGTGAGATGTTAAATTTTCAATTAAAATGAGTAGGAATACGTAAAGTATTAGACCAGCATATTCACGTTTTAAAAGATAAGTTATATACTCATTTCAGATTATGTGATTAAAATTTGTGTTTTTCTATATAATAAAAAAACTAAAATACAAAGAGAAAATATTAATTCTATTTAGCAGGAAAATAATTTAACATAATATGAACGTCAATTTCAAATAAAATTCGACAATTATAGTAAATGTTATTTTTGATGATGGTTATTATAAAAGAGGTGTGATTGTTCATTGTATATAGTTACTCTCAATTATTACTCCTATATATAATTTAAATAGCAATGACAAGCTTTTTATAAATATGAATGGTGTTAGTTAAAAAATAACTAACTTTCTTCTCGCGTGCTAATTCCAAAGCTATTATTATACATTATGGTAAGTTGGAAATTATCAATCAATAACCATATTAATTATCAATTTCTTAAGACTAAATATGTTTTGAATAAGACTGTTTATTTGAAGACCATAAAGTCATATTTTCTAACCTTCAATTGTAAAAAAATAATTGGACAATGCAATTAGAGTTCTAATATGAGAATCATAAAATAAACTTGTGCGTATATATTTATTTATTTATTTTATTAAAATGTCCCTCGTTAGTAGGGGCGTTATATATCTTCTCAAGTACCAGAGGGAAGCTTGACCTTTCCTCAAAATAATAAATTATCCTTTGCAAAAGAATTAAAGGTTAGGAGATCAAATATCTACATTTAAGAACAAGTAAATTAACTAACAAAAAAGTGTCACGCCCCGAGTCTACACCCTGGACGTGGCCGACACTTGAGAACCATTGCTGATCCCCAAGCGAACCCTTGGCCTGGCTCACTACTCAGCGGAAGACTTAACTTGAGCCTTTAAGGCTCCTAACATAGAAAAAGTAAATTCACAAACTCCTAACTTGGCCAAGGTATATCAAGCAACACCCCTTCATCGGAAAATTACATTGTATATAAAGATCAAACTTTGGTTTAATAAATATATATAAAAGTATTGACAACTCTTGACACAAGATAAATGTTTAGTCTAGTGGTTAAGGGGTTGCAAAAATTTCTTAAGATAAAAGTATTGTTTGGGTTCTCAACCATAGTTGTATTAATTACATTTGTTTGTAATACATCAAGTTGGATGTTAAGGTAAAAACTTTATTTATTAATACGAAGATTTAAGTTGTTTAATTCAAAATTCTAAAATATTTTTGATAAAAACAAGATAGTTTTTTTTTTTTGTATTTAATTTATTTTTTTTATGTTCTTTTTTAAGTGAAATTAAAATCATAAAATTCACTATTAAATTTTTTTGGGACCTCAAAATTTTAGTGTCCTGAAGCAAATGTTTTACTAGCCCTATTTATCGATATAAACACAAACTAATTATCAAGATCATTTGTAAATTTGCAAGTCCCTTTGTTATCATGAACCTAAGATACGATGTTACCAATTATATTCAATAAATACAAGGATTCAAGGTTGAGTAAACTAGAAAGAATGTCTTGTTCGATCAAGATACAAACTTTTCAAGGCTATACAAGCCGTTATTCCAAATACGTGTAGCGACTCCTCACGATATGGAGATTTTCAAGATTAGGTGCTATGATATATAACTTCTTTATTTCACGAGTAAGTTTCAATCGAACCTTCTTCAGATTGGCTGCACGAAAGTGATCATCCAAAAACATGTGAGAGTGCTTCAACTTTATGCCATATGGGCAATTCAAGCTTCAATCCACATAAATCAACTTTTGTATAGTAACCTTGTGCTTCTGCCTATTTGCTAGAGTTTGATCCACAATTTTCGGTCTGATTCTTGGGGATTCCTTTCATAATAACAAAAATAATCGAAATTTATGTTATAGTAACTGTCTATAATTTATGTAAATCGATCAAAAAAAATAAACGATGAATCCGGATGGCTATCCAACAATAAACAATGTGTTAAGTGTTCATTTTCGTATGTTACTTGCCTTAAATCGGGAGAAGCATGTCCTGCTCAAAATTTTTGTTTAAACTGCTCATATGTTTTTCACGAGCATATTCCATCAAAGATAAATGCTACTTTCTCTATCTCATAGTAGTTGATCACTTTCCTTTTTATACGCATATTAAAAAACTATAAATAAAATGATAATGTTGCTAACTCATCCCTTAAAAAACTTTTTGAAAATTTTACAAACAAACGTGAACACTTTCAAAAAGAATTAATTGCAAGGGTAGTAATATAGGGGAAAAAAAAAATTAATGCTTTCTTGATTTAGTAAGGTAATCAATTACTTCCTCCGTTCACTTTTACTTGTTACAGTTTGACTTGGCACACCCACTAACAAAAAAATAATTAATGATATAGGTTTTACTAAAATATTCCCTATTAAATGATGTCTTGAAAAATGATTTAGAAAATAAGTATTTAATGCTAGGGTAAAACATAGAAAAAACTTATTGTCTTTTCTTGGTATGTCAAAAGTGACAACTAAAAATGAAAATTTATTTTAAAAATAAGTGACAAATAAAAATGAATGGAGGGAGTAATATGAGACAACTATTTTTAGTAAGATGCTCAATTAATATGGGACGGAGGGAATAGTAAATAGTAATAATCAGACCAAAAGTGCTCAATTTTCGTAAATATAAAGGACCAAACTGCTCCAATACATATTGAAAGTACCATTTTCAGCCAACCTCAAAACATAAAGTACTAATTTTGTCATTTTAGCGGAAGTCCACGTAAAAGTATTCCCCTGTCCAATATTAGTTGATCACCTTACTAAATCAACAATTATTTTTTTTAAAGTGTTCACACTTGTTTGTAAAAATTTCGAAAAAGATTTTTAAGGAGTGAAAAATAGAAAGTGATCCACTAATATGAAATATTTGCGCAATGTTTCATCCATGTTCAATGATTAAATTTGAATTAGCCATCAAAATCTACTCCCTCCATCCTTATTTACTTGTTAAAATGGACGGATGGATTACAATGGAGGGAAAGTCTTCCAGGCGACTTTGTATCCGGGGACTTCAATTATTTGGTGATCCCCTCAAATCTCACGAAGCTTAGTTTAATCTGCTATGGAGAAAGCTAAATTTTCTTATCATGTTTTCTTGAGTTTCAAAGCCCAAGACACTGGCAAGACTTTTACTGATCATCTCCATAGAAATTTGGAGCGAGCTGGGTTTCATGTGTTCAAATGTGAAGATGATGAAGAAGAGGAAATAGATGAGTTAAAGCCAAAATTGAAAAAGGGAATAGAGCAATCGAGAATGTCAGTGATTGTATTGTCCCAAAACTACGCATCATCGGAGAGGTGTCTTTACGAGCTTGTCGTGATTTTGGAGCAAAGGAGGAATTCTGGGCATATAGTCTTACCTGTCTTCTTTAACGTGGATCCTTCTGATGTAAGGAAGCAAAAGGGCAGTTTTGGGGAAGAAAATTTCAGGACTGTTAATGGTGAGAGTCACAAGTTAAGAGATTGGAGAAATGCTCTCAAAGAAGTGGCAGATTTGGGAGGAATGCCCTTGCAAAATCAAGCTGATGGGTAACTTTTTCCCCTTTTCTTTTTCTGTTGTGAAAACTACCTTTTGTTTGCTACAATGTCCTTCTTAAATTGTATTAACCCTGGTGTCCGAACCAACTTGGGATCAAGTCACGAGTTCGACGAGGTACTTGCTACCTTCCACCAGCACATGTACCGGATAACTTTGTTCATGAATGTTTGGACTACTTAGTATTTTTGCCTTCATTGGAATTGAACCTGAGGATTGTCAACCTACTTCATTGACCAATAAGCCACACCCTTTGGTGCTTAGACTATTATATAGATTGAAGATCTGTAAGAGTTAGTATTCATATAGTTTTCCCCAATTTTCTCTATCACTAGAGCCTTTTCGATTCTAGTATTAAGATGTTTCAAATCTGTATATGAAGGCTCTATCACATGCCTCACTCACCGTCAATTGTCTGGGATAGATATATGTCACTCCTCGAGCCTACACCGTGGACGTAGTCGGCACTTGAGAACCATTGCTGATCCCCAAGGGAAACCTTGGCCTGGCTTACTACTTAGCGGAAGACTTAACTTGAGCATATGGGAGCTCTTACCATGACATAGTTAACTCATAAAACTTAACTTAGCTTACAAAGCCAATTAATATCTAAAAATACTTCACTGAATTTAGTAGAAACATCAGAAAAACTCAAATGCAAAGATAGTATGAAATAGTCTGAGAGACCCATCAATTCTAGACATGTCTATGAAGCCTCTAAATAACTAAGACGGATGTCGGGACAGACTCCACGACACCTCAACAAAACTGAAATGAAAAGATATAGACGAATCCTCCGGGAGCGCTAGGAGGCTCACCAAAACTACTAACTAGGAAGTGCAAATGATCCTCAAAGAACACCTGTTGATGATCCTAAACACCTGTATCTGCATCCAAAAAGATGCAGGTCGAATGACATAAGTACATGGAATGTACGAGCATGTAATATGGCTGAGTAAATAAATAACTGAAGTGAAAGTACAGAAGACAATTTAAGATATGATTAAATCAACTGAATGCAAAGAGGTAAGGAACAAAACCATTAAAACTTTACAAATACACTTACTCAACTCTAAAGGCCTAAAACTCATAAGTATATAGAAAACACTTTAACTTTATCTTGAGCTCAAAACTGAATGTAAAGAATTAAATGAATAAAGCCAATTTAAAACTTCACAAGCTAACTCATCTCTGAAAAACTCAACTCCTCAAGTAATATGAAAATAATGTATATTTTTACTCTGGGTAGTTTCTCTAACCGGTAACCATCACTATGAGCTATGTGATGATATAACGTAACATCCACGCTGCCAGAACTGTCCTATACTTGCCAGGTATAAGACTCTCAAACTCACTAAGTGGATCCACTAAGTACTATATAGAAGGAAATCATCTTAAAAGTATGAATCCTTTACCCATGTTGGCTACATGGTTTATGGAGGTTGTGAGTTGTTAAACTCTCCCCCATATCGGTGCTCAATACTACTCCCAAAATCTTTTACTTTGCTCATCTCAAATGTTTAAAAACATTATCTTTTCTGGGTTAAGGTAATTACTCAACTAATCCTCTTAAAGAGGTAATTGTTTTCTAGAGTATCTCAGCACTCAATAACTTACTTTAGAAATCATTATTTGTATTCTTAAAATATTGTTATTCTGGGGAAAATACTTAGTTTCCCAAATGCTTCTCAAAACTTCTTTCTTTAAAACTCTTCTCAAATCTCTTCTTTAAGCTCTTCTCAAAACTCTTCTTTAAGAAATCAATTTAAAATAATTAATTAGTTTAAAAGACTTCTCATCAATAATTCAGAATTAACTCAATGGAATAGGGCTCATGCTGAAATAGGAACATGAACAATACCACAAAATATTCAACAATACGAATAGAGTTACTCAAGAATAGAACTAGATAACAATCAATGGACTATCTCAACTTTGCTAAAAATCAAAGAACAAAACCCTAGATTACTTTTGTAGGACTTTCAGACATATGTAGGGCGTGAGGGCGAGCAAACCCAACACTAAAAAGCCTTATATACCTAGAAGATCAAAAGATCTTGACGAATCTAGAAGAAATTAGATGGACGCTTGAAAACCCTAGCTTTTCTCCTCTTGAATCTTCTGTCCGTAAATCGACCTACTATCCGTCATGTTCCTCCGTCGTTTGATTCAGAAATTTCTCAACTTTGGCCTTCCAACGACGACACCCATGTACGGCCCATCGTTTGACCTACGGTCCGTACATGGCCATCGTAGGTCAGGCCTTAGGACTGAAAATTTAACCAAGTCTGGAGGTTAACCTACGAGACCCATCTACGGCCCGTCAACTGAACGACGGCCCGTCATGTTGCTCCGTAGGTCAATGTTCAGAAACTTTGAATTTCTGAAGGCTGACAGTAGGGGTGGGCATGGTATGGTATATACCGAATTACCATACCATACAGAAATTTTTAATACCGTGGTTTTGATATTATGGTATTTGGTGTGGTATATAGTATACATTTTAATTTTTTTTGGTATTCGATACGGTATTTGGTATTTAAAAATAACATACCGAAATACCGTAGTATATAGTTACATAAATAACATATATATATATATATATTATTAAAATACTAACAAAGATGCAACCTAGTATTAGTATAAACTAAATGTTTAGAAGTTAAAACTTTCACTACTCTATTTTGATTGAAATGTATTTGAATTGTAATTGATTAACAAAAGGAGTTGTTTATACTTTATTTTGTATATATATTTCTACATGTGTAATGTGATAGTATTATACAATTGAGACCTTTTTTAATTGTCGAAATCATAATGCTCTATTATAAGAGTATATATTAGTCGAAGTTGAATAAATTATGGTTATCAATTTCCATATCATAGAATACTGAAACCAAACTTCAATATACCGAACCATACCGAATTAAATTGGTATGGTAATGGTATAATATTTTAAAAACCGAATACTGAAATTACGGTATCAAAATTTTCAAATACCATACCGTACCATACCATGTCAACCCCTAGCTGACAGTGCCAACGACGACTCCCACCTACGGCCCGTCATTCCACTTACGGTCCATAGATGGCCTCCGTAGAACCAATGCTACAGCAATTTTCTGCATTTTCTCCAACTCCAATAGCTAAAATGTTTTCGTAGAACTCGTGACTGGTGGAATCACTATGTTGTTGAAAGACGGAGTTGTGGGCTAAATAAATCACTGGACAGTCGGAGTTGTGTCCTTCTAATGCCCTTTCATAGTTTTTTATTATGAAGCCTTTAGGTCTTTGTCATCCCGAAGATGAATATTTCATCAGTATGTATTTGAGTATTTGTCTTTTTCAATTCTCTGGAATACTTCTCTAAAACATATATTTGTTTATTATCACCATATTTTTTTAGCTCTTCACTTCCGATTTGATGGCATTCAAATTTAATCTGAACTTGCAGACATGAGGCAAAGTTCACTGAGAATATTGTTGAAGTGGTTGCAAACAAGCTACGTCCCAGAGACTTACACAGTGCTCCTTACCTCGTAGATATCAATTATCGGGCTGAAGATATTATCTCCTGGTTACAAGATAGATCAACTAATGTTGGGCTATATGTGATTTGTGGGATTGGTGGAATTGGGAAGACAACCATTGCCAAGTTTGCCTATAACTCAAGTGCAAGATCATTCGAAGGAAGCAGTTTTCTTGCGAACTTCAATGAAATTGCAAAACAATGTAATGGCTTAGTTCGTTTGCAGAAGCAAGTTCTGTATGATATTTTTGGGAGAAAGGAGAGGATATCGAATGTTGATGAAGGAATTATGATAATTGAAGATGCCATAGGCTATAAAAAAGTTCTTCTTGTTCTTGATGATGTTGATGAAGCTGACCAGGTAGATACAATTTTAGGAATGAAAGATTGGCTTAATCCTGCTAGTAAAATCATTATAACAACGAGGCATGAGTCATTGCTAAAGCCTTCTGTACCTCACAAGGTGCTTAAACTAGAAACCTTGAATAAAATGGATTCCCTAAAGCTTTTTAGCTGGCATGCCTTTGGAGAAGATCATCCTTTGGAAGGTTTTCTTGAGCTGTCAAAAAGAGTGGTTCTTCAATGTGTAGGACTTCCTTTAGCTCTTCGTGTTTTAGGCTCAGCTCTATCGGGTAGAAGACCAGAAATATGGGGAAGTGCACTAGAAAAGCTGGAAACAATCCCTGACAGTCATGTCATTAAAAAACTTAAACTGAGTTTTGACACTCTTGAAGATGACCATGACAAAGATATATTCCTTCATATAGCTCATTTCTTTCTTGGGATGGACAGAGATGACTCTGTTAGAATACTGGATGGATGTGGTTTTCACACAATAATTGGTATGCAAAACCTCATTGATAGAAGTCTTTTGACAATCAGTGACTTAAATAAGTTGGAGATGCATCAGTTGCTTAGAGACTTGGGGAGAAATATCGTTCGTAGGGAATCACTGGATCCTGGAAAACGTAGTAGACTTTGGAATAACAAAGATTCTTTCAGAGTATTGAATGATAAGACGGTAAGGAACTAATTATTTTTGTTATGTCCTCCTTTTCCATCTTTGTTGTGCCATACCCTCACAATTTATCTTTTTCTCCAAATTTCATGTTAGGGCACTGAAAAGATTGAAGGGATCAGCCTTGACATGCCCATATTGATGGAAGATAAATCAGCCAAGCATTCAATGGACACTTCATCAAGCAACTCAAATTACAGCATAGGGACTGATGCATTTACGGTAATGCGAAACCTAAGGATGCTCAAACTAAATAATGTGAACCTTATTGGATGCTACAAAGAATTTCCCAAGAGATTAAAATGGCTGTCTTGGCGTAAATGCCCTTTAAAATCCATTACTAGTGACATTTCCTTGGAAGGACTAGTTTCTATTGACATGCGGTACAGCAGTTTACAACAAACATGGAGTGGAACTGAGGTATAAATAATCTTTTCTTTTCCTTTTTTTCTCAGTTGTTTCTTGCATAATCAAGATTGTAAATTCAGTAGAAAAAAAATTGAATGCTTTTCTTCAATCAGGTTTTGAGATTTCTCAAGATTCTCAACCTTAGTCATTCTCGGGAACTTACCAGAACCCCTAGCTTCGCGAGAATGCCCCGGCTGGAAAAATTAATTCTTAAAGACTGTATTAAACTGGTTGATATTGATGAATCTATCGGTTACCTCCATGAAATCGCCCTACTGAATCTAAAATACTGCAAGAGCATCAGAAAGCTGCCTAGAAATATTGGTAAACTTGAAAATCTTAAGACACTTGATATATCCTTCTGCTCAAGCCTGGAGTCGCTGCCAATGGAGCTTAACATGATAGATTCTTTGAAAGTTCTAAGAGCTGATGGAATTGGTCTAAATCAAATAGTCTGTAACACCAATGAGCGGAAATCGTTACAGGCACTATTTTCATATTGGGTATCAAAACCAAGAATCTCTCCTGAAATATTATGGGCCTTTTTACCAAGCTCTTTGGTGAGCTTGAGTCTTGTGAGTTGCAGGCTGTCTGATGGATATTTTCCCGAAAAGTTTAGCAATCTTCCTCTGCTCGAAGAACTGGATCTAAGTGAAAACTCAATTAGTTGCCTCCCAGAGTGGATCAAGAGTCTCCCTCAGCTCCAAAGCCTCAGTGTCAAGTCGTGTAAGATGCTAAAATCACTTACTGAGATGCCAAGTAGCATTTCAGAATTGTCAATAGATAGTTGTTCATCATTGGAGATGATGACATACCAATCATTGCTATCGAAATATCCAAGCCTGGGTCACGATTACAATTGTGACAGTCTAGTCATGATCCAAGGAAATTTTAAGTTAGAAGATCTAGAAAATTCTGACCAGCAGATGCTTAAACGTTTTGGTCTAAATCTTGAAACTGTGGAAAATGCTATGGTGAAAATGGACCTCTTTTCGAGTTACAAGATGAAAATGCTTCCGCCACAGGTTTTTCTCTCACGCTCTCCCTATGACTACAAAATCTAGGTTTACTGTTGATCCTTAATCGTTTATTTCTATGACTGGAACAGGGCTTGTACGAGCAAGGCATCTTCAGTACATTTCTTCCTGGAAACAAGATACCTAGCTGGTTCACGAAGTTAATGAATATGAATGCCGTAATTTTTACCATATCTCAACCTCTCAACGATATCCAAGGCCTATCCATAGCAGTTGTGTATATAAGTTCTGAAAGTCAAGAGAATGAGTCTTCAAGAGCCTACTGGCGAAAACAGGAGAATATTGTACAGAATAGGACTAAAGATTTGAAGTGGATGCACTATCCAAGAGTTTTCGGCATGCCAGAAGGTAATGAAGAAATAACATGGTTAAGTCACTGGAGATTTGGAGATATGCTACAAGATGGAGATGAAATTTCTATTTTAGTGCGTTTGAATGGCTTGAAGGTAAAGGAACTTGGCATCGACATTTTCTGTGGCGAGCAAGAGGTGAGTGAGCTGTCAAACTGCAAAGTTGCAAGCCCAATTCCTTTGTTTTCGAATGATAACGTTCCTGGAGATGTATCACAACGTGGTAGAGTTTTTAAAATAGGGAGGTGATAGATATGGTAAGATATTTGACATGACAGAAACCAATGGCATGTCGAAATTGCTTGTTATTGAGACTCTATATATATGTTGTTTCAACCTCTTATTATGTCTCTTGCATTCAATTAAGGAAGGTGGATGAGTCAATCTGTGGACATATTCTGCTAGCAATCGATACTGCAAATATTGAAGACTCTATTCACTGACAAGGTAAGCCTACATAATTAGACGTACTTCACTGCTATATATACTATTATTGCTTATATTTTTAAAATATTGTGAATCTTACCACTCATTAATAATTTATTGTTATATATTGATGAAGATACACTTAGATAAATGTATTTTTGCTATCAGATACACTAAAATAGAGAGAGAGGCGAGCGAGATTTGTTATGTATCACATATACAATGTGAATCCATTTGGATACAATGTATGTAGAATAAATTATACCTAATTTGATCCATGTATCTCGAATTACAATCCACTTTGATTATCATTAAATTCTCCATAGTTGTTGTGTTTGTTAGCCTTCACAAAACTGAAATTTTTTTCTTAATGAAACGAATTGTGGAAATACCTTAAGTATTTATAGGATTATATATATTATAGAAGAAATCTAGCCAAAACAAGCTATAATTAGGATTGTTTGGACTCTTATATGCTAACTGTTGTAGATTATATTATTATACTAATAAATTACATTAAAACTTTAGTAATTTACAATGAAATAAATCTAATATAGCAAAATAAATTTTATTGTTTAGGTCAGGTAAATATGAATCCAACAAATAAATAAGATTAAAGAAATATGACTTGCATAATTTCAGTTATTATGCAAGTTTAACATCTTGTCACTTGAGAGATGTTAAATTAAGAAGTAAAATGAGAATGAATACGTAAAGTATTAGAGCAGCATATTCACGTTTTAAAAGATAAATTATATACTCATTTCAGATTATGTGATTAAAATTTGTGTTTTTCTATATAATAAAAAACTAAAATACAAAGGAGAAAATGTAAATTCTATTTAGCAGGAAAATAATTTTTTTAATGAATTTCACATTTTAATATTAAATTCAATTTTAAAATTAATTTGGGTGGGTTTGTGTCAAGGAGTTGAAAATGACAAAATATATACTCCCTCTGTCTAACAATACTTGTCCACTATACTATTTTGGGATGTTCAACAATATTTGTCCACTTTATGAAATCAATGAATAATTTTACACTTAGTTCCTAATTTACCCTTATCATTAATTATAGTCAGCTCCCTATTACATTTTTCAATACATTGTATTTATTATATTCAAAGGGTAATATAGTAAAATTACCTTTCTATTTATTGTTTGTTAAGAGGTGTGCCAAGTCAATAATGGACAAGTATTGTTGGACAGAGGGAGTAAAACTTAATTTGGGTGGTTTTGTGTCGGGGAGTTGAAAATGACAAAATATGGTAGAGCGGGTGGGTTGAAATCTTTGCAAATTTGTGCCGCAAGCATACCGCTTATCATCAGAGGCGGATCTAGGATTTGGAGGTCGTGGGTGCCACATCGTCCAAGTAAAGATAAACGGGTCGGTTCCTTCAATTTTATATTACAATTCGGGTCATTTATCTTTTTCGATTTTTAAAAACAAATTGATCAAACATGCATTTATTAATATTTTCTTTTAGTTATTTTCTAAAACTTTGCGGTAAAAAAATATTTCACATTAAAAATTCGAACTTATCTAAACTATCTGATAGTGTTAACTTAATATATTCATATTTCATTGTATTTATGTTTTGTTGTAGATATATAGTAGAGAAAGAATTAAAACTGTAGCTTCAACCCAGTCATCTTACTTAGCAAGAAAGTCGATGAAGATCGAAAGAACCTTTAAATTAAAAGCTCTAACATAATAATATTCATCATTTTTAAATATATTCTTAGTAATATTTATGTGACGTTCATAATTCAGTACTCATTAATTGATAACGAATACACACGTAATACTCATATCAAGAGATTAATAATTAGAGGAAGAGAAACTAAAAAAAATTAAGAATTAATTACAACAAAAAGGAATCGATTCGAATTAATAAAGAATAGCAAATAAATAAGAACCAATGGAAGAAAAAAAATTTAAAGGCCTTCACACATTGGAAAAAAAAGAAAGAAAGAAAGAGCTGAGAAGCTCCTTCTAGCAAAGCCAAAAAATAATGTCGAGAGAGAGGTTCGAGAACCCGCATTACGGGTGTGCCTGACCACGTCTTTTGCCAATGGCACCTTTTACAATTTTGTTTAATGGGTGGCAGATTTAATATATATTGACTTCTTAAACGTATACACATATATATACAACGTTTTAATCGAGATCACTGGGTGCCGTGGCAACCCTACGGATACACCTAGATACGCCCCTGCTTGTCATCCCTAATGAATTGTCTTTCACTGAAACCGATTCTCTCTTCTTCTTTTTCAATGGACATATTTTCGTGAAACTGATATTTGAATGAAATAAATATTATTTTTCTGGATGAAAATAAATATTCAATAAATAAGTAAGCCACAAATTACATGTTATACATTATTACTACATAGTATAACTGTCTATAAGCAGGCATGTGTTCGTCAACATGCCTCCTTGTATGACAGGGGCAGTTTTGACATTTTCTATGTTTTGTTCTTTAAAGAATTTGTATGTTGCTTCTTTATATTTGTACCTTTCCCTTATTAGACAAAAAAACCAACCAACATTAACATAATGATCCATATGTGCCAAAAGATTTGTACTTTCAGTTTAAGCTTATGGGCCCAACTTGCTATTTAATATCGGCGGCGTCTTTCAATACTTAATAACTTGTACGCGTATCGTCTCATTTTATGTGGCATTTTTTAAATTTTGAGATTCAAATAAATCTATCTTTGATCATAAGTTTTTCATAGATCTTTTAAATATTTTGAATTATCAATTATTATGATTTATAGTTCTTTTTATATAGTTTACAAATATATAAATTTCATTTCAAAAAATTTGAAGATTTCATTCGGAAATTTTTGGTCAAACTTAAACTATTTGACTCTCGAAAAATGAAAAGTGTCACATAAATTGGGACAGAGGGAGTACTATATTTCCTAACTAGCATAACTTTTTTGAAAGATTTATCCCATTCAGCTATTATTAATATTTGGTATTTCGTTTCAATTTAATTGTCTTACTTTTTATTTATTTTATTATATATTAAGATTATAAAAGAAATATTATTTAAAAAATACACATAAAATATTATATATCACAATAATTAATAACTTAAAATATTTAAAAACCACATAAATATTTGATTGACTCTACATTTCATTGTGTCATATAAATTGACATCGAAAAAGTAACATATACTATTTGAAAATGACGTAAAAAGTATTATAAGTTATGAAACAATTAACAATTTAAAATATTTTTAAAAAAATAACAAACTCTCTAAAATCTAAATTTCATTAGTGTCACATAAATTGAAAAATAAAAAAGTTACAAAATGTGGGCCCGTGTGCTGGCACGGGCTCCAATATCTAGTATTTCTTATATTTCTTTCAATCCTCATAATAGTACCTTTTATTGTCGAAATTTTACGGTTATTTTTTTTATTAGGTAAAAATTAAATCGGGAGAAGCATGTCCAATACTAAAATTTTAAGTTTAAACTGCTCGCGAGCCTACTCCGTCATAGATAACTAAAATTGTATGCTAAGAGCTTGTTTGATGTTACCACTAGCATTTTAAAAATAAAAATAAAAATTCATAAAAATGCTTTTGAAAAATAAATAAATTTATGTTTGATTAATTCATTACAAACAAGAGTCAATTACAACTAAGTTCTATCAGAACCTTGAAAATTGTGGTTTGGATTTAATTGAGCCTCGTTCCACTTCCAAAGTCATTTACTTATCCTGGGAAGACAATTAAACTTGGCAAATATTTCGGCAAAGATTTATCTTCATAAGACAAGCCATGCTTAATTTGTTGCATCCATAACTCTTTGTGGACTGAAATTCTTGGTTGATTTTTATCTAATTAGAATATCTTTTTTAACGTTTTTATGACAGAAAATTTTGCAATTCAAAGCTCGTGGCAGATGATTTGTTCAAATCAAAGCTTAAACGTAGCTGAAAGTAACCACAATAATGATGAGTCTGTTGTAATTATTTTGAACGTCAACAACTTATCAGAATTAAACACTTTGGACATTTCAAACTTTACGGAATTGAACACTTTGAGCATTTCGATAGTTTGCAAGATAATGATGAATCTGTTGTAATTATTTTGAACGTCAACAACTTATCAGAATTAAACACTTTGGACATTTAGAACTTAATGGAATTGAACACTTTGGGCATTTCGATAGTTTACATCTTGCAAACGCATTCCAAGTTGACAAGATGTGGATTATCTTCGACCACAATTTTGCTGGAATAACAATTAAAATGTTATTTCAAAAAATATATGATTTACAAATAATTATGTTTTTGTGAACAGTTAGTGTTACAAAATTATTAAATAAGTATTAATGTTATCGACTAGTTTAATTTCCTCTCTATTTAGTTTGTTATAAAATAAAAATATAGTTTGTTATGAAATAAAAATAAGTGTGTTGTTTGTGATATTTCATCCTACAATTATTGTTCTGGAAGCTACTCAAAACGTATCAATAAATTAGTGGCTTAAAACTAAATTATAATAAGAGTTCTTAAATATATACACATATGTACAAAAAATAATATTAATTTAGGGTTGTATATTACTTAAACATTTGTTTGCAATACATCAAGTTGGATATTGAAATAAAAACTTTATTTATTAATATGAAGACTTGAGTTGTTTAATTCAAAATTTTAAAATATATTTGATAAAAAGTAAATGTTCAATATTATTTAAAGTGAAATTAAAATCATAAAATTCCCTATTAAATTTTTTTGGACCTTCCGTTGAGCCACCCAGAAACTAGCAAAGAGTAAGAAAAAGGGATTGATCGAGCTCACACACATAAAAATATAAATGTGTGAGCAAGATAGGTATAAAATAAAATATGTTGATTTATCGAAATAGACACAAAATAATTATCAAGATGATAGGTAAATTTGCAAGTTCCTTTGTTGTCATGAACCTAAGATACAGTGTTACCAATTATATTCATGACCATACAAGTATCAAACCAAAGTGACTTGTAAATAAAAGAGATCAGATACTCTTTATTTCTAGTACTTTGCATATATGTTATTGTATCTAAAAAAATTTTAACATATGTTTTCCAACACTTATATCATCACACGACCATGAAAATATTATTAGTTTTTATATTGGTGAAGTTCAGTTGTTGGCACAATGAATTCACCATTAAATTAAAAAAGAAAATCAAAATAGAAAATAAAGTATAGGCAACTATCCTTTAAAAAATAGCCAGTAGGTGAAGTATCATTTCTAATTGAACCGACCTTTATTTGTGGTCCTGAAAGTGGGAAACGTTTAAAATAACATAAAATACTTAATAAGTTATTATTATTGCTGTTGTAAGATTTTAATCTTATACTTAAAGAAGATTGTCGTTGAATAATCAGATGGAGTAAAAAATTGTTTATATTAACGAGATATAAAAAAATATGAGCAGATAAGGAATATGCGAAATCCATTTAATGTGAAACATCAGCACTGATTTTTTTCTATATTTATAATTAGATCTTGAAGACTTTTTTGCTGTCTCCATCAATAGTGACAGTGTGACGCCACAAATAATTTTATTAGCTGCATAATTCTATACAGTGTATCTTTTCTTTTTAAAAAAATTACTATATGTTTTTTTCTAACAAAAAGAGAAAGACAACATGTGCTTTATTTTTTTCTAAATATAAATCTATTTTTTTCTTTTTGAAACGCCATTATGAAGTTGAGCGTGCTGGTGTATATGATTGATGATGGTGTCCCAAATTTCAAATTTATTTTCTATTTAGGGTAAATTTAATAAAGTCTTATTAATTTAAGAGGCTACATTAGATATTCAAGATAAAAGATAAAATTAAAAGTAAAATATTTTATCAAATTAAAAGTATTTATAAACTGTAAAATTATAATTTATGATTTATTATGTTATAAGTTTGACTTATTTTAATTTATAAATAAATTTTGTATTTACTAAAAATAATAATAATGAAATTGGGAGAAGGTAGAATAAATACTTTCCATGAACCTTATCTTCATGGGGTAGAAATATTATTTTTGATAGCTAGAAAAGGAAAAAATTTGAAGGATTGTAGCCCAAAAAAAAAAAAAAACGTCAGCAAAACAAAATAACACATAAAAGGAAAAAAAATAAATTGTAATGACATTCGACTACTAACCTTTTAAGCTTAAACTCCCTAAACTCGCTACATTACTTATTCAATATTACTATATACCTTATTCAATACTATTTTTATAGAGGACCCTTAATTTTTTATTTTTTTTTGTTGGTTCATTTTCCTGTTTAATTCAAATTCAATTTTATTTTTCCTAAAAGGAAAAGAAAACATAGTAAAAGGTTTATTCCATACGTCACTCAAAAAAAACTCCAATATATAGGGGAAGTTTCATCTAACTTGACATCGAGAAACACACTCAGCTCCCCCATTCATCTTTTTTCACATTTCCCCCAAAAAAAACAGAGCTTCACAAAGAAACTCATTTCTCCGATTTTTTGCAGAAATGGCGGTGAATGGACTCTGTACGTCGACCGATGACTTCCTCAAACGGTGTGAGCAGTCCGGTGATGCTGCTTACAGTGTGCTCCGATCACTCCTTGAACGACTGGAGGATCCGGTTACCCGGAAAGAGGCTCGGATCTTCCTCACGCTTCTTCAGAAACGTTTTGCTACTGAAGAAGCCTCCGATCAATGCCTTCAAACTTACCATTTCCAGATTCAGGATATTGTCCTTGAGCAACATGAAGGTCCTCTCTCTTTTTCTCCTTTTATAATGATCAATTTTGTTTTATGCATTTTTTGATACTCACATTTGCTTATATAAGTCTTTTTCAATATAGATATATGTATGCGTGGATGGGTAGATTAGATCAGTTTTTTGTTCTATTCTTATCATAGGTTAGTTTCGTAATAATTTTTTCCTCATTTTGTTTTATTATTAAAAAAAACTGTAGATTCTTCATCAGAGTTATCACGTGTGTATTTGGTCGAAACATGAGGCTCATGAGCTATTTGGTGCAATTACTATTTGTACAGTTGCAGAATTTGTCTTTGACTGCAATTTTTAAAAACAATTACAATTAGTTATGGATGAGTTCAAATTCGTACTATAGATATCATATTCACCCAAAGCATAAAGATTTCTTTGAACAATACGGATACCTAAATTGGATACTTCTATGTCTGTAGCAAGTTGATGGAGTTATCATGACTTCTAATATAATAAATTGTGTAAAGACTTGTCATATCCATAACTTGAGAACATAATAAAAGTTTTAACATCTCACTTTTATTCGTTGTTCTAACGCCATTCAGAGATATGGCCCCTGAAAAGGGAAAAAGGAAATTTAGTTTTGTTTAGAGACTGCTTCTCTTAGTACGCGTGCCTGTTTATTTATTTTTTTGTAGGTTTTCAGAAACGAAAGAAACTGACAATGATGGTCATCCCAAGTATCTTTATCCCAGAGGATTGGTCCTTCACCTTTTATGAGGGACTAAATAGACACCCGGATTCCATCTTCCAGGACAAGACAGTTGCAGAGCTGGGGTGTGGAAATGGATGGATATCCATTGCCATTGCCGAGAAATGGTCACCATCAAAGGTTTGCTTATCAACATCCGCATTTTCGAATTCCTCTTGCAATTTCGAGCTACAGGAAATTATGCTTTTGTTGGGGAAATTGCTTACGAATACCTTTGTTTTAATATCATTTCACAGGTATATGGGCTTGATATAAATCCAAGAGCAGTAAAGATCTCGTGGATAAATTTGTACTTGAATGCTCTGGATGACAATGGCGAACCAATATATGATGATGAAAAGAAAACGCTACTAGATAGGATAGAGTTTCACGAGTCTGATCTGCTAGCTTATTGCAAAGATAACCGTATAGAACTTGAACGAATTGTTGGTTGCATACCGCAGGTATTGCTACAACTTGCATGCCATGTTACGGTTATCTACACAATTACTATTTTCCCTCTTTAATCTTAACAGAAAGCTAGAGATTCTGACTATGTTGTGGTCGTTTGATGAAAGTTTATGGTCACATATTCTGACTTTGTGCATTTTGCTGCTGGATACAGATTCTTAATCCAAATCCAGATGCAATGTCCAAGTTGATTACTGAAAATGCTAGTGAAGAATTTCTGCATTCATTAAGCAATTATTGTGCGCTTCAGGTTGGGTGATAAACTAATTAACAAGTCAATGATTGATAGAAATGCCGTTGCTTCTTTCCAAACTGAAATATTCTTTTTAATTTTTTTTAATCATGTCTAGGGCTTTGTTGAAGATCAGTTTGGTTTAGGGCTTATTGCAAGGGCAGTTGAAGAAGGTATTTCTGTCATAAAGCCATCAGGCATTATGATTTTCAATATGGGAGGCCGTCCAGGGCAAGGTGTTTGCAAACGATTATTCGAGCGCCGTGGTCTTCGTGTTAACAAGCTTTGGCAGACTAAAATTCTTCAGGTGAGGGAATATTCTATTTAATTGAGATAACAGTTACGACAAACTGTGCCTCTAAACATTAGGTTAATGCAGGCAGCTGACACAGATATATCAGCTCTAGTTGAAATCGAGAAAAGTAGCATGCATCGGTTTGAATTTTTCATGGGACTTGTTGGAGATCAGCCTATCTGTGCTCGAACAGCATGGGCCTATGGCAAGGCTGGTGGCCGAATCTCTCATGCTTTATCCGTGTATAGTTGTCAACTTCGCCAGCCAAGTCAGGTAATTCTAAAGGGCTTACGTACATTCAAATCTGGTAATTGAAATTGAGGATAATATACTTCAGAACACTGCAAATGCGTGTAAAACTGATTCAGCTGAACTGACAGGTTAAAAAAATATTTGAGTTCGTAAAAAACGGATTCCACGATATCAGTAATTCTCTGGATTTATCATTTGAAGATGATGCTGTAGCAGATGAGAAGATTCCTTTCCTAGCTTATCTTGCTAGCATGCTCAAGGAGAACTCTGTTTTCCAATATGAATCACCTGCTGGAAGCAGATGGTTCCGCAATCAGATTGCTGGCTTTATGAAAACGTATCACCATTTTCCTCTTATGGCTGATGTAAGATTTTTTAACTTTGTTATTTTTCTTTTTGCAAGATTCTTTTGCTGAAATATTAGAGATTAAGAAGGGTTGCTGCCAGAGATGGCCCTGTAGAAAATGCCATGTGTGGATATGGATCATGTTTTGTGAATGTTAGCATATAGTTTCTACTTAAAAGGTCATAAACTTATAGTGTACATCCATAATTGTCATATTCTTCTCTGAAGTAATCTAGAAAAGCAACTCTTTTTAGTTTTCCTGCTCAATGGTTTCACAAACACGAGTTAGTCTTACAAAGTTGCAATGGTCAGTATGAAATGCAAGTTAGGATGCACTGAATGCTGTAGTTTTCATGTTAAGGCATCAACCTGAACTGTAAGTTCTATGGTAAATGTAATTCAACTAATAATTTGCCCTGTCAACTGCTGCAAGCTATATAACTAGGATTATCTGATAAGTCATGCAATAGACATCCTTAAAGAAAGCATTTAAGATTTCAGCTTTCTAGGACTGAGCTAGGGGACTTTAGTGGAAGCATCTTTTCAGGATTGGTTTCTGCAAAAGCATATTTACATTTATATGTATTCTAACATGAGTGTCTCGATTATATGTCAGAATGTCGTTGTCTTCCCTTCAAGGGCTGTGGCGATAGAGAATCTATTGCGGTTATTCTTGCCACATCTAGCAATTGTGGATGAGCAACTGTCACATCACCTGCCTAGGCAATGGCTGACCTCATTGAAGATTGAGGTATTTGCTCTCTCCGTTGAATATAATCCTTACCATTTCTCCCAGAAAAATATCATGTATTGTATTTGTTTCAATAACCTGATGCAAAAGCACAGTTCTTCCTAATGTTTTAACAACACCAAGTGAGTAATTGAAGGGATATGTCCATTCAACTTTTATGAGCTTTGTTATAGGGTTTATTGGTCATTTTTAACAATCTTGAAATCCCGCCTTCATGCAGAAAAGTCAAACTGATAGTAATTTGGAGGATGTCATCACGGTTATTGAAGCTCCACGACAATCTGATTCGATGATTGAACTGATAAAGAAGCTGAAGCCCCAAGTTGTTGTTACTGGGATGGCGCAATTTGAATCAGTTACTAGCTCTTCTTTTGAGTATCTACTTGACACCACAAGGGAAATTGGATGTCGTCTGTTTTTAGACATATCTGACCAGTTTGAGCTATCCAGCCTTCCCAAATCTAATGGGGTCCTGAAATACCTTGCTGGAGCTCCTCTTCCCTCACATGCAGCTATTGTCTGTGGCTTAGTAAAGAATCAGGTAGGTTTATTTTTTCCAATAACTATATGCTAGTGTATTTCTTAAAGATTTTTAGTTCCTATTTTATCATTTGTTTCTATGTTACTTGGCTGGTGTAGTTAGCTAGATACATATTTGTAATCTCTTTTATTTTTCAGGTATATTCTGATCTGGAGGTAGCTTTTGTCATATCAGAAGACGAAACTATCTATAAAGCATTATCCAAAACCATGGAATTATTACAAGGAAATACTGCTCTTATAAGCCAATACTATTATGGCTGTCTTTTCCATGAGCTGCTAGCTTTTCAGCTTGCTGATCGACGTCCACCTGCTGAGGTTAGTAGTTTGGCTTCTTTATGATTGCCTAATGGAAAAGGTTATTCAGCCTTTGCTGCTCAGATATGTGTGAATTTGCTAGTCACTGCCCCCCATTGGATATAAGTTTAGTTTGATTATAGCATTTTAAGGTTTCATCTCTGGTATAAGATCTAATCTGGATTATCAGAAAACGTAAATAAATCAGGGAAGTGAGGAAAAGAGAAAGAAGAGAAGGCCTGCTTTTTTACTTAGATTATCTCAAAGTTAGCTCGTTTTCCTGGGTCGTATTTGTATATATGGCTGTCCTACTCTTAGATAATCATTTACTTGTCTATAATGATTTCCAATATGGGCAGACAGGAAAATGTCTGGCAATTTGACCTTTTTGGCCCCTTTATCCATAATCTACTATAGATAGTTCTGGTGATGATGGAATTTTCTTGCTTTTGGGGACTGCATTATGCCAACTAAAACTCCAAATTCCATCAAAACAAGCGCCAAAATGGGGTTGGTTTGAGGTTGTAGAGTTTATGCTGAATCACCATTTGGTTGGGCTTCTAGGACTTGGCTCTCTCTCTTGGGTGGGTGGGAGGGGATCAGGGGCATCGAATCCTAATTCTATTATTAATAAATACTCCCTCCATTTCAATTTGTTTGTCTGATTTTGACTTGACACGGAGTTTAAAGAAAGTAAAGGAGGCTTTCGAATTTTGTGATCTTAAACCAAAGATATGTAGAATGTATCAAAATGTCATTTAATACACGTGGAAAGTTAAAATAAAACATTTGTCAAAAAAGGAAAGCAACATTCTTTTTGAAACGGATTAAAAAGGAAAGTAAGACAAACTAATTGAAACGGAGGGAGTAGTAATAAAAGGAATTTACAACACAAGATTTAAATCCTGAAAAATGTGCACTTTCCTACTTTTTGATTGCTCTGGTCTCTTTAAACTCCTAAATTAGCTGTTTAATGTTTGAGCATTATGTAATAAAAATTACCTTCTACATATTCTTTCAGAGAGAATGTGAGAAGTTGAAAGCACCCAAGATGATTGGCTTTCCTAGCTCTGTCAACTCAGTACTCAATCATGCAGAGTTATCTGTTACCGATTCAGACAATGCTCTGATTCACATGGATGTGGATCAAAGTTTTTTACCTATGCCAACTCC
This sequence comes from Solanum appendiculatum, assembly GCA_018342035.1. Lineage (NCBI taxonomy): Eukaryota > Viridiplantae > Streptophyta > Magnoliopsida > Solanales > Solanaceae > Solanum > Solanum appendiculatum. The sequence goes on along the minus strand of JAGDQO010000431.1, from coordinate 634,697 downwards.
TGTCAAGGCAGCCATCTTTGAGAGTTTTGTGAGACAGAACATTGCAGAGTCAGAAATTGATGTCACAAGCAACATAAGACAGCTAATGGAGAGTAGTTATGGTTTCTCAACGAACAGCAAGACAGAATTCATATATGCTGACTGCCCTCTAGCTCTTTTTAGTAAATTGGTACTTTGTTGCATCAATGAAGGTGGGACTCTATGCTTCCCAGCTGGCTCAAACGGTAGTTATGTGTCTGCTGCAAAATTTGTGAAAGCAAATATAGCATATATCCCTACAAACCCAGAGGACGGGTTCAAATTGACGCAGAAAACAGTTGAAAGTTTTTTGAAGACCGTCAACAGACCTTGGATTTTTATTTCGGGACCAACTGTCAACCCTACTGGGCAGCTTTACAGCAATGAGGAGATAAAGAGTATATTATCTGTGTGTTCAAAGTTTGGGGCAAGGGTCATAATTGATACTTCATTTTCTGGTGTGGAATTCAACTCCAAGGGCTCAGATGGCTGGAATTTGGAGGACACTCTAGCTCAACTAAGATCTCAGAATCAGTCATTCTGTGTTTCTTTGCTTGGAGGATTGTTTCTGAAGATGCTTACTGCTGGAGTCACATTTGGATTTCTGCTTCTAGACCAGCCTGCGCTAATTGAGGCGTTCCACAATTTTCCAGGTTTGAGTAAACCTCACAGCACTATCAAATACCAAGTTAAGAAGCTGTTGGATCAAAGAGAACGAACAGCAGAACTTTCCAATGCTGTCTCAGAGCATGAAAATATTCTGGCTAGTCGATATAAGCTCTTGAAAAAGGTATCTCTTTTTTCCTAGAATGGTTAATTCACATTATCAGATGTTTATTATCACTTCATCTTCTGGTCAGCATTTGAACTTTAGTCATTTGTCATTATGATTACATCTATGGCTGCATTGAGTCATCATCTTGACGTGAAAGGCAGTGCACTAAAGTCATTGCTTAGACCATTTTCTCTACATTATGGATTAGGTGTTACTTTTAAACTAGTTCAAGAATATGAATTTTTATAGCAGGTGATCAAAGCACCTTAGTTATAAAACCATGTGACTAAATTCTAAAATATTTACATGACATCTGTTTTCGAATCATTTGAAAAAAATTTAAGTCGTAGTTAGCCTCCAAATATATAATTTGTTATAAATAACTTTCAAGTTGGTAATTCTTGACTATAATTCTCTAATACATATTGTTGATTTTTGTGTAACAGACCCTTGAAAGTTGTAGCTGGGACGTGCTCGAGGCTTATTCTGGCGTTTCAGTGGTGGCAAAGCCATCTACCTACCTTGGGAAGACAGTGAAAATTGGTGAAGATTCGTTTTCATGGGAAGGCAAACTTGATGACACAAATATTAGAGAAGCCATGCTTAAGACCACGGGCTTGTGCATCAATAGCTCTACATGGACCGGAATTCCTGGTTACTGTCGCTTCACCATTGCCTTAGAAGATGGCCATTTCGAGCGTGCATTAGCTTGCATTGTCAAATTTAGAGATATGGTCGGTAAATGAAAGACAATCAAGGAAGACTGGTCTAACGTGTCTTTCCCTTTTTAATTTTTATTTTTTGTTTTTTTCACAACTTGATTGTTGTGAAATAAGCCCCCCCCTTCCTGTGAACAAGAACACCTTAATACTTGTTTTTGCAGCAACACGTTTTTTTAAATGCAGTTATATACAAAAATCTTTGCTACTCTATTTGATTCCTCCTGTGAAATTTGACGATGGCTATAAGTTATATTACATTCGTTCACCACTAAAAAAACTTTTATTCTTCTTTCTCCCCCTTACCAACCTTATTAGTGGTGTTATGTCTCATAAGTTATGGGGAAAGACCTTTGGTTTTGGTGGGATTGAACTTGATATATAAGTGATACAGTTAACAATTTCAATCCCGACTTGGATGTCATTTTGGATTTATTTGACAATTGCTGATGAGTAAACAAAAGCTCATCCAAGGAGACTAACTGATCAAACACAATAATGTTGAATCTAACACAACATGTTCCAGTTGGAAATAAAAAAGACAAATAAATTCACTGAGCTTTCGTGGGAAAAATATGTTCTAGAAGTTCTCTCAAGCGAATCTCTATACAAAAAATACCACTTTTGCCTTCTCAATAATCTTGTATAAGTAGTAGAAAAATTCGACTACGATCAATAACCAATGATGTGTAGATGCATTACACATATACAATTAGCAACAAATAAAAGATTCAGGGCAATTGTGTAAGCATAAACTAGGACAATAGTAACAACAAATAAAAGATTCACGGCAATTGTGTAAATATAAACTAAAATAGTTGCTCTGATTTCAACTGTAATTGTGTAAGTATAAACTACAATAGTTGCTTTGATTTCAAGAAAACAAACTAGAAACAGAAGCAAATTCAAAATTTAACTTTTATGGGTTCAACGTCTTGATATTTTTATATTGAACTCATTATATTTTTAAAAAGGTTCATATGCATTATTTATTATAATTTTAATAAAAAATTTATTCATAAATATATGCTCTAGATCAAAAGTTACGAGGTAAAGCCGAAGCAGCGATGCTACATCCTCCCCACAAAAAAAAACCTAAAAAGGACAAAAGTGCAACAAAAAGAACTAACTCTAATTTGATGGACAAGATTACTAGTCTAACGTGTCTAACGCTTGTTCTCATGTTATTTCCTCAAATTCTTCCAGAGAAGTTGTTGGTTCACTACACTACTCTAAAACATGATAACCTGACGGAAAGAATCATTTTTTTCCCTTTGTTTTTTTCGATTCTTGAATTATCACAATGGCGCTTCAGCTTCAGCTGCAACCAACTGTGAGAAATGGAGTCTTTCAGTACCCTTCTGCAATTAGACCTTTTGGGAATAGAAAAAAAGTTTCTTTTCAAGCACAAGCCACTCCTACAAGAACCCAGGTACACCCCATTCTTGATTCTTGATTTTTTTAAAAAAAAAAATTGGGGGGTTTGGGGGTAGGGGGCGACACTGTGAAAGACCATGTTGAGTAAGATGTACAACTAGTGGATACTGAATAAATTTGAAGATTGAATCTTGTTGCAGAGGATAATGGAGGGAATTGCAGTAAGTGGGGAGGTTGGTGGCGCTGGTGGTGCATACTCGTATAGTGCATTGAAAAGATTGGACGAGCTGTGGTCTAAAATTTGCTCTGCTTCAGCGGGTATATACTAAATATTTTTCATAACAGATACTCACTCCCTTTCAATTTGTTTGGTTGATTTTGACTTAACACGAAGTGTAAGAAAGTAAAGAATATTTTTGAATCTTGTGATCTTAAACTAAATATATGTAGAATGTATCAGAATGTCCTGCAATCTTGTGTTCTTAAACATGGCAAGTGGAAAGTTGAAATTAAAGAGTTGCCGAAAAAGGAAATGAACATTCTTTTTGATTGGACTAAAAAGGAAAGTAAGACAAATAAATTGAAACAAAGGGAGTACATTTGTGTCCATTACTTGGGCCGTTATAACTATACTTGTTCCATAGTCTATTTGATAATAGGGTATTCTTGCGCCAAGAATTGATATTCAAAGAACTATACTTGTTCCATACTTGTTATAACTATACTTGTTCCATAGTCTATTTGTCTTTAATTTCTTATTTGCAGTTGTTGAAGAACCCCAGAAAGTTGTTTCCTCTGTCCCCGGCTCATTCAAAGATTCTGAGCATGTCGGAAATTCGGAGGAAATGTTTGATGTCATCGTTTGTGGAGGTACTTTGGGAATCTTCATCGCCGCAGCATTAAGTTCCAAAGGTCTTCGAGTTGGTGTTGTGGAAAGGAATGTTTTAAAAGGGGTACTGTATTATACTCCCTGCCTTAGTGGGATTCCCTTTTGCTATTCTGAACTAGTCATCTGCTTAGGAGTCCAATAATGCTTGACTTCTGGGAAATTGATGAACAGAGGGAGCAAGAGTGGAACATATCAAGGAAAGAGCTACTGGAACTTGTTGAAGTTGGTGTTTTAACTGAAGATGACATTGAAGAGGCTACTGCTGCCAGTTTCAACCCTGTATGTTCTTTATCCTAGAATTTGTTGTATATGCCAATGAAGAGTCTTTTATCATTGTCCTGAACCTGAAAGCAATGGTAGCCTTAATTAGTCTTTACAAATATGAAATAACAAGATCATTGTTTAGGTATTTGAACTGCTCTTGCTTTGTGAATAACTATGTACCTTGATATTGTCTTAAAATAACACTAAGTCTTGGGCATAAGGTAACCCGAATTCAGGTAATAATGACTTCTCCTTATCCAGTGTGGACCTACCACTTCTTGTTTGGAAGGCCGATAGAGAACAAATTTTCTTTCTTTTTTTGAATGGGCTTGGGGTGAGGATATATAGAGCAAAAGAGGCAAAGTTAAACATCTTACCAATACTGCTGCTCAAGTGTATAATTTTGAAATGACTTCTGGGATCTGCTTCCTGCTAAGGTTCCTCTATTGTTTTCTAGTGCATTGTTACTTATTCTCTTTTGACTTCTGAGTCACTTTGCAGAATAGATGTGGATTTGAAGGGAAGGGAGACATTTGGGTCCAGGGCATTCTCAATCTTGGTGTTTCGTAAGTCTGTTTTCCATACCTTGTCCCCTCTGGAATCTGTGTGCTGCCCAAAGTGCATAACTTTTAAGTTTTTTGTGTTTGCTACTATAAGAACATCAAAATCCCTCTTCTTCTTTTTTCTGTTTGGAAACACAATGAGTTATGCAGCTATATTGTTGTTATCTAGGTGCATCCTTCAATATCCAACTATCCAATCCTCTTGAAAGATGTATTAAATCCTATTCTTTTATGGAACAGAAGCAGGATCAGAACAAACTGCTAATTAGGAATCGATAAAGGCAGGTCGTACACACAAGAACCTGATAGCATCATACTGATGAAAGCAACCAATTAGGTTTAATTAGCATAATGTTTTGAACCTTAATGGTGTATAGCCTTTTTCTAAAGATATATAGGCAGTGTATAAGCAAATGTATCAACATAATAGGTCCTGGCTTGCTTAGGGTTCCCACCTCACTTCTCATATTAGGGTCTAAATGGATGGTGAGAATATATATAACCGAGCCCAACTAGCTTGGGCTTGCAGAATAGTAATCACTATTATTGTTGTTTTCCATACTCTCCATGTTATGGAAAACTTAGTAACTAGAAGTTGGAAAAATCAGTTATGTACGTTGTACTGTCAATGAAGTGAAGTACTTCTATCCTGCAGCTGAACATCATACAAGTTTTAAATAATTATAGTTTAGATGGTATTTCACTAACATATATTTTTATCAACTTTTTTAAAGAACGTGATTCAAGAACTTATTTGTTGCTTAGAACTTCTTTGTTTTTTTGTGAAACCCTGCTCAAAGTCTTAAATGTTTTTTATACTATCTGTTCGCAGGCCAGTAAAACTTGTGGAGATTGTGAAAGAGCATTTTGATTCCCTTGGAGGTGTCACGTTTGAAGGTTACAGCGTCTCTAACATATACGTGTATCAGGATGCAGCAGTATGCTTACTTACTCATAAATGTGGCTATTTAAGGATGCACTTTATCACCTAGGCAGCATCCTAGGTTAGGCTAGAAAACAATGAATTTCTTTATTTGATTTCTAATTTGGGCATTGTCTTTTCCCTTGATTGACTTTATGCTTAACCTCAAATGACCTTTGTTCAATTTGGCCAACCTAACAATGACCAGAATGAGGCTGAAAGGACTGAAATTCAAAACACAATTACACAATCTTTCAAATAACAACATTACAAAACTCTTGTTATCTTTCGTAGAGAAAAACTTGGAAGTAGTACTAAAGTCACAAAGGGTTATGAAGATGATCTGAGGGTTGGGATGATATTTGGGTTTCTTTCACTTGAAAGGGTTTTGCATTACCATCAAAAGAATACTGGCAATCATCTTTTTTGCTATAATTGAATTCATAGTAGATGAGTAATGTTCATCCAGATATTGCTTGTATTTTTCTTTTTACAGGTCTTGCAACTAAAGGAGGGAAAGACTTTATTCTCGCGTCTCATCATTGATGCAATGGGGAATTTTTCTCCTATTGTAAAGCAGGTGCAGAATCTTTTCTTAATGCATACATCTATAACTGTTTCTTTCTGTGAAAAAATGATTTTGGTATCATGTGATGTAAAGGTCAGGAGAGGTAGGTCCCAGTTAAGGGCTGTTATGTTACATCATAATGATAGTTGGGTTGGAAGATAGTAAATAAAAGATATCTCTTATTACATCAACTTAATTCCCCCAAAAATATCATGCATTCAAGGATTACTTGGACCTGTAATCCTTACTACAACACTTTTGATATAAGTCTTCTCTATTTCACTAACTTAATTTCTCTTTGGATTATTTTATTAGTTTGTTTCCTAATGTCTTGAACTGGCTCTTATGATTGAAAATTGCTTTAGATTAGATGTGGAAGGAAAGCAGATGGTATGTGCCTTGTGGTTGGAACTTGCTGCCGTGGTTTTAAGGAGAACTCTACAAGTGATGTCATATTTAGCAGTGCTACCGCAAAGGAAGTTGGCCAGTCACTAGTCCAATATTTCTGGGAGGTAAAACGATTTCTTGGAAAGCATGCAATTGAATTGCTAAGATCCTTTAAGATAATCATGCACATCATAGTTTGGAAAACTTTTGTGCTAAGCCAATAACAACGTTCCCATGATCTTCAGGCATTTCCTGCCGGCTCAGGTCCCATAGACCGAACCACTTATATGTTCACTTATGTTGATCCTCAACCCGGATCTCCACAGCTGGAAGAGTTACTAGAAGATTACTGGGATTTGATGCCAAAGTATCAGGTAACCTTTGGAGTATGCTATTTGGGGCTTATGTTTATTGTTTGGCATACTTCTGTTTCCCCTTTTTCTTCTGGGAGCTGTATCTTGTCATTGTTCCTTGCTATTGATCTTATTTGGAGGTCCCTGAAAGATCTGAAGCCAGTTAAAACATCTGCCTAGGGACTCATGTTATTGCTTTTGTTGTTCGAGTTAACTTTGTAGGTCCGGTGCTTTAGATTATTAACAGTAACTGCTATCTTGTTGTATAAAATTGTCATTTCTCCTAAGTGATCTATTCAACCTCTAATTTCTTCCATTTTTAATTTATAGGGCGTGTCTTTCAACGATCTGGAAATCTTGAGGATAATATTTGGCATTTTCCCAACTTATAGAGACAGGTAACCATTAACTTTAAGGTTTGTGCTTAGGCCTTGATTTATATCCATCGGATGCTATCGTTGTTTCACTTGCCACCTAACTTCATTGTTTTTTTCCATGGATAATTGAATAACTGAAGCATCCTTAAATATATACAACACCTTGCATTTGATACATGACTTTTTTGATTATCAAAAACTTCTCACTTTTCTTTTTTACTATTTCTGATTCTGTCACTTTCATTTTGATGGCAGTCCATTGCCAGCAGCGTTTGATCGTATTTTACAGGTTTTTCATCAAACCCTTTAAAGGCATGAAACATTGCAGTTACATATCAATAGAATACATGAGTTTGAATGTCTACAGTTTGGGGATGCTAGTGGCATACAGTCACCAGTTTCTTTTGGTGGTTTTGGGAGCTTGACTAGGCACCTGGGGAGATTGACTACTGGTAAAAGTTCATCTGATTTCCATCTATAACATCTTGCTAATACATGTGACCTTCTTTCAAGAAGAAAAGACTAATGACGTATATGTTAACCAGCTTACCTCTCTTAGATATTTGACTAGTTTAATTAAAAATGTGTTAGATTTTTTAAATGGACGTAAATATTAGGCTCCCGCTAAAAAAAAAGTTAAGATTGCAGATTTCTATTAATGTTGCTTAGTTCTTATCATTACATCCTTTAATTGTTATCTGGCCTTCCCCTCCTTAACTTTGACCTGCAAATGAGCTTTGTGCGGAGCTATTTTCCCACTTGGAAAAAAATGTGGCTTCTGGTGCACTGATTATTTTTGGTCTTTTTCTTCGGGGACAAGGTATATATGAGGCACTTGAAGGCAATTTTCTAGACTCTAGAAGCTTGTCAATGTTGAATCCTTACATGGTGAGTTTTCAGCTGGTACATTAGCACTTGAATAACTCAACTATCACCACACTTATGTATTATGTTCTGCAGCCGAACTTGAGTTCTTCCTGGTTATTTCAAAGGGCAATGTCAGCAAAGAAACAGTCCAACGTTCCACCAGATTTCATCAATGAACTTCTTTTTGCCAATTTCATAAGTATGCAGGTACACCATCATAATTCGATAAGGTGTTCAATTGTTTTGCTATGCTTAGTATAGGATTTTTGAGTTCTTTACCGTTTTCTTGTTGTCATATACTTTCAGAAACTAGGGGATCCTGTCTTGAGACCTTTTCTTCAGGTGAACTATCTTATTGTGGTATACGGTTTCTGTATCTAGTCTAGAACTAATATCCTTTCATCTTAATTGATATAGGATGTTATACAGTTTGGCCCTCTTGTGAAAACACTAGGCCTCATAACGTTAACGAGACCTCAGATTATTCCATCAATATTCAAGCAGGTAAATATATGGTTGCCTTTTTTTATTACTCGTCTTTGCACCCCAAACTAAGAAGCAAGGAATTGCTCAAAAGAAAACTTCTAATGGCTTGACTAGGAGTTCTTGCTTTTAAGTCTAATGCAGCAGCCACCATCTTATGTATTGGAGTTAAAAAGAATAGACAATATTTCATTTCTCTGTTTTTAAAGTACTGCTACGTTTCACAAAAAAAAAAAAAAAAAACTATAAAACTTAACCAGCGGTGATCTTCCTTCTAGTTACTGCCTTTGAGTATCATAACCTCTGAACCTCACAGTTGCGGAAGACATAGAATTCTGTCATCCAAAAGATCAATACGAGTCACTTCATTATGTAAACTGTACAATTCTAATATTTCTAGATATGTAAATGTTGTGTTGCATATTAGTGAGGAAAACTAACCACCAGATGATTTTTCAGGTTGGAATTCCTGTGCTTCTTGAATGGTTTGGACACTTTATCATGCTGGGATACTATACATTGCTCTCTACCTTCCTCGACCCTACAATTAGGTAATAAGCTTTCGTAATACATAGTTCCATTTCTTGTGTGATATTTGACTGTAAGCACTTTGATTTCCAATTGCATTGTATCCACCTGACTATTATCATTCTATGTTAGGCCATTGATAGAGTCATTTCCAGCTAAGATGAGATATGAATGGAAACGCGGACTTGAAGCTTGGAAATATGGAGCTGGTTTAGACTACAAACTGAGTCCCCCTGAAGCTCACGAGACGGCTAAAAGATCAGATCCTAGTAAAGAAACTTTTAGTACTAACAGCCTTCCATGAAATTTCCCAGTACATTATTAGCAGCTATTGTATGAATGTATATGCTATAATAACCAGCTGCAGTAGCCAGTGATTCAATTCTCACATTACCTTTATTACAGTAAATACCATCATATATTTTTTTTCCCTACTTGTTTACTGAGTTTTATTGTGTTTTTTGAAACATTTGTTCTTAAAACATTTAGGAATGCCTTATTCTTCTCGTTAATTTCTCAGACGGTCACTTAACTACCAGTTTTTATTTTAGAAAATCATAATTTTATTTTGTAACACAAAAGTCTTTCAACTAATGGTAATTATCTATAATAAAAAAAGTTATTTAACTTTGTTTGTAATACAAAAGTCACCCAACTATTGTCATGTCACTCACAAAATCACTCGATCAATTCAAACTTTATTTTCTGTACATTATTAATTTTAGATTAAATTGGTTAAGTGATTTGTAGATGAAATAAAAATGTTGTGGTGCTTTTTAGGGGTGTGCAAAAACCGAACCGACCGATAAACCGAATTGAAAAAAGTGTTAGGATTAACAGTCTTTTAATGGTTTTATAAAAAATATATATCGGGTTATCGGTTCGGTATTGGTTTTTAATATTGGTTTATTGGATAAATCGATAACCCATTAAGACTAATTTAAGTAAATATTAATCTCAATATACACACTTCACAGTGACTTTGAGTTCACAACTTCACATTATACAAAATGTCAAAACCTAAAGTAAGAACAATATTCATCTTAATTTCTCTTTGTGTTACACTTGTATAGTTATTTTCCTATTTGTTATTATTATTTCTATTTTATGAGTATTTGTAAAGTTATATTATTGTCTTGTCGCATCAAATGTATTAGAGAAATCATATATTTATTTTATAAGCATTTTTCTTATTGGTTTAACCGAAAATCGAACCGTTAAGGACCAAAATCGATAAATCGAAAACCGATAAAAAATATCTTATTGGTTTAGTTATTCATTTAGCGTATTTAAAAATCTAAAACCAATAAACCGAACCGATAATACATAAAATCGAATCGAACCGAACCGACCGATACATACCCAGTGCTTTTGTAGGTGAATGAAAATAATTGAGTGATTTTCCGTTACAAATAAAGTTAAGTACGGAACTTTTTGAGGTACTTATCATTAATTGAGCTATTTTTGTGTCATAAAATAAAATTAAGGGCTGTTTGGAAAGCCACCTGGTAATTGAAATTGGTGTAATTACTTGGGTAGTAATTACCAGCCTAGTAATTACACTGACTTGTTTGTTTGTCACAGTGTAATTACAATACGTGTACTGTTTGGTTGCACAAGTGTAATCATAAGGTTATATTGAATTTTAAAAAATAAATATTAATTATTTAAAATTAAAAATTTATATTAGATAAATAAGAGCTTTTATAAATGATATTAAATTGAATATTTAAGATATATATTGTCTTTTGAAAATATATTAATTAATAAACATCTGTTCTTAACTAATATTATAAAATATAATTGATTTATAATTATCAATTCAGTATATTTTAATTAAATTAATTATAAAAACTAAAAGTACACAATTTCTATGAACATCATGAAATGCATGTTTGACAAAAAAATTAATATTATAAATATAATGTCATAAAATTATAAAACATTTGACAAAAAGATAATCTATTAAGTCTAAATTTAAAAAAGTAGCTTGCAATGTAAAATATTGAGTCAATACTCCAAAAACAAATGAAATTGAAAATACAACATAGGTTCTAAAGTCAAAACAAAAAATTTAACACAATATTCTTATGTCACATTTCAACATAACAAACATAAATATGATTTAAAAGAAAAGGAAAACGTAAGTCCATAACTTTATTCAACAATGAATTCTACTTTAATTTAAAAATTAGAATACTAACAAAATTATACTAATGATTTTTTTAGATAATAAGAAAAATTGCATAGAATCACATGAAGTAAAGGTTGAGAATAAGAAGGAAATGAAATATAAAAAATATAAAAAATATTTTTAGAAAATATTAGAATAATAAAAATAGAAAAGAATTTAAAATAATAAAAATAGAAATAAAAAGAAGAAATTAAAAAGTAATCAGCTTGTAATTACACCATGTAATTACCAGCAATTCACAGCCTCCCTTGTGAATTGGAGAGTGTAATTACACCCTGCCAATTACATCCAATTACCTGCTGACCAGATAATTACATGGCCAACCAAACAGGACACATCGTGTAATTACACTCAGTTACACCAAATCCAATTACCAGGGTGTCTACTGTTATCTTGGAGTTGATTTGAAGTTTTGATGATTTAACAAACTTTCGGATTTAACAAGGGACCAAGTCGAGGAAAGACTGCGTACATGAAAAAGGTGGAAGACAGCTGTCTAAAAGTTGTCAAAACGGATGTAGTTGGTGCACGCCTTTTCAGAACAGCAGGCTCCCAACCAATGGTGTTGCCCCAAGGGTTTGTGTCCATTTTATATAAACTTCTTCTCCAAATACACAACCAAGATTTGGCAAACAAAGTTTTGAATTTCAGAAAATTTACAAAGAAAATGCCATCTTCAATAAAGAACACAAGGGACCAGAAGGAGTGCTGAAGCGTCTTTGTTGTATTTTTGAGCTTTGTGTCTTGTGTTCTTATATTGTAAATCTACTCCTATGTTATAAAGGATAGTAGATATGTTGCTTGTCTAAGTCTTTAGTTTGAGTCGTATTAACTAGAGTTAGTTAGTCGAATCATCTAAGTTTTAGTCAAGTCTCTTCACATCATTGCTTTGATGTTCTCTTGGGTAGAGTTGCCTAGGAGTGTCAACTAGAGTTAGTTGATGTGTGGGAGCAGTAGGATTGTTGCTTGTTTCTTCTCTTATCGTTGGATCTGAGTTAGTGGCTAGAGTTAGCCTTGTTGGGTTCTTGAAGTCTAGATCAACTAGAGTTAGTTGGTTTAGTGGGCAATAGAATTATTGCTTAGTTCTTTTGCTTGTAGTAGAGTTGCTACAGTAAGGGAGAAGGGATTAATAGTTTAATTCCTAGGTTGCAAGAGTTTGTAATCTGAAGCATTGCTCCGTTTTGAGTGAACTAGAGTTTGGTTTGAAATCCGGTGAGTACAGGTCGTGGTTTTCACCGCCCTTGAGCAAGGGGGTTTCCACGTAAAATACTTGTGACTGATCTACTTTGAGTTATTTATTTTCTGCACTTTTATTCTGTTGAGGAACCTGATTCAGTGATCAGTAGTGGACGCATCCATTCTAACATCTACTATAGAAACTTCACTTGAGTGATCAATTGAAAAAATAACTCAAATTTAAACACCATAAATCAATGTGGCACAATCTTACCTGACCACGCCTTATTTTACTCCCTTCCTCCTACCTGTTATTCACTTTTTTCTTTACATGTTGGTTAAAAATTATAAATAAAAAAATAATTATATTAATTTATCTTGTAAATTTTTTTATTTTTTTTTATAAACTTTTTACATTTTCAAAGAAAAATTAAATGTAAAGGTAAACGACAACTACTAATAGCTAGATAAATGAGCCCGTGCTAGCACGGGCCCAATATATATTGCTTTTTGGTTTCAATTTAAGTGACACAAATTTTAGTCAATCAAAATTTTAATTAATATAATTTTAGATATTTTAAGTTGTTAATTGTGATTTATAGTACTTTTTACATAATTTTTAAATAATATATGTTACTCCCTCTTTCTAGATTTATGTGCACTGATAGAATTCAAGAGTCAACCAGATTTTTTATATGTTTTCTAAATTTCTAAGTTATTAATTATTATGATTTTAAATACTTTTTACATCATTTTCAAATAATATATGTTACTTCCTATGTTTCAATTTATGTGACACAGATAAAATTTTTAAGATCAATCAAATTTTTGTATGTCTTTTAAATATTTCAAATTATCAATTATTGTGATTTATAATTTCTTTTACATAATTTTCTAATAATGTATGTTACTCTCTTTGTCCCAATATATGTAGTATTGATAGAATTTCGAGAATCATTTAAATTTTTTATTTGTCTTTTAAATTTTTAAATTGTTTATTATTGTGAGTTATAATACTTTTTGTGGCATTTCAAATAATATGTGTTACTTCCTCTGTCCCAATTTATCTAGTACTGGTAGAATTTTGAGAGCAATTAAATTTTTTATGTCTTCTAAATATTTTAAGCTATTAATTATTGTAATAAATAATTTTTTTATTGTAATTTTTAAAAAATAATAAGATAAATAAATTAAAACGGAGAAAATAACTTGAAATGACGAAAATAGCCCCGGGAAGCAAGCTGGCAAGACAACGGCCAGCTGCTTCCCTGGCCACTTCTATATATAGAGAATATTTACACTTTCTTACTTCTCACAACAGTCTTCTCTTGAACATTCCAGAAAAATTAAACTCTCCAGAAACTTGTAGACCATTCACAGGATCCTTCTTGAACTATCCTTTCCCTTTTGCTTCAACATCTATATAAACTCCAACTCTGCAATGCCTTTAATCATCACAACAAAAATATCATTCAAAAATCCTCTACAATACTTGTTCACATTCCTAAACTCTACTTACTATCATCAAATCAAAAAATGGAAAACTCAAAAGTTCATGTTATGAGTTTTCTTACGTTCGCGGTGATTCTAGCCATTCTTCCATCAAAAACCGACGCTTTAATGCCATACACACGTCCATTCTTCGACTTAATGTTCCCACAAGAAGACCCATTTAAGATTCTTGAACAAACCCCACTTACAATCCCTAGAGGGATTGATCAATCAATCGCCTTATTAGCTCGTTCAGATTGGAAAGAAACTTCAAAAGAACACATAATTTCACTTGATATTCCGGGGATGAAAGGGGAAGATATCAAGATCGAGGTTGAAGAAAACAGAGTGTTGAGAATCAGTGGAGAGAGAAAAACAGAGGAGGAGAATGTTGAAGGTGAGAAATGGCATAGAGTTGAGAGAACTTCTGGAAAGTTCTGGAGACAGTTTAAGCTTCCAAGGAATGTTGATTTGGAACATATTAAAGCTAATTTGGAAAATGGGGTGTTGAAGATTACTGTACCAAAATTGGCTGAAGAAGAGAAGAAACAGAGTAAAGTGATTAGTATTTCTGAAGAAGTGAATGGTGCTGGTGGTGAAGATATTAAAGCTACAATGTAAAAGGAAGTTACAATGTGATTATTTATCATAATCATCATTAGTTTTTGTTTTAATCATGTTGGTTGTTTTGAGTTACTGTTGACGTTGGGTTAATTAAGGTTCTGTAATTAAGCTGCAGAGATGAAGATTATGATAATATAATTGTAAGAGTCTCTGTTTGTCTTATGTGATAAAAAAAAATATTTAACATGTTTTATTATTTGTTCGTTTCTCAAAATGTTAAAAATACATTTAATTTTTTTTAGATTAATACCTAAATTATTGGAGTATGAGTTACCTATTTAAATTATTAATTTGAGAAACACATTAAAAAAAAAAAACTGTCACATGATATCTAACACCTTGCATTTTTTTTAAAAAAAGGTGTGACATTATACGATATATATATATATATATTTGAGACGTGATGCCAACAGAAATAAGGATTCTCTTTTTATTTATATATTTTCAAAACTGCCCTTCTCAAAAGTCACAATCTTACGGAAAAGTCACAACTCTTTAAAAAAGTCACAACCCTACGAAAAAGTTACAACTCTTTAGAAAAGTTACAACCATATAAAAAAGTCACAATTTTTCACAAAAGTCACAACTCTTCATTTTTCATTCACACATTTTAAAACCCAACATTTGATTCTAAGACACCAAAAGAAGAAAGAATAAACAAAGAAAATTGATTTCAATTGCAATGCGACATTACTACTCTTGCACCTCTCAGTCTACAACACATAACGTTGTTGTAATGGTTGAATTCATTACATTTGGTTCTTTAGTAAACAAAACTTTTATTTCTGCGACTATTATTTGTAGATTTTTTTCCGCTATAGGGGGGTCGAATTCAAATACATTAATTAAGTTTCTTATGAAGTGTATTTCATTCCTCAAAGTTTTCTTCCTCTTATTTCATGAAGCTTAATCTTTTACTATAAGTCGTAGCGATTCATGTAATTATTGCGATTTCTTTTTGCTATTTTGGTGACTTTTTTTTAACTCTGTTAAAAATTCTAGCAAGGATGATTGAAAATTGATCTTCTCTTTTGTCCATTTCTACATGTTTCGTCATATACTTTTTGGAAAAATTGCTTGTGGGTTGTGCTAAATTTGATAGCATACAACAACAAATATGTGATAACTAATACGGAATCAATGGTGAAGTTTGTTAAAAGAACCAAGCAGATTGCTCTCTTGCTTGCCACAGTTAGTATATTATTTTGATTGTTTTATCTTAGGTACAAACATTTTGTATGCCATTGCACTCTTCCTAGAATATTAGTATAGAGATAATTAGTCCACTTCTTTTATCGCAAATTGACTAATTTGTCATATTTCTTCCTCTCTTCTTTTTGGGCATAATAAGATATTAAGTTTTCGTGAAACTAACAAATGCCCAAAATATACTATGATAAAAATAATTTTTATCGGCAATAAATATGCACATTAAGAAGAGTGCTAGAGCCTTTACCGACATTAATTAATTGTTATTAAATTCAATGTCGCTGTAGACTTTAGAGACATTTATAGAGAGTACTAATTACCTCTGAAAATACATATTTAGTGACAATTAAACTATTAATTGCCGTTAAAGATCAATTTTGTTGTAGTGATAACTCTTTCTTTTGACTTCTTTCAATTAAATTTGTGAACTGTAAACTTAGATGCAGCTCAACAGACTATCTTTTTGAAAAATATGTCAACCATCATGCCTTTTTCTTCTTGATTGTTAGGAAAGTAAAGTCGTCTTTATTATTATTTGTGGATATTTGTGAGTTCAAGTGCTCACAAAATTATGTAGTGAGATTTTAATATGTTATGTATCAAAATTTTGGTTTAGAATATCCAGTTGTGAACAATTCAATTCATATGACACCTACTTCTTGGTTGATCATTGCATTAATTCTTTGTAACTGCATACTATAATCATAACAATAACTATGGTTCAATTCCAAATAAATTGGGGCCGGTGATATGAAATCTAAGCAATAGCAATGACTATTCTGAGACAATGAGGAAAAACCTTTACAATACTAACAATTTTAGGATTATTTTAAACATATACATGATACGGCATACTATAATAAAAAAGAGATTGATGGAGGTTCATAGGAAAGGAGCCGAAGGTCTTCCATTTGAATTTAGTTAATTATGTTCTTGTATGGACGTGATGTTCCACTTTACTTAAGAGTTCTGTTGTTCGAGGCTTTTTGGTCTCTTCTCTAATGTCTGATGTTGGTCTTTATAACTTCTTGGCATTTAAAAAATTTCATTACTTCTGACCAACTATTTCCATGGAGATTTTCTTAGACTTCTTTCTTATACTTAAAATCTCTCTATGACTCATAATTTTTATATAACAAAAACGAAAATTTTAAAAATATAACACTTTAAGATTTCAGATGAATGCTTTGCCTTTAGATAAAATGTTCTTGACAATGTAGTGTATGTATCGAAAATACGAAGATTACCGAATGATCATATGTAAATTAAACTTAATAAAATAGTTCAATCCCGTGCGAAACATGGGTAATTTACCTAGTATATATATAATTATTCAAAATTGATGATATTAGTAAGTGTTAAAAAAATTATTCCTCAAAGTAGAAAAAGTATAAATTATTCCTCAAAGTAGAAAATGTATAAAGTTTAAGTATGGTAAAAAAATGTTAAGCATGAAAATTTCTTTTTAATAAATTAATGTATTTTTTTAAAGAAATAAGATTATGATTAATTGAGTTTAATGAGCTAATATTAACTAGGAGAGAAAGAGGATTTGAGGTGATAACTATTTTTAAAAAAAAATAAATAATAAGTGAGTGATATTTATATTTTAATAAAATAGAAATAATATTTGAGGACAATTTTCAAAACATGCACAATTATTTAGGAAATTAACTCCGAAATAATTCAATGAGTATATATTACCGTTTAAGAAGTAATTTATCTAAGTTGTCACATTAAGAAGACCAGTAGTCCTCCAACGGCGTCGTATAGACACATAATATTTCATTTTATAGCATTAGCGGAGTACTCACGCTTACTGCAACACTATCATCAAAGATTCAAGAAGCTGAAACTCTTCCAAGTAAAAAATTGAAACATGGCGGAAGCTGAAACCCTAGATTCCTCTCCTCATCCACCTCAACTTTCCGACGACAATCCTACCGGAAACGAAGACCAAGATATGCTCGACGCCGAAAAATCCGCTAAGGATTCAGATTCCGATTCTCAGTCCGACTCCGACTACGATTCAGAAGATGATGTACAGCAGAATACACAAATTCAAGTTCTTGAAACTGAGCTCTTAAATAACCCTTCCAATTACGACATTCATGTCCAAGTAATTTCTCTTCGTAAACTCATTCACAAAGTTAGTAGGAGGAAAAACGTGTTCCGGAAAATAGATTCTGTGTCGTTTTGTAATAATACAAGTGTTTGTGAGTTGGGATGAACTGGGTGTCAAGATTGACAATGATGTCTAAAGAGTTGAGATATTAGTAAATAAATTTATGAAGGGAAAATTAGATACTACATTCTTACCCTTAAAATATAGATACATCTCTTTGGTGCAACTTTACCCCCTGTATATGATGTAGATGCAATGATTAATCTAATAGGTGAATTACACTTTCTGTAATTAACTTTTGTAGCACTGGCTAAGTGCATGTTCTCCATTTATAAGTGTTGTCTTTTTACTCATAAAAAAGTTTGGTAGAGAAAAGTGAATTCCATCAATAAGTGTGAAAAGTCATTTTACCGTTTTGGTGAAGAACAGTTTCTTTTCATAATGTAAGGTAACCTGCTTCGGAGGACAATTTCCTCTATAACAAGCACATCTCAAATGTTCACTAAACTTTGGGTTGACCTATGGCTGTGATGATAAATGATTTTTCATTTTCAGAAGCAATTAGCAGTTGGAGTTGTTGTATTTATTTTTTGTAACATATGTGTTTGTTAATGTTTTGTTGTGGCTGTGTAGTACATAAAAGCTTTAAGGAAGCAAGGAGATATCGAGAAACTTAGACAAGCAAGGGAAGCCATGAGTGCTATTTTTCCTTTGAGTTCAGAGATGTGGCAGGAGTGGACAAAAGACGAGATCTCTCTTAGTTCAGGGTATCACTTTTCTTTTCTTTTTTCTGTATTTATTTATTTTTGTTGATAAATACTGTTTTTATTTCTAATTTAAATGCTTTTTCTTTGCTGTTTTATAATGGTGGTTGTTTGATGAACTATTAATATTTGTACCATATGGAAGCATCTTTAGTCTGTAGGTTCTTCGTAATAGGACAGTGGATAAATGTGAGGGATTGTATAGGTTAGGGCAATAGGAAGGCTAGAAAAGGACAATACAGAAGAAGATCTATGTGGAACTTATTCAGGATGTCTTACATTCTATTGCTTTACTATAGTGCATTCTGCTCCTGTATGCTCAGTTGGATCCCTAAGTAGTGAAGGGAGCAGAACAAATAAAAAGCAGGATGTTTGTTTTATTCAGTGGTTGCATTTTCTTGTTCTCTCATTTCCACTTTATTGAAAACAAGACTGAAGTCGTTGGCAACATCCAAAGTGGAGAATGGAGATCGCTATGCCCCCAAGCTAAAGTAGAGAACACCATTATCTACTTTGAACAAGGTTTTTCTTTTTCCGGTTAACAATTTGCCTCGTGGTCCTACTCACAATTCTCCACCTTCGCGATTCATGTTTGCTGAGGTGATTTCCTCTATAACATGCTTGACTTGTCCTGTCTAAACTTGTAACTTTTCTTACATGTTATCTGTATAATAATATCTATGTACCAGGCTGCTTTCCCCACAGTAGGTGATGTTTTGTAAAATGATATTTCATTGTATGCACTTAAAAAGGGCAGCCCGGTGCACTAAAGCTCTCGCTATGCGCATGGTCCGGGGAAGGGCCTGACCACAAGGGCCTATTGTATGCAGCCTTACATTGCATTTCTGCCCGAGGCTGTTTCCAAGGCTTGAACCCGTGACCTCCTGGTCACATGGCAGCAACTTTACCAGTTACTCCAAGGCTTCATATTTCACTGTATGCACTTGATAAAAAAAAAGTACCAGTCTGCACTTTAAGATAAGGTCAGGGAAAAAATAAATAAAAGAACCAGACTAGATGAAGAGGGCATCTCATTTCTTCTTGTATGTATGTTCAGTCACCTTAAATTTATTTGTCGCTGCTGTTGATTTTTGGATAGCTTAATATTGAAGTTCAAGGAGAAAAATCATTGATGGCATCAACACTGGGTATGTTGTTGTGCTGAAGAAACTGAATGTCTGGAGAAGTCAAATATTCTAAAACAAAGGGAGTGCAGAGTGGATAAGGAACCAGGGAAAAAGATTTATGATTTTCCAATCTACAACAGGATACGGATCTTCATTTACTAGAGAATTTTTTTACATTTGGAGTTAGCTTTTATATATGTGCCATAGTAGAAAAAGGACGGGAAGGAGGTTTGGATAAGGAACCAAAAAGATTCGTGGTTGGTGAAGACAAATGGAGTGGAGCTTTTTATGGAGAAATGTTCAAATACGACTTCTTCTCTAACAAATTTAGATGTTAGATAAAATGATGGGTATGTTTGCACAGGCTGATCTATACGTAATGACATTGAGTTTATTCCACTATTCATATAATATGAGTGTTTCTGAGACACACAAAGATTCCCTTGATTTATTCATTCTTTTCTCAAAAAAAAAAAAAAAAAAAAACTATTCTTGGGTATAAACTTCCCCTGTTTAACTCTGTCATATAATGAAACAGGAAAAGAAGCCACTTTTGCTGTCTTCTTATATTTTTATTTGCATGTCTTTTCTGCAGACACGATGTTCTCCCTGCAATTGAGAAGCTATTTGAGTGTGGGGTGTCCGACTATCTGGTAAGTAGTGTGTTAAACTTGAAGAGGATTTAGGGTCAAGCCAGGTTCTGGTTCTAGGTTGAAAACACTAATGCTTTCTGGTTGTTTGTGCTGCTATATGCAAGCTGGCTCACTTGGGAGATCCAAAATATAATTGCTATATACCTGTGCCTAGTGTCTTTAAGATAAGCTAAATTGTTATTGAACATGCCCTGTTTATTGTTTAAGAGTTGCCTTGTCTTTATTGCAACAAATTTGATGGAAAATCTTAAGGATATAGTTATCAAATATTTCTTTGTATTGTCATTTTCAAAAAACAAAAATATTTCTTTGTATTGCAAAAGACGCATAGGATATTAGAAGCCAGCCCTTGGTCTTTGTATTGCAAAAGACGCATAAGATACTAGAAGCCAGCCCTTGGTAAAGTAGAAATGTAGAAGAGTCTGTGTTAGAAACCTTTCTGTGATTTTGTAATAATCCTTTGTCTTGTCCTGCTGCTTAGTATAATGGTTACTTGAAGAACTTAACCATCCTACTATGTGGAGAACTTCCAATATTTTCTTCATTATTTACAGGGATGGAATCAAAGAAGTAATAATTCAAAGTTGTATTCTGCTTAGAACTTTTTCTTGACGAAGTTGGGTGTTCTGTTAAAAAGACATCGAGAAGATGTGAGGTTTAAAAGAACAAAAGTACAAGTTTTATAGCCCCTTAACAATGTATCAAAATGTTCAGTGCTAATTACAGGGATTAATTTAGTCCCCGACCCCACCCCCACCCCCACCTATAAGAAAAGGTAAGAAAACATCAAGCTTTAAGAGAATGATTTGGAGTTGGGATTCCTTCCAAACATCTTCAATTCCTTTCAGTTCACAAACATCAAAAGTAACTGCAGAGATCTGCTTCTTTATTTTTTTGTTGATAAAGTAACAAATTTCATCAGAATAGGGCAAAAATTTGCCTGTATTCAAGAAGTATACCAAAGTAGAAAACCTTACAAAAGGACATGGTTTTCTACAAATAACACCCACTCATGTGGTAGGAATACAACAGGTGCACCAAAAAGAAATAAGGTCATTCCTCAAGTGTACAAAGTCTTTGTCTAAAAAAACTTATCTTTGTTTTTTCTGCAATATCTGTATAACATGAATTGTCCTAATATTGCACGCAGTGCGTAATGTGTGAGTTAGGCACATGTCATGGGCTGGATCTCTGCCACAAGCAAAAGCCTGGTATTTAACTGGAGAGGAGCAGAGGGGTGTGCCCGTTATCTGGCAAGTTTCAAATGGCACTGGCCATCGGGGATTTCTCTGTTATCAATAAGAGGGGAAAAAATGGATTGCCCTAAATACTTTTTCCATGTGAACAATCAACTCTGTTACTGTTTTATGAAGACATGAAATGCGTTTGCTAGAATCAAAATAAATGTACTGATAGTTATTTGCTTGATGCAGTCTGTTGCTTTGTGGTGCGACTACTTAAGTTTTGTTCAAGAGCATGACCAATCAGTCCGTACACTTTCTGCAGTTGGAATTTCAAAGGCAAGAAATTTGTTTGAGCGTGCCCTTGTTGCTGCTGGTTTGCATGTTACTGAAGGCAGCAGGATATGGGAATTATACAGGGAATTTGAACAAGCTATTTTCCTCACTATTGATGAAACTGATGCAGACGTAAGAGCTTGACGCTATTCTTTCTTTCCTTTTATGCTTGCAGTTGTCTCTTTAACCTTTTTAAAGATATAGTAAGAGCTAACCCTATCTAGTTTGAGACTGAAACGCTGTTGTTGGTATTGTGGAAGAGCTAATGACGTTCTCTCTTTAGTTTAGCCCTTGTTGTATACGTCTTCCACCTCCTGTCCCTCTTTGTTTCCTTGCAAGCATGAGAGATTTTAGAGGCATAATGTGGCATGTTTTTGTTCAATGTTCATAAATATATTTCCCTTGGAAAGGTGATACTCTATATCTTGATCATCTAATAGAGCTTTTCCAAATCACTGTTTTATGAGATTTTACTGCTTTTAGTGTTCCCCCCTCTGGATTAAGCATGGGGTAGTAAAAATACTGCTGCATCTTCTTCTTGTTCCACTGAAGCAACTTTCACTCCCACCCCCTCCCAAAAGAGATTAAGTAGGTTAAACTTGCGTCATGGTTTGACTGTCAAGAGATCATGAACAGATACAAAGAAGAGGTATACCTCAAATGCTTCGGTTGAGTTTACTGTCACGAGACTGATATGGCTTAATATTGGAGTTCCCTTTAGATAAGCATACTTCAACAAGTGGTAGCGGATTGAAATGTTATGATACTTAAATACCGGGAAAGCCTACTTTCAGTATTGAATGAAGACCGTGAAAAAGAAAGCACATATTGAGTTGTTCTCTTTTGTTATGAGTTCGCGTAATATTCTGTTCAGTTTAGTTATTTGGTTGAGTTAATGTCAAGAAACTTGCATATATTTTTAGTAATAACTTCAGTCAGTTAAGCTGTTACTTGAATTTTAGGCCAGAGGTTTTGGTTTCACAAAGATGTCCCCATATCTGTGCTGAAGATCAGAGAATGTTAGATTTAGAACTTTCCTCAATTGATAGCCTGTTCTTATATTTGTGTATAGAAGATTGCCGTATGGCGTTGGTGCTCCCATATTGGACAATGTCCAATCATAACTTGATTTGTATTTATTTGCCACATTTGATTGTTGATATTTACTGTTGATGTTTGCTTCATTGTAATGCAGTTGAGAGACAAGCAGGTCCAGCGAATTAGGAATTTATTCCATCGCCAGTTGTCTGTTCTTCTAGCTGATCTATCTTCAACTCTTCTCACATACAAAGCTTGGGAAGCAGAACAAGGAGCCAATCTTGATGTAGACTCCAGTAAGTTGGATGGACTCTCGCCACAAGTTGCCTCTTCATATCAAAAGGCCCTCGACATGATGAGCGCCAGGACTCATCTTGAGAATCAGATATCTCATAAAGTTGCACCTGAATCAGAAAGGCTTCAACACTTTATGGTGCATATCCTGATACTCTCTTCTATACTATACCAAGTTAAAACAGGATTAAAAATTGATTATTTAACAATGGTTGTGATTTGTCTGGGAGATCTGCATAGCATATAATGGAGTTTATCTAACAGGCAATGGAGTGATTTAAAATCATTAAGGTCCAAGAGTTTGATTTATTACTGAAATGCAAATGTTAGTACTTCTATGAAGAATAAATCTGTTGCATGTGATAGGTGATATATGTTTGCATTCCTGTATACATATCAAGGGAAAAGAAAGAATATAAAAGAAATCTGTACTTCTGTTTCTTACAGGAATAGTTGCTTAAGTTTGTTGGTTGCTTGTTTGTTTTGATTGTTTTGAGTGCGAGAGTAAGATTGTGTTGCTTATGTGCAACTTTTTAGCTGTTAAGGTCTAAAATCATGAATAGGCTTTTTGGTTGGTTGGATTTTGGCTAAGGCCCTGAGACGTTATCTTTGTATACATAGAATGATAGAAGTAACAAGGAAAACTATTGAAATTAGGCAATCCTGAGTGAGATGAACCCTAACTTTAACTACTATAAGTACAGCATAGCTTTCTTAGTGGTGTTATTAACTTAATCATATTTCCAGATATTTTTGACTCAATTATCTGTTAAAAATTACTGATGCATGGTGTTTTTCTGCAGGACTACTTAAAATTTGAGCAATCATTGGGGGATCCAGCGAGGATACAGATATTATATGAGCGTGCCATAGCCGAATTTCCTATATCTAGTGAACTCTGGCTTGATTATACTCACTACATGGATAAAACGTTGAAGGTTGTTCTCCGAACTTGGTCTTTTTAACTAATTTGTTGTTTCTTGATTGTGAGGAAAACTGATCCAGCTTTAACTAATGTACATTTCTTTGCAGGCCTCGAGTCTCGTTCGAGAGGTTTACAAAAGGGCAACAAGGAACTGTCCCTGGGTTGGAGAACTGTGGGTGCGATACTTCTTGTTACTTGAACGCAGCTGTGTTTCTGAGGACGAGCTATCTGCTGTATGTCTTCATTTTCAGTTTGCTTGATATTGATTTCTAAGGCTATAACCGTTCTTATGAGATATTCATCTTTTGTTATTGAGCTTTCACATTTATCTGCTCATTTATGAATTGAGATATCAGTGGAACCATCATTTGTGTTTGGAGACACTAGCATAAGTTGGAGTCTTGCTTGTGAGTGTTATATCCTAGCGAAATGGAATGTATTTTTCTATTGTTTCCACTTGAAGAACTTCTCAAGACCTTCTGCAATCATTTTACTTTCATCTACTTTCTATTTTCCCTTTTTTTTGGGGGGTGGGGGGGATGGGTTTGACAGCCGCGGACTTATTTTTGATAAGGTAAAATTGTTGCTCTAAATCGGCAAAAGGCAGGTGCAAGCCATATATAGGAACATAAGCTAAGTCCCTTTGTAGCTGTAGGGAGCTGAGAAAATCAGTCCAACATATCCAAATCACATACATTTACCAACTTAGACCAAAAGGCAAAATACTTCTTTTTTATTAGTAACAGTTACGGGAAAAAACCTTATAACCTGATAAGATATGGATCTTGGACCTAGCTCAATCCAAAAAGCTTGTTCATACCGTGAGGGTCGTCCAATATCATATAAAGAGTCATTTAACCATCTACAAGATGATGTGGCACCTTCCAATTCGAGTGTGGGCAATATACTATGGGGACGAGCATTGGGTAAACCAAGAATTAGGATAGTACCGGGTTTATACTGAATTAAATAGTAGACTTTGGGCCTAATTTTGTTTTGATAGGTATATTTAGGCGTAATTTTACCCCAAAAACGAGCTCATGACGTGAGAATTGCCCAAGAACATATAAAGAGTTCAATTTCTCACCCCACAAATGATGTGGGATAACACAACCGTTTCTACTTGAGCTTGTGAACAAGTTACAGCATTCATTAAAAATACTTGATTCCTCTTCATCAATTTTTTTTTAGAACTTCTTCCAAAAAAAGCACTTGATTCCTTTCTAGCCAGGGTTCCCAAAAAATAGTTCCAGTTATGGTGGTCCACATTGACTTAACAGCACCTTACTTCGTCCTTCCAGACCAACTTTTCCCCTATTATGTAAGCTTAAATTGTGATCATATAAAGAGTCTTTTCCCCTATTATGTAAGTTTAAATTCTGAAGACAGCTAAAGTTCATATAAGAGATGTCTCCTTCTTTCCCTCAAAAAGTATCTATGGATTCTTTTTTAACCATATTGTCCAAATAATACACCAAGGATATTGTAATCCAAATTTGCTTGTCTGCCTTGCCAACTATTGAGGGTTTGCTTCAAGTCTCCAGGCCTCACCAATTGAACTCCAAAAATGTTCCAAACATTATGCAAATCTGCCATCTTTGTTTGCACTGTAAGCGAAGATGGTTGATTGATTCTGAGGTTTCTTCGCATAAAAAATATCTCCCAAGAGGTTGTCTCTTCTTCTTTATAGATTATCTAGTGTCAAGCAAGCACCATGAGCTGTAGTCCACCCAAAACAGCTACTTTGGGGGTGCTCTTGTGTTCCAAATAATTTTCTAGGGCCAATACGTCACTTGGCTGCTTTACCAGAATTTTTAGCAAGATTTGACAGTAAATTTGCTATCCTTGTTACCCGTCCATAGCATGGAGTCCTTCAGATTCTCTTCCAGAGTCACTGGTTCCTGTTGCAAATATAACACACTCATTTTCATTCACTGAATATTCTTCTGATTTTAAGTGTCATCTATTACCAGAATTACAAGCTGGAATAGTACGTTCCTTTGTGCTTTCGACTTATCTGCTGGAGATCCTGGATTGGCTTTGTCCCTTAACGCATGTTTTAAAGTACTAACTGACAAAATCCCTCATTGCCAAAAGAATTGGATATTTTACTCCTGATTGTTTCCCATATATTCCCTAACTTGCTTGGTATTGAGGTGTAATAGTAGTTGTTGTGTATCCTATATTTTCTGTATAGTCGTCTTGTTGCTTTTTTTTATTTCTGTCCAATTGTTCTTTTCCTTTTCCTTTTCCTCTCCTGTTTTGGTGCTTTTGTATTTTGATCTGGCTGAACTTATGAGAGTGTATTAGACAATGATATCTATCTTGCATGAGACTCAATGAGAAGAATTAAGTGCATTAGTTTCCATTCTGCTGTCTGTAAAAGCACATGCATCGGTACTTGTGGCTGCTGTCGGGATTCTTATTCATTTTCTTAATCAATGATTCAGGTTTTCGAGAAGTCTCTTCAGTGCACTTTCTCAAGCTTTGAAGAGGTTGGAGCATATGTCTTATATTGTTATTAGTAGTCAAATTTTCCTCTGCCTATTCCTGCACAATAGGTTTAATATGTGATGGGTCAAAACTACACGGGTCTTGCTGCATAAGTGGTCTCCTTTTGAGATTTAATAAAGAATGCCCACTGCTGAAAACAAGGAAAATTCCTAAAGAGATTTTGGGATCGATTTTATTGAGTTGGTTCTAACCATCAGCTGCGTGAAGTGTTAAAACTACAGTTTATTAGATTATTAACTTATTCATGTGTGTTGCAGTATCTTGATATATTTCTCACAAGAGTTGATGGCTTAAGGCGGAGGTTGTCTTTATTGACATCTGGAGCTGAAAGTAGCGACTTAGATTATATAATTATACGGGAAACTTTTCAGGTATACTTGCTAATTGCTCAAAAAAACTGACCTCCTGTTGGTGTTTACCCTTGCCTGGGAATTCAGTTTAGCTTTTGTTTGCTTCGTTGTTGGTTCTTGCTTTGCAGAGGATTTCATACAACATCCAAAATCAGAATTATTTAATTCTTTATTTATTTTTACAAGGTAAATAAGTCTATTAATGATGGTAAAATATTAGCAGTATACCAAAAGGCTAAAATGGTTTGTGAAAGCATGAATGGTTAAACAGGCTCTTTGTATAACAAGAACAACCAATTATGCTTAGTTTATGAACTTCAGTGGTGGTACTTTTGTGTCCTCCACTCCCCATCTATGTAAGCTTTAAGTAGACTAAGGCTTGATTCTACTTTCTATAACCAGTAAAAAGAGAGTTGGCTTCTACTTGATAGTTTTGCAAATTCCATGTAGTGGTGTCCACTATCATAGTTGACTGATTAATTAACAATTTTTTGTTTCCAAGAACAAGTTTCCACACAATCCTTGGTGTTTCTTGCAATACTTCTAAGTTTGTCAATCCTTCTTCTATTGTCTCCTATTCTTTTCTCTGGACTTCCACAATTTCTGATGCTTGGAGTCGGAATGACTTGCTATACTTCTATATTTTGACTTGACTGTTGTGTTTCTGAGTTCTCCATTGTTAAAGATTCTCAATTTCCTGATTACAGGCCTCCACTTCTGGCCTTTTCATCTGTTTTAAATCAGTATTATAGTACTCAAATGGTTAAAGTGACATGCTTCTGCGCTGTCTTATCACTAAAATATTCAACATTTAATCTTGTTCTCACCCATCCTCTGATGATATTAAGAATTTTGCATGAACTCTATCTTAATAGTCATGTTAGGCCAACTGCTGCTTGATTTGCAATTGAAACTTCTTATACCATTCACCATCTTAATTCTGCAATTTATCCTTGATATTCTTTCAAAACTTTCTGATCTGTTGCAAGAAATAATTTTATTTTGATAACCCAGAACGAAATTAAAGGTGATCTTCCTTTACTTCCAGCGTGCATCAGACTATCTGTCTCCACATCTGAAGAATACAGAAAGTTTATTGCGGATGTACAGATATTGGGCCCGCTTAGAATCAACTCTAGGGAAAGATCTAGTTGCAGCCCGTGGTGTCTGGGAGAGCCTGCTTAAGCTCAGGTTTTCATGCATGCGCATGTTCTGTTATTCCATTTAGAAATATCAACATGCAAATTTAATGTATGATCCAAAAGTGTCTTGTATTTTTTTTGTAGTAATATAATTTGTTTTGCAGTGGATCTGTGCTAGAGGTGTGGCTAGGGTACATAGCTATGGAAACTGAGATGGGTAATATTAATGAAGCTCGATCTCTCTTTAAGAGATGCTACAGTAAACGGTTCCCTGGGACTGGCTCAGAGGTATGTTCTTGTAACAAACTGCCTATATCATGCAGTGAAATTCTGCTTCCTATTTGAACTGTCACCTAGAGTTTGTTGGTTGTGAAACATTTGAACCGTTGAACTATTAACAGTACCTATAACATGTTCATTTAATTTTCCTCAGTCACTCCACACATAATCTCTTTGGTTCAGTTCCATCTGATTTGTCTGTACTTTAGTCATGCGTTCCTTTAAGGCAAGGTGAAATGTTCAGTTACAATCTTATTTATTATATATTTCTGGAGCAATCAATCTGGAAATGATTTTTGGGGCCATGAAAACTAACTTTTTTATCTGCATTACTGTGTACTTGAGGTACACAAGTCTGTAATTGTGTTTTGAAACATGGTTTTTGTCATGCTGGCTGAATCTAATGAATAGGCATCTTGTATGAAAAGAAATTGCGCCTTGTACCCGGGAAATACCTCTTAACTAATTAAGTATCATCAATTTTGCTATTTAGAATGGGAACTTACTTCACAAACGAACATGTGCCAGACATCTCTTTGGTTCCAAGCAGTTTTCTAAAAAAAACATGGGGGCATAAACAAAATTCAAGCGCTTTAGTTCTTGATTCTGGCTGGTGCTTTATTTGGCTCCTTTTGTGCTTTACTTTATGTGTATCTGTCATATTTTATCTTCTTTTTTTTGGATTGTTCTTTGCAGCCTAAGTTGCTATTTATTTTGAATTAGATGATACCCCTTCTTCTAAAAAGCAGAATCATTCAGGACATATGCAATTCGTGGATTCGCTTCGAGAGAGAGTATGGCGCACTTGACGACTTTGACCTTGCCGTTAAAAAGGTAATGCAGGTTAATGTCATTGCTTCTAGAGTTTGCTCATTAGTGTGTTAATTTGTACTTCAGTTGTAAAGTAAGATGTGATGATACGGGAGCAGTCCTTGTTGTGCCATAGGGAAACATTACAAATCTCTCCGATACATTTCAGAATTCTAATTACTCAATGTTAACTCTTATCTTTCCATAAGCAATAAAGAAAGTTAGAAATTTAGTGATCTGCCTGACGTTGCTCCCGTAACTTGTGTTGGTGATGTGGTTATGCTTTTTACTCTCAGCAGTTGCATTTTTGTAAAAAAAGAACATTTCTGGTGGAGCTACTCTTTTTTTTTGGTCGGTGCATCACTCTTTTTCTGATGTGAATATCTATTCTCTGAGTATCTTATTGGTGGATGCTATTTCTGATGGATCTGCTTTCACCGTTCTCTAATTGTCTCAGGTCACTCCTCGCCTTGAGGAACTGCAGTTATTCAAACTACAAGAAGTTAAGAGTGTCGGTGTGTCAGCAGATGATAGAGACAATTCTTCAAGGAAAAATGTGCGTGAAAAGAGGAAGCCAGTATCCAATTTAATTGAAGAACAATCTCCTGCTAAACGTCACAAAGATAAAGCTAAGAATGTTAAAATCACTTCTGAAGATGGTAAAGGTCAAGCAAAAGACCTAGTCAAGGTAAATAATACAAAACCAGATGTGGCTGCCAGCAAACCAGCTAGTGGAAGCAAAAAAGAAAACAAAGATGTCGCTTCTGGAAAACCACCACAGTATAATGACCAGTGTACTGCATTTGTGTCTAACCTTAACCTCAAGGTAGTTGTCTGTTGGTGTTTCTTGAAGCCTAAATCCTCCTGAATGAAATTGCATACCTTAGTGACCTTCAGTTAATTGGTTGTTTGTTACTGAGACAGGCTACCCATGATGACCTACGTAGATTCTTCAGCGATGTTGGAGGAGTGGTTGCTATACGAATATTAACAGACAAGTTCACTGGCAAGTCAAGGGTATTTTTCTTTCTCTAGGCATACACAGCAAGAAATTAGTTTATGCCTACCTGTGTAGTCTCAACGCTGCAGTGTAAAGTACCTTCTCTTTTGCCACATAATTATAATGATTTACCTCTAGATTTAATACGAGACACCACTAATTTTGGTGATTACTGAAAAGTACGGGGCGCAATCTTATTGTTCTTTTCTGCTACTACCCGATCCAATTTCATGAGATGCTCCACTCTCTGGAAAGTCAAATAGTTTTTTGTTATATTTTTGCCAACAGTTTTACTGTTTTCTTTTAATTCTAAACATTGTGCATTCTAGTATCTGTTGCAAAAATTCAAGGAGTCAATGTATAAAATTAATTGTGAAAATTAGATGTCTGACCTATTTCGAGCACTGTCATTTCATATGGGAGGGAGGAATACAATTTTTTGTAATATATGGATGGATAGGGAAGAAGAAGAAGAAAGAATTGTGCATAATAGAATTGAATATTTTAAAGTACCAAGTTCAAAAAAAGAACTGAACACTTCTGACCTTTATTATATGTGTAATTCATAACTGTTTGCCTCCTTGAACATGTTAAGGGATTGTCTTATGTGGATTTCTCGGATGATGAACACCTGGCTGCAGCCGTGGCAAAAAACAAACAGACATTGCTTGGGAAGAGAGTGAGCATTGCTAAGTCAGATCCCAAGGGCAGAAAGAAAGGAAGTGCTGCTCACGGCGCCTCTTCGAGACAAGGTATGGCTTGCTTCAGTTGTTTTCACCACGTTCTTATTAGTTCAATACTCTACCTTGATGTAATTACTTCATAGATACGTATTCATTCTGTGCCAACGTTTGGAGAAGACAACTGATGTGTAACAAGGTGAAATTCTTATTCATGCAAATATTGTTCCTTTTTGGTGCATACCTGCCATGTAATTTCAATTTTCAAAGACACGAAGAGTCTCCCCACCCCACCATACCCTTTTCTGGTACTGGTGCTTGAATACACATTTTCAAATATGAACTTTTAACCCCCCCGTGTTCCCTTGTTCACCTATAAGGTTTCCTTGGTCTTTTTTGCTGTGTGTTTTCTATATCTAGTTCTGATTTCCTGTATCAGTACTTCTATGTTTTGGCTTGTGCTATGGTCCACTGTTTGCAGCTTTTATTGGTAATGAGCACTCGATGTAGCTTACTGCAGGATGAACTATTATAACAATATTTTATGGTCTGCATGTTGGGTTACTTTATTTTTAAAATGCTCTTCCTGTGTTACTAATCTTGGTGAAGCTAGTCAGCATCTCTATTCATTACTAGTATGCTTGTTGTCTCACTGTGACACAAGCTGAGGGGGTTAAAATGGCAGGTGATGCTGCTGATCAAACTACTGAGAATTCAAAATCAGGTGCCAAAGATTCTGCTGAAGGTTCCGAAGGCAAGGGGCTTCAACCTTCTAGTCATCACCGGGCATCTAATATCCAGCTCAAAGGTAAGAATACGTTTGCAATGCCCAGAGCTGTCAGGCCACTTGGTTGGGTTGACAAAGATAAACCCAAATCAAAAGAATCTGATTCAGTGGAAGATGAAAATCCTAAATCCAATGATGAATTTCGAAAAATGTTCATCAAATCTTGACATAACTTGAAATATGAAAAAACATTAGATATAGTTGTTGTGTATGTGTCATCATAGGATGTTAAACTTTAGTAAGCTCTCTATAGAGTTGTGTTAACCTTTAATGCGTATATTATGAGATCTAAACGTTATGATCTGCCAACTAATTGTTCTAAATTAACATATTTTTTTTGTAATAGTAGTAAATTCGTGGTTTGAAATCCATAATTCTGAATGACGACATGCTTAAGAGGAATTAATTCCTCAACACTCTGTATTTGCACTAAATTAGTACCAATTACCATGCTAATATTTGTCAATGTATACTTTTATGTGAATCTATCTCTCAATCATGATTAACTATTGTTGTATAGAAAAAATGGAATATATCAATATTTAAGAAATCATAAGATTTGGGATTGCCCCCTTTACATTTGAAATGAGTTTTCACTTTAGTAAGACGGGTGAAGAAATAATGAATGTGGTGGGGCAAATTTTGATAATGAAAACAGAAAACTATGTGAAAAATGACAAGTCTACGGAGGGATACCCATGTCTAATCTGAAACTGTGGTGGTTTTCTTACACGACAAAACAAATCTGACATTGGACTAACCAATGCACCCAACTAAACCTCAGAATGACAACTTCTCTGACCAACTTCATTTTTTCCAGGATGACGCAGACTATTTTACCCTTGAAACAAAAAATAATTCTAAATTTGGTACGTAGGAGTTATTTTTTAAAAAAAAGTTTAATTTTTCTGCACTGATTTTAATTAGGTACAAATCGGGTCATCTACAAGAATGAACTTTTAATTGCACTCGCCTTATGAACAAAATATTCAAGTTTTGACTTTTAATCTTTGGAAGGGAGGAATCACCCATTTTTTAAAGTCATTTGTTGTACTATTTCTCTTTCAAACCATCAGATCAATATAAAGGGAGCAATTAATGGTAGTTTTAGTTTAATAACTCAAAATGTTAGAAGTAATTTAAATACAATTATAAGTGTTAAAACTTTTTATTTATGTTATAAAAGTACATGCAGATTAAAACCTCTAACGTGAAAACCATAAGTCAACGAATTGGGAATATCATTGTACTTGATGAAAATACTCTTCTGTTCTAACTGGTACGTACTTACATAAATACATATTCCTATATTTTGAAACACTTTCGATCCATATATAAAAAATGGAGTTAATTACACTAAATGCTCCTACAACACAATTTAATCTTACATACTCAAATACTTATGTACATTATTCCGTAATTTATTAAGAAATAGTTAGATGGAAGATATTAAAAAATCCATAGTAGAAAAGGTTGTTTTCTCAGTTCCTATGCTGGTAAAAAGCATGTTTATAAGCAAGAATAATTTTTACTGTGGCGTGCATTCACTTACTTTTAAGAAAAAGAAAAGAAAACACACTGCATGTTTCTAACTTTTTTTTTTAAACCCTTTATTGGATCACTCAATTGTCTCACTGTGTATTTCAGCTTTCTAAACCAAACTTATTTCTCTTTACTCTTTGTTTTAGTTGATTATGCATTTTGTCTCCAACTCCCCTCCCCCCAACCCCCCCTACACACACCACAATAACTAAATAAATATTCTCTCCGTTCATTTTTACTTTGTCCATTTTTAGATTTTGTACGGTTATTAAGAAACAATGATTGATATGGTATTTAAATAAAAGTAGGTGGGGGTGGGAGGTGAAGGGGGGGGAGGTAAATAAATGGAGCAAAGGAATCGCTTATATGATAATCAAACTATATCGACCGTACTGTTATGTTGGCTAATTACCATATATAGTAATAATGAGGTTATTATACAATAATACTTGTTCAAAAAAAATTTAAATATATTTTTAAACAGTTTAAGTTTTGCATTGCTAAATCCTTGTTTGTCCTATTTTACTTTGATACGGCGTTTAAAAATTAAAGAAGACTTTTAAATCTTGTGGATTAAATAAAAGAATGTCAAATATGACAAAATGTTATTTAATTTTGTGGTCCTAAATATTTCATTTGAAAAGTTACAATTAATCAAAAAGTTGTTGAAAAATGACATTCTTTTTAAAACAAATTTAAAAAAGAAATAGGATAAACAAATTGAAACGGGAGAACAAGGTTATTATATTACTCTATTTCTAAGTTATTTGTTTAATTTAATTTGACGGGGAATAATAAACACATTCACATATACATATACGTATACATTATCAATAAATAAGAATTTAAAATGTAGATAAAATTACTTAAATACACCTTATAAGTACGTCTGGGCCAATCATCTGAAAGTTGCTGTTTCCATCAAGAATTAGAATCTCCAAAATTAAAGTCTTTTTTGTTGTCTCAATAACTTCAGATTATAAAAGCTGGTTCAGAATATTTACTTTTTGATTCACCTTTTTTTTTAAAAAAAAATTCAACATGGCCCATATATATTGTAGCATGTACTATATGGAGAATATATAAAGGATTGGAAAAAGAAAAAGCAAATTAGAGCATGCAAATATTCCCTATACATAATGAAAACTTGTCGTGTTTTATATATCCATATACATTTGAGGTTCTTCAGACCAATATATATCTAGTATTGGAATGTGTGCACATAATTTATTCATGCAATGGAGTTATAAAGTTTCTTATTCCTTAAAGTGACGTGCTAATATATAATTCTGGTATTCTACTTCAGTAGAATGTAATATTATGAACGTGGTTGAGTGGTAATCACTCATTCATTTTTAACTAGAAGTTTCGAGCTTAAATCTTTTTTGGTACGAAATCGCCTTTATTAGGGAATGAGGATTTTTCGGCGCGAATTTAAATTGAATCGATCTCCAGTGTGGGTGGAATTTTTCTGCATGAATTTGAATTAATCAATCTCCAATGTGGGTATCGAATACTGGATGAAAATAAAAAACGAATGTTATATACTCCATCTGTCTACTTTTAGTTGTCCAATAGAAAAAATTATACATTAACTTTTATTTGTCAAATTTAAAAAATTAAAATAATATTTATTATTTAGTTCTTAATGTAACTTTATTATAAGCTATAATTATTTTTCAATTCATTTCTCAAAATATTGAATTAATTAATGCACCGTACTGAACTAGTGTAACTTTTTATGTGTTATACAAAGGATTAATTAGAAAAAAAATCTCTTTTTCTGGTTTAGATAAATGTCATTACATATACTACTCCCTCCGTCCAACAATAGTTGTCCACTATATTATAAATAATTATCCAACAATACTTGTCCAATTTAGAAAATCAAGAGATAATTTACCTTTTGTGTCTATTTTACCCTTGCTATTAAATACTATTTATCATATAACACATTTTTCAAAACATTAAATTTAATAAAGTCAAAGGATAATATAGTAAAATTATCCCTATTATTTATTGTTTCTTAAGGGATGTGCCAAGTCAACAGTGGACAATTAATATTGGACAGAGGGAGTAATATATATTGGTGTTTTCATGTTGAACTAATATTTATTTGATTGGACAAACAATTCAACGTAAACTCTAATTAACATGACATTAGTACCGTGAAACAAGATGATTTTGATCATAATATATACATGAAATAATGATTTATTGAAGAAAAACGCCTAATTATATCTTGATCATTTTAAAATTGATCCGAGTCCCAAACACGGTTTTTCTCTCCCTTTTTCTAAATCTAAAAAATATAATATTGATGGAAAAATTCCTTATTTTAATAACCACAATAATAATTCACGTGAGTAATCATACATATATACTCAATAATCAATAATTCAATATATAGTGAGTGGAAAATGTGTACATAAAGAATGTTCCATCAGCAAATTTTATAATAAAGTTGTAAATCTAAAGGAATTCTTTTTCTCCTTATCTTCAAATAATATAATAATTTCTCTTTTCAAGCCACATTCTTATAGTCGTAGTGTTCCTCAAGTATCTTCTTGTCCTTCATTTTTTTATCAACTATTTGTTATTTTTTATACTTCAATTATCATATTATTTTGCTATAGCTATTGTACAGAATGCTTCACTTTCATTACCTTGAGTTGAGGATCAAATATAGGAGTAAGGTCTGTGTATAGTCGACCTTTCCGATCTGATTCTACTTTTTTGAGACTATACTGAATATGTTATTTTTTTCTTTTAAGTAAAAAAAGGGGGGAGAGGGGGTGGGGTACGTAGAGAATTAGTAGAAGATACCAATGGATATATATGTGTTGGTGTAAAAGAAAAGATAAGTCTTTTTAACTTTGAATCTCATGCCCTTGCCTTGAAGGAGAATATAATATAAATGTCTGGTGTGTGCATGTGCCTTTTTTTCTGAATCTAAAATGTAGACAAAAATATTTAAAGCTAAAAGAATGTTCTCAACGGCTACTCTTTATTTTTTTACTTTTTGTTTTCTAACACTGTTTTTCAATTTTTTAATAAAGAAGAAAAAAGGGAAACATTGCTTATGTCTTGTCCATATCATTGAACAATCACCTATCTCATTTAATTACATCTTCGAATTGACGTATGATTCTCCTACATAACCATTTTCCCAACAAAATTATTATTTTTACCATCATAAAAGTTACTCTAATTAAATTTCATTTATTTTGTTTTCAAAATCAAAAAATAAGAATATATAGTAAGTTAACATTTTGTCTATTAGTTTAGTATCATTGGTAAAATAAAATCATAAGCTGAATATAACTATACGAGAGATTTAACTCTTAAAATTAATGCATTCGTCGACATAATTGTGACTATATGCTAAAAATAAATTTTAACATTTCCTCTGGACAGTTATTAGTTAAATATTTACATATTCTTTTATGTCTAAGATTCAAGATTTAATGTATAAAGCTACTCGGCATTCGAAAGAAAAGGTCAATTGTAAATACTACTCGTTAGACGATCTACTGAATTTTCTTTATGGAAGTGGATTGATAGCAATCACGATTTGAATCATCTTTTTCGTATATCAAGATTATATAATTAACACTTCTTGAGAATGAATTCGATCAAATAATATTTTCCAAGATCAATAATATTCAAAACATAATACTTGTCTAAAAAATAATAACCATTTCCTTGCAAAAATTAGTGTAAGCAGACATTGATATTTATATTAACTAGGATAGGTGGTTTGTGGCGGTCCTTTCCAGAAACCTATTAAAATCAAATGATATTGCATCGACCTGTCTTTTAAAAAAGAAATATTTTATCACGGTTACAGTACAAAAATGTTGAATTCTTAATGTAAATGATCATATGTATATTTGAAGTTGGCTAAAGTCAGGTATTGCATGAGTGCAAAATGTGGCAAAATGATACTAGTGTCAGCTTTCGAAAACCCCTATGCTATGACTTGAAGCAAAGCTAATGCTACATAGTTCTCTCTGTATTTCATGTTATTTGATCCATGCTGACCTAATACGATTTTACTAAATTTATTTTATTGATGCTATTAATTCGAGTATTACTATTTTGTATAGTTATTTAATATCAAGAATAGTATAGAAAAAAAATGATAAAATTCTGTTGATTTGTTGAAATAGACAAGTAAAATAAAATATTTATTTTTGATATAGAAGCGAAGTAAAACGTGACAGAAGAAGTATATATTACAACTATTCAATGACAAGGAATCCCAAGGTTCAGAACTGTAGAATTTTCTATATATATATGTGTGTTTGGAAGTACAAATAAAGTTGAGCCCACTATTCATTTTACAAGCATACAGAGAAAGAGAAAAGGTAAAGAGAAATTATGCAAGCAAGGATTCACACACACACACACACACACACACACACACACACACACATATATATATATATATATATATATATATATTTCTATTAATAATAATATATGGGGCTCACTATTTTCTCTATATAGGTTTTTGAGTATTTCCCAAACAAAGCTGCCTACAAGTAACTTCCTGAACATGTAATGTACTCATGAATCAATTGGACCAGAATGAAGAAGCAACAAAAGATTATATATATTGTGGCAAAATGATGATTTATAAACAAAAGATTATTTTATTTTATTTTATTTTGGGGGGGGTGGGGGAGTAAAGATAGTTTGCTAACAGGTCTTGCAACAATTGAAATAAATGATTTTTTCGGTGTAATTATCAATATAACTTTTTATTACTAGCTATTAAGGTCAACTAATTCTTGAACCAAAATATTTAAGGAGACCCCACTAGCTACTAGCTAGGTAATTTAAAAGACTTTGACTAACATATATTCTAACAATGTATTCTTTTTAAATTGTCAAATCACTCAAAAAAAATATACTAACTTGCTTTAACCTTTCGAGTTGGACCAGTGATTTGGATTTGGGGCGTTCATATTGGAGGTCTCAAATTCGAAATTTCTTGCCAGCAAAAACTAGGAATTTGCTTTTTGGATCGAGCTTTACCCTATGTGTAGTAGAGGCAGCAGGTTTTCCTTATCATAAAAAAAGTTATCATTTGTAACATGTAAAAATTGACTAATTGTAGTAATCTTAATTGCTATTCCC
Source organism: Solanum appendiculatum (assembly GCA_018342035.1). NCBI lineage: Eukaryota > Viridiplantae > Streptophyta > Magnoliopsida > Solanales > Solanaceae > Solanum > Solanum appendiculatum. Next base: position 596,221 of record JAGDQO010000431.1, on the reverse strand, counting down.
TTTTTCCGAAAAAAAAATGATATTTCAAGTAAAATAATATGTTGACAATTTAAACAAACCAACTAATATCAAAATATCTAGTTAACTATTGGAGTGTTACTAATTATATAATTGCATGAGAAATTATAAGCTTGCTAAGCAGGCAGAGATGGATTATAACATACTCTATATATATCTGCTGCCTGTTACAATTGCAATTATTTGTGTTATAATTTTGGTCAAACACACTTTTAAAAACAAGAGGAAGCATGCAATAAATTTCCTTTTGAAGTAAAAAAGGGTAAGAGAGAGAATTTGATATTATTAGTGAAATTAATGATTGTTAAAAAGCAGCTTTAATAAGTGTTTATCCCAAGACCTATATATTATTACTGTAACAATTAATTGTGTGTAGAAAGGTTATTATTATACTCAGCTAAAAGCATATGATAAAGGAAGATATAAATTTGGTTTCGAAATTTTAAAATCAAAAAGTGATAATCGATGGCTAAATTTATAGCCTTACCTAAAATTGTATAATTAAATGATCATTTTGATTTGACTAAATCAAATAGCTCTTCCTCACGAAAAGATCACATTAAAGGCTAGGTGTTTGGTACGATGAAAAATATTTAATTTGAATATAACTCTTTTAAGAGCGATTCCCATTTCTCGTCTAGCTCTATGCTTAATATACTAGTTGCATGAAGTACATGAAACTAATATGGCATATATGTCTATAATTAACATAGATACATGAAATATAAGATGTAACATCAATAGCTCATGGAGCTACGCCTATTTCAATATATTTTTGACTTAATTACTTTTTTTCCATAAATTTTATAACACTCTTTAGAGGTGATACTAACTCGTAAAATAAATAATTTTCCTCCACGAACTTTAGGTCTCGATGCCATCGAATACCATATGTCTTTCGCCCACTTTAAGCTCCATCAAATTTTAAACCCATAATTTGATTTCATCAATCTCTCTAACATTAAAGTTACGAGCTCGGCTGAATTAATTAGTAGTTTTAATTCAAAATTTATATTTGAAGCTAAAATTCAAAATTTTAGATATTTCAATACGACTGAGTCAATATTTAATCTCCATCTTATACTCCTATCAACACTAACTATTAATTCCAACACGTACATAGAGTCACAAGATGTTACAACAAGTAATAACTACTACTACTATAGTACTATGTAACATCTATCGATTTTTGCACAAATAGATATACGATTCTGCTACAATTTGGAAGATAAAATGTAATAAATGATACAATTATAAAAACACAAGGAAATTGTGAGATCAAATAAATACAGAGATAATTAGGGGCTGGCAGTGATTGAGATAGATGGACAATTTTTTATCAGAAATCTTGAAAATTGTGATCAAATTTCTATGTGTGTACTGTTTATGTATTCTATCTACCCCATTTATTATTTCATGTGGCCCTGCTACATTACAGTACTATAATAATTAACCCAACCTCCTTTTCTACTCAATATACACCCCCACCCCGTAATATATTTGGAATGTTGAACAAATCCTTTTTTGGTATCAGTGATGAAATACCAGAAATAGTAATCTATTTTAATATTTAAATTTAATTAATGAAATTTGAAAAATTATTATTATTACATCTCATCTGTCAGCAAACAGTACTAATGGTACTAGTTTATGAAGAACTAAAAAAAATATGGGATATTTTTTGCTTTTTGGGTTGACTAATTCATAGGATAAAATATTTTTTTTTTTAAAAAAAAGAGAGGATGGAATCATATTATATATATTAGCAGTAGAATATTGGACAAGAGAAGTGAAGACAAAAAATTAAAGAGTCTTTAAACAGAGTGGTGGATTTTGGAATAAAGAAAGGATAATGAAGAATATTTTAAAATTTTGTGTGGATTCAGAATTTCATAAATTATGAATTTATTTTTGGGCATATTAAAAAATGTGTGCAATGAATATTCTAGTATTTACAACTTTTGATTTTTGAAAATACAGTCAAAGGGGTATCCATAAGTTCTTTTATCCACCTTTTCCCATCAAAAATAAATTGGTGGATTTTGGAATAAAGAAAGGATAATGAAGAATATTTTAAAATTTTGTGTGGATTCAGAATTTCATAAATTATGAATTTATTTTTGGGCATATTAAAAAATGTGTGCAATGAATATTCTAGTATTTACAACTTTTGATTTTTGAAAATACAGTCAAAGGGGTATCCATAAGTTATTTTATCCACCTTTTCCCATCAAAAATAAATTCACTACATTTTAATCTCTTAAGTATGTGGTTACTACTAAAACCTAAAGGACAAAGCATAAAATTGACGCGTAAACCTCATATTAAAACATTACTTGTCAAGACTGGCTTGTTTAAATCGTAACTATGATTTATATCTAACTTTAAAATTATGAATTCGAGTTATTAAAAGAAAGGAAAAAAAGACAATTTCAAGGTAAGAAGGAAAACAAGGAAATTACTTGCTATAAAAGATGGTAGCTCCTTAATCTTTAGGACATAAAGAATACATATAATAATGCACACATTCGTCACTTCTTTATTTCATTTAGTCTTATTTATGCATCTAGACTAGAAAATGGCTTTCTTTCTAGCTATGATATGATAGAATTTTTCTTTTTTTTAGATGATTGTAGTGGTTGGATCAATTTGGACATATATTAAGTAATCAACAACGATACGAAGATTTTCGATTTTTCATTTAATTTGAATCATCAAATCTTGATACACCTAAAGAAATCATCATCGTTTTAACGAAATTTCTATTGTTCTAACTTAGAAATATAATTATTCATTATACAATCAAAAATCAATTAGAAAAAATTACAAAAGTGAAACAAAAAAGCAATATCAGAAATAGACACTAAGTATCAATAAAACAAACACTCCTAATATTAGTACAAATATTAAAAGGTATAAATTATCATCTCATCGAACACGTACAAGTAATTCTATTCATTAAATTTTAGATGAATTTAAAATATTTACTACGTATCATTGTTATTTCAGCTGAAATTTAAAGGTTACTACCCCATTCAGCTTCATTAACTTTTGGATGGTAATTCCACAAATAGGATTAAAAAAAAAAAGATATGTAGGTGAATTTTATTTTTAAATGAGGATAGATAAATTATTTTCGAAAGATATTTAAGAAAAGTCTAACAAAAAAAGAAATGAAAATGAAAATAAATTCAGGATTAGTTTTAGGAACTGAGACTTTATAATTATGTGTACAATTGTCTGAGATTGCGTGTTTGAAAGAAGAAGGTGATGGATGGACTCTGAATAATATGCAGTTGTCCTTTTTATATTCCACAACCACATCATTATTTATTATTGCTTTCTTTTTTATTAATTTATGTGGTATTGTTTAACTGGATATGATAAAAAGATTCTGTAATATTTAAATTACCTTAAAAAAGTAATATTTATGTACTATTTGTCTAATAAGTGAACCTAAAAAGGGTAAAAATTTATCAGTGTTATTAAATATTTATATGTGTTATTCTTTTCGAAATCGATTAAATAAGAGAGTATATTATTCCCTCCAATCCATTTTATTTGTTGTCCAAAATAATTGTTATTTTAAAAAATTAAGGTATATATAACTAGTTGTTTGTTTTCACTATCCACATTTATGGTTAGTTAATAAATGTAGTGTAAAAGAAAGAAGCATTAAATTGAAAAAAATAGTTAAATTATCCTCTACTTAATAATTTATTTTTTAGAATGCAAAATAAAATATGCAATGTAAAATGGATAGGAGGAGAGAGTATATAAATTGTGACAAAGGTACTATTATTACAGTACTCATTGTGTACAGTTTTTTTTATTTTTAATATTAGTGTATTTTAACTTCGCAAAGTAATTATTTTATTTTTCAATTAATAAATAATTTTACTTATTATGGATCTATATGCTTATAATTGTTTCTTAAGCAACTTGATTGCGTAAAACTCTTTTAACATGTCAGAATACAAAATTTTAGTATAATAAGGTCGTTTATTTATTTTTTTATTTTTACAATAAAGTATATATAAAAAAAAGAGTGATGATTTTGTGCCGATAATAGAAAGTCTGAAGTTTGAAGAAATTTATCCACTAACCATGTCATCCATTTTCAGCTAAACACCTAATTATACCGTGTCTATCACTCTGATTAATTTCAATTACCTTTAATCAATTTGTTATTGCTAAGTAGGAAATTTCCGACAAACTATTGTTCAAGGCAAGTTGGCCTTTTGAAGGAAAAAAAAAAACTTCAAAGAATTTTAAAACAAATAATTTATTTGATCAAACTTTTAAAATCAATTTATTTTAAGTAATGTGTTTTTTAAAATGTATTTTTTGCGAGAAATATTCTGTATTTGACTATAATTTTTTTTAAATTTTTTTTGAACAATATCCTTCTTAAAAGTGTTTCTAATTAAGTATGTTCTTTTAAAAGAATATTTTATAAAACTGAAAAACAATTTATGCTAATCTCTAGAAATATTTAGTTTCTCGCAAAAATTTGATCAAACATTTTACTTTTTAAAAATAAGTATTTTTTTTGGGCTTCTCTAAATCTTAACAAATAATCTATAAGTTCATTTTTTAGATTCAAAACTCTAGAAACGAAATGTTTTTGATAGGATAAATTTAAATTAATCAAACTCTAAAATTAATAAAATGCACAAAATGGAAAACCATATAAAAATCCATCACTAGGATTTAGTCAAAATTTTAATGAGCTTTTTCATAATTCGCGTTAGTTGAACCTACCAAAATTCTTTTATTTTTTGCTATTTCAGGGCAGGTTTGCCGTTCTTTTTTCAACCAAATAATAAAGAAAATAGAACTCCGAACAGCGCAGAATAAACATTAAATGGAACTCATTAATTTTATGAAATCTTTTGGCAATTCACTTTTTGTAGTACTCTTAAATTACTTAATTAATTAAATAAATAAATAAATAAAATGCACACCATTTTCTTTGCTCTTGTTTTTCTTATAGTTTTCAAGTTGATATATAATACCAGAATCATAGCACAAAAATAAAACCAAAAAAAAAATGATAATTTAATAACCCCTATATATGAAATGGTGGGTTTTTTCTTATACTAAATCCACCGAAAAGTTTATTTTTCTTTTCACGGTTAATTTACGTAATTTATTTATATAATATACAATTGCTTTCTAGATACAAGATAATCCACCGTTTTAATTTATTTGTATTACTTTCCTTTTTAGTAAGATTTTAAAAGAATGTCTCTGTTCTTTATTTTTTGACAATTCTTTTATTTCAACTTTTTACGCTTAAAACTGCAAGATTCAATTTTAAATATTTTTTTTTTGTATTAAATCAAAATCAAGCAAAACATATTAAAGCGAAGGAAACAGTAGATACTCTGATTTTAGAGAAAAATAAAATAAAATAAAGATTGAATATGCTTTAATAATAGGGTGTTAATGTCATTAAGATTCACATGAGTTGCATGCATGAGTGGATATTTTGGTCAAAGTTAGTCTTAAAGAGAGTAGTTTTACATTAATACTACAAAATGTAATTAATAAATCACGAGTGGCATAATGAGCCACATAAAGGCATTGTTGCTTATATGCCTAAATTAAAATTAATTTCATGCAATTGCTTCGCTAGCTATTAATACCCTCTTATCAACCTCACATCAATTAAATACCATACACTAATAGTAATATTAAAAAAAATATATACTATCCATTTATTTTTCACCTACTATAATTAATATGTCATTTATTATGTTGTGTAGGTCACAAAGCATGTTTGTCATTTGCAATTTATTAATAACTAACTTTCAAGTAATATGGTTGTGTAAAATGTCTTTACTTTATAGACACACTCTTCTTCATAATGGATTTAAGTTATAAATTTTAATAACCTAGAGAATTTTAATGTGCGATAGTAAGTTGTTTAGTATCATTTTCAGTAAGTTATCTTAGCTTGACATGAAAATTTTAAATTTGATTATCAAAATTCAAAACAGATCGGATAAGTTTAGATGGAGAAAAGTACTATGTCAATGTGAAAAACTTATAGATTTGTGATGAGTTATTTGGCTTTTGAAATTCACCTCAAGGTAAAAGTCATATTCCATATGGAACCATCACCTTCTTGCTTGCCTTAATCTAGCAGTTTAGATTTATGTGCATTTTTTACCAATATTCATCTTATTCTATTTTTAAACTTTTTTTCTTTTTTTCCAAACCAAAAGAAAAAAAAAAGATTGCTTGTAAGAGAGTTTATATATTTATGTAGTAAGAATTAATTTATTTTCCCTTTTTCTCTTAAGAAAAGAAAGTCTTTATTGGATTCTCTGTATGTCTCTCTCTTTATCCTCCTCACACTCTCTGACAACACACTGCACTCTCTATATGGCGTAATTTTGGTGCCTGATAGTGCAAGCTAAGCAAGCACCCCACTTTTTTTACTTTTTTTCCTTTTAATTTATTTTCCAAGAATTATTTTTCTTTATATTATTTTCATAAAAAGAAAAATAAAAACTTCATAGTATTTCATTTGCCTGTATTTAATAAAAAGAAAAGAAAAGACGACTTAAGTTATGCATATATATTCACCATTCAAAAATAAATGCGGTACACGATAAATTAACATAGATAGATTAAGAATAAGTTTATAGTTTCTGAATTCTGACTCTCTTGAAGTAATTAATCTATAGATTTATAATATGTACATATTAAATGAATCTTTAAAAATAAATATTGAATTTGAATTAAAATTCTATTGTATAGTTTAATTAATTACAAGAAGTTATTAACTATCTTTATACTAATTTATAATAGTCTAATTTTGTAAATATTTTTTACAAATAGAGATATTAAAATCAAACTCATTAAACAAATAAAAATGTTTTTTTTTCCTCTCTCCTCCTATCTCTCTCCAAGTCTTTTTTTGGGTCCTCACTACTTCTATAAGCTCATGTTAAGTGCTTCACTCACTAGCAAAAACCACATCAAAAACACTCTTTCCCCCTTGTCTCTCTTCACCTCATTCCTTTCTTTCTTTGTTTTTGTCTATCTCATCTTCTTCATCATCTATTTCATTTATATTATCCCAAAATTAACAACAAAAAAAATAATCTTGATCATTTTTGCAGTTTTGTCTTTTGCTTTTGAAATCTTAAAGAATCTCTCTTTAATTTTCACCTTCACTACTCTTCTTGATCTCTACTAATCTTTTTTCAAGAAAACAATTTTGCAAGTGTTTGACCCTTTTCTCCTTTACTTTCAAGAACTCAAATTTTAACAATGATCTTAGTAGTACTTCAAAAATTAATTACTAAATTTTTTCTTTGTTCTACATTTCCATAATGAATTGGTGAGGAATTAATTATGTTGATGATGCATGAGAGGGTCAATAATGTATTATTTCCTAGTTGTTTCAAAAAGAGTGGACAAAATTTGTGAAGATCTCCTAGGTTTTTTTATTTCTTTTCTTTACTAGTTGAAGTCAGCCACTAGTTTCAATTTTAATCATTTTAGTCTATATAGCTCTACACCTAGCTTAGCTTGTCCTAATTAATAAGTTCCTATCTTGTCCCTTTTGGTCTCCACATAAGTACAAAAACTTTCTTGAAAGAGGTCAGAAATGGAACTTCCAAGTCAAGATCATGATGATATGCCAATACCAATTAACAGCACATATGTTGCAGGAGGAGGACATGGCCATGGACACTTGATACATCATGATCCTTCACCACCCAACAATACCAATCACATTATACCACCTTCTATGAATGGTCCTCCTATTGATGCACCACCAGTAGCAACTGCAGCAGATCATCATGTACCTTTCAAGAAAATGGTCAGGTACTGTTAAATTGCTATACATTCTTTTAATTATATTACCTCTTCCAAACCGTCTTTTCACGTGCAGGCCTAATTCTTTTTAATGAGCTAAAACACGATAGAGTACTAGTACATTTTTTTGCCTTAGTATGTGACCTTTTGCCCTTCTTGAATATCTTTGTTGAATTGTGTGATTCCCTTTTCACGTGTAGACCTAATTCTTTTTAACGAGCTAAAACATGTTCGAGTAGACCTCTTGCCCTTCTTGAATATCTTTGTTGAATTATTTGAACATCTCAGTATATGGAGTAACTTATAGGTGGTCAGACTAATTTATTTTTTAATAAGCTAAATGCTTTAGAACTTTCTTTTACATTGATATGAGAAATCTTAGTCTTCTGTGATATGGTTGAATTGTGTGACCGTCTCAATCGTCACATGGTCGGTCTGAATGGTGTTCAAATTATTATGTTTTAACGAGCTAAACACTACTTGGTATGAAATTAAACCTCTTGCCCTTTTCAATTACTTGTTGAATCATGTGACCATTTCAGTCGTAACATGGACCAAAGGGTGTTCACACTAATAATTCTTTTTAATGAGCTAATTAAACACATCACAACATTTTTTTGCTCTGGTGTATGAAATCATATTTACTATTTGAATTATGTGATCATCTCAACAACAACAGTGCTACAGGGTTGTCAATTGAACACCTAGGGAATTATAATGTGCATATAGAAAATAACATTGTATATATACAAAGTTGCTTTTACATAAATACAAATCAAATCTTTAAACACTATTAGTGAAATTATTTTCATGAGACAATTAATTAATTGTTTATGGATTGGACAGGTACAAAGAGTGCCTAAAGAACCATGCAGCATCCATGGGTGGTAATGCAACAGATGGATGTGGAGAATTTATGCCAAGTGGTGAAGAAGGTACAATTGAAGCCCTCATTTGTTCAGTTTGCAATTGCCACAGAAACTTCCATAGAAAAGAAATAGAAGGTGACCAACAACAACAACTGCAATTACCTTCTTCTTGTGATTGCTTTCATCATCTCAACAACAGAGGAGGAGGATCAACCAAAAAAGTTTATTTAGGACATAACCATCACAAAACTAGTAATACCCTTTTAGGTCCTGAACCATTTGGTACAATAATTCCAACTAGACCAATACCACCACATCATCAAATGATAATGTCTTATAACATGGGCTCACTTCCAAATTCTGAATCAGAAGAACATGATCAAGATCATCATATTGGTGGAATTATGGCTATGGCTAGACCATTACATCATGTGAAAAAGAGATTTAGGACAAAATTTACTCAAGAACAAAAGGATAAAATGCTCAATTTTGCTGAAAAAGTTGGATGGAAAATACAAAAACAAGAAGAAGGTGTGGTGCAACAATTCTGTCAAGAAATTGGAGTTAAAAGAAGAGTGCTTAAAGTTTGGATGCATAACAATAAGCATAGCCTTGCTAAGAAAAATATTAGTAGTATTATTCCTAATGAAAATCAAGTTTAATGATTTTTATCTACTTTGTTTTTATTATTATTAGCAATAATATGTAGTGTAGTACTAGTGCATGTGGGGAATTTTGGAATGGTGAAGGAGAGTTTCTTATGGTTGTTTTGGATTTTGTTTAATTAATTAACTAGTTTATCTCATCTATTCAAGTTAATTAATCTCATCTATTCAGTGCTGACTGGATTTATATTTATCTTTAATTGTACACATTTTTTTCTTGGGATGATTAATTTAAAAGTAATTTATGAGTCAACTATAAATATGTTTATATTGGCACCAGACATTTGTAAACTATAGTAAGCTACCAAAGGAGTTTTTTTGTTTGTACGGATGACACTTGTGTTGAACCAATCCCCCCAAAAAAGGAATTAACCGGACCCCCAAAAAGAAACAGAAATTGATCGTAAAATTTAATACTCCCTCCGTCTTCATATTAGATGAATATTTTTTATTAGTAGAAATTGTGTTTGAGAAATCTCACGGGTATTTTTGTCATTTCTTAAAATTTTATCTCGAGATAACTAATCTCAATACTATTATTCTACTCTCTGACAAAGATAACTTATCTCAATATTAATTACTTTAAGTTAGGTATAATTTATCCTAAAATTAGTGATCAAACTAGAAATAAAACAGTATTAAATTTTTTTCGCAAGACTATATATATACTTGTCAAACATACCAAACTACCCTTTATGGTCTAAATCCATTTATTGAGGGCAATTAGTACTAATTTCATATTCAATAAAAAATTATTGGATATGAATGTCATTTTTCAAATATCAAACCAATGTTCATCTAATAAATAATAAAGAAAAACAACCTAATAGGAAGTTTTTTTAAAATTTAATACATAATTTTTGCTAAAATTATTCTCAACAAGGGTATCAAATAGGAGCCTGTCTGGAACCAAATATGTTAAAAGCTGATATCTAATGCAAATTCTGTGTTATTTCTGCATTTTAATAGAGAGATACCAAAACAAAAGGGGCGGAGGACTTTGGTTCAAACTCTGAATTCGTATTAAGAAACTCATTGAACATGTATAAATTATTAAATTTAGAACTCAGTAACTTGAAAGAATTAGAATCTCGAACTCATAAACTTCAAATTCTTACTCCGTCTCCACCTAAACAACACATAAAACAAGCCTATGAATCATTCACTTCCCAAACCTATGGTGAAATAAATTTGAACTCTCTAGCTACCAATTGTTCTGTTTTTAGACTTTCCATGACCACACCATGTAAAGGGCTTTAAACTCTCAGATAGAAAAACAAATATGTTGCAAGGTAAGTCTTAAAACAGAAAAAGTACAAATATGGACCATGAACATAATAAATATAATTACAACTGAAATCAAATATGTGATTTCCAGCTAGAGTTATTAGAGACTTGTGTTACCACATATCAGATTGCATCCTTGGCATTACCTTCTTAATGTTTTGTGGTCCAATTACTCTTGAAATTCCCAAATTGGTTTTAACTTTAATTTTCAAGGACTCTTCATGTTTGGACCAATCAACTATTTTCATGCCTTTTGATGAAAGAAAATAAAAAAGTTTGTTCCTCAAGTGAACTAGTAGAGAAAGAATAAAGGAGTGACCGGTGGAGGGATTATACCATCTCAAATAGTAAAGTAGAGAGAGGAAATACAGATTCAAATGGAGTTAGCTAGCGGTTGGCCATATATTTTGGATTAGATCTTGAATATTCATCAGATATTTGTTTGGTCATGAAAATTTTATCATATTTTGAAAATATTATCTTCAAAATATTTTCAAGTTTCAAAAATCAAGAGAAATTTCTCTTACAGTCATAAAACTCATGTCCAAACACAATTTCAAGTTCCAGAAAACTCAAATCTTCAAATTTAGCTCTTCTACAGCTCAACTCCAAATATCTTTATCTTTATTATCGACGGAAACTCAGCTCTTCTATAATTCAACTCCAAATAGTATACATATAATTTAAACAAATGAAAAATATTTTCCGTTGGACTAACTTAAAAAGGTAGGAGGGTAAGGTCTATGTACGCCCACTTTTTTCAGTCCCATTTATGGAACTATATTGAGTATGTTGTTATTGTGAGCATGAACAAACTCAAACAATTAAACTTGCACTGGATTAAGAATTGATTCTGTTCACTAATGTTCTGCAACAATGTAAGATGAACAACTATAGTCCAACTCTTCAAATATTAGGAGCAGTCTCTCACGTAATTAAGCCGGATCATGCATATAATTTTATAAATTACAAGCCCATTTTATGATTAAAAACAATATTAAATTTTACGGAAAATCTTCGCAGAATAATTTACATTTCGGTCATCTAATTTATCAAACATGGCCGAAGTATATATTATATATATACTCGGCTGTATATATTATGTATATGTATGTAAATTTTATGTATAATACATGTATAATAGTAATAAATAATATATCTATATTTAGTATAAAATATACATTGTGTACAAATTTTATAAATTAGCTGGTCCAAAGTCCACAGCATTGGACTGTAATTTTTCCAATAATTTTCTACTATTTATTGGTATAAAGTTATGTTGAATTATTTCTTTCGTAAGCTCCACAGGACTTTCTAGTGAAGAAAATATTCAATCAACTTTTCTTCGTCATAAATGTTGCACATACAAGGAAATATTACATAAATACACAATTTAAGATATCATAATCTCTAAAATTTTCTATCATTTAAAAAAATTACAAAAATCTCCTCTCGAATACATCCCTATCCTCCCATTAAGTAATGTATCATTTACATATCGGACAGCCAATGAATGCATCCGAGAGCAATGAAAAATTTAGAATTTTTGTAATTGGTGAAATTTCCGGGATGAAATGTAATTAGCCCCAAATATATGGAATACTTGCAATTTAGGTACTTGAGCTAAATAAAGCCCATTTAAGTTCTTCTATTTTAACGATGAAGGTTCGAAAAACACAACAAAAAAGGCCTATTGGGCCAACAGTCGAGACTCGGGGCGGGTTTTGGATGACCCATTTTCTTCGATAACTCCGCCACATCAATTCACTCTCCGTCGCAGAACCTCCATTGAAATGCTCGTGAGTGAGCTCAGAAGAACCAAAGAAGAAGAAGAAGGGCTTAACAAATGTCTGCCATATTCAGATACAAATCAAAGCTCCACACTTTCACCTTCAGAACATCTCTTTTTTCCATATCGTCTTCCAAATTTCATTCCTCTATTTCTTCCTCTTCTCTCAATCCTAGAAGAAAACCCTCGCTCTTCTTCAACTCATTTGAAGGTTCTAGAGTAGGGCTAGTTTTTAGATTCGAAGGTTCTAGACTAGGGTTAGGGTTTAGGCATAAATGGGAGGGAAGTTCCGACAACTACGATCACATAAAATCAGAGGTGAACTGCCCACGCTGTTCGAAAATGATGACAGTGCTATTCTCTAACCGGCCGTTGTCGATCACCGCCGGGGAGACTGGAGTTTACCAGGCGGTGAATTTGTGTCCTCATTGCCGGACGGCGTTTTACTTTAGACCGTTTAAGCTGGAGCCTTTGCAAGGGACTTTCATTGAGATTGGGAGGGTTAAGGGAGGTGAAAAGGAGAGTGACGATGAAATTGCTGGGAGTTCTGGGAAGAATGATGGAAAGATTTGGGAAAAGTTGAGGTCTTATAGTGGGACCAATGGTAGTGATGATGGTGGACAGGGTAGTTGTGAAACTGAATTGAAGGATTCGGAGGCGAGAAAGGAAGAAGGGTGGGGAGGTGCTAATTTGGGGATAGAGTTGCTTACACCAAAGGAGATATGTAAAGGGCTTGATCAGTTTGTTGTTGGCCAAGAGAGAGCCAAGAAGGTTAGCAAGGCTCTGTTTCTGCAGGGGTATTCAACTTTGGTCTTACTGACATGATATTCTACATTTTGCAGGTGCTTTCTGTTGCAGTTTACAATCATTATAAACGAATATACTATTCCTCTTTGAATAAAAAGTGAGTAAATATATGCTGTTAAATGACATATCATCTCGCTAACATGTGTACTTGTGAAGATGTCTCCCCTCAGTGGAAAGTTTGATCCTTTGATAGGCCATCCCATCTAAAACTTGTTTATTGATTTATTCTACTCATTTAGTGCTTGTCTCAAACAATGTCTGGAGTTATTTTGATTTCTCCTTAGATGCTAAATCCTTTGATTGTTCATGAAAAGTAAATGGACTTGGTAACAACTTGTAGAAGATGAACATTAACCCATTGAACGCTTTCAGAGGCCAGATTGGACTATGACCAGATTTATTTGATCACAAATGAGCATAAGGAGTTTTTTTTTTTTGTTTTCATCTTTAGGAAAAAGACAAGAATTATCTAATAAGGAAGTACAAAGGGAGGGAGAAACGAAATCTTTTAACAAAGAAGATTAAGAAGTGTCATGCGAATAGGATATGCTTCCTCCACTTTGATGGTGGTTTTCTTCTTTGGCAATGCTTATGCCTAATTCTAGTGCAAATATGCAAGAGAGGAGTTTCAGGGTACCATTTTCAGTGTTTTAGCATCAGAATGGACCATGTTCATTATGCCTTCGCAACTGGATCATGGAAGATGGAACTATTTATGTTCCGCATCTGACGTCGTCCGGTTGACTATTGTCATCTTGCTTCACCTAGGTCTGTTGTAATTTCTCATCCTTAGCACCTTTGAATTAATAAAATGCAGGTCCAAGCACCAAAAACATACTGTATAAAAAATACACTGTATTCACTTTAGCATAGCGTTTTGCTTTGGTTCAAGGTGAATGAGTAGGAGAAAATCGGTGAGTTTTTTGATAAGTAATCCTTGCGAACATTTGTATACAAATGTTGCTGAATGTAGCGTATAATGCAGATGATGTGTGGTAACTATGAGTATAGTTACACTAATCTTTTATCATTACTGGCAGATCTGATTTTGTGCAGTGATCCTCCTTTTTAACGTCCAGCACTAGCTTAGTCCTTGGCTTTTCACTTGTGAATAAGTTTTGCTTTACTTATTACAGAAACTGTAAGCAAAAATTGAAAGCAAACAGAAGTAGTGTGTTCTGGGAGAACATGCACGGTAGATTTAATTGTTTTGGTCACTGATAGTACCAGAGGCTACTAGGACCCATCAATAACTGATAGTACTGATGTTAATGTCAGGTCAGATTCTCATAAAGTTAGAGATGAGCTGGAAAATATTGATAATGATTCGGTCGAATTAGAGAAGAGCAATGTTTTGCTGATGGGTCCCACTGGCTCAGGTATGATATCTGATTTCTAGTTTGAGGAATTAGCCCCTCATTCCTAGTTTCTTTTTGGTACACCAATGAAGTTAAATTTTGTATAGAAGATTGGTTGACAGTATGTGGAGAACCATATCATGTTTTAGATTCTGTACTTTGAATTTAGTACTAGTTTATTGAAAATTTTCCCATTATTAAATAAGTATTGCCTTATTAAAAGAAATGATATCTGGTTCATATATCTATAAGAATCTTAGTTTCAATAGACTTAATTTGTCGTTGTGTTCTAACTTGTGTTTTCTATGATTGAAAGGACAGGGAAAACATTACTTGCGAAGACGCTTGCTCGTCTCATCAATGTTCCTTTTGTAATTGCGGATGCAACAACTTTAACTCAGGCAGGTTTGCAATAAATTTTTGCTTCAAGTTGATTCAGTATTATTTGATTTTCTCTTTGTTCCTGAAATAGCTCTAAGTAGTGTACTTTTTCACTTATGAAGAATTCAACAATAAAAAATAAAAGATGATTGAACTCATGCCTTGTGGGGGGAGGGGGGGGGGACCTTCGACAACATACTTCAAAGTTTTTCCTTAGGTCCTTCCCCACTTGATAACAGGAAAAAGTTTGTGCCAAGATCTGAACTTGTGGCGTCGCCTAACCCACACATCACACATTGTGCTCTTACCGAAGTTCCTGGGGCTAACTCGCTGAAATTATCTAGTGATTGAGTTTTACGTGTTTGGACTAATCTGACATAATTACACGAGGAGGAATATGGCTCTCTCTCTAAATTAATTCATTTGTTTATGGGAACAAAGACAGGCTTCCTATTTTTTGTTTTCTAAGAAATCAAGCAGGTCCACCTTCAACTGCTGGTGATCAAATATCAAAATCTCTCTTCTTTTCTGTCATAGATTATCTCCTAACTTTGAACTGGGGCAATACGCTTTGTTTTATAAGTCAGAGGGTTTTATTAACTGTAGCACCGAGTGTGTGATTGGAGTATGCAGTACAAAGCAAAAACTTAACTCACTTATTGCACATGGAGTGAACTGAACAATTACTTTTTTGCTCCAAAAATCTAATATACTTAACTCACTTATTGCACATGGAGTGAACTGAACAACTACTTTTTTGCTCCAAAAATCTAATAAAGATACATCTGTGTTTTCGTCTAAAATGTTCTCTTGTTTTCTTCAAAATATTGCTGATTCTCTCTCCATACGACCCACCATATGGTTTCTAGTATGGTCCACCAGAGGTTCTTTGCATCTTTGTGGAGGCCTCTTCTGTTCCAATATAACAGTAGCTCTTTTGGGAATTCAGGGATGCACCATTTAACTTCTAGTATATTCAGATAGATCGACCATTGCTAAGATGTAACTTTACTATGAATAAAGGTGTTCACATGATCCTATCTTTCCTCACATAGAACATATCTGTTGCAAATTATCATTCCTTTCCTCTGTAGAATGTGCTTGAGAATAGGGAATACTTTGTGTTCACAATTTTTATAACCCTAAGAAGCCAAGACAATGGTCATACATTTTATTTTTGTTTTGATAAAGCATGCTTTCTATTATTTCTCATTACCTCTTATTCATTGCATCAGAAAAGCATGAGTTGTAATGGAGGATGAGGAAATTTAAGCAAATGGCAATAATCCTCTAAAGAAATATTTGTCGCATGTATACGTTAGCTTGGTACACCTGAGAATAGTCTCTTTCCCCATATTTCCTTTTGTTGCCCCCATTCCTGTAAGCATAGAAGATTGCGCGTTATTCATAGAAAACCATTTCGTTTTATAAGGTTTTCCATTTTTTGGTATACTTCTTGTATTCAGGCACATATTTGCCCTTCTTCTAATGAATTTTATTAATTTATTAAAAAAATCATGACTTCAATATTGACATGGCCCCAAGACCTAATCATTTCAGCCCAAATATGTCTCAAAGAGGTAGAAAGGAGAGATTGTTGATAATTCTGGAGTCTGGACTAGCTTCTTCGATTGAAATATTTCTGAGTGCTTAAACTTTGGTCTGATAACTATAAAATGTAGTCTACTAGTCAGATTGCTGCGCGCACATCTAATTTAGTATTGATCAGAAAATTGTCGAATACTTTTGTCCTTGCATTTTAAAAGATATGAGTCTGGTTGTGGGCAGTCAATTGAATTTTACTTTTGTTTAATCTTTTGCCAAACCGTTGAGCTCTGTTGGACTATGCTTCCTGACTTTAGTTGCTTCATATAAGCGTGGACTATCTTTAAGTAAATCTGCTTCTCCAAGGTGGTGAAATGATATTTTAGTTTATTTTACCTTTTTATTAGTTCTATTAGTATCATTAAAATAGTGAGTATTTATCCCTCTTTATCACTATAGGCCGGTTATGTTGGAGAGGATGTGGAATCTGTATTATACAAATTACTCGAGGTATGCATGATGATTTAATAACATTTGAAGTTCTTTTCATTCTATTCATGCCCGATCTGCTTAGTTAGCTCATTTCATTAATGTTACTTCAGAGCAGAGTTGTGATATTGAGAGTTTAAGATAAGAAATGGTTCTTATTAAAAAAAAAGTGGTCTGACGCCTGGGCTTGTGTGATTTCACTAAACATGAGGGATATGATCCTAAATATTTAATTTTCTTGTTTCCAGCAACCTCGCAAAGAGATACACGCAAGCACAAGTTCAACTATGTTCTCAATATGATACTATCAATATATTACTTCTTTTACCTTGTGCAATCTTTTCAATGTTCTTTTGGACTTCAGTATTTCTGATTTACCATTAGTCAGCCATTCTCTGTGTAAAAATCTTGATGGCTTCTCTTTGGGTGTTACTGCTTCTGATTCTTTTGGTGTAAAAATCTTGCTTCCAAATGATGACCATTCAGAAAGTATAAACCTAATAGAGTAAATATGATTTTTAATTGGAATGTGGGGAGCAGCTGTGTAATTCTACTGCAAAAAAAACTGAATTTATTGTGCATGTATAGTACTGCAACTGCAAATATAAAGTCATGTAGTAGGAGAAACATTTAAAACTGGCTCCTAGAATTGCAATTAACTTATTAGTTTTTAGATTTGAAGAATTTTAGAGATTTGATTCATAAATTTGACTAGTTTAACAAGGAACTAGCTGGATAGTTGGTCCAGTTGTTTGAAATGATTGAAGGGCCTGTGTAACCAATCAAAACTTGAGGAGCTTTATGTCACACTCAAAATTTAAATTTTCTGAATAGTGCTGCAGAGTTTGATTTTTTCTAGAATGGTTAATTTGTTCGGTTGTGGCACAGTTTATGGAGGATTAGCGTAAAAAGAACGTAAACTGATATGAAGAAAAGAGGGTAATGATTTCCAAAGTAGTCACAATGATTTCACATTTGTGCAAAAATCAATTTTCCTTTTCATTTTTATCTGTTTAGGTATAAGAGAATTATCATTATCACATTGTTGTGAAGTCGGTAACTCAACAAACCTGATTGAAAAGGTTGACCCCTTGATGTTCAGCTGATTATTGCATTTGAATTGTTTCTTTTTGATGAAAGTTGCATTGAATAGTTTCTGTGTAGACGCAAGTTGACTTCCTATTTCCTTGTCAAGTAGAGTACATGGTTTCTCTTTTGTGATCTGCTTCACTTTTGCACTATCAGCGACATAGTTATTCAATTATAATTTTTTGGTGTACATGATTGTTTGCAGGCTGCTGACTTCAATGTCGAAGCAGCTCAGCAAGGGATTGTCTACATAGATGAAGTTGATAAAATAACCAAAAAGGTCCAAAAACCATTATCTACTTTATGAATTTGGATTATTGATTTTAATGTAATCATTCTCATCAGTCATTTGTATAGGCTGAGAGCCTGAACATTGGCAGAGATGTATCTGGGGAGGGCGTCCAACAGGCGCTGCTGAAGATGCTTGAAGGAACAGTGAGTATTTATTGCAAATCATTTCATCTGTTCGTTCCAATTGCCTATTTGTAGTTTCGTGACTTCAAATGTGTTCTCTTTTGAAGCATTTTTCGGAGATCAATAATCTCACTTGCTAAGTTTATCTTTATTTCTTCTTCAGATTGTAAGTGTACCTGACAATAGAGCACGGAAGCATCCACGTGGCGATACTATTCAGGTATACTTAATCTATTAAGGCCTCTTTTATCTACTTTTTCTTTTTGAAAATTGCAGGCTAACAGTTTTGTGGGAAAAGCACTTGCAAATTGCTATTTGGATGATAATATAGTTTTGTGCTTTTAGAATCAATTTGATTAAGTTAGGGGTGGAAAACAAATCTCTACTGGGAAAGATTGTTTGGCCAAAGAAAATCACATGTCAGACACTGACATATTCAACAAAAAATAAACAGGACGTCTTCAGCTAAGCTACACATATGTTGGGAGGGGGAAGTCAAGTCAAATACTGGTTTATATGTCTTGCAGCAATCATCTATGAAGGATGTAAAGTTGTAACGAGCTGGACATTACTTGTTCACTAGCTCATCACTGTTCTTTGTAGATGCTGACAGCTTTTTATATTTTTCCATATACTAATTTGCAGATAGACACTAAAGATATCCTTTTTATCTGTGGTGGAGCTTTTGTTGGTTTAGAAAAGACAATTTCAGAAAGGTAATCTGTCAAACTCAATTAATTTCATGAAACACATTTAGGTTAAGTGATATATTATAGTTCAACTTATCATTCCTTTACTCCCAGACGACAAGATTCTTCAATCGGATTTGGAGCACCTGTTCGAACTAACATGAGAGTTGGTGGTCTAACTGATGCTGTAGTCACATCATCACTTTTGGAATCTGTGAGGAAATCCCTGTGACTTGAGCGTAGTTTTCTTTTCCGGATTACTATTTTGTATATCTAATGACTCTTTGTTCTCGTGAAATTTTAGAAACCAAATGCATTGTAAGCATTTATTTGACATTGCTTTCTGTATCTAGGTAGAAAGTGATGATCTCACTTCTTATGGACTCATACCTGAATTTGTGGGGCGGTTTCCAGTATTAGTGAGTTTATCTTCCCTTGATGTGGATCAGCTTGTTCAGGTTTGTCTACTCTTTTCCCCCTTTGGCAATGTAGTTTGTAGTTTTATGTTTTCCTGATTTAATTGGCTTTTTGGGAACTCCAACTGTGCTAAGGAGGTTGATGACCAATTTAAAAATAGTCAAATTATGATGAATCCTCATAGTATTTGTTGATGAAGTCTTATTGAAATGGGCCCAACCAGAGTGAATCACACCCCAGTTTTTAAATGTGGTTTTGATCGATTGATTGGGTGGGGAACTTTGGGAATTTATCCTTTTGCTTTGAGGTGCTATCATGGACTCTTAAATTAGGTGCTATCATGGACTCTTAAATAGTAAACTCAATATGTTCTGTTATTGGTACCCTCTTCCAATATTTGCCTTTCCTCTCTTTCTTTGATCCTTTTTTCCATGTTGACATCAGTAAAATCATCTTTGTGCCTCTAGAATTAGAGCTTGAGCTGCTGCCGCGAGCCAACAATTACGTTATCAAATTTCTTCAAACAAGCCTCCATACTTTAAGATTCTTTGCATTTATAGTCTAGATAAGAATTACTCTTGACTATAAATGTGATAAGAAGTACTCTTTCACCTTTTATTTGAAAGGTGATATATCTCCTCCCTCGTAGCCTATAATTCAAATATCTGATTTAAGTACCTTGACCTAGTTAAATGCTTTAATCTTACAATAGTAGGTTAATACTTAATACATGGATAGAGAAGTCAACAACAACAACATACCCAGTGGGATATAGAAGTCAACCAACTGAAGAAAATGTAAAGTGTGTGGCTGTGTGTGTTCGTGAGAAGTCCTTTTGAGGTTCAATTTGCATGCATTGAGAAATTGTCTGTTTATGATTTTTGGACTTCCAGGAGAAGGAGAAAAAAAGTTATAGGCTGCTTGAAGATGAAAGAAAATATTTGAAGTTGATGTTCTCTTTTACATTTCACCTTTCGTATTCTTTCTTACTTACTTTTTCCCTTTTGGTTGTGGAACCTTATTTTTGCTCTGCAGGTTCTCACAGAACCCAAAAATGCTCTTTGCAAGCAATACAAGCAAATGTTCTACTTGAATAATGTAAGCTTTTAGCTCAGTGCTGTTTAGCTTTAATGTAGGATACTTCATTCCTCTTAGAAAGGAAGTTTTCTCTCTCTTTTTCTCCAACACTCTCGCAAGAAAAATGGTAAAGAGAAGAAGAAGAAGCCATTCTTGAAAAAAAAAAAGTGATACTTCATTCTGATGCACTGGATCAAAATCAGTCAATTTACCTCAAAATGATTTGTTTTGATGGTACAGGTCAAATTACAGTTTACCGATAATGCACTTCGACTTATTGCCGTGAAAGCCATTGCCAAAAACACTGGTGCACGAGGCTTAAGATCTATACTAGAAAGTATTCTGACTGAAGCCATGTTTGAGGTATTGCATGACACTACGATTTTTTGTATTTGGCATTAATTCTAGAAGAGCTTGGAAAAATATCTCACCATTTTACTCTTATCACATTGAGTCTACAAGAGAGGAGATATATCACCTTTTATTTGAAAGTTTGAAATACCTGCTTTGTGTATTACATCCAAAATTTTCGTGAGCCACCCCATAAGTGGTTGGCATAGCTATCTTACAAAGAACTTTGCTCCAAATTTCCAAAATGAACCTAAACATGACTTTTACCAGTCTTTTGGTATGTGCCTAAATATTGGTTTCAAGAGCTCCAAAAGTTCTACCAAAGTGCTTTTCCTCTCAAACCTTTATGACTAAATGTATTTTTAATCATGTAGCAATTACTTGAGGAATTGTTTTTTTCATGCTCAAACGCGTCACATTTCCAAACAGTGCCTCAGTGAAATATCTTTACATAGCTCTCATGATCCTTGTGCGTTTTTCGGTCACATGGCACTCATAGAATCCTTTGTGCATGCCACAGCTATTCTTATAAACCATATCCTGGAATATTGTGCACAGGTTCCTGGAAGCAAACCAGGCGAGGAATCTGTAGAGGTTGTCTTGGTTGATGAAGAGGCTGTCGGAACAGGTGATACAGTTGGATGTGGAGCAAAAATTCTTCGTGGTAGCAGTGGGCTGGAGAATATTTCCCCTACAACTGGATCTTCAATGGCAATGGTATGTCTCCTTTCATAGATAAGCGTTTTAAGAAAACTTGCCATCAACCCATCATTATTATGATCGCCAGTTGTATTTGTATGAACGTACTGAATCTTGGTCAGTAAGTGGGAAAATGTGTGAATCAAAGAACTGTTTGCTCTAGATTTTCCATGCTCTCCGGAAGGATTGCTAAGTGTAAATTTCTTGAGTGATTTAGCTATTTTTTTCAGGAAAAGAATGAAGCAACAAAAGAAGACTTGGACTCAGAGTCTGAGGCTCCGGCAAGAGCCTTGAGCTTGTGATCTCAGTGGTCTGTTTCTTCTCAATTTTCTTTTTTTGTGTGAATTCTTGTATATAAAGTATTGTCAAACATGCAAAGCTAGTTGGGGTTCCTTGTTCTTAAAAGAAGGCTTTTTGTAAGCCCAGATTTTTAAACTCCGAATTGAGTTTTTATATAAGTTCCACAGCCTCTTCCCCTGGATACCCGATCCAATCCATTTTGATTTCCAGGACGATGCTAAAAATTATGCAGTTCTGCTTTCATTCCTATTTGAGGTTCTATTTGATGCACGAGATTGGTTAATTTGAATTTGAAACTGTGTTAAGGGGGCTACAACCTCAAAAAAAAGGGAAGTTATCTCGTGTATCATGTGAACTAGAGATTCTATCTTGTAATGGTACAGTGAGTTTTACTTTGATATGCACGCCCTCTTTATTCCTTTTCTCTGCAGCAACAGGAGATAGATGGTATTTGCATAAGTTGGACACGGCATTCTCCAATCATCATAGAACATCAACTTTCTCTTTGGAGATTAATTAGAGCTTTGGTTATGGCAGTGAAGTTTATTCATGAAAATACTCGCTCAACCACATCTACCCTTAACTTTTCAATTCCAAGGAATGAGTGCATGGGCTGAGTTCAAGTTCGGTTATAATAAATCTTTGCCCGTTTTACAAGCAGCTTCATTGTCAAACTGGAGGATGAGGTGAACTTGCTGTGTAGGGAATCATTTATGGTTACCAGTCGTGTCAATGGCAAGGAATAAATTGAAGTGCTTACACAAAAAACAAAATGCAGCACTATTGCATATACTCCCTCTCTCTCTGAGTTTTATGTATTCATGTTGAGCGTTTCTCATGGATGTAGTTATTTGTACAATAGCTATTTTCAAGTAATTAGTCACTTAAGAGCATCAAGAAAGGACCTTGGTTGGTTCATCTCGATCCATTAGTGATGTCTCTTCTTGATCTTGTCTAGTGAAGGTTTCTCGAGTTTAGAAGTTAAATAAGGATGGTTGAGTTGGTGCATAAAGTGGTATATGTTATAGGCGCAATTTTTGTTCATCTGATTGTACAATATTTATGCTACCTAGCCTGACTTCAGCCTACAACACTTTGAATATTTTTAATGTTTTTGGGCCATTTCTTGGCAACTAGATTTGAGGTCTAACAAAGCAACCCTACCTCTTGAATTTATCGCCCTCGACGAAAACATCATTTGCACCTTTCAAGATCACTATTGTACAACAATAAGCATATTTGTTAGATTATTTTTGTTGCTCCTATGGGTCATCATTGTCCACCAGTAATGCAGTGAGTTTTTTAATTCTTGAATACTCCCTTGCAAATATAGCAACCATTAATTTTTTGTTATGTCCTTGAATTTTGAAGTTGCAACCTCATGCTTTTCCCTCTCTGTCATTCTCCTCAATAACGTCCTATTTTTTGTCATTCTCATTTTTCTTTGGTTTCTTGGTCTTGTCCAGTTGTCCTTGTTCTCATTTTTGTTAAGAAGTAAAAGAAATTTCAGTCATTTTAATTCAATTGAAAATTAGTCAAAGCATTACCAAAAGGGTTGTGGTGAGTGGTAAGTACTCTTTTATTTTTAAACGTAGGTCTCGGGTTTGAATCTCCCAGGTACGAAGTCGCATTTACCCCCTCAATGCGGGATTTTCTGGTGCGAATTTGAATTTAGTCAGGCTCAAATGTGGGTACCGAACACTGGGGTAGGAAACCAAAAAAAAAAAAAGAAAAAGAAAATTAGGAGCTATTGCTAATGTCCAACATTAAAAAACTGAAATCCTTGACATAATTTCTTACCATTTCAGTTTGCCTGGACTTTTTCAGACAATGTCTAGCAGTCCATCCCGCATTGGTGGGAAAGAATTAATCCTTCGAACTTTTTTTTTCAGTGGTTTCCATGAATCAATCTTCAGAGACTTAGGACTAGCATATATAATTACGAAATTAGGCTAGTTTCACGTTCACTTTATGAATTTTGGCGATAATGTCTACTAGATTCCTTGTTTCTGTTGCTTCATTAGTTATTCTAATGAATGCCTCTAATTTTGCCAAACATTTCTCCCAATTTAGCATTATTTATCATTTTCTTTCGAGTTCCAAACCCGCTCTGCTCTTTTTAAAGGTTCGTTCTTACACTTTTTTCGAATTTAAGACAACTGACAAATAAAAGAGCACACATGAATTTATATAATCTTCTTCCCAACTTTTGTTATTATTTTTTCCTTAAAAATGTAAAAATTTAATAAAACATTCGAATAACAAAACAAAAAAAAGAATCAAATAATGATTAATTTACATATATTTTTTTCATAAAAAATATGAATTAATAACGCGTTCTATTGACGATATATTGAACTCGCGGGAATAATTGTTTTGTCGAATTTTCAAGTCTATAAAAAGTGTATATGTGGAATGTGGTCCTTCTCGCTGAAGTGAAAGAAACACACACTCTCTGGCTGTAAGCCTTTTCAAGATTTTCGGATGATGCCCTTAGGTTCTTAGGTTTTTATGTGTTTTATGTCTTAGGTGTAATTTTGTCTTATGTTCTTTAGGGTTTTATGTTGGAGAATTTGACTTCTTGATGTTTCTGGATTGGAATTCAACAATGTAATTGATATTGTTTTACCTTAGTGGTTTGTTATGTTCAAGAATTTACAATGTCTGTGATTTTTACCAAGATTCTACCATGTCTTTGTGATTTTTATCATGATTCTACAATGTCTTTGTGATTTTTTTACCAAGATTCTACCATGTCTTTGTGATTTTTATCAAGATTCTACAATGTCTTTGTGATTTTTTACCACGATTCTACAATGTCTTTGTGATTTTTACTAAGATTCTACAATGTCTTTGTGATTTTTACTAAGATTCTACAATGTCTTTGTGATTTTTTACCAAGATTCTACAATGTCTTTGTGATTTTTTTACCAAGATTCTACAATGTCTCTGTGATTTTTGTACCAAGATTCTACCATGTCTTTGTGATTTTTATCAAGATTCTACAATGTCTTTGTGATTTTTTACAAAAGATTCTACAATGTCTTTGTGATTTTTTACCAAGATTCTGCAATGTCTTTGTGATTTTTACCAAGATTCTGCAATGTCTTTGTGATTTTTTACCAAGATTCTACAATGTCTTTTCTGTAGTGAAGAATGTATGGTACGTATAGTTGTCTGATGGATGTTTTGGTCACTACTTTTAGGCTTTTCTATAGGGTTGTAATTGTTTGTGGAATCTTTAGCTTGCTACACCTGAAAAATAGCCTCTTTCCCCTTATTTCCTTTTGCTGCATCCATCAGGTTCCTATATGTATAGAAGATTTGGCATTATTCATAGAAAATCATTTTTTTTGTAAGGTTTTCCATTTTTTGCTGTACTTCTTGTATTAGGGCACATATTTGACCTTATTCTAATGAATTTTATTATTATTTTTTAAAAATCATGACGTTTGTAATGACACGGCCCTATGACCTAATCATTTCAGCTCAAATATGTCTCAAAGAGGTAGAAAGGAGAGATTACTGATAATTCTGGACTAGTTTCTTTGATAAAAATATTTCAAAGTGCTTAAAGTTTGGTCTGATAACTACAAAATGTAGTCTACTTGTTGAATTGCCGCATACACATCTAATTTAGTATTGATCAGAAAATTGTCGAATACATTTATCCTTGCAATTTAAAAGATTTGAGTCTAGTTGTGGCAGTCAATTGAATTTTACTTTTGTTTAATCTTGCCAAACCGTTGAGCTGTGTTGGACTATGCTTTCTGACTCTAGTTATTTCATATAAGTGTGTACCATCACATTGTTGTGAAGTCGGTAACTCAACAACCCTTGTTGAAAAGGTTGACCCCTTGATGTTCAGCTGATTACTGCATTTGAATTGTTTCTTTTTTGATGAAGGTTGCGTTGAATAGTTTCTGTGGAGAAGCAGGTTTATTTCTTATTTCCTTGTCAAGCAGACTACATGGTTTCTCTTTTGGTAATCTGCTTCACATTTGCACTATCATCAGCATCGTTATTCAATTATAAATTTTTGGTTTTCATGATTGTTCGCAGGCTTCTGACTTCAATGTCGAAGCAGCTCAGCAAGGGGTTGTCTACATAGATGAAGTTGATAAAATAAACAAAAAGGTCCAAAAATAATTATCTACTTTATGAATTTGGATAATTGATCTTAAAGTAATGCTTCTCATCAGTCACCTGCATATGCTGAGAGCCTGAATATTGGCAGAGATGTATCTGGGAGGGCATCCTACAGGTGCTGCTGAAGATGCTCGAAGGAACTGTGAATATTTATTGCAAATTATTTATTCTGTCCGTTCCACGTGGCGATACTATTCAGGTATACTGAATCTATTTTATGCCTATTTTATCTACTTTTACCTTTTTAAAATTGCAGGCTAACAATTTTGTGGGAAAAACACTTACCACTTGCTATTTGGATGGTAATATAGTTTAGTGCTTTTTAGAATCAATTGGATTAAGTTTGGGGGGGAAAACAATTCTCTACTAGGAAAGAATGTTTGGCCAAGGAAAATCAGATGTCAGACACTGACCTATTCAACAGAAAGAAACAGAACGTCTTCATCTAGACTACACATATGTTGAGGGGGGGCGGGGGGGGGGAGGTCAAGTCAAATACTGGTTTATATGCCTTGCAGCAATCATCTGTGAAGGATGTAAAGTTGTGACGAGCTGGACATTACTTGTTCACTAGCTCATCACTGTTCTTTCTAGATGCTGACTGCTCTTTATATTTTTCTATATACTAATTTGCAGAGAGACACCAAAGATATCCTTTTTATCTGTGGTGGTCCTTTTGTTTGTTTAGAGAAGTCAATTTCAGAAAGGTAATCTGTCAAACTCAACTAATTTCATTAAACACATTTAGGTTAAGTGATATAATATGGTTCAACTTATCATTGCTTTACTCCCAGACGACAAGATTCTTCAATTGGATTTGTAGCACCTGTTTGAACTAACTTGAGAGTTGGTGGTCTAACTGATGCTGTAGTCACATCAGCACTATTGGAATCTGTGAAGAGATCCCTGTGACTTGAGCGTAATTTTCTTTTCTGGATCACTGTTTTATAGATCTAATGATTTCATGACTCTTTATTCTCTTGAATTTCTAGAAACCAAATGCATGAGAAGCTTTTGTTTTACTTTGCTTTCTGTATCTTGGTAGAAAGTGATGATTTCACTGCATATGGACTCATATCTGAATTTGTGGGGCGATTTCCAGTTTTAGTGAGTTTATCTTCACTGGATGAGGATCATCTTGTTCAGGTTTGTCTACTATTTTTGCCTTTTTGCGATGTAGTTTCTAGTTTCACATTTTCATGATTTAATCGGCTTTTTGGGAACTCCAGCTGTGCTTAGGAGGTTGATGACCAACTTTAAAATAGTCATATTATGATGAATCCTCATAGTATTTGTTGAGATGATGTCCTAATGAAGTTGGCCCAACCAGAGTGAATTACACCCTGATTTTAAATGTGGTTTTCAATCGATTGATTGGATGGGGAACTTTGGGAGTTTTTCGTTTTGCTTTTAGGTGCTATCGTGGACTCTTAGCCTGACATTAAGAAAGGAAGACTGCTAAACTCAATATGTTCTGTTAAAGGTATCGTTTTCCAATATTTGCCTTTTCTATCTTTCTTTGATCCTTTTTTCCTTGTTGACATCAGTAAAGTCATCTTTATCCCTCTAGAATTGGAGCTTGAGGTGCTGGTGCTGCTGCCGTGTGCCGACAATTCGGTTATCAAACTTCTTCAAATAAACATCCATTTTTCAGATTCTTTGCATTTATAGTCTAGATCGGAAGTACTCTTGAACTTGTAGTTTATTTTTCAAATA
Organism: Solanum appendiculatum; assembly: GCA_018342035.1. NCBI lineage: Eukaryota > Viridiplantae > Streptophyta > Magnoliopsida > Solanales > Solanaceae > Solanum > Solanum appendiculatum. The sequence goes on along the minus strand of JAGDQO010000431.1, from coordinate 568,273 downwards.
TCCGATTTTAAGTACCTTGACCTAGTTAAATGCTATAATCTTACAATAGTAGGGTTAATACATGGATAGAGAAGCCAACCAACTGAATAAAATGAAAAGTGTGAGGCTGTATGTGTTTGTAAAACATCATTTACAGTCAATCAGAGAGTGTTTTGTGCCTTAGTAAATTCATGAAGCCTATCCCTTTGTTTGTCTTTGATATTAATAAAGGTTGGAACTTGTTCCTGTACGTTTCCGTGTTGCCATCATTACTACGCTGCCTAAGAAAACAGTCTAAGAACTTATACAGATTTGTGAGGCTGAAATTGGGCGTGACTCGTTAGTGTGCTGACTGCCTATCAGTGGTGATGAGGAAAAAAATCACCCCTGTATCAATATATTTCAAGATGATGTTCTCTTTTGCTTTTCACCTTTCATATTGTTTCTTACTTCGTTTTTTTTCTTTTGGTTGTGGATCCTTATTTTTGCTCTCACAGAACCCGAAATGCTCTTTGCAAGCAATCAACTTGAATAATGTAAGCTTTTAGCTCAGTGCTGTTTAGCTCTAACATATGATATTTCATTCCTCTGAATAAGGAAGTTTTTCTGTCTTTATCCCCAACACACTCACAGGAAAAAAGGGAAAGAGAAGAAGAAGACGCCATTCTTGATTAAAAAAAAAATGATACTCTGTTCTGATGCACTGGATCAAAATAAGTCAATTTACTGCGAAATGATTTGTTTTGATGTTACAGGTCAAATAACAGTATACTGAGAATGCACTTCAAGTTATTGCTGAGAAAGGCATTGCCAGAAATACTCGTGCACGAGTCTTAAGATCTATACTAGAAAGTATTCTGACTGAAGCCATGTTTGAGGTATTGCATGACACCACAATTTTTTGTATTTGCCGTTAATTCTGGAAGAGCTTTGAAAAATATCTCACCCATTTTACTCTTATCACATAGAGGCATCTCAAGGGAGGAGATATGTTTCCTTTTATTTGAGAGTCTGAAGTACCTGCTTTTGAGTACTACTTTTAAAATTTTACGTGAGCACCCCATGAGTGTTGACATGGTTATCTTATGAAGAACTTTGTTCCAAATTTCCAAAATGAACCTAAACATGATTTTTACCCGTCTTTTGGAATGTGCCTGAATATTGGTTTCAAAGGTTCGTATTTCATTGTCAAGCAGACGAGATGGTTTCTCTTTTGTAATCTGCTTCACTTTTGCACTATCAGCAGCATAGTTATTCAATTATAAATTTTTGGTGTTCATGTTTGTTTGCAGGCTGCTGACTTCAATGTCGAAGCAGCTCAGCAAGGGGTTGTCTACAGAGATGAAGTTGATAAAATAGCCAAAAAGTTCCAAAAATTATTATCTACTTTATGAATTTGGATAACTGACTTTAAAGTAATCATTCTCATCAGTCATCTGTTTAGGCTGAGAGCTTTAGCATTGGCAGAGATGTAGCTGAGGAGGATGTCCAACAGACGCTGCTGAAGATGCTTGAAGGAACTGTGAGTATTTATTGCAAATTATTTCTTCTGTTTGTTCCAATTGCCTATTACTCTTGTAAACATGTTTACAAATTCATATCTGTAGTTCCTTGACTTCAAATGTGTTCTCTTTTGAAGTGTTTTTCGGAGATCAATAATCTCACTTGCTGAGGTTATGTTTATTTCTTTGTTAGATTGTAAGTGTACTTGACAATAGAGCACGGAAGCATCCACGTGGCGATACTAATCAGGTATACTGAATTTATTATAGCCTTCTCTTATCTACTTTTTCTTTTTAAAAATTGCAGGCAAACTGTTTTGTGGGAAAAGCACTAACCACTTGCTATTTGGATGGTAATATAGTTTAGTGCTTTTTAGAATCTATTTCATGAAGTTGGGGGTGGAAAATAAATCTTTACTGGGAAAGATTGTTTGGCCAAGGAAAATCAGATGTCAGACACTGACCTATTCAACAATGAAACGGGACTTCAGCTAAACTAAACATATGTTGGGAGTGGGAAGTCAATTCAAATACTGGTTTATATGCCTTGCAGCAATTTTCTACGAAGGCTGTGAAGTTGTAACGAACTGGACATTAATTGTTCAATAGCTCATCACTGTTCTTTCTATGCTGACTGCTCTTTATATTTTTCCATATACTAATTTGCAGATAGCTAAAGATATCCTTTTTATCTGTGGTGGAGCTTTTGTGATTTAGAGAAGACAATTTCAGAAAGGTTATCTGTCAAACTCAATTAATTTCATGAAGCACGCTTAGGTTAAGTGATATATTATGGTTCAGCTTATCATTCCTTTACTCCCAGATGACAAGATTCTTCAAATTGGATTTTGAGCACCTGTTTGAACTAACATGAGAATTGTTGGTCTAACTGATGCTGCAGTTACATCATCACTATCGGAATCGGTGTATATCCCTGTGACTTGAGCTTAGTTTTCTTCTCCGGATCACTACTTTGTAAATCTAGTGATTTTATGACTCTTTATTCTTGTGAAATTCTAAAAACCAAATGCATCAGAAGCATTTGTTTGACAATACCTTCTGTATCTAGGTAGTCTTGAGTATGGAATCATACCTTAATTTGTGGGGCGGTTTCCAGTTTTAGGAGTCCGATGGATGTTAATAAGTGAATATAAAACCACCCATTAAGTTTAACCCTTTTAATTGGAGTTACAATACAAAGACTGCTTAGTCCTTGTAATTTTGTACTCCATGCACTTAGAAAAATATTAAATTTCAATCTATTCTAACTTGGGATGTTTTGACACTTATATTTTGTGCAAATTATCCTTTACATATCCACAATTTCAAAATTATTTTACTATGTAGTCTATACAAAGCTATACGCTGCATAAATAACTCTCCAACTGCTTTATCATGTGTCTAATTTTTTTGTAATCATCTTATGTTCACTACATGCTTGTACATTTTGGTCTTGTTATTTTCTTTATCACTCCTGACTTTTGGCCTTCCCAGTTTACTTAACTCAATGCCACTGTCAAGTTCCACAATCATGCCAATGCCATTCGTTTTGCGTATTTATATCACTAATAGTGAATTTAAGGTTTGTGTATATCCTATTATTATCAAATTTTATTTATGAAACTAATATTGATTATGATATATTCTATCTTTTTCAGATTCCACTTATGGGACTATATTATGTTAAAGTAGTTTAAAAATATATTTTCAAGTTTCACTGTGATTATTTAAGTAAAAAACTTTATATGTTAAAAAAAAATCAAGTTGGTAATATAATTTTTGACCGGATTAGTTTAGATTTGTATAGTGTGAATCTCTTCGAGGCACCACTTTTTTGACATTTTCAATTGAATATTACATAAATTAATAACTGGTTACAACTTACAAATGACGGGAACAAATTCATTCTTACTTTCATAATATTTTAAATATTGTATCTAAGTCACTGACATTTGACCTTTTGTTTATATATACTTTATTAATTTTATATTATCAAATTGCAATCTAGAAAGGGTAAAATAAAATAGAACTCAATAGTGCATTAAAAAAAAAGAGGTGGTTCTAATGACGATATATTGAACTTTGGGGACCAAAGTGACAACAAACTGCACACGCGGGAATTTTCAAGTCTATAAAAAGCATATATGGTCCTTCTCGCTGAAGCGTAAGAAACACTCCCCAATAGTCTCTCTCTCTCTCTCTCTGGCAGTAAGCTTTCTCTCTTCTTTTTCATACTGCGATTTCAACAAGATTTTCCCATGATGCCTTGCGTCTTAGGTTCTTTAGGGCTTTATGTTGGACAATTTGACTTCTTGATTGGAATTTAACAATGTTATGTATATTGTTTTACCTGGTTTATTATATTCAAGAATTTACAATGTCTGTGAATTTTTACCAAGATTCTACAATGTCTTTCTAATTTTTTTACCAAGATTCTACAATGTCTTTGTGATTTTTTACCAAGATTCTACAATGTCTTTTCTGTAGTGACGAATGTATGGTACCTATAGTTGTCTGATGGATGTTTCAGTCACTACTTTTAGGCTTTTCTCTAGGGTTGTAACTGTTTGTGGAATCTTTAATGGTGAAGTACTTGATTAAGATCAAATAGATTTCTGGGTTCTTCAAGTAAGCTTTCTCTTCTTCTTTTTTTGGAAGGATTTTCGTTCTGCTATTTCAAGATTTTCTTATGCCTACTGTGTTTAGTTTGTGTCTTAGGTTCTTTAGGGCTTTATATTGGAGAATTTGACTTCTTGATGTTTCTTGATTGAAATTCAACAATGTAATTGGTATTGTTTTGCTTTAGTGGTTTATTATGTTCAGAATTTACAATGTCTATATGAATTTTTACCAAGATTCTACAATGTCTTTTCTGTAGTGACGAATGTATGGTACCTATAGTTGTCTGATGGATGTTTCAGTCACTACATTTAGGCTTTTCTCTAGGGTTTTAACTGTTTGTGGAATCTTTAATGGTGAAGTACTTGATTAAGATCAAATAGATTTCTGGGTTCTTCAAGTAAGCTTTCTCTTCTTCTTTTTTTGCAAGGATTTTCGTTCTGCTATTTCAAGATTTTCTTATGCCTACTGTGTTTAGTTTGTGTCTTAGGTTCTTTTGGGCTTTATGTTGGAGAATTTGACTTCTTGATTGAAATTCAACAATGTAATTGATATTGTTTTGCTTTAGTGGTTTATTATGTTCAGAATTTACAATGTCTATATGAATTTTTACCAAGATTCTACAATGTATTTTCTTTAGTGAAGAATGTATGGTACCTACAGTTATGGATGTTTTGGTAACTACTTTTAGGCTTCTTTCTAGGGTTGTAACTGTTTGTGGAATCTTTAATGGTGAAGTACTTGGATCAAATAGATTTCTGGGTTCTTTGTTGCTTTTATTTTTCCTTTAAAATCTACCAGGAGTTGAATGCCTGCTGCTATAAGATTGGATGGTATTATTTATTTTTAATAATCAGTGTGTGTGTTGCCTTCGTCTTAAAGTAAGCTTCCTCTCTTCTTTATGCATTTGGACAATTGATTTTAAAGTAGTCATTCTCATCAGTCAACTGCATAGGCTGAGAGCCTGAACATTGGCAGAGATGTATCTGGGGAAGACGTCCAACAGGCTCTGCTGAAGATGCTTGAAGGATCTGTGAGTATTTATTGCAGATTATTTCTTCTGTTCGTTCCAATTGCCTTTTACTCTTGTAAACATGTTTACAAATTCATGTCTGTAGTTCCTTGACTTCAAACGTGTTCTCTTTTGAAGCAACTTTGGTAGATCATTTATCTCACTTGCTCAGTTTATCTTTATTTCTTCTTCATATTGCAAGTGTACCTGACAATAGAGCACGGTAGCATCCACGTGGTGATACTATTCAGGTATTCTGAATCTATGAAAGATTCTTTTATCTACTTTACCTCAAAATGATTTGTTATGATGTGACAGATCAAATTACAGTTTACTGAGAATTCACTTTGACTTATTGCTGAGAAAGCCATTGCCAAACACACTGGTGCATGAGGCTTAAGATCTATACTAGAAAGTATTCTGACTGAAGCCATGTTTGAGGTATTGCATGACACCACAATTTTTTGTATTTGTCGTTAATTCTGTAAGAGCTTTGAAAAATATCTCACCCATTTTACTCTTATCACATTGAGGCATCTGAAGGGAGGAGATATGTTTCCTTTTATTTGAGAGTCTGAAGTACCTGCTTTTGAGTACTACTTTTAAAATTTTACGTGAGCACCCCATGAGTGTTGACATGGTTATCTTATGAAGAACTTTGTTCCAAATTTCCAAAATGAACCTAAATATGATTTTTACCCGTCTTTTGGAATGTGCCTGAATATTGGTTTCAAAGGTTCGTATTTCATTGTCAAGCAGACGAGATGGTTTCTCTTTTGTAATCTGCTTCACTTTTGCACTATCAGCAGCATAGTTATTCAATTATAAATTTTTGGTGCTCATGTTTGTTTGCAGGCTGCTGACTTCAATGTCGAAGCAGCTCAGCAAGGGGTTGTCTGCATAGATGAAGTTGATAAAATAGCCAAAAAGGTCCAAAAATTATTATCTACTTTATGAATTTGGATAACTGATTTTAAAGTAATCATTCTCAGCAGTCATCTGTATTGGCTGAGAACTTTAGCATTGGCAGATGTAGCTGAGGAGGATGTCCAACAGACGCCGCTGAAGATGCTTGAATGAACTGTGAGTATTTACAGCAAATTATTTCTTCTGTTTGTTCCAATTGCCTATTACTCTTGTAAACATGTTTACAAATTCACATCTGTAGTTCCTTGACTTCAAATGTGTTCTCTTTTCAAGTATTTTTCGGAGACCAATAATCTCACTTGCTGAGTTTATCTTTATTTCTTTGTTAGATTGTAAGTGTACCTGACAATAGAACACGGAAGCATCCATGTGGCGATACTATTCAGGTATACTGAATTTATTATAGCCTTCTTTTATCTACTTTTTCTTTTTAAAAATTGCAGGCAAACAGTTTTGTGTGAAAAGCACTATCCACTTGCTATTTGGATGGTATTATAGTTTTGTGCTTTTTAAAATCTATTTGATTAAGTTGGGGGTGGAAAACAAATCTCTACTGGGAAAGATTGTTTGGCCAAGGAAAATCAGATGTCAGACTCTGACCTATTCAACAAACAAGAAACGGGACTTCTTCAGCTAAACTACACATATGTTGGGAGTGGGAAGTCAATTCAAATGCTGGTTTATATGCCTTGCAGCAATTATCTTCGAAGGCTGTGAAGTTGTAACGAGCGGGACATTCATTGTTCAGTTGCTAATCACTGTTCTTTCTAGATGTTGACTGCTCTTTATATTTTTCCATATACTAATTGCAGATAGCTAAAGATATCCTTATTATCTGTGGTGGAGCTTTTGTGGTTTAGGGAAGACAATTTCAGAAAGGTTATCTGTCAAACTCAATTAATTTCATGAAACACGCTTAGGTTAAGTGATATATTATGGTTCAGCTTATCATTCCTTTACTCCCAGACGACAAGATTCTTCAATTGGATTTCGAGCACCTGTTTGAACTAACATGAGAATTGGTATTTGGTGGCCTAACTGATGCTGCAGTTACATCATCACTATTGGAATCTGTCAGGAGATCCCTGTGACTTGAGCATAGTTTTCTTCTCCGGATCACTACTTTGTAAATCTAATGTTTTATGACTCTTTATTCTTGTGAAATTCTAAAAACCAAATGCATCAGAAGCATTTGTTTGACATTGCCTTCTTTAGCTAGGTAGAAAGTGATAATCCCTCTGCGTATGGACTTGTACCTTAATTTGTGGGCCGGTTTCCAGTTTTAGGAGTCTGATGGATGTTATGGTCAGTACTTTTAGGCTCTATTCTAGGGTTGTAATTGTTTGTGGAATCTTTAATGGTGAAATACTTGGTTAAGATCAAGTATATTTCTGGGTTCTTGATTGTTTTCATTTTTCCTTTAAAATATACCAAGAATTGAATGCCTGCTGTTATACCATTGGATGGCATTATTTTATTTTTCCTAAAATGTATGAAGATCAATAATCAGTATGTTTCTATGTTCTATAGTTAAGTAGCTACAGTGGCTTGGTCATTGCACTTAGAATTAAGTTGTATTGTGTTTGACTTTTTCTTTTTATGTTTCCTCACTCTTAGAGCTCTTCTTTTCCTGTGATGAACAAAGAAATATTTTCAGAAATGCAGGTTTCCTTTTGACTAGTACATCTTTGTTGGCATGACACTTGTTAGAGTTATTATACTGATTGAAACTTTGCTAATTTGCACATGATTAGTGATTGTTGTTGTTAATTAATAATAATAATGTTATTAATTACTAAAATTAGTATTTTTCATTTTCATTATTATCTTTTCCATCCACAGCCAATTAAACTGCAAATTGTTTCCTTTTGTTGGTATAGACTAGGGAAAACATAGACTTTCGAGGTCCCAAAAAAATGGCGAATTTGACTATTACAAACATACTTGAGAAGGTAAACATCTTATGGCGTTGATATCTCTCTCTCATTGTCCATTTATTACACTCATTTGTTTGTTTGCAGTACCTAATTCCTGTTGCTCCACCCATTTGTGCAATTTGACTTAGCTTGACTCCATTTTGCTGATGACAGGCAAGGACAATGATCTGTATATGGCAACTTCTTATTTGCTAAATAAGTTAAACACAGAGAGGTTTTAACTTGATGTTGAGCTTTGAAGGTAAGTTATCCAGCTCAGTTTTGCAGCAGCTTGATGATGCCGCCGGTAATATTTCTGGATTGTCTGTGAAATATTTTGACTTTTTCTGATTTGTCGTTTCTTATACTCTTGCTGTTCCTGTCTTGGGACTAGGAGCTTCTTATTGATCCTTACTAAAATGATTGTAATCTTTTTCATATTATAGATCCTATCGCATAATCACCATAGGTCTGCCAAATATATTTTGCTTTCATTGTTGATGTTTTTCTTGGTATTGAGACCATTCATGTTTGGCAATTGCACCATTCAAGTTGTTTGGTGAACTCTGTTTGATGGGGGTAAATTTCTGAATATCTGAAGTTACATAAAATTATATGCTTAGTTTTTTTTTCCTCCAATGAAATTTAAACCCGAGATCTCGTGTCTATCCTTGCACTTTATTGACTACTAGGCCAAAACCCTTGGGTGCAGGACAACATAAGGAAGTTGAAATGAATAATTTGCCTCCGAAAAGTATTATCATTTACTTGTTCCTTCGAGACAAAGGAAAGCATAAACAAAAGGTTTTGATCCACAAATTGTTCTTTACATGTGAGCTTATGCTGATATTTGACGACTCAATGTTTCCTAATTTTGTCTCTAAATAAAGATTAAGGATTTTTTTTTGATTAAGTGCGAATGTCTTGACATATTATGTGATGTTCTTCACAAGTACGGGAATTTGATGGACACTGACCATGCGTCATTGTTAACTTCGTTATTGCCTCAGCTGAGTTCCAATCAAGCTAGTGTCTGGAAGAAGAGCATTTCTTGTATAGGTAACTTTGTTATCAGTTACTCTATGTCGTATGTGCTTTAAATTTTGAATGGAGAGGGTATCAAGTTAAAACAGCGTTTGTTATAGATGGCTTAGTCATAGATGATTCGGGAGATAGTAACAGCAATTTCCGTTTCAGACCTGGAAACATGCGTTAATAAGATTTCTTAGACTATCATGTACTGTTGGACTGGTGGCCAAGCTTTCAACTTTTCCTGCAGTAAATTCAGTTTAACCTTTTTTCTATACAGCATCTCTCTGTCTTCGAGTTTGTCGGATGATTGCTGGCGAAGGATACAGTTGAAGTGGTTCGCCTTTTGAGCAATAAGAGCTCAAAATCAGAGATCATACGAACTAGCATTCAGATTATTGGGGCCTTAAGGTAGCAAATCCTAAATTATAATTGATTCTTGTGTTTTGTCCTATCAAATGTCACGTAATTTTGATCTACTTGTTTGCATCGTTAACTTTTAGACATATGCCCAAGGACAACTCAACAGTAGGTATAGTGGATACTCATTTAGCAGATTCCACATCCAATATTTTTCACCCTGTTGGACAGCATACTTGTCACTTCCCTAGAGAAACTGTGACATAGTTGAAGGGGAAAAGAAGCCAAGTGATCATTTGACATGATTTTGACCACTGGAAAAGCAGACAGAGGAAGACAAGGGAATCGAGTGAAAATATTTAATATTCAGTTTTTTTGGGTCTTGTGTACCAGAAATGTTCATAGGAGGATAAAAGCAAAGTACGTTCAGTATATAAATATGGATATTTCGCCTGGTCTTCCTGTTGGTTAGTTCTAGAACTGCTTACTTGTATAAAGTGAAACAAAAGAGGGCTGAGTGACTTGTATCTGGGTGCTCTCTGTTGCAGCTGATTGTTTAATGTTTGACACTTCTAAATGGAGTCTGGACTTAGATAAACGTGAAATAGAAAAGACTAAGGTGTCAAATTGACACATACATGCTCACTCCTGACTGTCCCTTTTCCATTTAAGATCCTCTATTTTTTCCTTCTGAGATGGTGTGCTTCCCTTTGGAGACCTTTCCTCTCTTATTATCTATCTTGTTGACTAATTTTTACTTAAGTTCTCAAATTGTGGTTCCAGCCCTGCTTTTGGCTATCATTTTGGTCCTCACCATCTGAAAATGATCAGGAGCTTCGTAAAGAGAGTCTGCAGGTGTTTTATTAATTGATTGTCTTTTTTTTTCTCTGTTCTTATTTACCCTCCCCCCGGATGCAGCCTTGGTTTGAAGTATTTTCATTTCCAGGCACTTGAGGTTTTTTGCTAAGGTGTCCCCGGTATATTTCTTCCTACTTTGATTAAATTTTGCATCTCACCCTGGAATATCTCAGCTATGATCCCAACTTCACTGACAATATGAAGAAAGATGTTGATGAAGAAATTCTCGAGGAAGATGAACATGAGTATCTTCACGTATGCTCCGGAGCTTGACCCATTAGGATTATACATTTCAGATTCTTTGCATTTATTGTCTACATCGGAAGTACTCTTGAACTTGTAGCTTATTATTCAAAAATCTGATTTAAGTACCTTGACCTAGTTAAATGCTATAATCTTACAATTGTAGGTTAATACATGGATTTAGAAGCCAACCAACTGAAGAAAATGAAAAGTGTGTGGCTGTGTGCATTGTGAGAAATATTTTTGAGGTTCAGTTTGCAGGCATTGAGAAATTTTTCGTTTATGATTTCTGGACTACAAGGAGAAGTAGAAAAAAAGTTATAGGCTGCTTGAAGATGAAAGAGAATATCTGAAGTTGATGCGCTCTTTAGCTTTTCACCTTTCAAATTGTTTCTTACTTATTTTTTTTTCCTTTTGGTTATGGATATTTTTGCTCTGCAGGTTCTCACCGAACCTGGAAATGCTCCTTGCTGCAATACAAGCAAATGTTCAACTTGAATAATGTAACCTTTTAGCTCAGTGCTGTTTAGCTCTAACATGTGATACTTCATCTGATGCTCTGGATCAAAATCAGTCAATTTACCTCAAAATGATTTGTTTTGATGTTACAGGTCAAATTACGGTTTACTGAGAATGCACTTTGACTTATCGTTGAGAAAGTCTTTGCCAAAAACACTGATGCATGAGGCTTAATATTTATACCAGAAAGTATTCTGGCTAAACCCATGTTTGAGGTATTGCATGACACCATAATTTTTTGTATTTGGCATTAGTTCTGGAAGAGCTTGGAAAAATATCTCACCATTTTACTCTTATCACATTGAGGCTACTCAAGGTAGAAGACATATCAGCTTTTATTTGAAAGTTTGAAGTACCTGCTTGGAGTATTACTTTCAAAAAATTTCATGAGCACCCCATGAGTTGTTGGCTTAGCTATCTTATATGAACTTTGCTCCAAATTTTCAAACTAAACCTAAACATGATTTTTACCTGTCTTTTGGAATGTGCCTAAATATTGGTTTCAAAAGTTCTATCAAAGTATTTCTCCACTCAAACCTTTATGACTAAATGTATTTTTAATCATGTAGCAAATACTTGAAGAATTGATTTTTCATGCTCAAACACATCACACTCCCAAATGGTGCCTCAGTAAAACATGGTTTTGTCAAGTCTGTCTCTAATTTCAATACAGCCTGTCTGCTTAAAAGTTGACATCTCTAAATAGCTCTCATGATCCAACCTTTTCGTCCACATGGCATTCAGAGGCTGGAATATTGAGCAAAGGTTCCTGGAAGCAAGTCAGGCGAGGAATCTGTAGAAGTTGTCTTGTTTGATGAAGAGGCTGTCGGAAGTCGGAACAGCTGATACAGTTGGATGTGGAGCCAAAGTTCTTCGTGGTAGCAGTGGGCTGGAGAATATTTCCCCTCTTACTGGATCAGCAATGACAATGGTATGTCTCCTTTCATAGATAAGCATTTTAGACAACTTGACATCAACCCGTCACAGTATATATCTGAGTATCTGCAGGTGTAGTCCCTACCAATTATAGAAATGCTTCTGTAGGATTAACCTTTATAATCTAGAAATATAATTCAAGCTGATTAGATGTTCCATTTGGCAAGTTTTATCACAATTTGCCTTCAATGTGTCGTCACCTTTAGGTTTTGTTTGATGGGTTAGTGATGTGAACAGTTTGCTCTCTTTTTCATTTTAGTCATCCAAAGGAAACTTGTTTCTCTCGTAACTTCAATGAGAGAAAATTGTGTGAGTACTGATCATTATATCACCCACATCAGGACCCAACTCTGGGATTTGAACCTCGAGAAACTCACTATTCTTTCATTATAGAAGTGTAAACTGTTAAGAAGCTTATTTTGCCCATTATAACCAAATTTCTCTTTCACCTTGATGCTTCAACGGTTAAGTGTGGAATTGAGAGGTGAATGATTTGCGTTGATATTATATGTTTTGTCTATATAATCAAAAGAAAAGATCTAAAGACGCTTGAAAATTAAATATGAATTTTCTGGACCAAAATAATGAGATATGTTATTGCCTAAAAATCATTAGTGTGTCATCTGTCTCCTCCATCACACAGATGATCTTTCTTTTTGTATACAAGGATTTTATTTCCTATCCGGAACATTATTATGATCGTCAGTTGTATTTGTATGAACATACTGAATCTTGGCCAAGAAATGGGTGAATCAAAGAACTGTTTGCTCAAGATTTTCCATGCTCTCTAGAAGGATTTCTAAGTGTAAATTTCTCGAGTGATTTAGCTATTTATTTCAGGAAAAGAAGGAAGCAACAAAAGAAGACTTGGTCGGAGTCTGAGGCTCTCACCAGAGCCTTGAGCTTCTGATCTCAATGCTCTGTTTCTTTTCAATTTTCTTTTTCGTGTGAGTTCTTGTATATAAAGTAAGTAATTATCAGACGTGCAAAGCTAGTTGTGGCTCCTTGTTCTTAAAAGAAGGCTTTTTGAAAACCCAGATTTATAAACTCCGAATTGAGTTTTTACACAAGTTCCAAAGTCTCTTCCCCTGGATACCCAATCCAATCCATTTTGACTTCCAGGATGATTCTTTATGCAGTTCTGTTTTCATTCTTATTAGAGGTTCTATTTGAAGGCACAAGATTGGTACGGTGAACTAGAGATTCTATCTTGTAATGGTAGGGTGAGTCTTGCTTTGATATCGTCGCCCTCTTTATTCCTTTTCTTTGCAACAACAGGAGATATTATTTGCATAAGTTGGACATGGCCTTCTCCAATCAACGTTCCTCTTTGGAGATTAATCAGCGCTTTGGTCATGGCAGTGTGAAGTTTACTCATGAAAATACTCTCTCAAGTTGTCTCCCTCGAACATTATGCTAATGTCCAGCATTAAGGAACTGAAATCCTTGACATAATTCTTTATTGTTACATTATTATGTCTCAACATTTTTTAGACAGTCTCTAGCAGTCTAACCCGCATTTGGTAAGGAAGGATTAATTCATCAACTCTTTTTTCAGTTGTTTCCATAAGTCAATCTTCGGAGGCCCAACACTAAACATCGTCTGCCATGCGTGTACTCCACCACAATTTTGCATCATTCATAAAGTATATTGTGGTTATTGATACATTAGAGTTTCTTAGCATTTTTTACTCTATTAAATTTTTTAGGCCATTTGAAATTTTGACTTAATCCCCAATCTTAGTCTATCGATATTGCAAACAACCCTTTGCAATAAATTATATTTTACTAACAGCCTCGTGATAATTCACTGTATTTGTTTGTTGCTCTTTAATGGAATCACCAAATTAGTTCACTTTCATGGTAACTTTATGAATTTTGATGATTATGTTTCTACAGTTCAGCGTTGCTTATAGTTTTTTTTAGCCTCAAACATGCTTTGCTCTGATATCAGATGTCAAAGGGATGATTTCGTTTACTTGACTATGCGGCATCCACATTACTTAGTCCAATTTTATGTATAATATTTTAAATAATTTTTGGACTATTTTTAAGTTTAACGCAACATGTAAATAAAGAAGCCCACACGAATTTATATAAAAAAAATAATCAACTTATATTAATAAGTGAATATAAAAACACCCATTAAGTTTAACCCTCTTGATTGGAGTTACAATACAAAGACTTGTTAGTCCTTGTAATTTTGTACTCCATGCACTTAGAAAAATATTAAATTTCAATCTATTCTAACTTAGGATTTTTTGACATTTATATTTTGTGCAAATTATCCTTTATACATGTCAACTTAACCTAAAATTATATCCACAATTTCAAAATTACTTAAATATGTAGCCTATACAAAGCTATATGCCTGGATAGTGCATAAATAACTGTCCAACTGCTTTGTTATGTGTCTGACTTTTTTAGCAACTGTTTTGTATTCACTACATGCTTGGATATTTTGCTCTAGTTATTTTCTTTATCACTGTTGACTTTTGGCCTTTCCAATTTACTTAATCCAATTCCACTGTTAAGTTCCACAATCATGCCAATGCCATTTGATTTGGGTATTTAAATCACTAATATTGAATTTTTTAGGGATAAGATTTGCGTCTATCCAATCATTATCAGATTTTATTTATGAAACTAATATTGATTATGATATATCTTATCTTTTCCATATTCCACTTATGTATGTCATCATAGTAGTTTAAAAATATATTTTCAAGTTTCACTGTGATTATTTAAGTAAAAGACATTATATGTTCGAAAAAAATCAGGTTGATAATATAACTTTTTACTGGATTAGCTTAGATTTGTGTAGTGTGAATCTCTTCGAAGCACTACTTTTTTGGCATTTTCAATCAAATACTACATAAATTAATAACTACATTACAAATTCATTCTAACTTTCGTAATATTTTAAATATTATTGTATCTAAGTCGCTAACATTTGACCTTTTTTAATATATATTTTATTAATATTAAAATATATTTTCAAGTTGCAATTTAGAAAGGGTAAAATAAAATTTGAAGTATATTATTAATGTAAATTCCTTTTATTTTACAATCTCAAACTTTTATAAATAGCAATGAATACCTACAAACCATCCACATAATGCAAGTAAAATAAAACTCAAACCCCCAGCTCCTAAAAAATGAAATAAAATATTTTTAGTTAAAAATAGAAGTCAATAGTGCATTAAAAAAAAGGTGGTTCTAATGACGATACATTGAACTTTGGGGACCAAAGTGAAGTGACATTAAACTGCTCTCGCGGGAATTTTCAAGTCTATAAATAAAAAGCATATATAGACCTTCTCGCTTCCTCACTTAAACTCTCCCCAACAGTGTCTCTCTTCCTCACTCTGGCAGCGAGCTTTTCTCTCTTCTTCTTTTTTTATGGATTTTCCTACTGCGTCTTAGGGCTCTTTATGTTGAACAATTTGACTTCTTGATGTTTCTTGATTGGAATTTACAATGTCTATGTGAATTTTTTCCAAGATTCTACAATGTCTTTGTTATTTTTTTACCAAGATTCTACAATATCTATGTGATTTCTTACCAAGATTCTACAATGTCTGTGTTTTTTTTACCAAGATTCTACAATGTCTTTGTGATTCTTTTTACCAAGATTCTACAATATCTATGTGATTTCTTACCAAGATTCTACAATATCTGTGTTTTTTTTACCAAGATTCTACAATGTCTTTGTGATTTCTTACCAAGATTCTACAATGTCTTTTCTGTAGTGAAGAATGTATGGTACCTATAGTTGTCTGATGGATGTTTTGGTAATTACTTTTAGGTTTTTCTCTAGGGTTGTAATTGTTTGTGAAATCTGTAATGGTGAAGTACTTGATTAAGATCAAGTAGATTTCTGGGTTCTTCAAGTAAGCTTTCTCTTCTTCTTCTTTTTTTTTGATGGATTTTCGTAGATTTTCTTATGCCTACTGTATTTTAATTGTGTCTTAGGTTCTTTAGGGCTTTATGTTGGAAAATTTGACTTCTTGATTGGAATTCAAAAATGTAATTGATATTGTTTTGCTGTAGTGGTTTATTATGTTCAGAATTTACAATGTCTATGTGAATTTTTACCAAGATTCTACAATATCTCTTTTCTTTAGTGAAGAATGTATGTTACCTACAGTGATGGATCTTTTGGTAACTACTTTTAGGCTTTTCTCTAGGGTTGTAACTGTTTGTGGAATCTTTAATGGTGAAGTACTTCGATCAAATCGATTTCTGGTTCTTTGTTGCTTTTATTTTTTCCTTTAAAATCTACCAAGAGTTGAATGCCTGCTGCTATAAGATTGGATGGTATTATTTATTTTTAATAATCAGTGTGTGTGTTGCCTTCGTCTTAAAGTAAGCTTCCTCTCTTCTTCTTCTTCTTCTTTTGATGGATTTTCTTATGATGCCTACTGTATTTTATTTGTCTTAGGTTCTTTAGGGCTTTATGTTATTTGACTTCTTGATGTTTCTTGATTGGCAGTCAACAATGTAATTGATATTGTTTTGCTTTAGTAGTTTATTATGTTCAAGAATTTACAATGTCTATGTGAATTTTTCACTTTGATGGTTGTTTTCTTCTTTGGCAATGCCTATGCCTGATTCTAGTGCTAATATGCAAGAGGAGTTTCAGGGGTACTATTTTCAGTGTTTTAGCATCAGAATGGACCATGCTCATTATTGCCTTCGCAACTGGAGCCTGCTGCTATAAGATTGGATGGTATTATTTATTTTTAATAATCAGTGTGTGTGTTGCCTTCGTCTTAAAGTAAGCTTCCTCTCTTCTTCTTCTTCTTCTTTTGATGGATTTTCTTATGATGCCTACTGTATTTTATTTGTCTTAGGTTCTTTAGGGCTTTATGTTATTTGACTTCTTGATGTTTCTTGATTGGCAGTCAACAATGTAATTGATATTGTTTTGCTTTAGTAGTTTATTATGTTCAAGAATTTACAATGTCTATGTGAATTTTTCACTTTGATGGTTGTTTTCTTCTTTGGCAATGCCTATGCCTGATTCTAGTGCTAATATGCAAGAGGAGTTTCAGGGGTACTATTTTCAGTGTTTTAGCATCAGAATGGACCATGCTCATTATTGCCTTCGCAACTGGAGCATGGAGGATGGAGCTATTTACATTCCGATTCTGACATTGTCCAATAGCTTGGTTGACAGCTGTCATCTCGCTTCGCCTAAATCTGTTGTCATAGTTGACCTTCTTCTAATGAATTTTATTATTATTTTTTTTAAAATCATGAGGTCAATAATGAAATGGCCCTATGACCTAATCATTTCATCTCAAATATGTCTCAAAGAGGTAGAAAGTTGAGATTACTGATAATTCTGGACTAGTTTATTTGATAAAAATATTTCAAAGTGCTTAAAGTTTGGTCTGATAACTACAAAATGTAGTCTACTTGTTGAATTGCCATGCACATGTCTTATTTAGTAGTGATCAGAAAATTGTCGAATACTTTTGTCCTTGCATTTTAAAAGATATGAGTCTAGTTGTGGCAGTCAATTGGATTTTACTTTTGTTTGATCTTGCCAAACAGTTGAGCTGTGTTGGACTGTGCCTTCTAACTCTACTTATTTTATATAAGTGTGTAACATCTTTAAGTAAAGCTGCTTCTCCAAGGAAGTGAAATGAAATTTTAGTTTATTTTACCTTTTTATTAGTTCTATTAGTATCATTAGAATAATGAGTATTCATCCCTCTTTATCACTGTAGGCTGGTTATGTTGGCTAAGATGTGGAATCTGTATTATATAAATTACTCGAGGTATGCATGACGCTTTAAATTTTAATAGCATTTGAAGTTTTTTTCATTCTATTCATGCCCAATCTGCTTAGTTAGCTTATTTCATTAAGAGTACTTCAGAGCAGAGTTGTGATATTGGGAGTTAAATATAAGAATTGGTACTTATTTTCTTAAAAAGTGATTCTTAGTGATATTTTGTGATTTTACTAAACAAGATTGGACATGATCTTATATATTTAGTTTTCTTGTTTCCAGCTACATTGCAAAAGGATACACACAAGTTGCACAAAGTTCAACTATGTTCTCATAACTTATTTTTACCTTGCAATCATTCAATGTACTTTCAGACTCCAGTATTTCTGGTATACCATTGGTCAGTCATTCTGTGTAAAAATCTTGATGGCTTCTCCTGTTCAATTTTCAAGGCTTCTCTTTGGGTGTTACTGCTTCTGTTTTGGTGATTTTGCAATTTCATTTCACATTGCTGATGACAAACAGATATCTACTGCTTCTTATAGCATTGCAGTTTGATATGTTATTAATGACATGGTAGATGTGAACTAGCTGGTTGCCTAAAAGTACTTACCTGTGTTCTTTTCCAGTTGATTTATGTGTTTCCATTTGATGACCATTCAGAAAGTATAAACCTAATGTGCATTGAGAGTACTGCAGCTGTGTAATTGTACTGTAAAAAACTGATTATTTGTTGTGCAATCAGTAAATATGATTTTTAATTGGAATATGGAAGCTGCTGTGTAATTGTATTGTAAAAAAACTGATTATTTATTGTGCATTGAGAGTACTGCAGCTGCAAATATAAGGTAATCACGTAGTAGGAGAAACATTTTAAACTGGCCCCTAGAATTGTAATTAATTTATCACTTTTTGGATTTGAAAAACTATAGAGAGGTGATTGATAAATTTGACTAGTTTAACAAGGAATTAGCTGGATAGTTGGTCCAGTGGTTTTGAGATGATTGAAGAGCCGGTGTACCAATCAAAACTTGAGGAGCTCATGTCTCACTATAAATATCAATTTTCTGAATTATGCTGCAGAGCTTGACTTTTTCGGTTGTGGCACAGTTTTTGGAGGATTAGAGTAGAAAGAACGTAGACTGATATAAAGAAAAGAGAGGGTAATGATTTCCAAAGTAGTCACAATGATTTCACATTTGTGCAAAAATCATTTTTCATTTCCATTTCCATTTTTATCTGTTTAGGTATAAGAGAATTATCATTATCACGTTGAAAAGGTTGACCCCTTGATGTTCAGTTGATTATTGCATTTGAATAGTTTCTTTTTATGAAGGTTGCATTGAATAGTTTCTTTTTATGAAGGTTGCATTGAATAGTTTCTGTGGAGAAACAAGTTTACTTCCTATTTCCTTGTCAAGCAGACTACATGGTTTCTCTTCTGTAATCTGCTTCACTTTTGCACTATCAGCAGCATAGTTATTCAACTATAATATTTTGGTTTTCATGCTTGTTCGCAGGCTGCTGACTTCAATGTCGAAGCAACTCAGCAAGGGGTTGTCTACATATATGAAGTAGATAAAATAGCCAAAAAGGTCCAAAAATTATTATCTACTTTATGAATTTGGATAATTGACTTTAAAGTAATAATTCTCATCAGTCATATGTATAGGCTGATGAGAGCCTGGACATTGGCAGAAATGTATCTGAGGAGGACGTCCAACATGCGTTGCTGAAGATGCTTGAAGGAACTGTGAGTATTTATTGCAAATTATTTCTTTTGTTCGTTCCAATTGCCTATTACTCTTGTAAACATGTTTACAAATTCATATCTGTAGCTCCTCGACTTCAAATGTGTTCTCTTTTGAAGCATTTTTCGGAGATCAATAATCTCACTTCCTGAGTTTATCTTATTCTTCTTCAGATTGTAAGTGTACCTGACAATAGAGCACAGAAGCATACACATGGTGATACTATTCAGGTATACTGAATCTATTATAGCCTCTTTTATCTACTTTTTCTTTTTAAAAATTGCAGGCAAACAGTTTTGTGGGAAAAGAATTAACCACTTGCTATTTGGGTGGTAATATAGTTTAGCGCTTTTTAGAATCTATTTGATTAAGTTTGGGGTGGAAAACAAATCTCTACTGGGAAAAGATTGTTTGACCCAGGAAAATCAGATGTCAGACACTGACCTATTCAACAAACAAGAAACATGACTTCTTCAGCTAAACTACACATATGTTGGGAGTGGGAAGTCAAGTCAAATACTGGTTTATATGCCTTGCAGCAATTATCTTCGAAGGCTGTGAAGTTGTAACGAGCTGGACATTAATTGTTCAATAGCTCATCGCTGTTCTTTCTAGATGCTGACTACTCTTTATATTTTTCCATATGCTAATTGCAGATAGCTAAAGATATCATTTTTATCTATGGTGGAGCTTTTGTGGTTTAGAGAAGGCAATTTCAGAAAGGTTATCTGTCAACCTCAACTAATTTCATGAAACACATTTAGGTTAAGTGATATAATATGGTTCAGCTTATCATTCCTTTACTCACAGACGACAAGATTCTTCAATTGGATTCGGAGCTCATGCTGCAGTTACATCATCACTATTGGAATCTGTGAGGAGATCCCTGTGACTTGAGCATAGTTTTCTTTTCCGGATCACTATTTTGTAAATCTAATGATTTATGACTCTTTATTCTCGTGAAATTCTAAAAACCAAATGCATCAGAAGCATTTGTTTGACATTGCTTTCTGTATCTAGGTAGAAAGTGATGATCTCACTGTGTATGGACTCATACCTGAATTTGTGGGGCGGTTTCCCGCTTTAGGAGTTTAATGAATGTTTTGGTCACTTCTTTTAGGCTCTTTTCTAGGGTTGTAATTGTTTGTGGAATCTTTAATGGTGAAATACTTGGTTAAGATCAAATATGTTTCTGGGCTCTTTATTGTTTTTATTTTTAGTATATAATATACCAAGAGTTGAATGCCTTCTGTTATACCGTTGGATGGTATTGTTTTATTTTTCCTAAAATATATGAAGATCAATAATCAGTATGTTCCTATGCTCTATAGTTAAGTAGCTACAGTGTCTTGGTCATAGCAGTTAGAATTCAGTTGTATTTTGTGTGACTTTTCCTTTCTCTGTTTCCTCACTCTTAGAGCTCTTCTTTTCCTGTGATGAACAAAGAAATATTTTCAGAAATGTTGATTACCTTTTGACTGGTACATCCGTGTTGACACGACACTTGTTAGAGTTATTATACTGATTGAAACTTTGCTAAGTGATTGTTGTTGTTGTTTAATAATAATAATGTTATTAATTATTAATATTTGTATTTTTTATTTTCAGTATTATCTTTTCCATCCGCAGCCAGCTAAACTGCAAATTGTTTCCTTTTGTTGGTAGAGACTTGGGAAAACATAGAATTTGGAGGTCCCTAAAAAAAGAGCGAATTTGACGATTACAAACATACTCGAGAAGGTAAACATCTCATGGCATGGGTATGTCTCTCTCGTTATCCATTTATTACACTCATTTTATTGCAGTACCTACTTCCCTTTGCTCCTTCCAAATTTGCAATTTGACTTAGCTTGACTCCAATTTGCTGATGACAGGCAAGGACAAGGACTCGAGATATATGATGACTTCTTATTTGCTAAATGAGTTGAACAAAGAGGGGCTTTAACTTGATGTTGAGCTTGAAGGGAAGTTATCAAGCGCAGTTTTAGCAGCTTGATGATGCAGCTGGTAATGTTTCTGGATTGGAGGTGAAATGGTTTGACTTTTTCTCATTTGTCGTTTCTTATACTCGTGCTGTTCCTGTCTTTGGACTAGGAGCTTCTTATTGACCCTACTAAAATGGTTGTAGTCTTTTTCATATTATAGATCTTGTTGCATAATCAACATTGGCCTGCCAAATATTTCATTTTCCTTGTTAAATGGTTTTAACCTTTTCCCATTTGTTGTTTATTGTGTTGTTCCTGTCTTGGGACTTGGAGAGCTTCTTATTGACCCTACGACAATGGTAGTAATCTTTTTCGTGTTATAGATCCTGTTGCATAATCACCATAGGTCTGTCAAATATTTCACTTTCCTTGTTAAATGGTTTAACCTTTCCCATTTGTTGTTTCTGGTGCTGTTCTTTTTTTTTTTCTGTTTTAAGAAAAGGAAAATCTTATTTCCCGAATCATTGTACATGTCAATTTGAATTAGGAATTCTGTGTCCAACTCTAAGCGGCCCTTAACTACATATGCATCTGATCATATATGTATTATCTATTCCAACAAATAATACAAAAGGAGGTTTTTTAATGCGAGATCTAAAAACATATCTCTCTGTGGCACCAGTACTAAGTACGCTATGGTTCGGGGCTTTTGCAGATCTATTGATAGAGATTAATCATTTTTTCCCGGATGCATTGACACTCCTGTCTTGGGACTAGGAGCTTCTTATTGACCCTACTACAATGGTAGTAATATTTTTCGTATTATAGATCCTGTTCCATAATCACCATAGGTCTGTCAAATATTTCATTTTCCTTGTTAAATGGTTTAACCTTTTCCCATTTGTTGTTTCTTGTGTTGTTCCTGGCTTGGGACTAGGTGTTTCTTATTGACCCAACTAAAATGATTTTTATCTTTTTCATATTATAGATCCTATCGCATAATCACCATAGGTCTGCCAAATATTTTTCTTTCCTTGTTGATGCTTTTCTTGGTATTGAGACCAAATATGACAATTGCACTGTTCAAGTTGTTTTGTGTAACCCTGTTTGATGGGGGGAGTCAAGTCAAATACGGGTTTATATGCCTTGCAGCAATCATCTACGAATGATGTAAAATTCTAACAAGCTGGACAATACTTGTTCAATAGCTCATCACTGTTCTTTCTAGATGCTGACTGCTCTTTATATTTTTCCATATACTAATTTGCAGATAGACACTAAAGATTTTCTTTTTATCTGTGGTGGTGCTTTTGTTGGTTTAAAGAAGACAATTTCAGAAAGGTAATCTGTCAAACTCTATTAATTTCATGGAATACATTTAGGTTAAGTGATATATTATGGTTCAACTTATCGTTCCTTACTCCCAGATGGCAAGATTCTTCAATTGGATTTGGAGCACCGGTTTGAACCAGCATGAGAATTGGCGATCTAACTTATGCTGTAGGCAAATCATCACTATTAGAATCTGTGAGGAGATCCCTGTGACTTGAGCGTAGTTTTCATTTCCGGATCACTATTTTGTAGATCTAATGACTCTTTGTTCACGTGAAATTCTAGAAACCAAATGCATTGGAAGCATTTATTTGACATTGCTTTCTGTATCTAGGTAGAAAGTGTTGATATCACTGCATATGAACTTGTGGGGAGGTTTCCAGTTTTAGTGAGTTTATCTTCACTGGATGAGG
Source organism: Solanum appendiculatum (assembly GCA_018342035.1). Lineage (NCBI taxonomy): Eukaryota > Viridiplantae > Streptophyta > Magnoliopsida > Solanales > Solanaceae > Solanum > Solanum appendiculatum. The sequence continues at coordinate 545,211 of JAGDQO010000431.1, read as the reverse complement.
ATCAGCTTGTTCAGGTTTGTCTACTCTTTTTGCCTTTTGACGATGTAGTTTCTACTTTCACATTTTCCTGATTTAACCGGCTTTTGAGGAACTCTAACTGTGCTTAGAAGGTTGATGACCAACTTAAAATAGTCAAATTATAATGAATCCGCACAGCGTTTGTTGATGAAGTCCTAATGAAATTGGCCCAACCAATGGGAATTACACCCTGATTTTTAAATGTGGTTTTGATCAATTGATTCGATGGGGTACTTTAGGAGTTTTTTGTTTTGCTTTTAGGTGCTATTGTGGATTCTTAGCTGACATTAAGAAGGGAAGAGCAGTAAACTCAATATGTTCTGTTAAAAGGTAGCCTCTTCCAATATTTGCCTTTTCTCTCTTTCTTTGATCCTTTTTTCTATGTTGACATTAGTAAAATCATCTTTCTCCCTCAAGAATTGGAGCTTGAAGTGCTGCTGCCGCATGCCAACAATTACATTATCAAACTTCTTCAAATAACCATTCATCCTTTCAGATTCTATGCATTCATAGTCTAGATCAGAAGTACTCTTGAACTTATAGCTTATAATTCAAATATCTCATTTCAATAGTAGGTTAATACATGGATATAGAAGACAACCAACTGAAGAAAATGAAAAGTGTGTGGCTGTGTGTTTGTAGAACAGCACTTACACCTGTTGTGAGAAGTCTTTTTGAAGTTCAATTTGCATGAATTTATAAGTTATTTGTTTATGATTTTTGGACTACCAGGAGGAGTAAAAAAGTTATAGCCTGGTTGAAGATGAAAGAGAATATTTGAAGTTGATGTTCTCTTTTGCTTTTCTCCTTTTATATGCTTTCTTACTTCCTTTTTTCCCTTTTAGTTGTGGATCCTTGTTTTTGCCCTGCAGGTTCTCACAGAAGTCAAAAATGCTCTTAGCAAGCAATACAAGCAAATGTTTAACTTGAATAATGTAAGCTTTTAGCTCAGTGCTGTTTAGCTCTAACGTATGATACTTCATTCCTCTGAAAAAGAAAGTTTCTCTCTCTTTATCCCCAACACACACTCACAGGCAAAAAAGGAAAGAGATGAACAAGAAGAAGCCATTCTTGACTCCTTTCTGATGCACTGGATCAAAATCAGTCAATTTACCTCTTAAATGATTTGTTTTGATGTTACAGATTAAATTACAGTTCACCGAGAATGCACTTTGACTTATTGCTGAGAAAGCCATTGCCAAAAGCACTGGTGCATGAGGCTTAAGATCTATACTAGAAAGCATTCTGACTGAAGCCATGTTTGAGGTATTGCATGACACCACAATTTCTTGTATTTGGCGTTAATTCTGAAAGAGCTTGGGAAAATATCAACCATTTTACTCTTATCACATTGAGGCTACTCAAGAGAGAAGATATGTCACCATTTATTTGAGAGTTTGAAGTACCTGCTTTGAGTATTACTTTCAAAATTTTACGTAAGCACCCAATAAGTGGTTGGCATAGCTATCTTATAAAGAACTTTGCTCCAAATTTCCAAAATGAACCTAAATATGACTTTTACCTGTCTTTTGGAATGTACCTAAATATTAGTTTCAAAGGCTCCAAAAGTTCTATCATTTTCCACTCAAACCTTCATGACTAAATGTATTTTTAATCATGTAGCAAATACTTGAAGAATTGTTTTTTCATGCTCAAACACTTCACATTCCCAAACGGTTCCTCCGTGAAACATGGTTTATCAAGTTTGTCTCTGATTTCAAAGCAGCCTGTCCATTTAAAAATCAACATCTTTACATAGGTCTCGGGATCCTCGTGGTTTTTCGGCTACATGGCAATCAGAGGATCCTTTGTGCATGCCACAGACATTCTCTCAAACCATATCCTGGAATATTGTGCACAGGTTCATGGAAGCAAGCCAGGCGAGGAATCTGTAGAGGTTGTCTTGGTTGATAAAGAGGCTGTCGGAACAGCTGATACAGTTGGATGTGGAGCAAAAGTTCTTTGGGGTAGTCTGCTGGAGAATATTTCCCCTCCTACTGGATCAACAATGACAATGGTTTGTCTCCTTTCATAGATAAGCATTTTAAGACAACTTGCCATCAACCCGTCACATTATATATCCGAGTATCTGCAGAGCTCGTCCCTACCAATTATAGAAATGCTTCTCTAGGATTGACCATAATAATCTAGAAATATAATTTAAGCTGATAAGATGTTCCATTCGGCAAGTTTTATTAGAATTTGCCTCCAATGTGTAGTCAGTCACCTATAGTTTGTGTTTGATGGGTTCGTGATGTGAACTGTTTTCTCTCTCTTGTTCTTTTAAATCATCCAAAGGAAACTTGTTTCTCTCTTCACTTCAAAGAGAGAATTTTTACTTGTGAGTAAAGATCATTATAACCACCCACATCAGTAGCCAACTCTGCGATTTGAACCTCAAGAAATTCACTTTTCTTCCATTATAGAAGTGTATACTGTTAAGAAGCTTGTTTTGCCTCTTATAACCAAATTTCTCTTTCACCTAGATGCTTGAACCAATTATGGAATTGAGAGATGAATGATCTTCGTTGATATTTTATGTTTTGTCTATAATCAAAAGACACTTGAAAATTAAATATGAATTTTCAGGAACAAAATAATGAGATGTGTTATTCCTAAACCATTAGTGAGTCATCTTTCCCCACCATCACATAGATGACCTTTCTTCTCGAATACAAGTATTTTGTTTTCTATCAGGAACATTATTATGAATGGCAGTTGTATTTGTATGAACATACTGAATCTTGGCCAAGAAATGGAGAAATGTGTGAATCAAAGAACTGTTTGCTCAAGATTTTCCATGCCCTCTAGAAGGACTGCGAAGTGTAAATTTCTCAAGTGATTTAGCTATTTTTTTCAGGAAAAGAAGGAAGCAACAAAAGAAGACTTGGACTCGGAGTCTGAGGCTCCGGGAAGAGCTTTGAGATTGTGATCTCAGTGGTCTGTTTCTTTTCAATTATTGTTTTTGTGTGTGAATTCTTGTATATAAAGTATTATCAACCGTTCAAAGCTAGTTGGGGTTCCTTGTTCTTGAAAGAAGGCTTTTTGTAAACCTAAATTTTTTAGACTCCGAACTGAGTTTTTATGTAAGTTCCACAGCCTCTTCCCCTAAATACCCGATCCAATCATTTTGACTTCCGGGACAATGCTAAAAAATGCAGTTCTGTTTTGATTCTTATTAAGGTTTAATTTGAATATGAAACAGTGTTAAGGGGTGTACAACCCCATAAGAAGGGAAGTCACCTCTTGTATATCATGTGAACTACTTGAGATCCAATCTTGGAATGGTAAGGTGAGTTTTGCTTTGATATCCTCACCCTCTTTATTCCTTTTCTCTGCAGCAACAGGATTCCATCAGTATTTGCATAAGTTGGACACAGCACTCTCCAATCACAATAGAACATCAAGTTCCTCTTGTGAGATTAATCAAAGCTTTGGTTATGACAGTTTATTCATGAATATAAGCTTTGGGTTTTGTCCATAATCAAAGGTTTGTTTGACTTTTCAATACCAAGGAATGAGTGCATGAGCTGAGTCCAACTTCGGTTATGATAATTTTTCCCAATTAAAGGGCAGCTTCATTGTCAATGCTGGAGGATGAGTTAAACGTTCTGTGTAGAGAAGGAATAAATTGAAGTATTCATAGTACTCATTTCTCATGCACAGAAAACAAGATGCAGTACTATTGCATATACTCTCTCTATGCGTTGACGTAGCTATTTTCAAGTAATTAGTCACTTATGTGTCATAGTGGACCTCTGTTGGTTCATCTCGATCCATTAGTGACGTCTTTTCTTGATCTTGTCTAGTGAAGGTTGGTTTATTCATGATTTATCCTAGATGCAAAATTCTTTGAGTGTAGAATAAGGGTTGCTGAGTTGATGTACTAGATGGTATTCATTGTAGGGGTGATTTTTGTTCACCTGATTGTGTGACATTCACACTACCTAGCCCGATTTCAGCCTTTAACATTTGGAATATTTTTAGAGGTTCTCGGACTGTTTTCAAATTTAAGGTAGCAAGTAAGTAAAGTAGTCACCCGAATTTATAGGAATTTCTTTTCAATTTGTATTAATAAGTGAATACTCGAATGCCCAATGTGTGAGTCAAAGAACTGTTTGCTCAAGAGTTTCCATGCTTTCTAGAAGGATTACAAAGTGTAAATTTCTTGAGTGATTTAGCTATTTTTTTTCTGGAAAAGAAGGAAGCAACAAAAGGAGACTTGGACTCGGAGACTGAGGCTTCGGCAAGAGCCTTGAGCTTGTGATCTCAGTGGTCTGTTTATTTTCAATTTCCTTTTTTTCGTGAATTTTTGTATATAAAGTACTATCAAACGTGCAAAGCTAGTTGGGGGGTTACTAGTTCAAAAGAAGGCTTTTTTGAAAACCAAGATTTTTAAACTCCGAACTGAATTTTTATATAAGTTCTACCGCCTTTTCCCCTGGACACCTGATCCAATCCATTTTGACTTCCAGGACAATGCTTTATGCAGTTGTATTTGAACAATTCCTCCAACATCCCCACCCCACCCTCCCAATAAAGGGGGAGTTATCTCTTGTATATCATGTGAACTAGAGATTCTATATATTGTAATAGTACGGTGAGTTTTGCTTTGATATGCTCACCCTCTTTATTCCTTTTATCTGCAGCAACAGGAGATAGATGGTATTTGCACAAGTTGGACACAGCATTCTGCAATCATTATAGAACATCAACGTTCCTCTGAGGATATTAATCAAATCTTTGGTTATGACAGTAAAGTTTATTCATGAAAATACTCGCTCAGAGTGTCTGCGTTTAACTTTTCAATACCAAGGAGTGAGTGCATGAGCTGAGTTCGAATTCGGTTGTAATAATCTTTCCCCAATTAATGAGCAGTTTCATTGTCAATACTGTAGTATGAGGTAAATGTGCTGTGTAGGGAATCATTCATGGTAAAGAGATAAACCAATCATGTCAATGGCAAGGAATAAATTGAAGTACTTGCACAGAAAACAAAATGCAGCACTAGTGCATTTACACTGAGTTTACATATTCATGTTAAGCATTTTCTCATGGATACAATTATTCGTGCAGTAGCTATTTTCGAGTCATTAGTCACTTGAGGGTCAGAATGGACATCGGTTGGTTCATCGAGATACATTGGTGATGTCTTTTATTGATCTTGTCCAACAGGCGCTGCTGAAGATACTTGAAGGAACTGTGAGTATTTATTGCAAATTATTTCTTCTGTCCGTTCCAATCGCCTATTACTCTTGTAAACATGTTTACAAGTTCGTGTCTGTAGTTCCTTGACTTCAAGTATGTTCTCTTTTGAAGCATTTTTCGGAGATCAATAATCTCACTTGCTCAGTTCATCTTTATTTCTTCTTCAGATGTACTTACCTGACAATAGAGCACAGAAACATCCACGCGGTGATACTATTCAGGTATACTGAATCTATAAAAGCCTCTTTTATCTACTTTTTCTTTTTAAAAATTGTAGGCTAACAATTTTGTGGGAAAAGCACTTACAACTTGCTATTTGGATGGTAATATAGTTTTGTGCTCTTTAGAATCAATTTGATTAAGTTGCGGTGAAAAACAAATTTCCACTGGAAAAGATTGTTTGGTCAAAGAAAATCAGATGTCACACGATGACCTATTCAACAAAGAAGAAACTGGACTTCTTCAGCTAAACTACACATGTTGGGAGGGGAAAGTTAAGTCAAATACTGGTTTAGATGCCTTGCATCTACGAAGGATGTGAAGTTGTAGCGAGCTGGACATTACTTGTTCAATAGCTCTTCACTGTTCTTTATAGATGCTGACTGCTCTTTATATATTTCCATAAACTAATTTGCAGATAGACGCTAAAGATATCCTTTTTATCTGTGGCGGAGCTTTTGTTGACTTAGAGAAGACGATTTCAGAAAGGAAATCTGTCAAACTCAATTAATTTCATGAAACACATTTAGGTTAAGTGATATATTGTGGTTCAACTTATCATTCTATCAAAGTGCTTTTCCACTCAAACCTTTAATGACCAAATGTATTTTTAATCATGTAGCAAATACTTGAAGAATTGTTATTTTATGCTCAAACACATCACATTCCCAAACGGTACCTCTGTGAAACATGGTTTTGTCAAGTCTGCCTCTGATTTCAAAGCAGCCTGTCCATTTAAAAATCCACATCTTTACATAGTTCTCGTGATCCTGGTGCTTTTTCGGCTACATGGCACTCAGAGGATCCTTTGTGCATGCCACAGCTATTCTCTCAAACCATATCGTGGAATATAGTGCACAGGTTCATGGAAGCAAGCCAGGCGAGGAATCTGTAGAGGTTGTCTTGGTTGGTGAAGGCTGTCGGAACAGCTGACACAGTTGGATGTGCAGCAAAAGTTCTCCGTGGTAGCAGTCGGCTGGAGAATATTTCCCCTTCTACCGGATCAACAATGACAATGGTTTGTCTCCTTTCATAGATAAGCATTTTAAGACAACTTGCCATCAACCCGTCACATTATATATCTGTGTATGTGCATACCTAGTCCCTACCAATTATAGAAATGCCTGTCTAAGATTGACCATAAGAATCTAGAATATAATTCAAGCTGATAAGATCTTCGATTTGGCAAGTCTTATTACAATTTGCCTTCAATGTGTAGTTGTCTATAGTTTGTGTTTGATGGGCTAGTGATGTGATCAGTTTGCTCTCTCTTGTTCTTTTTAATCATCTAAAGGAAACTTGTTTCTCTCTTCACTTCAAAGAGACAAAAAAGAAGATTTGTGCGAGTAAAGATCATTACCACCCACATCGGTGCCCAACTCTGGGATTTGAACCTCGAGAAATTCACTTTTCTTCCATTACGGAAGTGTTAACTGTTAAGAAGCGTGTTTTGCCCATTATAACCAAATTTCTCTTTCACCCTGATGCTTCAACAATCAAGTATGGAACTGAGAGATGAATGATTTGTGTTCATAATATTATATGTTTTTCCTATAATCAAAAGAAAAGATCTAAAGACACTTGAATATTAAATATGAATTTTCTAGACCATAATAGTGAGATGTGTTATTGCCTAAATCATTTGTGCATGATCTGTCCCCTCCTACACACAGATGATCTTTCTTCTCATATACAAAGATTTTGTTTCCTATCAGGAACATTATTATGATCGTATTTGTATGAATGAACATGGTGAATCTTGGCCAAGATGGAGAAATGAGTGAATCAAAGAGCTGTTTGCTCAAGATTTTCCATGCTCGATTGCAATGTGTAAATTTCTTGAGTGATTTAGCTTCTTTTTTTCTTTTTTTTTGCAGGAAGAGAAGGAAGTTATAGAAGAAGACTTGGACTCGGAGTCTGAGGCTCGGGCAAGAGCCTTGAGCTTGTGATCTCAGTGGTTTGTTTCTTTTCAATTATTTTTTTTGTGTGTGTGAATTCTTGCATATAAAGTATTATCAAACGTGCAGAGCTAGTTGGTGTTCCTTGTTCTTAAAAGAAGGCTTTTTGTATACCCAGATTTTTAACTCAGGGAAATTCTCTTGTATATCATGAAAACTAGAGATTCTATCTTGTAAATGGTACGGTGAGTTTGCTTTGATATCCCATCTCTTTATTCCTTTTCTCTGTTGCAACAGGAGATAGATAGTATTTGCATAAGTTGGACACGACATTCTTTATTCATAATAGAACATCAATGTTTCTCTTGTCTAGTGAAGTTTCTATTCGTGATTTATCCTAGATGAAAAGCTCCCCGAGTTTAGAAGTTGAATAAGGGTGGCTGAATTGACGTAGCAGGTGATATTTGTCCGAGATCATTTTCGTTCGCCTGATTGTGCGGCATTCACACTCCCTAGCCCGGTTTTAGCTTTCAACTCTTGGAACATTTTTAAAAGTTTCTTGGACTGTTTTCAAATTTAAGACAACAAGAAAATAAAGAAGCACATGAATTTACAAGAATTTATTTCTAATTTGTATTTAGGGGCTATTTGGTTACTGTAAAAGAGTGTATTTTATTCATGCATAAAAAGTTGTATTAGTTTTACTATGTCTGGTAGAAGTTTTCTATTAGGTAGAAAAGTCAACATAACTTATATCATGTTTGGTTGGTAGGATTTTAAATGTTGTATAAAAGTTATTCATGTATTTATTTTATACACGATGTCTGGTTGCGTTTTTTGTAGTCCTACATAAGTAATACAAACATAACTTATGAGGGAGTCTATGTATAAGTTATGCGGGGTAGAAGGTGGAATAAGTTATGAGATTAGTTATACATGTATTAAAATAGTAAATTACGCGGTTACCCTTATTGATTTATTTTTAAATCATTTTTTTATTGAGTACTTTACCTAAGTTTTCCTAACTCTTTTTTATATACACGAACGGCCTTTTTTTTGTTTTCATTTGGATTCCAAATGTAAATATTTTATTAATATTAAAAATGGATTACAATATATTTTGACGGCGCATATTCTAATCATATATTAGTGTTATACATTATTAAATATATTCCACATATTTAATTAACATATATTATTATTTTGTTTAGGACGTGAATTTATACCTAATGCATGTATTTGGTATATTAAATATGTATAAACAATATATTAATAGAATATTTACATTATATAAAATAGAATATTATAATGTACTTAAAATATATTAATGGTATTTTATTTTTATAAGCTATAAACATAAAAAAAATAGCAAAAAAAAAAAAGCAGAAGTCCGATTTAAGTATAGAGGGAGAATTTTTTTTCTTTAATTTTTATTCAAAAAGAGGGAGAATTTATACTATTTGCTTACTTATTTATTTGTAAAAAATATATATTAATTTACAACAAATTTCATAATCAATAGTTAATAATTCATGTATTTTAATCTCTACATAATTAAATAATACCTATATAACTAAACCCTGCATAATTAACACTTACAAAACTAATACATGCATAACTAATACCTGCATAACTCTAACCAGTAACCAAATGACCCCTTAGTGAGTACAAGAACATCCAATAAGTATATTATGATTATTAGCACCTTATCCTTATTTCGCTCATGGCCATCATAAAAGTATTGTGCCCATATCCGACATGAAATTTTCGAGCTCCTTGACACTTCTTGTATCATTAAAGTTTTAGGCTCCAGAATTTTGACTTTATTATGATTTGCAGCCTTTTACCCAACGATAGTGCCAACACCCCTCTACATCAAATCATTATTTCTTTTTAAGATCCTTAATTTGAGCGCTAGCAATTCTTTGAAAATTCAGTATCTCTGTCAGTTGTTCATCAATAATATCACAAAGTTGGGCCAATTTCATGTTCACTCCATGAATTTTAATAATCATGACTACCGAATTTGTTGTCTCTGTTGCTTTTCGATTATCCCAATGAATGTCTCTAATTCGTTAAACGTTCCTACAATTCAAACACTGTTTACTATTTTCCAGAGTCTCAAACCTGTTCCGCTTTTATACCAATTGTTTCATGGGTGATTTTTGTTCACCTAATTGTGTGACAATCATGCGTTCTAGATCAATTTCAGCCTTCTACACTTAGATTTCTTTTAGAAGTTTTGAAATGTTTTTGAATTTAAAGCAGCAAGTAAATAAAGAAGCACAAATAAATTTACACAATTTTCTTCCAAACTTGTATTAATAAGTGAATACAATAAACTTAACAAGCTTAACCCCTTAGACTAGAATTACAATACAAAGACTCATTAGTCTTTGTAATTTTATTTTAAAAATTACGTTTTTCGAAAAAGAAGGTACTAAAAAAATAAGTTATTACATAGCTCAATAACCGTCTAATAATTGGTAACTCATTATCGAACCAATCAATATTTTAACGATTGACTAGTGAAATAGTATATTCAAAAATCAATAATCGATAGACCAAACCTTTAAGCACAAATTATCGGCGCGATAAGCAACCTAATTAATAATGTATTTTCCTTAATAATAGAATTGAATAGTGCATAAAAAAATAATAATGTAGAAAAATGTAGTTCTAAAGACGATATATTGAACTTTGGGGACCAAAGTGACATGAATGTGGTCTCGCAGGAATAATTCGTTTTGTCGAGTCTATAAAAAGCATATATGGTCCTTCTCGGTGAAGTGAAAGACACTTCTTCACTTGAACTCTTCCTCTCCGATAGCCTCAAATTCACTAGGGTTAACGGGAGAAAGACGAACAACAGATCGATACTATTTATCTCTGTACACCGATTCTCGCCATCAACATACTGAACTAATCGCTCTCTCTCTCTCTCGATCTCTCTGTGTTGCATTCGTCTTAAAGTAGGCTTTCTCTCTTTTTTTTAATGGATATTTGTATTGTAATTTCAAGATTTTTGTATGATAATTTAATTGCGTCTTAGGTTGTTTAGGGTTTTATGTTGGAGAATTTGACTTCTTGATTGAAATTCACAATGTAATCGATATTGGTTTGCTTATGTGGTTTACTATGTTCAAGAATTTATAATGTCTTTGTGATTTTTGTACCAAGATTCTACAATGTCTTTTCTTTTGTGAAGAATGTATGGTACCTATAGTTGTTGCTTTTTTTTTGTAATTGGGTCTTAGGTTCTTTAGGGTTTTATGTTGGAGAATTTGACTTCTTAATGTTTCTTGATTGAAATTCACAATGTAATCGATATTCTTTTGCTTTTGTGATTTACTATGTTCAAGAATTTATAATGTCTTTGTGATTTTTGTACCAAGATTCTACCATGTCTTTTCTGTTGGGAAGAATGTATGGTACCTACAGTTGTTGCTTTTCTTGTAATGGCTTCTTAGGCTCTTTAGGGGTTTTTATGTTTGATAATTTGACTTGTTGATGCCTCTTGATTGAAATTCACAATGTTATCAATATGTGGTTTTATTATGTTCAAGAATTTATTATGTCTTTGTGATTTTTTACCAAGATTCTACAATGTCTTTTCTGTTGTGAAGAATGTGTGTTACTTATAGTTGTCTGATGGATGTTTTGGTCACTACTTTTAGGCTCTTTTCTAGGGTTGTAATTGTTTTTGGAATCTTTAATGGTGAAATACTTGGTTAAAGATCAAATAGATTTCTGGGTTCTTTATTAATTTATATTTTTTCTTTAAAATCTACAAAGAGTTGAATGCCTGCTGTTATAACTTATAAAGATTGGATGTTATTATTTTATTTTTCCTAAAAAATATGTAGATTAATAATCAGTATGTTCCTCTGCTCTATAGTTAAGTAGCTCCCGTGGCTTGGTCATAGGAGTTAGAATTTAGCTGGATTGTGTGTGACTTTTCCTTTTTCTGTTTCCTCACTCTTAGAGCTCTTCTTTTCCTGCAATGAACAAAGATTTTCTTATGATAGTTGCAGTATATTAATTGCGTCGTAGGTTCTTAGGGTTTATGTTGGAGAATTTGACTTCTTGATGTTTCTTGATTGAAGAAATTCACAATGTAATTGATATTGTTTTGCCTTAGTGGTTTATTAGGTTCAAGAATTTACAATGTCTATGTGAACTTTTACCACTAAAACAAGAAGATTCTAGAATGTCTTTTCTTTTGTGAAGTATGTATGATAGCTATAGTTGTCTGATGGATGTTTTAGTCACTACTTTTAGGCTCTTTTCTAGGGTTGTAATTGTTTGTGGAATCTTTAATGGTGAACTACTTGGTTAAGATCATAGAGATTTCTGGGTTCTTTATTGTTTTTATTTTTCCTTTAGAATCTACAAAGAGTTGAATGCCTGCTGTTATAAGATGGATGGCATTATTTTATTTTTCCTAAAATATATGTAGATTAATAATCAGTATGTTCATCTGCTCTATAGTTAAGTAGCTACAGTGGCTTGGTCATAGCAGTTAGAATTCAGCTGTATTGTGTGTGACTTTTCCTTTTTCTGTTTCCTCACTCTTAGAGCTCTTCTTTTCCTGCGATGAATGAAGAACTTTTTTCAGAGATGTAGGTTTCCTTTTGACTAGTACATCCATGTTGGCAAGACACTTGTTAGAGTTATTATACTGTGAATTGGAACTTGGCTAATTTGCAAATGATTAGTGATTGTTTAATAATATTGTTAATTATTAGTATTAGCATTTTTATTTTCATTATTATCTTTTCCATCTGCAGCCAATTAAACTGCATTTGTTTCCTTCGGTTGGTAGAGACTAGGGAAAACATAGACTTTGGAGGTCCCCAAAAATGGCGAATTTAACCATTACAAACATACTCGAGAAGGTAAACATCTCGTGGCATGGGTATTTTTTTCTCGTTATCCATTTCTTACACTCATCTGTTTGCAGTATCCTAGGTCCTGTTGCTCCAGCCAAATGTGCAATTAGACTTAGCTTGATTCCATTTTGCAGATGACAGGCAAGGACAAGGACTACAGATATATGGCAACTTCTGATTTGCTAAATGAGTTGAACAAAGAGGGGTTTAAACTTGATGCTGAGCTTGAAGGGAAGTTATCAAGCACAGTTTTGCAGCAGCTTGATGATGCAGCCGGTGATGTTTCTGGATTGGCTGTGAAATGGTTGACCTTTTCTCATTTGTCGTTTCTTGTACTCGTGTTGTTCCTGTCTTGGGACTAGGAGCTTCTTATTGACCCTACTAAAATGGTTGTAATCTTTTTCATATTATAGATCCTGTTGCATAATCACCATAGGTCTGCCTAATATTTCATTTTCCTTGTTAAATGGTTCAACCTTTTTCCATTTGTTGCTTCTTGTGCTGTTCCTGGCTTGGTACTAGGAGCTTCTTTTTGACCCTTACTAACATGACTGTTTTCTTTTTCGTATTATAGATCCTATCGCATAATCACCGTAGGTCTGCCAATTATTTTGCTTTCCTTGTTGATATTTTTCTTGGTATTGAGACCAAACATGTTTGGCAGTTGCACTGTTCAAGTTGTTTTGTGTAACCCTGTTCGATGGGGGTGATTTTCTGAATATCTGAAGTCACATAAAATTAGATACCTAATGCTTAAACGAGGGGTTATTTGAGAATTTGGACTGGACCGTTTTTCTTTAGTTTCACCTTTCAGGATAATTTAGTCCAATTGTATGCTTTCTCATGCTATACGTATCAAGTAGACAAATCCTGATTTCGTTTCATGTGATTCATGTTTGAAAAAGACCTAGGTCTTTTTGTTTTTACTACTGCATGCCCACTCTGTTGAAACTTTTTGAAGTTCCTTTCTAGTTTGAATTGGACAATGTAAACTCACTCTAGTTTGAGCTACCCAAGTATGCCACCACTTCCTGTTTGTGATGCCCAATTCTGTTCATAATCTTACATGGCTGCTAATTTGATTGACTCATCTGTTTATGAGATTTTACAGGCTTTGTGAATTTTATAATCTGTTTGTACTGATGAAAGAGAGTAGAAGAAGTGAATATCATTCTGTAAAAATGTCAATACTTTGCAGTAGGGTACTGATTCCGTTGACATGCATCGTCTTGGTTTACAACATCTCTTAAGCCTGGGAGAATTGTATTACAGTCTGATCGTTGCTCTCTTGACTACTTTTGGTTTTTCAGCCTTGCTCCATTGGCGAAGAAGGTTCGTGAGCAGCAAATTCTAGAGATGACTAATAGGCTTTGTGATAAACTTCTTAATGGAAAAGAACAGCACCGTGATATTGCGAGCATAGCTTTGAAGACTATTATATCTGAAGTCCCTTCATCATCTATTGCTAGAAACGTACTTGTCTCAATTTCACCAAAGTTAATAAAAGGGATCACTGCTCCGGTGAGTAGTTCAAAGCTAACTTTACTGTGTATTCTTTTTTTTTTGGAAATCAGTAACTTTGTATCATATCAGGGATCAAAACAGAAAATTTACTGTGTATTATGTACATAATATTTTAACTGTGTTTGTCATATCATTTGTCAGTTGGGGTTAAAAGATCTTTTTCATGAAACAACTTGACATTTGAAGTTGGATAATTTATCTTTTTTATGTGTTTTTTCTATACGATTCATGAATAAAAAGAGTAATATGCCACATGGTGTTTTATTCGTCCCTTTAAACTTGTTTGAGTAACACTTATCTGGCTCCTGAATTTGTGAGCTGCATGGATACCTGTCTTTCAATTGGCTGCAGAAATTACATTATCTTAGATAAAACGGAATCGTTCCAATTTGCTGCTCTAGATGATCTTGTTTAACTGCGGTGCGTGGAAAGATTACAACATATACGTCCCTATGCTTGGTTTTGGATTTGCCCTTTCTGATCTTGAGGCTTTCTTGTCGAAATTCTTGTTCCTCATTCCATTTGTTCATGTCGTTTTGGTTTTTAGTCCCAGTGCTAGTTTCCTTATCAAGCCAACCAATTGCCTTCTGAGTTAACTGCAGTTGTAAGTAGATAGGTCTAGGCAATTGATGTGACCTAAACTAGTGACTAGTAGGTGGAAAGAGGATATAGGATGGAGCTTTTGCACCTTCTTATGTAGGACAGCTTGGGAATTTTTTATGGCTATGACATCCGAGCCATCTTGTGCGCACCTCGACTATTCCTATGGGTACCTGACGTCGTACCAACACCAGGTACCAAGTTAACTACCCACCAAGGCTTAGACACATGAAAAGAAACCACCTAGTATTTTTATTAAAGATTAAGATTTTTTTTTTTGGATAAAGTATTAAATTTTATTAATGCTGGGCCAAAATAGTGCCAAATATAGAAGTATACCAAAAAGAGAAACCTGCAAATAGAGATGATTTTCTATGAACCCCACCCAATGTCTCTACATAAAGGGACTTCTTGTAGAGATGGGGAACCATCATTCACTCTATATTCAAGAAATCTGCAAGTGCCGTCAACCAAATAAAGGACATGTTATGCTGTTCATTAATATAAGGCAGGATTGTAGGTGAATTGTCAATGCGTGCACAATTTGTTCTAAGAAGTGATGTTGTCATTCTTCTGTATATTCTCTTTATCAGCCTTCTATTTGGGGAACTAATACTCTTTTACTATGTTTATTTTCTAATGCACACATAATGTTTAATTACTTTTTTCTTTTTACAAGTTTCTCTATTGTTGTCTCTCTTCCAGGGAATGAGCACTGAGATTAAGTGTGAAAGTCTTGACATACTATGTGATGTTCTTCACAAGTACGGGAATTTGATGGACACTGACCATGAGTCGTTGTTAACTTCATTATTGCCCCAGCTGAGTTCCAATCAAGCTAGTGTCAGGAAGAAAACCGTTTCATGTATAGGTAACTTCGTTATTAGCTTCTCTTTATTGTATGTGTTTTAAATTGTGAATAGTTAAAACAGTGTTTGTTTGATGGCTTAGTCATAGATGCTTTGGGAGATAGTAACTGCAATATCCGTTTCAGACATGGAACTTGAGTTAATAAGATTTCATAGACTATCATGTACTGTTGGACTTTTGACCAAGCTTTCATCTTTTCCTTCAGTAAATTCAGTTTTGCCTTTTTCTTTTACAGCATCTCTGTCTTCGAGTTTGTCGGATGATTTGCTTGCGAAGGCTACAGTTGAAGTTGTTCGCCTTTTGAGCAATAAGAGCTCAAAATCAGAGATGATACGAACTAACATTCAGATGATTGGGGCCTTAAGGTAGCAAATCCTGAATTTAAATTGATGCTTGCATTTTGTCCTATCAAATGTCACGAAATTTTGATATACTTGTTTGCGTTGATAACTTTTAGACAAATGCCCAAGGACAATGTACTTTTCTCAACAGTAGGTATCGTGGATACTCAATTAGCAGATTTTACATCCAATATTCCTCACTCTGTTGGACAGTGTGTTTGTCACTGCACTAGAGAAACTGCTTACTTGTATCAAGTGAAACAAAAGAGGGCTGAGTGACTTGTATCTGGGTGCTCTCTTCTGCAGCTGAGTGTTTAATGTTTTGACATTTCTAAATGGATTCTGGACTTCGATAAACGTGAAATAGAATAGACTTAAGGTGTGAAACTGACACATGCATGCTCACTCTTGACTGTCCCTTTTTCATTCAAGATCCTGGTTTTTTTCTTTCTGAGATGTGGTGCTTCCTTTTGGAGACTTTTCCTCTTTTACTATCTGTCTATTTTGTTGACTAATTTTTACTTAAGCTTTCAAATTGTGATTCCAGCCGTGCTGTTGGCTATCGTTTTGGTCCTCATCTCGGAGAGACAGTTCCATTGCTAATTAACTACTGTACAAGTGCATCTGAAAATGATGAGGAGCTTCGTGAATATAGTCTGCAGGTGCTATATTAATTGATTGTTTTTTTCTCTGTTCTTATTTACCCTCCCCCCTGGATGCAGCCTTGATTTTGAAGTATTTTTATTTCCAGGCACTTGAGAGCTTTTTGCTAAGGTGTCCCCGGGATATTTCTTCCTACTGTGATGAAATTTTGCATCTCACTCTGGAATATCTCAGCTATGATCCCAACTTCACTGACAATATGGAGGAAGATATTGATGAAGAAATTCTGGAGGAAGATGAAGATGAGTATGTTCACTTACGTTCTGGAGCCTTGCTAAGACCCATTAGGATTATACATTGCAGACTTCTTACTAATCAAATCACTTGTCAATTTTTGTTGTAGCGAGAGTGCTAATGAATACACGGATGATGAAGATGCCAGTTGGAAGGTTAGAAGAGCTGCTGCCAAATGCTTAGCTGCATTGGTAGTTACTCGGCCTGAGATGCTATCAAAGCTGTACGAGCAGGTATAACCAGGAAGTGTGACCTATTTCGGCTTACTTACTTTAAGATATTATATATTTGAAGTTTGATATAGTGTTTACCCTCTATTTGTCATTAGATTTTCCTTTCAAGTGTGTTGCACAGATGTAACTCTGCATTCTTATTGAAGTTTAAATGTTTCTATATACTGCTACTGTCCATTTGTCTCATAGTCTTAATAAGTCAATAATGCCGACTCTAACCTTTTGCAGGCTTGTCCAAAGTTGATTGATAGGTTTAAAGAAAGGGAAGAGAATGTTAAGGTAAATTGAGCGTCTTTTGAATTTCCTAAACAAACTGGGTTTTAATTGTCTAAATACTTGCTCGACAGATGGATGTGTTTAGTACATTCACAGAATTGTTGCGACAAACAGGCAATGTTACAAAAGGACAGACTGATCTGAATGAATCAAGGTAAGGTCATTGCTTTTGCTTCTTTATATTTCTTAAATCGTCCAATTTTGTGTTTTCTATTATCATTTTACTTCAACTGTGGAAGGCAGTCACTTTTGGGAACTCCTGTTTCACTTTAGAAGGACTAGAATCTAAATATATGCAATTTTTGGAGTGAGCTTGAGCCCGGACAGTATAGTGCAGAAATAAAGCGATAAGATCAAGGATAGAAAGGATGTTGGGCATGCCAAAAATTCCAAAAACCAAAATTGGGTGCATTTTACATGGATTTATTTTTTAATAGCAAAAAATTGGAGTATACTAATGTCCTGTAAGTATACTTTGGACAGTGCTTTTGTGGTGCTATATCAGTAATACAGTTTTGGTAGTTCTTTGGTTGTCTTAAGCATTTCACTGATCACCACTATGCTGAAAATGTTGTACTTGTGTGGTAAAATCACAGTGGATGAAAAGATGATTGACATCCTCATTTCTCTCTCTCGCACAACGGGCACCGGCCGCAGTCATAAGTCCCTCTTTTTTTTAATGTTTCTCATGAGTTAGACAAGCACCATGTGCCACCAGCCCCATCCAGCAATCCAACTTCAATGGTGCTCTGTTCTTCAAGATGCATCTCCATGGCCACTTAGAAAAATTAAAAACACAATATGTAAGTATTTATGTAGCACATAACACTGTCTATGCGTACTAACCTTTTTCCATAGTCAAAATAGGCTAAGGGTATAACCATTACTCTCCTCTAATCTCGTCAACTGACACAAACTTTGGTAAACACTTTTGCACTTGGAACATCCAAATCTAGCATTATAAATAATCATAGCTGCATTGACCCAATCAATAATCTAGCATCAAAGATTAAAATAGGTCCAGGATAAACCCAAGTCCACCCACCTGTAATCAAACTTCCTTAGTGGAATAAACCCTGTATATTGATACCTATGTCATATTTAATAGTAGTACTTATAAAGGAAATGCAGTGTTACCTTGAATAGTGTATAGTTGTGGCTTAACCTTGATGGAAATTAATAGTGGTTTACAATTTGTGGTTGTTGAGCCTCAAGCATCGTGCCAGCAAAGACATATGATGCACCCAATCATATGTAGGACATAGATTTTGAGAATTCCCATATGGTATTTACCTTTGTTTTCCCTTCTTTTATTGGGGTATAACTGTTTTTTACCCTCTCTCAATGAGGACTGATTTCACTTTCTTTTTACCTCATCAAATATAATGTGGATTAGGAGATTTCTAATTCTTACTTCTGTGATGATGGTCTCAATATGTTTTTATCTGTGATAAGTCAAATAAATGATGATTTCAATGGTAACTTTTATTGTATCATTCAGTCCTAGATGGCTATTGAAGCAAGAAGTGCCCAAGATTGTTAGATCATTAAATAAGCAGCTTCGGGAGAAGTCTGTCAAGACAAAGGTATGTGTCTACTGCTTAGTGCAATCTTTGCTGCTGTTTTTGTGTTTGTTGGCTTTACAATTCGTGAGTCTCCCTCTTTTTAGGTTGGCGCTTTCTCAGTTTTGAAAGAACTCGTGGTTGTCCTGCCTGATTGCCTTGCAGAGCACATTGGATCCCTTATTCCTGGAATTGAGAAGGCATTATGTGTATGTTGTCTTTTTAATGCTTGTATTTGTGCTTTATTTTGTGAATTTTCCTGGATTTGTTTCTTCTTCTATTAAATGTTGGCATTGGTGTGCTGAACAGGACAAATCTTCCACATCGAATTTAAAGATTGAAGCCCTCATATTTACAAGACTAGTGTTAGCATCACATTCACCATCTGTTTTCCACCCATATATTAAGGTAAGACATCTTGTTGCTTATCTGCTTAATACAATTTTAGCAGATGAAATGCATACCTGCACTGGTGCGAACTCATAATACTGTGTTTTTAAAAGCTTAAAAATTATGGGAGTCCTACTTCTCACATAAAAAACAAAGAAAGGAAACTTCATTTATTGATTGAGAAACGATTGTAATCTTGCATAAATATGATCTTATACCTGGACTGGTGTGTACTTATAGCACTATGTCAAAGGTTGTAAAATCTATGGGTGAGACCTACTTTTCACATAGTAAATGAAAAAAAAACATAATTCCTTTATTGAGAAATGGTTCGAAATATGCATAATATGAGTTCAACCAAAAAAATGCTAGAAGCCCATGATATTTGAAAAAGGAAAAGATAGTCAACACTCAACAGGGTGTTCAGTGTAGTTGTATGGCTTCATTCCTTGACTGGTCTATGATGAGATGATCTAATAATGTTATATCTTTCCATTATATCTTGCAAAATCTCTCGTTTTCCCCCCGTGATTTCAAAATTTTTCTAGAATTAATTTTTTTTGTGATTTACAGCACATTCGAATAAATGGTCATATAGTAGGAATCATCTTTGTCTAACAAACTGATGGCCAAGGATTTGTCTTTGACTATACTCTCTGTTTTTGTTAACTAGGCTATAACTAGTCCTGTTATATCTGCTGTTGGTGAGCGGTATTACAAAGTTACTGCAGACGCATTAAGAGTTTGCGGTGAGCTTGTACGTGTATTGCGGCCAAAGATTGAGGTTAGGTTTCTTTTACTTTGCCAATCAACAACTTGTATTAGCTCTATCTGAAGCACTGATTATGTTGCTTTTTAGGGTTCAACCTTTGATTTCAAACCCTATGTTCTTCCAATATATAATGCCATCATGGTGCGTTTGACAAACCAAGATCAGGATCAGGTTAGTTGTGCTTGCTTGAGAAATGAATAATTTTAAATTTTTTTTTTTTAATAATGGTAACTGAAATGAATATTTTCTTATGTAAATTGATGTTTACGTAAACTGTGTTCGACTCCAGGAGGTTAAGGAGTGTGCAATTACTTGCATGGGGCTCGTAGTTTCAACATTTGGTGATCACCTGCATGCTGAATTACCTGCATGTCTTCCAGTTCTGGTGGATCGAATGGGCAATGAAATAACTAGACTGACAGCTGTCAAGGTTTGTTTGACATTAACTTCTTAGGGATTGAACTCTATCAATGACTAGGTTGTCTTGAGCTTTTGGCATCTATTTTCTCATCAGGCAGACCTGAATCACAAAATTGAATATAAATTGGAAAAAAAGGTACAAGTACTTTTGAAGATAGAGGGTAGCTCTTTTTTAAAAAAGAACAATTCAACAATTTACTTATACATCAGGAACTATAGGATCAAAGAAAATGATCATTTTAAGATGTAAACTTTTGCATCTTCTTGATGCTTTGTTAATTAAACTTATTACTTCCAACCAAAAAAAAGGAAAATGAACATTTAAGATTTCGGCTCATGAGTTGTGGTATGGCCAGAAAAGAGAAGTATCCCTTGTGTAACAGTATTATAGAAGTACTTTACCTCCCCTCTACTCTCACATTTCCTAGGCAGGACTTTTGACCTTCAGTTACTGCCAATATTCTTGATCTTCCCATGGCAAGTGGTTTAAATTACTTTCTGCTTTGGTTGCATTGATTTGATTGAAATTTTCTCAGAGTGCATACCTTCTTTGCAGGCTTTTGCAGTCATAGCTGCTTCTCCATTGCACCTAGACCTCTCATGTGTAATTGAGCAAGTGATTTCTGAGTTAACTGCATTCTTACGCAAGGTGAAACTAGATGTTCTCAAATATTAACTTCTTAGGAAAAATTTCACTGCATTTTATATTATGAGGAAGTCTCAACAGTTTTGCTACTTTTGGAGGGTAGGCCAACCGAGCTCTCAGACAAGCTACTCTAGGTACCTTGAACACCCTCATTGTTGCTTATGGTGATAAAATTGGATCTGCTGCGTATGAAGTTATTGTTATGGAACTTTCTACGCTAATAAGGTCTGTATTTATGATTCATTTGATTGACTAATTTTCACATGCCAGATGTTTCTACAATATTTCAATCTTAAATAGTGTCATCAATATCTTCTCACTTTTTGATTCATTTCATTTGGACTTTAGTGACTCAGACTTGCACATGACTGCGCTTGCGCTGGAGCTTTGCTGTACATTAATGGCTGATAGAAGGTCAAGTGCAAATGTGGGTTTGACTGTGAGAAGCAAAGTTCTTCCTCAAGCCTTGACACTAGTGAGAAGTTCACTGCTTCAGGGGCAAGCTCTTCTGGTACTTCCTTGTTTCTGTTGGTTTCAGTTTTGATCTAGGCTGTTTTCTATGCAACACTCACTTCTATTAATATGGCAGGCCCTTCAAAACTTTTTCGCTGCATTGGTTTACTCTGCCAATACAAGCTTTGATACTCTGCTAGATTCTCTCCTTTCAACAGCGAAACCATCTCCTCAGTCTGGCGGTGTTACTAAACAAGCTTTGTTTTCCATTGCTCAATGTGTGGCAGTTCTTTGTCTTGCCGCTGGTGATAAGAAGTGTTCTTCTACAGTAAACATGTTGACAGACAGCCTGAAAGATGATAGTAGTACTAATTCGGTAGGCCTTTTATTTATTTATTTAGTTGCATCTTGGATAAGTTGTTTGTTGCTGTCGAATTGTATGTCAATCTCATCTAAAGATTTGAGTCGTTAGAGTAGTGCACTTGAATTGTATGTCTTCAACACGCTAATATGCCCCCCTCCTCACTTTTCTTTTCCGTGGGGCAAGCATGCTACAATTTTTTTGTATAGTGGGTGGCGGTGTGACTTGAATCCAAGTCTTTTTGCCTGCTTTGCTACCATTTTAAGAAAATACACCTTGGGTCTAACTCAACCCTTGAAGTTACCTCTTTCATCATGAGGATTATTCAAGACTATGATATGAGGCAATAGCCCATTCTTCTACCGATTGCAACAATCTAATCCACTAGTGATATTGTCCACTTCGTGTTTAAGCTTTGCGGGCAATAAAACGTATCAGTAGAGTTTCAAAGCTTACCTCTTTATATTCCTAGCATCTCTCTCATGTTTTGCCAAATGTGAGATTTTGCTTATGGTGTAACATACACCCCCTATAGAGACTTAGTGTTCTTGCTATCGCCTATGGTTACACTGGATTGGCTCCGATACCATGCAAAAAGGAAAAAACTGATAATTACCTTAACTTAATTCAAAAGCTAGCTTATGAAGAGATATTGTCTAAGGCAACCCATAGGGAGACAACAATATATATCCTTAACCATTATTTGACACTCTAATAGGAAATTACCCACACTCTAAAAGTTAGTTTATGAAGGAGTGTTCGAAACCGTACAAGGAAACGGATATGATGGCATTTTCTGCTTGTCATTAGCTTTCGTATTTTGTAAGCAGTTGTGGCAAACTACTGCCACATATAATAACAAAGCAAATTTTCTGAGTTTGGACTGCCTTTTGAGATGGACCAAGAAATAAGAAAATGGTTCTGCCATTGAGCATTGTAAATTTACATGACATTGTTTGTTTCTTCAAATGGTACTAATAACTGTAAGAGAACCCTGCTTTTCTGAGTTCAGTTATCTTTTTCAGGCCAAGCAACATCTTGCCTTGCTATGTTTAGGGGAAATTGGAAGAAGAAAGGACTTAAGTTCACATGCCCATATCGAAAATATTGTCATCGAGTCCTTCCAATCACCTTTTGAAGAGATAAAGTCAGCTGCCTCTTATGCTCTAGGAAACATCGCTGTGGGTAATCTACCAAAGTATTTACCCTTTATCTTAGACAAAATTGACAATCAGCAGAAGAAGCAGTACCTGCTGCTCCATTCTTTGAAAGAGGTATCTACATTTTAGATGATCTCTTATTTCAGGAATTCTTTTCCCTCCGAGGTAATTGCTTTCTGGACTCATCGTGATATGTCGTTGCCAACAGGTCATAGTGAGACAGTCTGTGGATAATGCTGAATTCCAGGATTCAAGCGTAGATAAAATACTTAATTTGCTCTTTAATCATTGTGAAAGTGATGAAGAGGGCGTTAGGAATGTCGTAGCTGAGTGCCTTGGAAAAATTGCACTTATTGAACCTGGCAAGCTTGTTCCAGCATTGAAGGTACGACTAATGATATTTTTCTTACCGGTAAATGATTTTATTTTTGACTTCTTGTTCTGTCTGCAAATTTTTTGACTATTTTTTTTTGTGTAGGATCGGATTAGTAATCCAGCAGCGTTCACCAGAGCGACTGTCGTAATTGCTGTGAAATATTCCATAGTTGAGCGACCAGAGAAGATAGATGAAATCTTGTCTCATGAAATTTCATCTTTCTTAGTGCTTATAAAGGATAAAGACCGGGTAAATTTTTCCATTGCAGAAACAATTTAGTGGTTCACCCCCACCCCCCCAAACACATGCACACACCCCAAAGCCCCCCAGCCCAGTGGTTGTGTTTACTTTTATGCTGTTTGTCTCTTTATAGTTCTCCTGTTATTAGTCATATCTGTTGCAGACTTTCATTATGTTCCCCTAATTAACTTCTCATCACATGCTTTGTTTATTATGCAGCATGTTAGGCGTGCTGCTGTCCTGGCCTTGAGTACCGCAGCTCATAACAAGCCTAACCTGATAAAGGGCCTTCTACCTGAACTCTTGCCACTTCTCTATGATCAGACTATAATTAAGGTGTCAAATATCTCCTTAAAATTTGATCAGTTTTTTGTGCATTTTAATTTAGGTTGTTTTTCAAGGCACTTGAAACTGGGGCACACCACCTTCATTTTGTCTACATATGTTCGTACCAGAGTTTGGCACAATTTCTGAGTACATGCATTGGCAAAACTCCAACTCTTGGTTCTTTGAGATATTCATTGATCGCTGTCTTAAAGCTGTGGGCCCAAGGATAACACTATATCCTGCCTGAATACTCTTATTCCTGAGTAGTAGGATAATTGCATGCAACTATTAAAGCAAGTATCTATGGGGTGGCCCAGTGGTTTGGGCTTTGGGACTTCCATGTTGGAGGTCTCAAATTCGAAACCTCTTGCCAACGAAAGCAAGGGGTTTGCCTTCTGGGTCGAGCTCGTCGCACCGGGCTTGCCTAGTGCGGGTTACCTCTCCTGTGTGGTTTGCGAGCTATTGCATAGAAGCAGGAGTCTTACCCTGTGTACACCCAAAGGGTAGCAGTTGCGGGTTTCCCTTTTTATAAAAAAAATTCATTGATGAAACACATCATCTTTCTTTGCACTTGTGTATTTTTACTTATTTGAAGCTTAATCATGTGAGTCAGAGATGGATAACTATAGATTAAAGTTTGGTTAGATGGTGGTATGAAATGATAGGCTCGTTTCATCTCCCCACGAGCATAATGCCATCATATTAAATCTCCAGGTAATTGACCAAGACAACTGTTGAATATTATCAGCTAGCATGCCGATAGCATAACTTACTAAAACAAAGTCACACATATCCATATATATTGGTATAAATTGTAATGTCGAAGATGCAATTAAGTAAATGCATACCCTCTCCAACAGTTGGAATGTGTCAGGGTTTGCCTATGATCTTAATGCTATAATCTTTATATGCACATTTTTGTGAACTAATTCATCTTATGGCCATCTGTCTCAAGTAAATAAGAACTAGTATATGTTTGTGCCCATATAATGTCATATATAGCTATCCTAAAAAAAGAAGTCATATGTAGTATGGCATTCACACCTTATTAGAGGTTTGTTGCTTTTGTTTAGCAGCCTCATTTGACATCCCATGTTGGTTAATTCTTTTCAAATTCAGAACCCTCTCCTCATCTGTACAATTATCAATTATCAGGGAAATAAGAACAAAGAGAACCTGTACTGACCCTCCTCATGGGAACTTCTACCTCCTATCATTTAGGACGGTATATGTGTGATTGTTGACTAGAAGTTAGATTAATTGTATGTCTTATAATTGAAAGATAATTCAGAACCTATCAATCATTCATAACCTTGTACTTTAGGGGTGTCACTAATAACAGTTGATTGGTGTCATTCTCCATCATGATTAAGCTTCTTCCCTCTTGCAGAAAGAATTGATTAGGACTGTTGATCTAGGTCCCTTCAAGCATACAGTCGATGATGGACTTGAACTGAGAAAGGCAGCTTTTGAATGTGTCGACACTTTGCTGGACACTTGTCTTGATCAAGTGAATCCCTCATCTTTCATTGTCCCATATCTTCAATCTGGTCTGGATGGTAAGTTGATAGCTTGTGATAGACCTGATTCTTTTATTTGTTTTCTCTGTTTTTCCAAATATGGTGTTCTGATTCTTGATTGGATTTTTTTGATATCTGCAAATTCTCTTTTTCTTGGGGATGGGTGTGGGGTGGCGTCATTGGACATGTTACTGCGGTCACATGCAATAATTTTACTGCTGAACTGAATCTTTTGCCGCCTCTCCCAGATCATTATGATGTTAAAATGCCATGCCACCTTATCCTTTCTAAACTTGCTGATAAGTGTCCTTCAGCGGTATTAGCAGGTATAGTCTTTTTGCTGCTTTTTTTTTTTCTTTCTAATGAAACTAGTTTGTGTTTTACTATTTCAGAAGATATGTTTACAATATATTGCTTTTGCAGTTCTGGATTCTTTGGTGGATCCTCTGCAGAAAACAATAAATTTCAGACCAAAACAGGATGCTGTCAAGCAAGAGGTTGATCGCAATGAAGACATGATTCGAAGTGCCCTTCGGGCAATTGCAGCCTTAAATCGTATCAGGTAAGCATCTTTAGTGTCCCTTGAAATGATTGTGCTTTCGTAGACATGTGTCTTGAATCAAGAATATAGGGGAGGGGGGGGGGGGGTTACCTTCTTTTATCCTTTTCGTATATTCTTGTTCTCTCTGTGAAAATGGAAGATCTCCATTACTTTCCTACGGTAGCATATTTCAGAATTTTCATACCAAAATGAAGTTATGAGTTATCAGTGAACTTCTCTTCTACTGCTACTTTTTATTAGTACTGCATTTTGTGCAATATACAAGTTATAATCTGGCTCGATCTGTGTGTGTTAAAGGAAAATATTCTTGTTGCAATTTTGATACTTCTGTTTCCTTTCCTCTCTTCTTTTCTCGATCTTCCTTGTATGCCAGACCTTAGTATGATGTATTTGTTGCTCCCATTGTTTGCAGTGGAGGTGACTACAGCCACAAGCTCAAGAATCTAATGGGTGAAATTGGGAAGTCACAAACACTCTGGGAGAAGTATTGTTCTATCAGGAATGAGTGATGTCCCAAGCATTCATGCCACATGATAACAGAATTTCCAACAAAGTTCTTCAGATTCCTTGGACAATTATAATTTTACAGCAAGTAATGTGAATGCGCGTTACTGATAGCATATGGGCTCGTGGAGAAGCAAGCATATAGGGATGCTACTTGAATCAATGCTACCATGGGATATTTAACGCACTTTACCCCTGTATAGGTTTAGTCTTAGCATTTTGGTTTGTCATATATTTCATGCGCATTGTAATTTGGGTCCTTATTTTGTCTAATTGGTTTTGGGTTCATGGAATGTTCAATTGAGTTTTCTTCTTGTACGGAAGTCTGAGCCTATTCTAGAGTAATTTATGAGATATTTTGCCTATTTTAGTGTTTTTGAAACACCTATCTTTTTCGTGCGAAAATACTTTTATAACTATGTTTACGGATCCTCTTAATTAATACTGTTGGATTTCCTGGCTTATAGTAGGGGTGGTCTGCAAAGCTCTGGACATTACTTGGCCGAAGAGCTATGAGGGGTATAAGTGTTTGATTTTTATAAATAATAGCATGGTATATTTGCAGTTTAATTACATTACCAGTGTGTTTAGTATATTTTTTTTCTAAAAATAATGGTTATGATTTAGTATTATTGTATCCCAAAAATAAGTAGTTTGAACAAGGATTCTATGCCAAATCTATCTCACGAAATATTATTGATTGTAAATAATTTAGATTATTAAGATTGCTGTAAAAATGGTGGCATTACCATTAATCCATTATGCATATTGTGCTCGCTTAAGACTTCAAACCAATCGTAATTTTGTTTTTTTGAACGTAAAGTTGGCAACTCACTATCATAATTTAATTTGATGGTACGAACATAATTTTTTTTTTGGGCAGAAAAAATGTATTCTCTATGGCGTTTTTCTTTCATATTCGGAGAGTACTACTGTTATTTTTCTTTATCTTTGAATTTCTATTGAATCGGAAACATTTTTTTTTATGACAAGGGAAATTTGCAGCCGCTATTCTTTGGGTGCGCATAGGGTAAAACCCCCCGTTCCTATGCAATAGCTCGCAAATCACACAGGAGATGTAACACGCACTAGGCAAGCCCGATGCGACGAGCTCGACCCAGAAGGCAAATCCCTTGCTTTCGCTAGCAAGGGGTTTCGAACTTGAGACCTCCAACATGGAAGTCTCAAGCCCAAACCACTGGGTCACCCCGAAGGGTGGATTTATGGGAAACATTATCTCTACCTTCTTTGTTGGAAACAATATCTCTACCTTTCCTAAACCCCACCTAAGGATTTACTAGATTTTTTGTTGTTATTTGGTTGGATTACATTAGATATTGAGTTATCATATTGAAATTAATTGCAATTTCGGGATTATGATATTTAGTATGGTATATGCTATGCATTATTATTTTTTTGATACAAATTATCAAATATTGAATATGTACGGAAAAATTCAGTTATATACACAATTCATATATATTATTATAATACTAACAAATATATAAATTAATATTAGACTATACTTAATTAATTTAGCATGATAAATTAAAAATTAAAATTATCAAATTGAAGTTTTCAATATCGTATCATGTCCATCCCAGAAACTTAAAACAAATTGCGAGGAATGAGAAAATAAAAGTTAAAACTGTAAGGGGTCGAAATGCAAATATAAAGGGTCCACTGTGACTTCCAAAATATAGTATATTACAAGAACCAAGCGGAGCGGAAAAATACCCGAAAGTTGGATTCAAATTGACCTGATAAATCTTGAAGCCTAGGGTTTCTGTCTTTCTCTCTCCGGCGTTCACCGGTAAATCCAATTGGTTCGCGGAAAATACGGAAATACTCGGTTAATTCTGTGGAATCGTAAGTAGTTTGATAAAGAAAAAGGGAAAAGATGCAAAGCGGAGATGAAGTTAGCATTGAAGAATTGGCGTCGAATCTCTCTACTTACAAAGAACAACTTCAGCAGGTTAAACCCGTTTTCTTCCTCAATTTCGTTTAATGAATTGTAATTGTAATTTTGAAGAATTTTCTTCCTCAATTCCGTTTAATTTTGCCATGCTCAGCTTGAAAGCCCTTTTTATCTTTTCTTGCTTTTTGTTTTCTTGAAATCAAACGGGTGCTATCTTGATCATCTGTCTTAATTTCAAGAGTTTGTTCGAATTAAGCGAAACGCATAGCTTATGTGTACACATACACATTATTGCATTGGTATCAGCCTTCAAGCTGCAATTAGGTGGTTAGAGTAAGGGTACTAGAAAAAAGGTAGGATTTTGGGGTGGGGATTGTCATTTTCTGTTGCTTTTAAAATATGTAATAAAATTCATGGGTGCTACTTTTTTGGTGTGTTGTAAACTCAATTTTTTGAAGATAGCAATAGCTTAGGCTAGTTTCATTATGAAGTCAGCTTGGTGATCCAACCCATATAGATACTGCACCTCATGCCAAGCAATTCCTAAAGTCGCAGTAGAATTAACTTTGCTTAAGGACAATTTTATTTGATAGATGGAGTGTCCCAGTTGATAATGTGCTATGTCTGAGCTTTGGTTGTATTATAGATATTAAGTTGATTTGGTAACATTAGAATGTTAAGAGACTTCACTGTACTTTGGAGGCTCTGACTGATGCTGTCTGAGGGTGGGATCAGAAGTAAAGTGTATGGTCTCTGTGGGTTTTACTAGAGCGGTTTATCAACTGGTAGCAATGAAAACTACCAAATATTGTGGAAAGGAGATGTGGTTATGTTATTCCTAGTTGCACACTCTTTCACTTCAAGTATATCTGGTTTCTAAAATGTTGCAGCTCTCGTACTTCAAATTTACAAATTTTCCTTTATTTTTTACCAGGTGCGACAACTGTTACATGATGAACCAGACAACTCCGAATATATTGACATGGAGAAAGAGCTTGTTGAGGTGACATTTTGTACTTGTCTGTGGTTCTCCACTTGGTCTTTTAATTGTTTTCTTTTTGAGAAAATTTCTTTGAAGTTTTTTCTTAATGGTATCTCCCATTAGTTTATTACCACTATCCCATCATTTTTCTGAGAAATCCATGAGCACTAAAGGTTATGTCTTCTTTGTAGATAAATATTATCTCTCTTTTCTGAATTAATTACAAGTATTACTTTCTACTCTCTTTTTCTCACACGAACATTATATTGCCGATAAACAAGCAGTGTGAAGGAACTATTCGTGACTGAAGAAACATAAGTTTATCATTTGGTTTTAAAGGTGAGGATTTTATTTCATAGAGTAAATATTACCCCACTGGTAGTGAGGCGTGTGGCGATTATAAAATTTTGGAGCTAGCAACTTTCTCAAGGTGTCCATCACTTCCGTGTCTTGATTCTATTGCAGGTCTACGATATGTGATGGTGGCCAGCATACCTCTGTCCCATGATTTCAGATGTCACTCTGTGAATCTAAGTTTGGAATTAAAAACTTAATTTGTTTCTTCGCTCTTGTGAGGCAAGTAGTACTAAACCAGGATGACTTTCTGAATTGCAGGTGATTGCCTTAACAGAAGAGCTCCTTGTAACTGCAAAACAAAGTGAAGATGGGATGGGTATTGGGACCAGCGCTGATGCATCTCATGGTTTCCACCATTCTGAGAATTCTGATGTGGTATATCATAAACATTACATTGTTAGAGTATATTTTCATCCTTTGGTGGATATTCCTCTCCCTATAGTTCTTGAAAAGCATTAATTTTTAATTGGAAAAGATGGAATTATGTTGTGCTGTTAATGATTGTATATCTAAAGTGGTTTCTGGCTGATTTCTACCAAAGAAAGCCTCCCTTCCTCGATGTTAGTTTGTAAAAATGGTTGTAATTCCCTACCCTTTTTAGGTAAGGACTAAGGAGCCTCCATGGATGTAATTTGCTGCAAGGCTTTATCTTTTTTTATTTTTGGGTTCGATGGTATGAATCCTCAATATCATAAATACTCTGTTTGGTCAACATAGTCTTTCCTTTTGATGGATTATAGATATATTACATAGTAAGCATGAGTAAATTGGCATCTTCATTCTTCTGTCATGTGTATTACTGACTCAATCCTTTTTCGGTTAATGGCCATAAATGTTTTGTTGATAGGCTTCTCCCATCTCTCTTTTCATTTACTCATGCCCTATACCCACATAGAGGTGTCCCGAAGAGGGGTGTGTGTGTGTGGTCCTTTTTGTTTTGTTTGGTTCCTGACTTCCTCTGTCCCCAGGAATTGGGATCAATATTGGATCATGCCGATAAGTTTCCTGTGGGCACTAAAGTACAAGCTGTTTATAGTGAAGATGGAGAGTGGTGAGTAGGAACTTCTGTGGTGAATTGCTCTTTTTTCCTTTTTCAACTTTTGAAGATTTTTTACTATTTTCAATTATTCTTTACCTTTTCTCTCTCTTTCTTATTGTTGATTTAGTTGATTTTCCAGGTATGATGCCACTATTCATGCGCATACTCCAAATGGCTATTATGTCTGTTATGATGAATGGGGTAACAAGGAAGAGGTATTGCCTTCTTCTTTATGCTTTTATGGGAATCATCTTGATTCGCTTTGAAGCCTGTTTCAGTTTTGAGCATTCTTTTTTCCTTCTTTTCTTTTAACTACTATATCTATCTTGTTTTTGGTCTAAATAATCTTGTGATCTTGTTACTCCTGGTAACTAGGCTAGACCATTTCTCTTTTCCAGCTTCTATGTTGCCTTTGGTCTAAACCAAAATGCCAACAACAGACACTGAAATAGGAACACTTCTATGTTCAGTAATCCCCTTTTTACATTGAATAAAGTCTTGGCTGGAGTTGGACTCTTTATTTTAAATTATGTTACATTGCTCTTTGATACTAGCATATTCAATGTTGTCGCCACCAAATATCAAGAGGAGTGTGAAGTAGAATCGGTTAAGAAAACCAACTTTTCTAAGAGTGGCATATTTTGGGAAAAAGCAAACACCACAAGAATCACAAGATGTGCTTAATCTTACATATGTCAGAAGATAGACAAATAAGTGGTCTAAATTGTTGAGTGCTGATGGTTTATTGCTATGATGCTCAAATTTCATTATTAGTCAATAAACAGTAACTTTGTTTGCAAGGGGTTGTGGCCAGATAATATGTCCAATTATTATTATTACACTGGAATAGGAAATCAGTTCTTTGGTGATCAACCAAGGGTTAAAAATCTAAAAATTCTAGATTTATTTTTGATTGATTAGAATTTTTAGATTATTATTTTTGATAATGAAATACCTTACCTACCCTTCGGGGTGGCCCAGTGGTTTGGGCTTGGGACTTCCATGTTGGAGGTCTCAAGTTCGAAACCCCTTGCCAACAAAAGCA
Organism: Solanum appendiculatum; assembly: GCA_018342035.1. Lineage (NCBI taxonomy): Eukaryota > Viridiplantae > Streptophyta > Magnoliopsida > Solanales > Solanaceae > Solanum > Solanum appendiculatum. The sequence goes on along the minus strand of JAGDQO010000431.1, from coordinate 513,601 downwards.
AGGGATTTGGCAAGGGGTTTTCCTTCTGGGTCAAGCTCGTCGCACCGGGCTTGCCTAGTGCGGGTTACCTCCCTGTGTGATTAGCGAGCTATTGCATAGGACCGGGGTTTTACCCTGTGCTCACCCAAAGGGTAGCGTCTGCGGGTTTCCCTTGTCATAAAAAATAAAAAATAAAAAAATGAAATACCTTACCTCATAAAAAAAATCCTCATGTTTTTCTTTATCTTGTAAATTGAGCATATGTTATGAGGGACTGTCTATTTAACTATGTAATCATAATTAACGATTAGGCATTGCCAGTTTTTCTTCTTTAAGCGTGTGCCGCTGTGGTTGCTAACTTCCAGCTGCTACTCCCACCATGACTTCTGCTTTTCCTAAAGTCTGTTCTCGGGTTAGGAATTAAGGCTATCTTTAGTTCTCGATTGAAATTCAGAAAGGATTGCCTCCCTTGTTTTTGATCTGTTCTAGGCCTCTGGATTATGATGTTTTAAAATTTTGGCCTTGTTTTTGCTCTGATATACAAATGCAAAAACACAATGTGTCAAATATTCAGGTTTAGTGTATTTTGTGTTTTTTTCAAGATTTTGGAGTATATAGATCGTTTGGGTGTATGTTCTTGTGTATTGGGGAAATTTTCTAAAAGAGAAGAATCAAATAGTTTTTTGTGGTGGAATGAAATCTCTCGTATACGCCTCAATAGATTCTTTTTTTTTTCTTTTCCAACGGAATGTTATTATGTTTTTTGATGGATGCACTAATCCCTTGAATCTTGTAACCCCTCTCCCCAACCAAAAGTAATTAAAAAATAACATTCTCTTTCGGGCCTTTCATATGGATGTTGAAAGTACAGTGAGATGTGTATCAATATGCCAATGTCATACTATCACACCCCGACAGATAAATAGGATGCCTGCTAGGTTAAGTGTCAGAGTTAATGTGAGATTAATGTAACGTCAACAACTTGTAATTTCAGGTGGATCATGCTAATGTAAGACCACTTGAAGAGGCATCTGTCAACCCTTTAGTTGAAGCAGAAAAAATAGCTGAGGCCACTAAACAAGCTCTCAAACGAAAGATAGCTCAAGCTGCATCTAGTGATATCCAATCTCGAAGTTTGCCAGCAAAGCTTCTCATTGATCCTAATGATCCAGAAGAAGTGGTATGTTAAATGTCAATTTTAGAGTTGAGGGTTGGGAAAATGATATTTGTGAACAAACTTGGTATTCCTCCATGTCTTCTGTTGTATTTTTCCTCATCAATTTACTTGACATGTTGATAGGACAGGTTATATGGTTGGGGTCTAATCTGCTTAAAGTAACCCTACTTTTCTTGAAAGAGATCAGCTCTGCACCATTTGCAGACTGGTCTAGGTACTATAACTTCAAAGCAGTTGCAAGTAATCCAACATTACTGATAAGTAAAAGTTAAAGGCTTCATTAGAGCAGGGGCTAGTTGATTTTTTACATGGTTACTCATCCACCTTTACTTGCTTTCACCTCTTGCCTTCTCTGGTTTCTTGATTCAGAAATTGTCTGTTTTTGTTTTCATCCCTGCTCATGACCTCATCTTTATTTCATAGAAAGCTGCCAAAAAGAAAAAGATTCATGCTTTCAAGTCTAAGGTGCGGATAGAGCAACTTGAGGTTGCTCAAAACAAGAGGCAAAACGCTTGGCAACAATTTCAGTCAACTAAAGGCCAGACTAGGAAGGTATGCTGGTCGATTATTCTCAGATTTGATAACCTGATGTATGTATCGCGATTTTAAGAGAGTCTGCTTGCTTTGCAATATGATAATTTTTCTTTTGAATAAGTATCAAGTACTATGCGATATGATAGATAATGGCTCGTTGTCAATCAATCTGCTGGCATTACATAACATCGATGGGTATGATTAGTTGAGATCGTCTTCTGTAGTAATATATCCTTTTGACTGCCAATAGCAAAACAAACTGTTGAAATAAACGGAGTCTCCAAGAATCCTTGAACTGTTTCATGCTGTGCTTACCTCTAAAAATTGCTCTCACAGCCAACTCATGAAATTCAAATAAATTATGGATCTAACAAAACAAAAGGCTGAGTAGTGATTGTAACTTAAGACAAGAAGCTGGGTTCAAGGTGAGGTTATGATGGTATTGTTTATATGGTGTGCATTTTCTTGTTTATTATTGCTTCTTTTTGGGAATAAAGAATTATGATTGTGCCTTTTATGAAAACAATGGATGCTCTGATCCACTCAGTTACCACAGAGTTCTTATACTGCCTTGCCCTGTCTATATTATATTTCTCACTTATATGATATCGAAAAAATTATATTGGTTGTAAAAAGCTGTGTTGTTTTGCAAAATATTTTACGTGGCTATTGGATTTTCTTTATCCCATAGTTGTCTTAGTTATTCATAGTTTTGTTTGTGGTCTCAGAGTAGTAGACAGATTGGTGTGACACTACACTTGTATTATCCTTTTTAGAGCCTTTTAAGCTTTCTTATGGATATTATTTATTTTCAGGTGGGCTTTTTCTCTGGTCGAAAGCGTGAGAGTATCTTCAAGTCTCCAGAAGATCCTCATGGTAAGGTAGGTGTAACTGGAAGTGGCAAAGGTTTGACAGATTTTCAAAAGAGGGAAAAGCATTTGCATCTAAAAGGCGCAAATTCTGAGGCTTCTGATGAGTAGATGTTGGTCTTCATACCATTGTCCGTTCATCTGCTGGCAGCCTTATGTTTAGTATGTTCCCTACCTATATGTAAACTGATATTTCTCCCTAGTACAGAGTTCTTGGTGACTCCTCCAGGGGGTTACTTTTCACTTTCTTTTTTATTTTTCAGTCTATTTTGTGTATCGACCAAGTGATTTTAGTTCCTGGCTTTATTGCCTCGACTGGGTTGATTCAATCTGATAGTCATCTTAATCTACTATAAATGTCACATTCTTGTGTACATTGGAGGAATTCAAGATTGGCTACTGGCAAATCTTGAATTAGCTTATGGTTAGTACATAAAAACCTCCATAGACTATGGGGTGTTGCTGTTATCCCCTTGAACTATACTGTTTCTTATTAAAAAAAAACTTCGGAAGCCAAGTGCCATGTCGAGTGCTCCACTCTCTGTGGTGTAAGTTAAAAATTAGGTCATAAAGCAATCTTGTGGCACTTCTGCATTCATTTCTAAAACAATAATTATTTTCTGCATCTCCTACATCTCACTAAACCCAAATGAAATTCATAATGTTAAAATAAATTAATCAACAAATAATAGACTCAATTGTTGATTACAACTTACATTTGTCAATAAGTTGAATTGACATAGAGGCAATCTTTCAAATGTTTCATGAGTTGGTTGGATCTTTACACATTTAATTCGATATGCAAATATATCATAATCATAGAAATAAACTTAACAATGGAAAAGTGGTCTAGGAAATTATTTCATAAAAACGTATTTCCATCAACATTATAGGCTAGGCTTATCCAGTTCCATCAAGGAAAGAGAACAATAATATTAATAATTGAAAAAAAAATAATTTAGTCATACTGATTCAAATTGTATTACTAGAAGCTATGATACATATTATGACCAAAAGGATGGAACCACAATTTTATGCATGAATAATGGTTTAGAAGGTTGGGCATTTGTGACACTTTTAGTTAACATACTAATGAGCATTTGAAGAAGTGGTTTTTTTAAGGGAATATAAGAGGGGCCAAGCTCCAACATGAAAAACATGTCTAAGACATGTTTCTTTTGAGAAGACTAAATGATTGAGGTAAAAACAGTAAAATTGAGGTCATCATGTTTATATATAGCTAGCTTACTAGATTTTCCATTGAAATATCTATATATGTTTCTCCTTTTCCCCTTCCCACCTAAAAAAGCCCCACCTTGTCCTTCTCACTTACATCTCTTTTTGACTTTATCTATGTGTGCTTTCATTATGTTCCTTGAATATTCATCACATAGGAGTTGTTATATTTGCTTTAGAGGAGAGCCAAAACAACTACACTATGCCAAAAAAAGGTATATAAACTATTGACATGAAGCTTCTAGTGTAGTGCTATATTATTCAAAAGTTGTCTTAGATCACTAATTTGAATTCTTAGTGCATGTGTCATTCTTATCTTTTTTTATACATAATTCCTTCAAATAAGTGAAACCAGAAATTTAGATACTTGTCAATTTTTTCTTTTTTGATTGATAAGAGTGTAGCAGAGAAATTTAGATACATTGAATGTTGTAAATGGAATGTTGCCTAAATTTTATAAAGCCAGAGGTTCAGGAAGACCAACTAAAAATAATCTTTGAAAAGGAGACCACCTTTAGCAAAAAGTGTGTTACTATTAAACTATTAAATAGTTCCTTTGTAAGAGAGTTTTATGCATATATAAATATTTATATGATCAAGTTTCTAACAAGGTAAATACAAGTAAATTTCTAGGACAAATATTAAAAATTAAAATATTAAAGTGCTTGACATATTAGGGGCATAAAATGTAGGAAGTGATGTCATTATTCTTTATCACTCTCACATGTTCTTTCTATTATATCCTACTAATTATTATGCTCTATCTTGACATTTACCATGTGGAAAAAAAAATCCTACAACTATTTAAAGAGTGCTTTCTTCTTATGTTATGTGGATGAGTTGTATTATATTATGTATGAAAAAGAATATTGTATTGTGTTTTTTATTTGAGGTTGGTTAAATAAAAGAAAGTTGAGACATAAAAATAGGTTGGTGAAATAAAAGAGAGTTGAGAGATACAAATATTTTAAGTTTTCAACTTATTCTCAACAAAATGAATATTATTTTGTTGAATAAATGGCTATTATTAGTGGAGTTTTGGACTCTTCCACATGTCCGGTGTTGTTCAAGTCATGTAATATTATCATATTGTTATATGTGAGAGGATAAGTCAACAGTTATACTGAATGGACCAGTAAAGAATGAAAATTATACCACACTGAACGTGAATCCCTTTAAAGAAAGTGAGATATCAACGGATCAATCTGAATATTTATTTATTTATTTATTCATTTTTTAATTATAATGTATGATATTTATTACCAACAATTTGTAAGCTGATCGATAAAATTTGTTACTATTATGTTATCTCACATGTTAAACTATAGTGATAAGAAAAAAAATGCATATAACTCAAAAAAGGTTGAATATAACCAACCAATAACATAATTAGTGGAACATTTATAGACATTTTACATATATATTCCAATATCACCTAAGTAGTAGAGTTAATTATTATGTATCCCCATAATTGCCATAGGCACCTTATAGCTAGAATTTAGAGACACTTAATTATTATTCCCATAGCTAGATAGAAGCACATAATAATTAATATTCCACTAAATTAAACTATACCATCTTCTCCAACAACTTTGGAATTGAATTCTTGATTTGTTGTCGTTGATGAAGCTCCATTTTTGGAATACCATTTAGCCCAAAATAGATAATTGAAGAAATTGAGTAAACTCAATATTGCCAACAACCAATAGAAAAGATCAAGCCTGTCTTTGTTGAGATTGTTGTCACTAAGCCAGCCACCACCATGATGAGATGAAGTGATTTTGTTCACTAAGGAAACAAGAAGTGAGCTTAAATAAAACCCAAATGAGTATGAACAATATGTTATGGCTGTTAAAAATGATTGCATTGACCCTTTTAAAGATTGTTTGTAGAAGAACTCAATAAGTCCAACTGCAGTGAACATTTCTGATATTCCAAATATCAAAAATTGTGGTGTGATCCAAAATATTGATAGGGTTTCATTCGATTCCACCGCGGAAATTCTCCGTTTGTTTTCCATTAAGGCTGCTGATACCATGGAGAAAGTCGCGAAAAATAAGCCAACACCTATACGTTGTAGAGGTGTGATGCCTGTTGAGACATAATATAATATAAATAATTAGTCATTAGACTATTCAATATAATAATGTTTAATAGTTTAAACATTTTAATGAGATAGTCATAGACTTCAACATACCTGATTCATGACCGGTGAATTTTCTAGCGAAAGGGACAAAGAATGTGTCATAGAGAGGGACTATGAAGATCAACATTATGTAAGGGATTGATTGAAGGGAAGCTGGAGGGATATGGAAGTTTTTAGTTAGTTTAGTGTTCATGGCACTTCCTTGTTGGACTGAAAATGTTTGAAGTTGTGCTAAAATGGTGTTGAAAATTATAGTGCAAGCAAATATTGGAAGGACAGAAATTAGGATCTTGACTTGCTCTACTTGTGTTACTGTGCATAGTCTCCATCTACTAATTTCTTTTGTGGTATTTCCATCTTGCATTTTTGTGCAAGCCTTGTCCAAGAACCTGAAAGATTCGCATAAATATCCTTTAGATGATCTGATAATATAATTTTTATATCTTTTTATATTGGTGATGATGTGTCATGTGTATTAAGTTAAACTATAGAACATTATGATGATAATATCTAATTTAGTGTAATCTCATAGGAGGGGTTTGAAAAGGATAGTGTACCTAAATCTTACTCTTATCTTAAGAAGATAGAAAATTTGTTTTCAACATATCCTCGTATCTTTACATTATCAAACAAAAAATAAAGTATATTACCTGCTAGGCTGCTACAATATATTATAACACAATAATAATTTTTAAAATTTATATATATTTGCAATATCAATAAAAAAATATACCTGAATCTATTGGTGTGGAGAAGATTAATGGTGGGATTGGCATTAGGAGGAGCCTTGGTGGGGTGGGCCTTATGAAGCATATGTGCATCTGATGGAGAAACAAGTTTTCTATTTAAAAATGCTGCCACCATTACCTGTCATTAAACCACAAAAAATATAACAATAGTTAACACCACTTATTCAATAGTTCTCTAACTATTTCTTATTTTAAGTTTAAGTTTTATATACCGACAATTTAAAACTTATAGTGAAGATGTCACAATCTTCGATGGAGAATTGTTCAGATATCAAGCATTTTTTACTATCACTAAAGATGAAAACTCTAACGAGCGATGAAAAATAAAAAATTAATGATGAGGCTCTTTCCTAGAAAATGCATGAATCAGAAGACGACAACTGACATAGGTTATGTGGATTTAATTAAGTTGTTTTATATTAATATATGGAAGGAGTACTTTAATGTTGTTAGTGAAAGATAACAAAATTGCATACATAATCAAATAATATTATTTATATTGAAGATTCACAAAAATAAAATTTAAAATTTTAAAAAAAGCAGCATTAGCAAACAGAGAAAATGGCAGCCAACCCAATTCTAGATCGTCATTATTAGACATCCTTGTAATAATGTAATATTAAAAGGAGAAACAAAAGTCAAACATAAAAGAAGGAATATAAAAATACAAAAACAAAAACTTGTTGTTTCTTATCCTAAAAGACCTTAAAAAGTTTTTCAATGCTCCATTCGTACGCGTTATGGGACCATAGGACTATTATCCTTGTACCACCCGCCAATTAAACTCGAGATAAAATAATTTTATATTTATTTTAAAATTATTATTTTTTATCTTACGAATTAAAAAACCTTAGCTTGTATAAAAGATTTACACTATCAAATTATGGAAAAAAAATTCACACTATCAAGTCACCAAAGGATATTTATACTTAAACTATGTTGTTTGGACTCCTCAATAATATCAGCAAATACGTGTCTGGTTGATACTCCAAAAATAGTATATTTTTTAAGAACCCAATACAAGTGCTACAATATATTTAGATAGTCCGAACAACATATAGCCCTCAAAAAGTGGTATTTGCAATATTGTAAATAGGAGAGTTAGTAACCTATTGCTTAAAAGTGACCTAATGGTATATATGAATGTTCTATATACTGACGGTATATATAACTTGAACTCTATGAGATTAGTTGAAAATCAGTCATCATGGAGAGTTAGTTACCTATTGCGTAAAAGTGACCTGATGGTATACATGAATGGTTTATATATTGACGGTATATATAACTTGAACTCTATGATATTAGTTAATGAAAATCAATCATATATAATGATAAAGATAAATAATAATAATAATAATTTCAAATATTTTACCTGTGCAATAGGAGTGAAAATGCTTCCTTGAGGAGGTTTATTACTGTAAAAAAGAGTACCACAAACTAAGCAAATTAATCCCAAAGCCATAGCAGCAGCTGAGACACCAAATCCAACATCCATTCCAGAATGTGTTTGCACATAAACAAGTATTGTTAGTGCAATTAATTCACCCATTGAAAATGCAAAATAAGCAGCATTGAAATATCTTGAAAGTTGTTTTGACTGCTTTGGATTTTCTTGATTAAATTGGTCAGCACCATGGGCTATCATATTTGGTTTTACACATCCACTCCCTAATGCCACCAAATACAATGCTACAAAGAATATCAAGGCTTTGAAACCCTTTGCTTCCACACATTTGTCTCCATCTGTTAGCATATTGCATTTGGGTGGCTTTAGTTGTGGTAGATGAGCTTGCACTGACAGTAATATGAAACCCTACACAAATGATAAATAGTTAATTATGTTACGACAAAGACGGATTCAGAATTTAAACTACTATATATGAGTTCAATTAATTTTTAAGTTTCAAGACCAACTATTTCTTGTGTGAATTTTTTTATATATATTCCGTGTTAAAAGTAATGGGTTCTAATGAATCCGATGCATGCATATTGCATCCATCACTAGTTACAAGTTAAGTTAACTTACAACAATAATAGATGATTTTTCAAATTAAGTGTTATATGGTAATATTCTAGAAATATAGAATATTAATACGTTGTAATATGTTAAATTGCACTGACAGGTGTAAGTTTTGTGTGTATAATTTAAACTCAAAAATTAAATCATTTTTTTATAGAGAAAATGAATTCATGGGCATAATCTTGAGGGAGGGGGGTACGAGCTCTTGGTTTCAAGAATATTTATTTTTTCACATTTTAATTTCTTAGGAAGTGGAGAACAAATATATATGTTCAACCTAACCAAATTATTAAATAAAATTTTATAGAATACCCTTATATTGACTTCCTTTTAAGAACATGATAATGGCAAGTAAAATAGAAGCATTTGTTATGAACAGCTAGCGAAGGACATAGTTTCATATCCAAGAAAAGTAGGTAATAAATTAAAGGTTCATGTTTTATCTCATACATAACACATTCAATTAAGCATAGTATAAATATGTCTTTTTCAGTGTCTGTCAAAGGACCACCTAGTTAGTGTGGTGATATGAGTATTGAACCAACTTGACATGGTATTTTAGAAAAGAAAGCTAAGAAGGTAGAAAGAGACAAAAAGAAGAAAGGATCGTGAATAACGTGTTTAAGTTATATACATCGTTCATATAACAAATATTACACATCATCAAGTTATGTTCATTATCTATTGTACGTAACTTGTAAGTGACAGATAATCTGTCTTATTTTCAAGAAAGTAAATAAATGAAAAATGTATAGGTACGTACCGAAAGTTCAATAAATCCAAAAATGAGTATGGTCCAGAAGGAAGCAAGATAAGAGTCGGATAGATAGCCTCCAAGCAATGAAAGGATAAAAATAGTGCCTATAAAGTTTGTCACAATATTTGCTGATTCTGACAATGAAAAGTGCATCTCATTTATCACATATGTAATGAGGTTATTTCCAACTGCTGCTATTCCCATTATCTCAAATCCTTGCAATCCTGCATTTTCATTTCACACAATAATATAACTATAGTACTACTCCACGTCAAAAGTTATGAGTTCAAATGAACCTGTAATTACCAGACGGTCGTCAATGGTATGTAATATGTATAAGTAGAAAAGGATAATGAGTAGTTAGTACCAAGAACAAAGGCAGCAGCTTTCATTCCACCATGTTTGATAGGATTTGAAGGTCTTCCTCTCCAATCAACACTTGTAGTTGTACTGATGATGACTTCTTCACAATTATTATTGTTGTTGTCTCCTCTAGCTGCCTCCATCATCTCCATATATATTAAATTATATATAAATCTCCTCTAGCAAGTTTTCTCTATGTTTATATAATTTTCTTAGTTTTGAAGAGATTAATAAAAATGATATATGAGTAGAAAAGAAAATAAAAGATAGTTTAGTGTGGGAAAGGTAGGAAGAGGGCGTGGGGAAAATTAAAGTTGTCTCATGCTCTATAAATGTGCTGAAAATGAGGCAAGTGGCCTCTTCTATTTATATTAAAAAATATCAACCTTATTGCACTTGCTTGGATATTGAGACAAACAGACACCACTCTAAAACTTACTATTTATCACTTCCCCACACACATTATACACACAAACTCCCTCTTTACTTGTCCCGTCAAAGAGGGCCGGAGAATAGACCTAATTTTGTTACGGAGGGTTCGATTCTCTAAAAAATCAAGAAAAAGCTATCGCGTGAATTTCACCTTCACCTTCAGCTTATGTTTCTTCTGTTTATTTGTACTTGTCTACTATATTAAAAATAGATGTCTATTTTTATTTGCATAGTTTAGAAGATTAAGAAATAATTTAACATTTTATACCTATTTTATCTTTATTTATAAGTATTATTTATTTCTTAATATTTAAATAACTTATAATATAATACTAATAATTAGAAGTGATACAGTATTATTTATACCTACCATTTTAGTATATTTGTATCGGTTCTGAGTTATGACAATTTATTTACTGACTTTATAAAGCTACGTACCAACCCATGTTTGCTATAAAACGTTTTGAGTTTAACTAGTACTATAAAGGTATTTTTCACTGTTTGATAATTACAAAATATGTATTTATAATAGGTAATATTAATTAATCATCTACAAAATAAAATTATTAAGCAACCCTTTGTAGATAGAGATTAATTAAATTGTAGTGATAGTGTATATTAAAGATTCGTCAATTACGCCGTCATCACACAAATAAGTCAAATTTAAAAATTATATGTAATTGTCTTTTTTATGATTTTGTAGTTTTAATATTTTTTAATATCAAATATATATTTGTGGATGTATGATAATTAAACTCTTTGTATATTTCCTCTTATGGTCTTACCTACTACTTTCAACTTTTTCAATGCTTTGAGAGACGGCAGTTCATGAGACTATTGTTCCTCAATTTTTAATTTCCTTTTTTGTTCAACAAGAATTGAAATATGTAATTACATAATTTCTCATTCTTTCTTTGTTTTACTTAACAACAATGTACGCAGATCTTATCATTACCTCGTGAAGATAGAGAGGTTGTTTTCGATTCTTTTGTTCTAATTGGAACAAAAAATAAATAGAACAAAAGAGGTTGATATTGGTACAATTTGATCTATTATCATATAGTCCATAGATCAGAAAAACTACTTTGTTTAGTTTCTGAAAAACAGAAATAGCTTCTATTATTCACTAGAAGCACTTATTTTCTCTAGGAAATACTTTCTTTTTTTCAAAATTTTGGTCAAACATCTTCCTTTTTTAAAATAAACACTTTTTTGAAGCACTTTTGACTTTTCAAAAGTTTGATCAAATAAGTTATACGTACCATATCATCCTTAATAATAAAAATTTCATATCTAACCTCTAAAAATAAAACGTCTAAAAATATTATTAATTTAATCGAACCTCAACGCGGCTGATAACAGTATGAACTCGTGAGAAATCAAAAAAAAGTCATGCATGCTAATGCTTATCCTCAAACAATTTCACCAGCAACCCACCTCTCTATATATTCAAAAAATGTACATAAACAAATGTATAGAATCTTTTAATGGAAAAAATTCCTCTTAATAATAATAATAATATTTTGTATTGACAAAGGTCAACCTATTCGTTTCACTTTGATAAAGCATTCTTTTTGGAAATTCTTCACATGTCAAACAACAAATAAATAAAAAGTGTCAAAGGTGGATTCAACTTTTCATCTACTTTTCTGCACCAAAAATATGGGCTTTTTTTGGCCACTTATTTCTCGAACTTTTGCATTTTGCAGTAAGAGATGTAAAAAAGTTATCCAATAAAATTTTTGTCCATTATATTCTGCAGTTTTATATACGTTATATATTTTCAGAATATAACGATTATTTATATTAGTAAGAATATTTTGGATATTTTGGTAAGAATATTTTGAATAACACTATTATATGTATACTATTAAAAGTACATAACTCTCTTCGTCTTAATTTATGTGATTTAGTTTAATTTGAGACAGAGTTTAAAAAAGAAGAAATTTTTTTGAAACTTGTGGTTTAATGTAAGTCACAAATATTTATATGAATATAAATCATTTTATTAAGAATAAAATAAATATATTAAAATTAAATTGTTATTAAATATTGTGGGATATTTTGTAATATATAGAGGTCTTAAATTGAATACACATTTATTCATGTAACAACATGACTATTATGAAAAGTCATCTTGTAATATATAGAGGTCTTAAATTGAACAAACAGATCTGTTTATAAAAGAACATGACTGTTATGAAAAGACATCATTTCATGAAAGAACATGACCATTATGAAAAGTCATCTCCTAAGTTCTATAAATATAAGGACTCTCTAGAAGTAGCAAAAGAAAAATTTTGCAAGTATATACAACGATTTTGTTGTATCCTGAAGGGAATTGCTTGTATATTCTCCAATATATGTACAGACAATATCTGTTGGTGTTTATGCATTTTAATATTAAAATTAAAATATTAAGTGCATATGATAGTGGGTATGAATTGACAAGAATGTGGTCATTATTGTGGTGTAACTCTTGTAACCATTATTGCCATGATCTACCACTAATTTCATCTATTATTCTACCTCATTATAACTTGTAACTCATGTAACCTGCCATTCACTTACCCTAGTAACTACCTCATTATCTTCCTATTCATTACAAGGAAGAATTCCTCACTATAAATAGTGTGGTCTTACTTTGTGTTGGGGATATGAGATAGAGTGATAGCCAAATATGAAAAGTGTTGTATTGTGGATATAATGAGTTAGTGTAGTGAAAGAGAGAGTTGAGAGAAAGAATAATATTTTAAGTCTTTAACTATATTCACTATACAAAAGAGATCAAGTAATTAAATGTTGAAGGAAGTTGTTTCTTTTGTGGAGCTTTAAACTCTTCAACTAATCCAAAGTTGCTTGAGTTGTTACGACGTTGTTGGGCTGTTGTATCCTGGAGGGGACAAGTCAAGAGTGATACTGCTGGATCGGTGTAGATTATGCCGCAGTGGGCTTGAATCTCCTTAAAGAGAGCGAGATATCTGCGCCTCAGGCTAAAGACTTGTTTATTCATTTTTGTCATTTTATTTTCAACTATAATTTATTATATTTGTGGTACATTACACCAACAATATCTCTTTAAGAAAAGTAACTTTTCACGCTCGAAAACCGTCTTCTTCTCCAATTATGTCCTTTTTTGGGACCGGCTGACATGTGACTTTGTACTATCCCGAAGGTATATAACGTGCCCCGGCCCTGCGCACTTTGTATATTATTTCTCTCTAAATATATATAATATAATATAAAGTATAAAATTATTTAAAATAAATATTTTGGGATAATTTATTTTTGTGGTATGAAAGTTCAGTTTATTTTCCCATTATCTTTTTGGTTGACTCGTGCATGTTACATGTTATATTTTGAATTGGAAGTCAAATATAACGTCTGGATATTCAAAATATGAAACTTCTTTAAAAGGTGATTTTATGCCATAGTTCTATAAAGTAAGTGAACTAAATCATCACACGTCTAAAAAGGGCTGTTCAAATGAATTTATTATTTGAAGAATTAAGATTATTATTAATTATGTGATTAAATTTTACATAATAAAATCACGTAGGTCATCAGTTAAGAAGGTTGCTGAGTTTTACATTATATCACACGTGAGGAATAGTAAGTATAAAGTATATCATTTTTATATGAAAAATATTATAGATGATTGTCACTTAAAATCTGTTACATATATGCGTTACACAACTTTGACATTAGTTGTTATGTTTTTCTTTGATTTGCTTGAGCGAGAAGGTCTTTCGGAAATAGTATTTTTATCTCTAAGAAATAGTGGTAAGTTTACGTACACTTTACCCTTTCCTGATTCCACTTTAGAAAATTTCACTGAATTTGTGTTGTTGGTGGTAGTGTTACTTAAATTCTCGAAAAATAGTACTCGTACATATATATGACAAAAACGCTTCTAATGTCTTTTTTAAAAAAACTTAATTAAATAAGTTACTAATTTTCTGCTACTTTAATTTAAAGGATTTGACTAGGTATTTCGAAATAGGAAAAGAGAAATATTACAATACTTTGTACTACTATATTGTAAGAGTATGTTTCTTTTGTATATTTTTTGAAGTTGTTGGTTGTCTTTTTAAGGTATGCTTCATTTTCAATTTATATCACGTATGCCTCTTTTTTAAGTAGATTAAAAAAATTAAAATGACATGTATTTTTTATTATTATTTTGGGCATAAATTAAGGGATTATATAGTCAACTTCCCTATCAATAATTTAGTTTCCGATTCTAATTGGTAATCATATATCCAAACAATTTTGGTTGGTGAATCTCATAGTACTTAAGTTTTGATGATGTATATGCTTAATGATTTCCTTTTCTCTTTTTCTTTGTTCAGATACGTGTTCTAATTTATAGCTAGGTCTAAGATTTAATTTTGTAGTCCTGTGTAAATATTATTTTAATTTTTTGTCTGTAAATTTTCATTTATTCAAATTATAAGTGATTCCAAAAGATCAAGTTTGAGTATACTTTTCCCTTTATCCATTATATTGAATCAAATAAGTACGAATAATCTTTATCGAATAAAGGGTGTGCTTAGGAAATGTTTTTTAGTTTTCTCATATTCAGTTTGTCGAAACTTTTGAAAAACATTTTCTTTTAGAAATTAAAATAAGTTCATTTTTGAGAAAAATGACTTCCTTAATGAAAATTGATAGCATTCCACAATATTGATTGTATCCTCTCCAGAATCCAACGTACCTTATGTTCACTCAACCCCGTAGCATCAGTCCCCACTATCGTACCAAACACACCCAAAGATCCTTTTCTTTTCAAGAAAAAAAATATTTAAGACATTTTGGTTATGAACTATCATTTTCATGGGTGGGTACTAGAAAACTTTAGTACTAGCAAATTTTAGGAGAGTGATTTTAACTATACGTATTATATAATTAAGATTGAGAGAAAAAGATCAATTTTGATTCATGTGATTTTCTTTTAATTTTATGTAGATGACTCCATATTATAATTATCACAAATTTAATTAGTGCATTTGTCGACGTAGAGTGTTCTTATCCAAGTTTTCTTTATTGACCATATATTTTTTTTTGAGAGGAAGTATCTAGCCACCCAATTAAACTTTATATTATATAAAACAGTTTATTTACTGTACAAATAGGATTGTGCACATAGCTTCATCAATTCAGAATAATAATGCATATAATTTTGGTCTATATCATGCTCAATTGGTTTATTCTTTTTAGCCTTTCTTTTAAAAGGGTGTCCACATCTTATGGATCTCGTTTGGTACAATGTTTTTACTCTTTATTATAAGAATATCATATCCATCAAAAATCTCCATAACAACGTCGTTTGTTTAAATATTTTTTGACAGCTAATGTTGTCATTAAAAAAAACATATAATATGAAAATTTACACGGTTCCAAAAAAATCACTTGACCATTATAATGGAACATTATTATAGAAAATGATTGTTATATATACAGAATGGTCGAACTCCGACTTTTATATATAAAAAAAAAGTGCAAAGTTATAGCTAAGGCTTGGATTGCTATGCACATGGCATGTCTAGAAAATATTCTAAATTTTCTTATATATACCTCCAATCCCTTCAAAAAGTAGAAGGGACATTTCTAATATATGTGTTGAAAAAAAAAATTCTCAACTTTCTAAACCACAAAAATTAATTAACAAGTTAAAAGATGATTAGTAAAACCTAATCTCCTATCATGACATTAATTAATCTTAATTTGTGATCAAAATTTATAGTGTTAATTAGTTGCTTCTTATAATTCAGCTGGTGGTATATATATGTTAAAACTTGCCTATGAGCCATATAAACAAATCTTTACACTATTAATGTGTATTATTAACTTGAATTCTAGAATGATTTATATGTCAAGTTCACAGCCACTGATATTGTCTTCTTATGAAGGAACTGGTGGGATCTTCAACATGAAATTAATGTCACAAAAAGATATTCTTAGTACAAAGTATTAGTGATGTTGCATCCAACACACAAGGTAAGGTTGAAGACTTGAAGTGAAAGCTTAGGTTTTGAGTACATTTTCTAGTCCCTTTGAAATTAAGGTTAAAAAAGAAAAGGAAAGTCAATATATGATATTCTATCCATTCCAATTTATATGATATCTTTCAAATTTCGAGATTTAAACAAGTCTTTTTTTAATAGTAAATTTTTTAAAAAAATATCTTGAATTATCAATTATCGTGACTTATAGTATTTTTTACGTAATTTTCAATTATTTAAATTTTCTTTCAAAAAACTTTACAATTTCACATCTAAATTCACGATTAAAATTAAACTATTTAACTCTTAAAATCTAAAACTGTGTAACCACATAAAGAGAGTAAGTGATTTTTATGGACTTTGGGGTTGTCCTTTCTTCCACTCTAAGAACTACTTCTTCATATCCACCACATTATTTGGCACTTCTTGGATAATTGGATTGGCCATTGCTTTTGGTTGGTTGCAATTTCAATTTATAATGCCATGTAGTAGTAAAAATTCTGAATGAAATCAAGCCCTTATTTTGACTTTTAACATGTCAATTCCTTCATTTTCTTCTTCCAAATTAATGCAAGTCTGACTTAAACATGAGATTAATAATACAACTTCTTTCACAATAATATCCACTTCAAAATATTTACCATGATGAGATAAAAATTTTACAAACTTATAATGTATTATGATCAAGAAGAGCTAGATATTATTCTATATTTCATTACAAATGTTATTTTAATTATATGATCGTTTTCATAAGTGATCAGTAAAAAATAATAGTACAAGAGATTTTTCTGAAATAACAGAATTTTTTATAAAAACATTTTCTTTTGTTCAAATTATAAGTGGGGTAAGATATCATAGTTCTAGTAGTTGTTGTTATAAGGGTATGTTGCTTCATGAATATATTAACGTAATATTTTTCGTATGATATGCCATTGGATTATGCAATAATAAAACAAATCCCAGAAATGACGAGATTATAAATCTATTCATGAGCATAAATATAATATAAATATAATTCCACTAAAGAACATATACTATAAACACAAGTTACAGTAAATTTAAATGCAAGACAAAATAAGAAATGATGAAAAGCATATATATGTATAGTGCAGGCACAACAAGAATAGCACTATGTACAAATCACAGAACTGACGAGAACTAACGTGTATTCAGAATAATAGAACGCAATTGTTACAGTAAAATGATGAAATGTATATAATTTAGTGCACGAATTATTACTATATATGAGCATAATGAAAATAGTTTGTGTGTATATATATATATATATATGGTGTCCATGTGTGTGCTCTATTATTTTATTTTTATAAAAATGTCAGTCTGTGGACAAAACATCTCGTGTTAGCAGAGTCTGAAAAGTGAAAAGGGTTGCGCTTCAAAGGTATGATGTTGACAGTCTATATAATAGCTGCTTTCACTGCTCGAATCTGTGACCTATAGGTGTGACGGAAATAACTTTACCTTTATTTATTTATTCCTAAAATATTTTGGTTAATGTCAACGCATCATTGTCGGCAAACTGAGGGGAAAAAAGTAGCCATTGATAGATTATATAATCTAGTTCCATTAATAAACCTCTTGAGGAATGTAGAAAAAATTACATAATTATTTTAAGATTAATGGAGACTTATATCATATCACTTGAAAAGCAGGTGTTATATCAATTAGTGGAATTTTGGCTCATGGACTTTGTAATTGTAATGATTACTATTGTTATATGCAAGCAATTAGAGAAGAAACCTTCATTTTAAAGTAAAAGCTTTTTCTAAGTATAAATTATATAATAATGACTATAAAATTTGAATGTTTCAATGTGCATATATTCAACAATTAAGTAGAAAGGGATGGAAGTGAGTGGAAGGAAACCAAAAAAAAAAACAAAGGAGTTTTTTTTCGTTGGGTTATTTTTTTTTCATCACTTATTTTGAGATTTAATTAATTTTGATTTCGCCAAAAAGTCTCATTTAGAAAGTAAAGTGCGTCTGGATAGGCAATTACATAGAGGGTTTTTACTAATTTATATATATTTTTTGATTTTATTTCCCTCATAAGATAAATATTACAATACATGAAGTCCGTAAGTTCGTTTCATATTTAAGTAATATTTTCTTTATTAGTAGGCTAATATATCGGGAGGTCTATGAAATGTATATGAAAAGAATGATTAATTTGTACTCAAGTTATTACCGCAAGGAAAAACTCAGAAGACGACTCTATTTTCAAGACACTAATTCATATATAGTATCTGATTAAAAATAAAAGAATATTGTATCACCTTTCAAAGCCTTTGACCTCTGGAAAATGGGAATTTGATGTGTTATATATGTTGAGTGCTTATCTAACTAACCAATTAACTTAACCTTTTTGACAATTTTGTAGCCCTAAGAGCAATATGTGGATCTAATATATAAAGATTTGGTTGAATTGATTAAAAGTTAAAACTCATTTGCTTAGTATTTGCCTTTTCCTAAAAGAAAAAAAATAAATGAATTTACAAAAGTTGACTCATTGTGTGTGGTGCTAATGGAATCCAAGAAAGCATCTTTATCCATTATCCAGTAATCCTTGTTTTTTCTGGAAACAGTAAATATGAGAAATTTCTTCTTATTTATTCTACTTTTAAAAGTGGCAGGTGGATTTTGAATTTTTAATATTGCGAGCATAGATATAATTTGATTCATGTTTTAATAATATATTCGGTGTAATTCTACAAGTGAGGTCTAGGATGGTACGGTAGTGTGTATCCAGCCTTGTTTTTATCTTGTGAAAGTAAAGAAGGTGTTGTTGATAGACCCCAGCTCAAATAAAGCATAATAACAACAAGTATTGAAAGAAAATATAGTAGTGAAGAAGTTATGCTAAAAATAAATTTGTGAATAAAATTGCATGCACTAGACTCTTATAGTCCGATCCTTTCCCGAACGTCGTGCGTGATGGAAGTTTTAGTGCACCAGCCTGCCTTTTTAATGAGATAGTAGAAAAGTAATAACAAAAACAATACTGACAATAAAGAAAACTAGTCAACGCGCGACTACCTATTAACTGTCTATCTTAATTCTCGACTTAATGTCCTTCTATCTAAGGTCATATCCTTGATAAGTCATAGGTGTGAATTGTGATATGTCATGTCTAATCAATTGTCCTCAAAACTTCTTCAACCTACTTTTACCTGGCATGATGCTTCATGCCTACCAATTATCAGAGCCAACTTCTCACGTCTAAAAATCTCCCCAATTCGATTCATGTGTTGTTTTTGAAAAAAAGAATTCCTCGTGTATAAGAAATTATTTCTATAATCGGTCCATTATACGTAGAGGTGTGGCAGGTTCTGTTTGGGCTACTTTTTGTGTGAAATCTGAGAAAAAGACTCAAAATTGGTTATAAACTACTTGTAATAAGAATATACAAGAATTTTGAGCAAACATGAAAAAGAAAATTATTTTTTAAAAAAAATTCTTGAAATGTTTAAATCACTATAACTTACTAGACGGATACAATAAAAACTAAACACTCACTAAGTAAATAGAATCTCTAATCTGTTGGGTAAATAGGTTTCCCTTTTCCTAAAAGGAAAACAGAAAAGATCCATATTAGGTTAGTCCTTTTCTCGTAGAAAAAGGTTTAGAACTCTATAAATATAGGCTTGTTACTTCTAATTTAATCAACATTCACAATGTAATCCTAGGGTTTTGAGAGTTTTTGTCAGGGGGAGAATTTGTGGGATACAAGTGATATGTTATAACTTGTGTGAACCTCCTAGTGAATTGCTCATCTCCTTTGTGGATGTAGATTAGTTGATCGAATCACGTTAAATCTTTGTATCGTTTGATATATTTCTCGTTTGTCTTCTTACTCATGGTCTATCGAGGTTTGTGCGCATGACACCAGATTATTTCGATCCTAACATAATCTTCAATAGAAATTGCTATAGATTGTTAATTATACATTTCCCAAACAAGCCATGATTCTCAAGAGGTCAAGTATGCTCGTAACATCCATATGTTTCACTCACGATGTTTACAACAAATCAAAGAATTGAACTTAAAGTGAGAGTACATATTATTTATCCATAATCAAGCAATATATATTTAACACATAAGGAGAAAGGAATGGAAGGCTAATAAGTTAATGGGGATCCACAGACACCACCTAAATTCAAAAGCAATGTCTCTTCATTGTCTCCCACATTGTCCAAATTTTTCCAACATTGTACTGCATCATCATCATTCAATACAATTAAAGTTTTTCAAGAGATGACAATATAGGATTATCCTAAGTTATATTGTTTCATTACTACTTTTTGCCGACAAACCAATTGTTTATTGACAGATGTTACAAAGAAGCTTTATTTATGTAGGGGCTGATTTGTATAGGCTGTAATGACGCCAAGTGTCAATTTAATTCACAAGTTTCCTAAAATATATATGGGATATATGTAAAACATAGATACTCCAAGTTGATAATGGTATATACCTATACTATCTCAAAGTCCTCATAACCTAATCGGCCTCTACCAAAAGAAAAAGATTAGTATTTTGTGCTAAAAAAAATGAATCTCTTCCTTATTTTCTTGTCTTCAGTATGTAAATAAAAAATATTACCTTAAAAATATTTGTGTATAATCTAAATAAATACTGTCAAAAATGATGATGGATATAGGGGCTATGAGAGTGGGGTGAAGATAGGGTGAGGAGGAGTGTAGACACAATCAATGTGGAATGTTACTCGAAAAACTATTAGGAAAGTCAATTTTAAGATATATTTTTTTCTAAAGAAAATATTTGTCAAAAATTTTAACCAACCAAAAATGAAAAAATAGAAAAATCATTCCTACCGTACACAGTACACACCCCAGGTGTTTAAATAAAAAATCCATATTATACCTTCACCTAGATAGAAATGCCAATTAATTGCACCAAACAGCATGGAAATATGAATATGCACTTATACGGTTTGAACTAAGTTACATAAAATTGGCCCAACATTGATACTTCCCAACAAATCCGAAAGAAAAAACAATCTAAATTACAATTGCCAGTAAGAGAAAGGAAATGAAGAAATGTGTTGTTTCTTCAAGACAATGTTCTCTTGTTGAAAGATTCGACAGTTAAATTGGCTGTGAAAGCAGGTATTGAATTCATCCTTCGAATGAAAATTTCAACCTGCAAAAAACAGAATACCCCAACACTTAGGAAGGTTGAATACCTCTGTTACCCCTTTTTATATAGCTAAAAATGATAAAAGCTAGAAAACACTAACTGCTCAAAGATGAAAGCTGACAAGTATAAACAAGAAAGATTAATCGATCACAATTGTAGCAAACTGGAAGAATGACCATGATACTAAAAATTAGCTTCGAAAAAAGGCTTTTCAAGAAATTGTCGTTAAATACCTGTTGGGATATCTCAGGCTGAGAGGTATACTTGTTCGCCTGACAGATCAAAAAGAAGGAAAGTTTATTATCATGCTTCTTCAAAAGTAAGAACTTAAAGGCCACCGATTGTTTAGAATATCTGTGAGTTACAACTTTTACATACTGTGCTAGCAATGTGCTGAACTAAAGCATGAAGGCATTGCATGAATGTTGAAATGGATGGTAACAAGTTTGTCAAATGCTTCAAGCACCTTAAAGCTCACAAAATGAAAACATGGCATCTTACCAAAATGTTTGTGTTCCCTGATTCATATTCAAATTCAAGCTTTTCTTCATCACTTTGACCATAAATTGATTGAAGTATAAACCGTGTAACTGCTATTCCATCTGGACGCTGGTGATCATCCATCACAATCTGACAACAGAATTCCGATTATTGTTAGGTTGACAAAAAAGTGCTGAAATGGTAAAAATGGTACTATCTTTAGCTAGAAGCTTCTGCAATACATACTATAGACACTAAATACTTTTAGGTGACGTTTAACTCAAACTACACCTCTTTCTGGTCCATAAGAAAGAACCCACAAGCCACAAAATGCTTTTCATGAACCAATCTACCTTCTCAACCAATATTAAAGTAGAATAAAATTATTGAGGAAGATTCACCGTGCACTAATGAAAGATGCTACTGAAGAAATTCCAACAAGATAATTCCACCCCAACTCCATGCACAACCCCCAAACTTATGTTCAAACTAGTGGAATTATAACACATTGGTTGAGATACCAACTAGACTCTGGACAATATTTTCTAGTGGCAAAATATATTAGTTCGAAATATAGTCATAACCCAGGAGGCATGTAATACCTTATACCCAAAAAGTTCACAGCATGCCCTTCTGAAAACAGAGATCCTATCAGCAAAAACTGTCTTGTACCTGAAGAATGATTAAACTTAGTTTCCGACAAGAACAACAAACCATCGACAGTACAAATGCTGAGAAATCCTGAAACCTTTACCTCTCCTCACGCTTTTCTAATGTTGCTATTTGCTCTTTCAACTGCATAATCTTTCCAGAAATATAAGAATCAACCAGTGTACCCGCATCAGCTGCATAATTGAGGGGTAATGAATTAGAAATTATAAAAGGTGACGAAAAGGTCTCTAAAAACTTATATGTCCCAATTGACACTTCAAATGCATTAAGCATTGGATAATAGAAACTAACAAAAGGCACTTAAAATCTCACAGTAAATAGACCAGAGAAAGCAGGAAGATAAGGGAGGGATGAAAAGAGGAAAAATACAAATTCACTTTAATACTTATACTGTTTAACAGCTCCAATGAACAGAGCATTAACCAGTGAGTTATATACTTCTTTTGACATCTAGAAGTATATTATGGGTGATAAATAGCTTATACTTCTTTATCAAAATAGCTCCCCTTTTACCATTCCAAACTAATAAAAAGGATGATTATGATCAAGAAGAACCATCCATATTGAGTGATTCATACCTAAATCCAAAAAAAGTTGGGGCTGAATATATGAACCCACTAAAACCATCCGCTTCATAAAACTAATAACGTTGTCTGCACAAATTTTTCCCAGACTAGACAGGATATTAGGATCAAAAACAAATACAGTCCCTACATTCTCAAAAATCACAAAAGATATAGCCCCTAGTTACCCCCCAGAGTTTTGGTCTAGAGGTAACATCGAAACGTGTGATGTGTGGGTTAGTCTCTCATCACGGGTTTGAACCCTTCTCTAAGCAAAAGCCTAGTATTCAAGTGGAGAAGGGTAAAGGGGAAGGCCCATTTACCCACATAGATTCGAACCACGCGCCACTGATCTTCGAGGATTTATTTGTTAGTTAAAAAAAATATAGCCCCTAGTTGCAATTTTTGAAACTGGAGTCCCTAGTTGCAATTCATCATTATAGTTTCTGAATATAAGCTATCCTGTAAACTTCAGATTTATTTATTTATCATCAGAATGTAAACATCTTTAGATATTAAGCACTAAATCCTACTGAAAGTAACTACAAACAGGTTGTTACTAACTTCCTATAGAACAAAAGGCCTAATGTGTAAGATCTTCCCCATTATCTTTCTTCCTATCAATGCTTCAATGTATATAACTCAAATGGTGATGCTATTTGGAAACATCAAATAACAATTCTTAGGGATCATATAAAATCACGTTGAAAAAAGAAGTAAATCTTTTGTTATCCAAAGATAAAAGAACTATATTTTGTCTTCTTCTTTTCTCATTACTCTTTTTTAATCCTACATGTATCTTTTGTATTTCAGGAGCACTCAAAATTTTCTAACTGATAAAGATTATAGGATGTCAGTCACGCACTGCAACAATGTCATGTACATTCCTAGGTATATCTCTTTTTCTGAAATGACCGCTACCACTCAATCACGAACTACTTGGTCTGCTATAAATGTCCTCAATATCCATTTCACTTGGTTTGAACCTATTTCATTATAGTAATCATTAATTTATCTCTTTCTTTTTTAATGAAGGACCAGATAATGTATCTTCTGGGACAAATAGGGTCCTCTAATACCACAGGTCTCTAAATTTTCTCCAGAAATACTAACTCTGTAAACAAACAAAAATAACTTCTAACGAACTCCGGATAAAATGCTAGCACACTAGCACAATTATGCCTTAATCACAACTACCTTGTACATCCCAATTGGATCTTTTGCTTCCATCCAATTTTGTTCTCAGCTAAGTCCACATGGATTTGGAAATACTATGTCTTGAGACAACTCCCCATGTAAGTCTAGTTCTATTTGTGACACCTACTGATCACTGCGTTTGGAGAGATAGCCCAACCATCTCAGACAATATTCTCTTATTTTCGCTCTTTGAGTGCACTACTTATATTTTCATTCGCCGGTGATGATTTCTAGTCTTTTATACTGCAAATTCATCTTAACATCTATATTTTTACAAAATTCATCTTGTAAATATTGTTCAGCCTTGGAAGTCCTAAAGCTCACTAACAAAAACTGGTGTTTCCAAAATACAGATATATTCTATCTCTACTTGTTGAAAAGTAATAAACAAAATTGTACCAAGAGTTTTAGGAGTCAACCAGCTTAGACCAGCCAAAGTAGAACTAGGATTTAATAAATCATTTTCGAGTTCCATAGTACAAAATAATAGATGAATCTTTTAGAAGGAAACCCCACTCCAAACTGTTTGGAGAATTTCTTAATAAAGATGAGATTATTTCCAGTATGATGCAGTTTTCACATATTTTTTGCCTATCTCGATAATGTTTTATATGAGGATTATTAATCTTTATAACAATGTTGAATAACAGACCAAAGCCTCAACCAAAATGACAGCCAGGGAGCACAAGACTAGAATAGTTGTAACATAACTCAATTGCAGTCTGTTTAATAATAGGAAAGGCAATGAATGACAACAAATCACAGGCATACATGTACTTAAAATTGAAGTTATGTGCACCTGACTGCCCTTTTAACTCTTGAACAGCCAGTAACTGCTCTTTTGTCTTCTGCAACTCATTCTGAAGAGCCTCTATTGTTTGTTTTGCCTCATTTTCAACTCCCAGGGTGTTGACCATTCGCAAGACTTTAGTATTAGCAGATGAATAGTCCCCATGGCCTAACTGCAAGGGGACCAAAAGTAACCTAAGGATATTAAAAATGGGTTACAGATTTATAACATTAAAATTATACATCTCATTGGAACAATGATCTGAAGCACCAATAATGTTTCATTTCTAGTAAGAGACATACATGTGTGCATTCCATAACATAAGAAATAAAAAAGAATACATTCACAAAAAAAAAAAAAAAAGAATAGAAAAGAAAGTATTTTCTGCAGCAGATTGCATCCTCACTGACGTTAAAATTTCGTTAGGTAGATAACAATGAATGCAAATGGATACAAGTAAGCATGGTACTCAAAAGCAGTTTTCGCATCGACATATATTACGTTTTTCATCAGGCAAAAGGTTCACCTAGCAGTCAAGTAGACCTATAAAGCATATCAACGAAACATAGGAGAAATGGCACTCCATTTTCAATGAAAGAGGCAAAACAAAGCGTATAATATCAGCATCATTAATGGGATTTAGGATATGATAAGATGGATGTAAAACAGAAGGAAAAACAAGACATGCAATTCTAAAATTATATAGCAAAAAAAAGATTATATTCTAACTTGCTCAAGTATACTGAGAAGTCATAAGCTGCATAACCACCATATGCATGTACCAGTATCTCAAAAAGTCTTTAACAAATATCTAGAACGTGAAATTCTTATGTGTCATGGACGATTGATGAACAGCATCCCATTAGCATTTCCTGCCAGGGATTTGTCACTTGTCTGAAATACATATTTTAAGAAACATAAAAAAGACAACAGTACAAAGTATGTAACCCAGAAGTAACCTTGGACTCCAAGAGAGCTATCTGAGAACGTAAGCCATCACCCTCCCTCTCCAATGATTTTATTCTTCTAGCTTCATTATTTAGTTTCTCATTGAGAAACTTTATTTCATTGAGCTGGCGCATATTAACTTCTTTTTGTTCAGATAAATAGCTTTCCAGTTCCTTTATACAGTTCTCTTTCTTGGCAAGAGATGCTTCAAGCTCCTGTAGTCAGGATATAACTACCACAATTAGATAAAGCACAATCACAAGGTAATTTGTCAATAGGAAAAAAGGGCAGGGATTATAACCTGGAGAATAGCTCCACTGACCACTTCATGTCCACTTTCAACACTCTTCTGCTTCCTAAAGTCCTCAATGACATTTTTTAAACGGTCCGTTTCCTCCATAACAGAAGCAAGCTACAAAGAAATTTGAGATCAAATACATAACAAGTTAAAAAGAACAAAGAAAGACAGGAAAAAGGTAAACTCTGAAACTAGAGGCATAGGATTATCAAAAGAAGGTAGCCATAATTTTTATACATGCATTCCACTGTTTTGGAAGAGTAATATCAACACAAATACTAATAAGCCTCGGTCTATAAACACCTACTTACCTAGAGTTCAAATCCATTTTTAATGGCGTACTTCCCAAGCTAGGAATCAAGAAGAAACAGAGACCACACGGAAGAGGGAAAAGCAATTTTACAGTAACTAGTTTCTGAAGCAGCAGATGCAATATGCTAACCTTCAACTCAATCCTCTTGATTTCTGATTTTGAAGATTCAGCCTTCTCCTTTGCAAGTACAGCCTCATTCTCTGCTTCCCTTTTCTCATGATCAGCAGCTTCGAGAGCCACCTCCATTTGTTTAAGTCGAGCCTGGATCTCACCCACCTTCGTCATGCTATCAAGCACTTCTCTGGTTCCCAGAAAAGGAAACAAAAACTCTTGAATACCAATTAGTTGGGGAGGAAGCAAGGCAAGAAAATCATGCAATTTCCACCCCAACACATCTGAGAGAAAGGGGATAGAAATATTTTCATCCTTTCTCCAAGTTCCTTTTTACAATAAGTCAAGATTCACATAAAGCAGTTATATCTCTCAATACTAACTACTGTAACGAAAAACTAACAATAAGTGTAGGAAATCAAGAATCTGAATTTATCTTTTTAAGGTGTGAAAGATGTGCATCATCTTATTAACTTTACATGCACGGAATATACAGGTTCACTTCCTATATTTACATCTATGAATGTTTCTACTCAATCTAGGTTAATTGGTGTCAATTTGCAGGACAGTGCACATTATACTACTCAAGCTAAGACAACAATGATTACCCAAAGAAAAAGAACAGAACTGCCAGAATTCGCTCTGTGGATTAGAATTAAACAATTAAGAGGAAGTTCAGTCAAAAGTTTTCCACATTAAAGTCAATCATTAAATCAGCAAAAGAAACTCCTAATGGACCTACTATTAAGCACCAATGAGGAGCATGAAGTTAGAAACAGAGTTCATCAGTGAATATACTTGCTTCAGGATGAGAAAAAATTTAGTAAGCACCAAAATGAAGGAAAAACTGAATCAACAGATTACCTCTGCAGAGCCGCAAATTTGGGAGGCACATCAGCAGCACATAATGCACCAGGAATGTCTTTAACCATTGATTTCCAAGCATTTAGTTCATCTTCTAACTTCTCCATATCTCCTTGAAGCACTGCTAGTTTTAGTAGCTCCGACTCTGCCCTCTCTCTCCGACCTTTTTCCTCAAGTATCTTTACCTTCAATAACTCAATGTTTTCATGAGACGACTTCAGCTTTCTTGCTTCACGCACTTCAGCCTCCTGATGAGGAATCAAGATATATCAATCAAACATTTGCTAACCCAAAGTTAAATTTTGTTTTTATTTTTATTTTTGATCTGTTATTTTAAGTGATGAGTTTCAACTAGTCTGCTGTTATTAGTAAAAGATGTAGAGATTTGAAGAACCTAAAGAATAAATAAGAAAGAAGAAGGCAAAAATAACAAATAAAATATCAGAATACTAATTTTAAAAAATTGAATGTAAAATGTCACATGGATGCTCTTTTTGACTTACCTTCTAGCCACCACACACTACAAAGAGAGTGAAGTCATCCTCCATACCACTTGGCACTAATGAGTGGTTTTAGATAGTATATGTTATAGTTCATGGGGTAACAGTACACCCTATAGTTTAAGCGTCAATCTTCCAAAACATTGATAGTTCAGAGTGTTATTTATGTATTAGCTTTTTTCATTTTTAAGAAATAAACCAAAGTTAAAATTCTTTATAGTAAGAAATAACCAAAGTCATGCCAGTTAGCTACTAATCCAGCATAACTAAAATTTAGTACAGCAAAATAACTTCAACATAAAAGATCAATCTTTCACCTCCTTTATAACAATCTCATCAAAGCTAAAAGGAAAAAGCTTCCAATAGTTTAGAAGCTAATCCAGCTAGCAGGATATACACAGCTTATCGTGGAATTACTCAGTGTATAAAGTTATTTTCCCAATCATCATACAGTAAGCTTGAAACTGATTATCTTAGTCATGGCACAGACAACGTGAATTTCTCACTACTGTAAGTGCTAGTATTAGCTGATTAGCTCTCACTAGAACTTGGGACTCAAGAACTAATAAAAAGCATTTAATTGCACATTGGACTATCACAAATGATGATGTAACTTACATAGCTCCTAAGTTCCTCCTGCAAATGTTTCACCAAAATGTTGCTGTCACTAGAACAACCTTCTCGAAATGTGAAACCTGACAGTTTCTTCTCTGCTTCAATTTTCTGCTGCATGCACTGGGAAAAAACAAAAGAAAATTGTAAGTTCATTATAATTCAACATTGCCAAAAATGATAAACTAACAGACAAAAAATGATGCAAATGACAAAAAGAAAATAGGCAGAAGAAAACACGCAAGAACACCATAGAGGATCTCATTTGATGACATTCAACAACTTATGCAATTATATTTTTAAATGTCAAAAATAACTTCATCAAAAGAATCTAAAATTTGAAAAAGAATAGATAAGCCTCCACTCTCCTTGGACCTTGCTCCAGCATATGCTTGTGCGGGGCAGAAGAAAACACGCAAGAACACCATAGAGGATCTCATTTGATGACATTCAACAACTTATGCAATTATATTTTTAAATGTCAAAAATAACTTCATCAAAAGAATCTAAAATTTGAAAAAGAATAGATAAGCCTCCACTCTCCTTGGACCTTGCTCCAGCATATGCTTGTGCGGACTCATGGGTGACATTTAAGACAAAGCAGGTAATTCTGGGATAGAAGATGCATTGACCTCATCAAGTCTCTTCCTTAGTTCTTCCAGCTGCTCCTTCAGCAGCACTGACTCTTCCTCAGCATTGGTAGCTCTGAATTCCATTCTTTCAAGCTGCATAAAAGCATATTAGATGTTGGATATAACATTTTATTGCACTTCACACAGAACAGGCTACGTATTAGTTATAAATCTAACACTTTTAGTTAATTTCACAGAATAAATTCTTACATTGTTACTTATTTTTGTGATAGAAAACTTGGATTCATTTTTGAGCTGCTCAAGATCATTCTGCAAATGACTTTTCTCTCTTTCTATGCTTTCCGACACACTGCTAAGCTTTCTCTCTAAAAGACTTGCTTTTTCTTCTGCTGCAGCAGCTGACGTCTCAACTTTCTTACGAAGATTCATCTCGTTTTGGAACTTCACCTAGAAGACAATGAGATGGTAGATAAATTATATCATAGATGGCACAAAGGAGATAATTAAGAAAGTTATACAGATTAAGTACCTCAAGAATTGATAAACGCTAACAAAGAAAGCCTCCAATGACCAATAGAAACATGAATAACTCGAGGTATGTCCCCAACCATTCATTCAGCAGTTAAATGGTAAATCTCCTCGTTTGCATTTACACTCTGATGAATACTCTGTTACTATAAATTGTTACTTAAAGAAGGAACTAACAGAAAACTCCTGTTTTCATTCTGATTATACGTTTTGCCATACTATTAGGACTTACGACCAAAGCATGACTTGTGCTGAGCATCGAGGACCAAGTCAGCACACCTCAACAAATGAGATAAATGTACAAAAAAAAATTATCAGGATATAGATGTACACATTATTAGTCACAGATCAGTGCCATTTTCATGATAACTTGAAAATTATGGTCTCTGCTACTTTTTGTTTCAGTTGAAAAGAAAAAAACGTGATAAAATTTGAGATGCAGTCTAATCAGATTAAGATAGTGTCTGGCTCGCTTCTTACAGAGGCCATGTTCAGTCTTGGTTGGTTCTGCGACTTTGCAGGGTAAATGTGATGGCTCCAGTTGTTGTGGAGCACAGAGCGCCAAAATTGGCTTGGTTTCAAGATGTAGAATCTAAGCAGGATCTCATCTTGACATATATTCAGAGTGATTTATAAGTGGAAACTGCTTATTGTCCTCAACAACAACATATCCAGTATAGTCCCACAAGTGAGTGTCCTCTCCGAATAGCAGGAGATAGTTGCCCACCATATGGCTCACCAACTTCACTTGCCTCTATGGTCACTGCAAAGAGGTTCAGATCACTTATACACGGGCTCTACAGAGGAAGGGGTTGGGTTAGGAGAGTTTTCAATATGATTTTTTTCTTGTATTTGTTTGATGAGAAATGATAGTTTGTTTTGTCCACTTTCGTCATCCCCCTCTATCAAAATGATCGAAAAGGAAAGCGAGCTTGCTTCTTATTCCCATTTGATCTCTTCCATCTCTGTGTCTAAGAATTCCTTGTCAAAAAGAGAGAGAAAGTCTCTTCCTAGGCATAAATTATCGAACTTACCAAATCAAATTGCCTTACATTTAAGTTAAATTTACAGATTAGACCATATTAATGATAATGAACTCGTACATCAGCATAAAAACATGACGTGAACCAAAGAGAACACATTGATTCTTCTCAAGAATGTAACATAAAGATAATGGGAAATGACAATTAACATCTAGCACCTCAAGTTCATTGTACAACTGCAACTGTTTTCTGAGCCGTTCTTGAGAAACGTTGACCTCCTTCATTAGCTGGTCCTGCAGAGCCTCTTCGCGCCCTTTAGCAGCAGCTAGTTCTTGCTCTGCATTGAGAAATTGATCACGAAATTTCTTCCTTTCAGCATCTGCATGCGTAATTCATGTCATCATGCAAATTAAAATCAATAAGTATTGGAGTATACTTTCCAGAATAGGTGAATTACAAACCAAATAGTCATTGTCCCTCCAGTGGAGAAAAGGGTTAGTGGTGAACAGAAAAGACAAAAAAATGCAAAGGAAATTAACATGACAGTTGCTAAAAAGGGGTCAACACATGAATAGGAGACAAAAAATACGAAGTCAAATAATATCATTCCAATGTGTGCATGAATGGATGTATGTTCGTGTTTATCTATATATGTATTCCTGTATCCATTTATGTACACACATCTGTGTGTGTTGTAAAGTTGCTTCAGTGAAGTTGCTAGTTCTCACGTATAAATTTTGAAATAAAGAAGACAGCCTTTTAACAATTGAAATCAGGGGAGCAATTGAACCGTACAAACAAGATTAATTTAGCAAAGGAACAATTGTAGTGTGCTCTATAGATGTTTCTACCAAAGAATCTTCATTCTCTGGTGCAAAAGTGCATTAAATTGAGCAGTCAAAAGGTAAACTTTTAAAAAGTCTGTTGAAAGGACAAGGAGAAACAAAATCATGTAACTAGTCAATCATATTTCACATAATTGGATATTTATGACTCACCGGCTTTAAGATAATCATTGTTTAGTGCTTCAAGTTTGGATTGGTTATCACGAGCTTGCTTTTCTGCACTGCTTAAGGCATCAAAAAACTCTGACTTCACCTGATAATAGAATTTGTTTTTATATAGATATAAGAAAACTTGTGCAGGCTATCACAAGAACTGAGAACAATAAACAAACAGGGAGCAATTGATCAATCATTGACCAATTTAAGAGATACAAGAATGCTAAGTTAAAGGAATATATTATTTAGCTCGGAGGTCTTCCATCGTCTTCTGTCATTCTATGTAATCAAACCTGAAAGGAAAAACTGCAGGTAGGTCCCACTGTTCGGACCGATTTGGAAGTCATATTTATCCTTCAGCAATACTCACACTATCCAAATGCGCTAATCAAGATTAGTTCAATTTGAATCCATCTAAGATATACTTATAAGTTTGTTTTTTAGTGAAGTAAGTAGAATTGAGTTATCAATAAAGATAAAGTAGATTATATTAATGGAGGGCATAAAACACCTGTATGCAAGTAGTATACCGAAAAGTAGAAAACAATGTTCTTATTAATTTATAAAAAAACTTTGCTCGTGATTAGTTCATAGCGAAGAAGCTCAGACTCAAGTTGACTCAAGAATCAACTACGAGGGGGCATATACATCGAAAACCAAATTCATTCAACATATGAATAAAGCTTGAATATAAAGCTCATTAAGGAATCAACCCAAGTTTGAACGACCATTTACCCATGCCTTAAGTCCTTTAACATGAATTAATTAGCACCCCAATAGCAATAAAATCACAGAAATGTTCCTTCTACCGCACTGGAAAGTCTGGGAAAATCTCATTAGCGGACAAAGCAAAAAGAACACCCACAGTCAAGGGTGTGGGTGCACTTACTGTCTTCGTCTCAAGATATATACATAAATAGTTGCAATTTCCACTACCACATAAGAAGAAAAATAGGTAAGCTTGAAACCACTCCAGAAGAGAGTGGGGGGATATATGAATAGAGTACCATTTGGCGGCATTGATAAGTGCATAGCATTTGATCGGAAGATTCTGGGTGATGGTGAGATGATTCCGGCAACGGTGTATCCTCAAAGATGACGAGCTGCCGATTGCCGGTGCTGGGACTTCCATCTCCCGGTTGATTGCTCTGCGCCTTTCGCTTGAATGGTGGTGTTCTCAGAATCATGATTCTTCCTAGGGTTTTGACAACCTCTACAGTAATTGAATCAGGTGCTGTGTGTTTGTATATAGCTCTGATGATGTTGATTGATGAAAATGTAAGGGGACTTGCAGAGAAGCAGCTACTACAAGTGTTTCGAAAACTGAGGCGCCAATTGGTGAATCGGATTCGGACCCAAATAATCCGTAACAGGTGACCCGAAACCCTTCGGGCAAGACTTGTTTGGGTCATTGGCACAAATGTCCTTATTTTGGGCCTGTCTCTCATTTTTGCTCTTCAAAATTAATTACTCTACTAATATTTATTTTTTATTTTTTAGAGCTTTAAGTAAAAGGTAAAAAATGATCCACAAGATATAAGTTCAATTAAAGTTACGTCCTAAAACATAAATTTAGTGACACAAGTTATGCTTCCAAAACAAAAGAAATTAAGCTCAAAACACAAATTATGTCTCGAGACAGAAGTTTAGTGGACTAAGTTACGCCGAATACATAAGTTCAATGGCTCAAATTAGGAACACAAGGTACATGTGAATCAGATATTATAGAACTTATATTTCAAGATAAACATTCTCTAAAAAGTTTTGTCTTGTGATATTAGTTTTGCCCAAGTTCACAATTAAAAGTATTTAATAGTTTCCCAAATTTTCATTAAATAGGCAATAAAGGCAGAAATTAAAGACCACGAATTTAAGGGACAAAAATTTTAAATCATCCCAACACGAAGGCATTCTACGCAAAAACTTCAACTTGTTGTAAGCATAAAATAACTAGGGTAAGTTACATAAATCACATAGTGTAAAGATGAAATTACTATTTATCCCTACTTTTTTTCTAATTACAATAATCCCTTAAAATTAACCCAATCCAAATACATTAATGAAAGCACGGATACATTAATACAAGTACGGATACATTAATACGGATACATTATTAAAATAAAAATCAACTCAATCCGGATACATTAATGAAAGCGCGGATACATTATTAAAATAAAAATTAACCCAATCCGGATACATTAATGAAAGTGCGGATACATTAATACAAGCACGGATACATTAATACATTAATACGGATACATTATTAAAATAAGGGATTTTAGTTATTTTTAAAAGATATAGGGACAAATGAAAAATAATATACTTAAAGGTGTGTACTTTAGTAATTTTTCCAAATAACTAACCACTAACAAGCACGTGAGATTAACTAATAAAACAAGTGCTTAAAAATATTACTTTTATTTTACTTAAACACTACAAAAATGTTTAAGAAAACTATTTTGACTTACAAGCACCTAAAATAAGTCAATCAACATAGAGTTTTATTGAAAACGGTAAGTAATTTGTCAATGTTAATATATATTATGTTGAGCAGTGACGTTAGGCATATTGAAATTAAGCCCAACAACAATAATATATCAATCGTAATCCTATAGATATTTTGAAATAAAGTCATCATATAAAAAATAATTAAATATTTAATCTTGAGATGATAATCAAAAAATAAATTGAAACTATTACTTTTTCGTAAGTTTTATTTCTCTTTGCCTATCTAAATTATTACTATCTATATTTAAAAAAACCATCCTACAAATGTTATTCAAGACCATACAAAAAAATTTCCCAACAATTTTACTGTTTTTGTCTCCATTATCCCTAAGGACCCAGAAAAAGAGTTTGTAATTTTATCTTAATTTATTATTTGTTAATGTCTTTGAGCCAATATGATAATGACATTTAAAATAAAAATTTAGATGTACGTGAGTAGAAATTTATGGGACTTAAAGGATATTTGAAATCTAATTGGCTCTCCACCTTAACCCATATATAAGAAAGAAAAAATATCAGTTTATAGAAAAAAGAACATTGACTTATAAAATTTAAAATTTATAGTTTGACAAAAGTTAAATTTTATCATAACACGTTTAAGTTATTGCAATATGAATGTATCAGACTTTAATTTTGTGTTTAACAATTTCGGCAGCATCATTTTTAGACCATCGTTAAGCTCTTAAACAATGTTAAGGTTGAATTATAAATATGATTATAAGTTTACAAACGTGTTTCTTGACCCAAATAACGAGTAACTATAGTTTTACCTCAAATGCTATTTTGATGATCACTTCAATTAACAGTGAATTGGATAACACGTATATAAATCGGGAATGTAATATTTTAAAGAGAAAATTAGGTATTTGATTGGTCGGCCAAAATAATCTTTATTTTTTACGCCAATCAAGAAAATAATGAAAATAAAATCTAGTTTATCAAGTTATTATTATTCCATCCATTCAGATTTATTTGTCAATTTTTTACTTGACAGTTGACAAGCATATTAAGAAAATAATAATTGGTATACTGAGTTTACTATTTTGCTCCTATCAACTTTTCAAAGACACTAACTCAATATTAATAAGTTGAGGGTATAATAGAGATTTTTTTTGTACTTTCTTAATTTGTAAAAATATGACAAGTAAAAGTAGAAATCAAATTAGCAAATATTTGACAAGTAAATCCGAAGGAAGGGAGTTTTTAATAAAAGTAAATTAATTTCACCCTCTTAAATAATGTGAAATTAAGGATATAATTGAAAATAATTGTCGGCTTTAATCTTAAACTTTTAAAATGATAATTATTTTATGGTTTTCATTTTATTTTGAAGCTAAAATGATACTCCCTTTATTCCAAAATGATTATCATGTTTCATCTTTTAAGAGTCAATTTATTTGATTTTCAAAGCTAAATTTGATTAGATTAATTCGATATTTTAAAATTTTAAATTTAAATATTCAAAATCTATACAAAAGTATTACATCTTATAATTTTTTTCTCATATTGATATGATAAACAAACACACCCTAAAATATTGATTAAAATTTATATCGTTTGACTTTTTTTTTTAAATCATGACAATTAAAAAGAAATCGAAGAAAAAGTTAATTCGAGAGTAATACTTCTTAGTTTGAACAACAATTAATGTTGAGAACAAAATAGAATAATTATTTCTTTATTTTCTTTAAAAATAGTAATAATTTTTTATTGAATTATTTTTAATTGATCATGACAACTCAGAAATAAGCCTAAAAAAGTAACAAAAATTGTCCAGTAGAGACTCCAAAAAAGGCCCATAAAGTCCTTACAAAACTACATATCCGCTCAAAAAAAAGAAAAGAAAAAACTAAAGATAGAGAATTCTGCATCGGCCGGCAAATTGGTACGTGTGAATTAACTATGGTCTTTTAATAGAAATATCCGAAATACAAAGAAATCAACTTGTCTCTTTTTATTTAGCAGCTATTGTAGCCTGTATTGTTCATTGTTCTCTAGTTTAACCATGGTTAAGTTGTCTGGACTAATGTAGGTATAAAGTTACAAATGTAACCTTCCAACAAACATAGAAAAGTTTTGTCGAGTTACTTTGAAAGTAGCTAAAGGTTCTTTTTCTTTCAAAGTTAACCCAAACAAACATGTGGAGTTTATTTCACGCCTCTTCTTATTTGGCCACCATTCCATACTTTCACTTCCATTATTGCTTCTCCTGCATATCCATCCTCTCCTGTCTCTCCCTTTTTTATTTTTATATATACCCTTCGTTCATCTTTACTCGTCTACTTTAGAGTTTGGACCTTGCAGATACTTTAAGAAATAGTGATTGATATGAGAATTTTATCATTATCTAGTATTAGGTTTTAGAAAATAATTGGAAGAATAAGAAATTAATATTAAATATAAAATATGAAAAAGAATTAATTAAAGATTACTAATTCTGAAATAAGTTATATTAAAATTAAAGATTAATAGAGAAAGAAATATTTTTGAAAGGTGAAATAATAATTATCTAAAAATAAATAATGAAAATGATAAAGATATTTCTGAATTTCATCAAGCCTTTTTTCTACAAAATAAGGTCAAAGGTACAAACAACTTTTTTATTTGAAGTTATTATGCGATATGTATTATTTTTAATACAATAATTAAACAGTCGATAAATAATAATACAAAATAACTTATTTAATATAGTTAATATCAAAATAATTAATTTTAATACAACTTATCTTCAAAATAACTATCCTTTAATATTTTATTTATATATTTTTACTTTTTATTTTTTTGTGTGAGTTGGCTTTACTGTTTGAGTGGGCTATGCACTCAATTTCCCCAACTATAGTGGGACCCTTTTCCCCCATTTCCTCGTTATCTTATTAAGTTCGACCCAATCCACTATAAGTTTTTATGAAAATGACAAAATTAGGTTCTTCATACTTATAATACAACTAGATAAATTTTCCCTACTTCGCACGAGATTGAACTTTTTTATTAATCTTACGTAAGATCATTCGATAATATTCGTATTTTCGATACATACACTACATTGTCAAGAACATTTTATCCTAAGATAAAGCGTTTCTCCAAAATGTTAAAGTGCTATATTTTTTTAATTTTCATTTTTGTTATACAAAAATTATGAGTCATAGAGAGATTTTAAGTATAAGAAAGAAGTCTAAGAAAATTTTCATGGAAAGAGTTGGTCAGAAGTAACAAAATTTTCTAAATTTCATGAAATTATAAAAAACAACATCAGACGATAAAGAAGATACCAAAAAGCCTCGAACAACAACACTCCCAAGTAAAGTGGAACATCACGTCCATACAAGAACATAATTAACGAAATTCAAATGGAATACCTTCGACTCCTTTCTTATGAACCTCCATCAATCTCTTTTTTATTATAGTATGACGTATCATATATATGTTAAAAATGACCCTAAAATTATTAGTATCATAAAAGTTTTTCCTCATTGTTTTAGAATAATCATTACTATTGTTCAGGTTTCATATCATCGGTCCCAACTTATTTGGAATTGAACCATAGTTATTGTCATGGTTATAGTATGCAGTTACAAAGAATTAATGCAATGATCAACCAAGCAGTAGGTGACATCTGAATTGAACTGTTCACAACTGGATATTCTAAACCAAATTTTGATACATAACATATTAAAATCTCACATCATAATTTTGTGAAATATCCACAAATAATAATAAACACTACCTTACTTTCCTAAAAATCAAGAAGAAAAAGGCATGTAGCTTAACATATTTTTCAAAAAGATAGTCTGTCGGGTGTATCCAAGTTTACAGTTCACAAATTTAATTGAAAGAAGCCAAAAGAAAGAGCTATCATTATAGAAAAAATGATCTTTAACGGCAATTAATAGCTTAATTACCGCTAAATATGTATTTTTAGAGGCAATTAGTACTTTCTATAAATGTCCCTAAAGTTTATAGCGACGTTGAATCTAATGACAATTAATTAATGTCGGTAAAGGCTCTAGTATTCTTCGTTAATGTGAATATTTATTGCCGATAAAAGTTATTTTTATCATAGTGTATTTTGAGCATCTATTAGTTTCAAGAAAACTTGATCTCTTATTATACCCAAAAAGAAGAGAGAAAGAAATATGATAAATTAGTCAACTTGCGATAAAAGAAATTGACTAATTGTCTCTATACTAATATTCTAGGAAGAGTGCAATGCATACAAAATGTTTGTATTTAAGATAAAACAATTAAAATAATATACTAACTATGAGAAGCAAGAGAACAATCTGTTTGGTTCTTTTAACAAACTTCACCATTGGTTCCGTATTAGTTATCACATATTTGTTGTTGTGTGCTATCAAATATAGCACAATCCACAAACAACTTTCACAAAAGGTATATGAAGAAACCTGTAGAAAGGGACAAAAGAGAAGATCAATTTTCAATCATTCTTGTTGGAATTTTTAAAGAGTTCCAAAAAAATCACCAAAATAGCAAAAAATAATAATTGTCATAGTTACATGAATCACTATGACTTACAATAGAAGATTAAACTTCATGAAATGGGAGGAAGAAAAGTTTGAGGAATAAAACACATTTCATAAGAAGGTTAATTAATGTATTTGAATTCGACTATCCTATAGTGGAAAAAAATCAACAAATAATAGTGGCAGAAATATAAGTTTCGTTTACTAAAGAACCAAATGTAATGAATTCAACCATTCAAGTAGTCTTATGAGTTGTGGACTGAGAGGTGCATGAGTAGTAATGTCACATTGCAATTGAAATCAATTTTCTTTGTTTATTCTTTCTTCTTTTGGTGCCTTGGAATTATGTGCTGGGTTTTAAAAAGTGTAAATGAAAAATGAAGAGTTGTGATTTTTGTGAAAAGTTGTGACTTTTATGAAGAGTTGTGACTTTTAAAAGGTGTGAATAAAAAATGAAGAGTTGTGACTTTCTTGAAAAGTTTTGACTTTTGTGAAGACTTGTGACATTTCCATAAGGTTGTGACTTTTAAAAGGTGTGAATGAAAAATGAAGAGTTGTGACTTTTGTGAAAAGTTGTGACTTTTGTGAAGAGTTGCGATTTTTCTAAAAAGTTGTGACTTTTCCGTAAGGTTATAATTTTTAAGGACAGTTTTGGACATAAATAAATAAAAAGAGAATTCTTGTTTCTGGTGGCGCTACGTCACCTTCTTTTATATATATATATATATATATATATATGATTTCCACTAATTTATGCTTAAAATAATTTATTATGATGGTTTGGGGGACAGACAAAGAGTACGTAAATTTGATGGACGTATTAAATTTCGGATATATGACGATAAGATGAATCTTTACTTCTTTAGCCACGAATTATAAAATTACAAATTGTTATGGTCAAATTTAGCAAACATAATAGTATTTAATATAAAAATATCATAAGCATTATCGATATTTAAAGAAATGAAAAAATGTACAATCATTATAATGACATCGTATTTTAGAAGCACAATTCAAGTACATAAACTTGTTAGGAGAATAGTAATATGTTTGAACTTTGAACCTAGTTTTTTTCAATGTTTTTCTTGAATAACGCTAAATCAATTTTAAAAAATTAATTAAAGTGATCAAAGCGGTGAAACAACTGACATCACACGGTAATTGAAACACTTTGTTTATACTTATTTAAGTTATTTTGTCGAGTGTCATTTTTCTATATTCAATATATATGTAAAATTGTGTCAAATCAAACCGCTTGAACCGACATGCCTTTACTTCAGAGAAATGTACACAACATGCATACATACATACTCCTTAATAACGATAAAAATGATTTTCCATAAGAAAATGTTTTTTTAAATGAAGTTTAAATAATGAATTCGAAATTTCAAAGTCAAAATCTAATTGTATTATCTAATTAATGCATTTGTCCAACTACCAAAATAGACTTTTTTTTATGATTTCAAAACAAAAACTTATTATGCATATGTTAGAAACACAAATCATAAATAATATTGACATTTAAAGAGGTAATAAATCACTATAATAACATTGTATTTATAGAAACATATATTATTATACTTTTATTCGATATTTTTTATTATCTTAAAATTTATTTATAATAGAATCATAAATTTTGTTTTTGATGTGTCTTTATTTGATTAGTCACTATTTGTTAGTTAAACTTTTTTTTTTGATTAGTCGAAATTCAAATACAAACAATAAATGAGGTCATAGGTGAATTATATTCATTTCGTTAGACGAGTAATCTTAGATTGGTATTTAGTTTGTTTGATTTTTTTTTTTTTGAATAACGCTAAATCAATTCTAAAAAGTTAATTAAATTAATCAGAGCAATTCAAGCCACCGAAATCATATGGTAATTGAATGGATTTGCTTATAGTTATTTAAGTTGTTTTGTTAAGTAATGTCATTTTTCGTATTCAATATATATATAAAATGGTTTTGAATTAACATGCTTTCGTTCCAAAGAAGTGTACATAACATACATATAAACAATAAACGTTGTCTTAGTTGATTACTTTTACCTTATTAGATGAGTAGTACGTAGGTTTGAAAATAATTTGCTTCAAGATTTTTTTTTTTTAGAATAAACGCTAAATTAATTTTGAAAATTTGATTAACATGCAAAGAGGGGGTCAAATCGGCCACCTACATCACATGATAATTGAAACACTTCCCTTATATTTATACGAATTATTTTGTTGAGTGATACATCATTTTTTATTCAATATATACATAAAAACAATGTCGAATCATGCCGCTTGAACCGACATGCCTCCACCCCTATAGAAATTTACGCAACATGCATACAAACAATAAATTTTGTCTTAGGGGATTACTTTCACCTTATTAGATGAGTAGTACATAGGTTTAATCTAGTTTGCTTCAATATTTTTTCAGAACAAACACTAAATCAATTTTAAAAAATTAATTAATGTGCGAAGAGCGGTTCAAACCACCAACATCACATGATAATTGAAACGCTTCACTTATATTTACTTGAGTTATTTTTTCTAATAATTTTTTTTTATTTAATATAAACATAAAATAATATCGAATTACACAGATTAAACCGACGTACATTCATCCTAATAAAAATATACACAATATGTACGCGTTACACCGATAAAAATAATTTTCAATATATAATAAGAGGTAAAATATTAAATAAATTCCAAATAATTGATTTGAAATTTCAAATCAGAATGCAATTGTATAATATGATTTATACATTTGTCCAACTATTAAAATAGACGTATTTTCCCTTGGTTTCATAATATAATAAATAAACATATTATACATGTGTTTTGAAAAGCACAAATCTTGCTCGGTTGTAGATTAAATCAAAAGGGCTATGGCTATAGGCGATTGCATCTCATAGTGAAATGTGGAATGACCAATCAGATTAAAGCAGAAAATATGTGGAAATTAATGTCAAATCCCACTCAGCAATCATCAATAATGAAACACAC
This sequence comes from Solanum appendiculatum, assembly GCA_018342035.1. Taxonomy (NCBI): domain Eukaryota; kingdom Viridiplantae; phylum Streptophyta; class Magnoliopsida; order Solanales; family Solanaceae; genus Solanum; species Solanum appendiculatum. Next base: position 471,719 of record JAGDQO010000431.1, on the reverse strand, counting down.
CCACATAATTAATCAATTAAAAGCACTTCCTGTGTGCTTAATTTTAATTTAATTAATTAAAGTAATTAAAAAAAGAAAAAAAGCAAAATCGTGCAATTCCCAATAGAGTTAGCTTTAACGCGCGTGGACACTGGACGGGAAACCTGTTGGCGTTTCGGGGCACGCTTTTCTTCTCTGTTCCTTATTTATTTGTTATTACATTTATTATTTATTTATTTATTTACTCTTCCCTCTATTATTATTCTTCCTCTACCCACCCCCTACCAAAGATAGGATCTAATTATGAGTACAAATGAATCCACTCTTTTGACTTCATTTATACATTTATTAATTCCCAATCAAATAAAATTTCTGTCTACTATAGTTAAAAAATCATTATATAAATATCTTACTAACAATTTTTATATTTTATTCTATATGATTTTTATTTAAAGCTAATTTTTTTATACCCATTAGCCTATATTTTTTGCTTAAAAGGAAATTACATACAATATACCGAGACGACAGAGGTGGAGTCAGGATTTAAAATTTATGAGTTCAGAATTTTAATTATTTTATACTACGAGATTTTGAATTAGTAATTTATATACATTTTGTAATTTTTTAAAAGACAAATACAAAATTTGAACTATAATTACTAATTTCGACTAAATTCGTAAATTTTACACAAATTCTGTTAATGCATATATCTTAGTCTTCTATTAAAATAATAATAATAAAAAAGCTCTAGACATTTATTTTCACACTTTATGTATCTTAATGGGTAGATTTATTTGGTATTATTGTAGCAATAGTAAAAAAAAATAATCTTTAATTAATTAATTGAAGTACATAATAAATAGCTTGAACACTATCTTAAAAGTATCATTTAACGTTCTCAATTCTTAGCCAGCAAGCTAAAAATGTTGGCTAAACAAACTCACTAGCTTAGACATGATTATTTATAATTGTCATCGATCTATACTCATCAACACGTAATAAACGTGCAATAAATTTATAATAATAATGTCCATACTAGTTACTAAAATTTATTAAAATAAAGTTTTTTCTCATTGTGGGTTTTGTTAGGCTGTTGTATAATTTTTAAAAATTTCCTAATTAAATTAGTTTTTATTTTTATTGATTTTCTGTAATTATTTTGGATTTATATGTGTAAACCTCCAAGTCCAATGCGTATTTTCGCTGTTCAAAGTCTACTTGCTACACAGTTGACACCATTGCTCCACACAGTCCAACATATAAACCCAAAAGAAAAAAAGAAAAAGAAAAAGAAATTTGGAAATAAAGAAAAAAAATGTGTATACATATAGAGATACATGAATATTTGTAGAGAGAGAAACAAAAGGAGTACTGTCGGCTTCAACCAGGCAAACACCATCACCATTTTCTCTCTCTTCCTCCATAGCTTTACTCTCTCTCTGTCAAGAACACAAAACCCTAATTTCATCTCTCTAGTTGTTCAGCTAATCGATCAGTTTAATCTACGAGCTTGCTGCTTTGACAGAGTTTAGTTAATTTTCAGTAGTTTTTTCGGTTCTGTGTTGTTGTACATGCAAATGAATGTTATTTCCGTGGATTATGATGAGATATAGCGAAATCCGGGTGAATACTTGAGGTAATCTTTTGCTTGCTTTGAATTCTGATTTTGTTCCTTTTTTATTCATTTTTTCTAGTTTTATATAGAAAAAATCGCTGCTGTTATATATAGAAAGTTGTGAATTTCCATATAGTTGGTGGTTTCTCTATGGATATATAAGTTTTAGCTGACAGAGTTTGGGTTAGATCTCGGAGTTGTCTTAAGTGTTTCGATCTGTAATTGGTTTCTATGTTTTTGAGTACAACTTGTTTGCTTTTTTCATTTTTTCCTCTTTTGATGTGAGTTTTCATCTGTGTTGAGCTTTAGAATCTCCATTTCGGGATCTAATTAAGGGTTTAAGTTATGCCTTTATATTTTTCAATTTGGATGCTCTCACGTTTTACTGTAAAAGGGGCTCTAGCAGGCGTTTGTGCCCAATTTTTTAAGTTATGCAGATTATTTGAGAGTGGGTGATAAATTTTGTGATTTTGGAGAGATTTGTTGCAGAAGAGGAAGAACAGTTGGAGATTTTGAGGCTTTAGAGTCCATATCTGCGTTTGTTCACTATTACTTGGTGTATTCTGATTCTTGTGGTTTTTGTCAGTTGGATCTAGTTAATTTTGCCGGGAATTCATTGAGAGGTATAGTCTTCTGAAGACAGATAATCACTTAAGGGTTGGTGACTACAAATTGATTTTCTTATGGCACATCTTGTTGCAAATCATTTCGGTGGCGGGGCTCATCCAGGTTTGAGTTATTTCCTCTTTCAATTCCGATGCTTTTATGTTTATAATCTATAATTACTAGTAGTTTATGCTTAATAATAGATATTGTTCACTTATTTTTCCAAGTTTATGTACTGTGATGTACCTATTGTGGGTCAATGAACTCATCAAGCTGATAATCTGCTACCTGTAGGCTGTAAATGCTTTCTTTTGCCCATTATTTGCTTTTGGTTGGAGCTTTCTCAATGTTGGTTCTCCTTGTTCCTATTTATCTTCCTCATCTGACATGAACCAATTATATGCTAGTTCTATTGAATTAGTCCTCACTCGGGTTTGCTTATATGAATTTTTTCATATGGTCATTGTGCTTAGTCATGTATTTATAATATATGCACATAACACTGTCCTATGTGTGTCTCCCTTAATACATTGACATCTATTGCACTTGTATGTCATTTGTATGGTAGTAGCGAATTCTTGTGCTTCCACACTGCGTAGGCCAATAAATGTAAATGTGTTACTTGGAAAAGTGAAAAATATAATTGTTTGATCTTTTTGTAGGGACTTCTCCAAGTGGTGCATTATACAAGGAACTCTGGCATGCCTGTGCAGGACCTCTCGTAACAGTTCCTCGTGATGGGGAAAGAGTTTATTATTTCCCACAGGGTCACATGGAACAGGTATCTTTTAATTTACATTTTTCTTCCCTCCTCTTTTATCTTTCAGGTCTTATGTGCACTTCTTAATCTTCTCGTGCAAACGTGGAAGATATATAAAACCTCAATCATAGTGTGATGTTTCATACTCTCTTTCTTTCTCATTATGATTCTTTATAATTGCAATCTGTTTCCAGCTTGAAGCATCGACACACCAGGGAGTAGACCAACACCTTCCTTCTTTCAATTTGCCAGCTAAAATTTTATGCAAAGTGATGAATGTTCAACTTCGGGTAAGTGCCATATTTTTTTAAAAAATAATATTATTTTTATTTCTCCCTTCCTATGGTTGAATTATGGTTATAAGTACCATTTTTTAATTTTAGGCCGAGTCAGAGACAGATGAGGTGTATGCACAGATAACTCTGCTTCCTGAACAAGATGTGAGTGCCACCCTTTAAATCTTTGAGGTTTTCATCATATGACACTTCCAAAACATACTTTTTTCCCTTAACATCCTGCATTCGCTTTTTGTCTTCTGTGGATTTAGCAAGGCGAGATCACAAGCCCTGATACTCCTCCCCCTGAACCTGAAAAGTGCACTGTCCATTCGTTTTGCAAGACTCTTACTGCATCTGATACTAGCACCCATGGTGGGTTTTCTGTTCTCCGAAGGCATGCAGATGAATGTTTGCCTCCACTGGTAAGCTTGTATTTCATAATTATGCCTTGTCTTGGCTTCACCCTTCTGAACTCTTCCACCCCTATCCATTTTTTCTTCTCATTAATTTTTGCTACATATTCAGGATATGTCGCAGCAACCACCGTGGCAGGAATTGGTCGCCAGTGATCTACACGGCAATGAATGGCACTTTCGCCACATTTTTCGAGGTTATATATCAATTTTTTTTCTGTGGTTGGTATAACTTGGAGATTCAGATTAAAGTTATTGTTGAGTTGGGTCAGTAGAGTTGTTCGTATAGGTAGTGAGGAGGGGAAGGAGAACAACTACTTTCAATCTAGTTGGTGACACTTCTGTTAGGCTGTGGTGTCTGAGTGGGAGACTTGACTCTTTTTGTGTTGGTCAGTCCTAAGTAGACGTCAGGCGAGAGATCCCTTTTTTGCTTGGATATTTCTGTCGGAAAATAGGCCTTTTAGCTTTGTTGTGCTGCATTTTTCTCAAATCAGACGTAAGACCTGTATTGTATAGCTTGTGTTTTGTCATTTAAGAGAGCAATACCTGTGGTTATGGCGTACAGACTCTTTTTTCTTACAGTATAATCTTTTGTTTAGTTCTCAAAATAAATGTTGACTTCACATTCAGGTCAGCCTAGGCGACACTTGCTCACAACTGGGTGGAGTGTTTTTGTCAGTGCAAAGAAGTTGGTTGCTGGAGATGCCTTCATATTTCTCAGGCAAGTTTACGAGTAACATATTCAGCCATATTTTACTGGAAGTGCGTATAAAAATTCTCTTTCATAACCCTTCCAACATTTCATTTATCTCTGCAGGGGAGAGAGTGGGGAGCTTCGAGTTGGTGTTAGGAGACTCATGAGACAGTTAAATAATATGCCATCTTCTGTGATTTCAAGTCACAGTATGCATCTGGGTGTTCTTGCAACTGCATCTCATGCCATCTCAACTGGGACCCTCTTCTCGGTGTTCTATAAGCCTAGGTAGTTTCTTTGCCCCTTTCCAATGTGGGAATTTATCTCTATTTTATAGGATGAAGCTTCCTCTCGCTGTATGTCAATATTGTTGGGTTCCTGTTCTACAAATGGTGATGATAGTCTGATATCAATGAGATTGGCAACAACAAAAATTACGTGTAGTAATTAATTGTGCAGCGAGTGTTAAGTTTCTCTAGTTCCATCTCTATACAAGCTCTGTGGTATAGGAAATTTGAATTTTTTGTTTTGCAGGTTGGTATAATATTAGCTAGCATTAGTAGTGATTGATTTAAGATTTTAAGGGACTTGAGTTGCACATCCAGTTTTTCTGTTTCTGTATGCATATTTTGATACTTGGTTCTTATTGTCTTGCCAGTCTTTTGAATATTTTCTTGCTTCTGAATCTAGATTTTTTCACTTGCCATGTGGATTTAACTGTACTAAAACTGCTGATTTCCAGGACTAGTCAGTCAGAATTCATTGTCAGTGTGAACAAATATCTTGAAGCACGAAATCACAAGCTTTCTGTTGGGATGAGGTTTAAAATGAGATTTGAGGGTGAGGAAGTTCCTGAAAGAAGGTAAAGCTTCAGATTATAACAACTTTCAGGTCTTAGAGATCTGTATTACATTCAGCTCAAATTATTTAAAAGAGGACTATAAAGGGCTAAAACTCAATTAACCCTTGGCTACTTTGTCTGTTTTATAGGTTTAGTGGAACAATTGTTGGTGTTGGTGATAACCCATCATCTAGATGGCCTGATTCTGAATGGAGATCTTTGAAGGTACTTTTTATTTTTTAATTTGTACAAGTGACCATTCAAGCTTGCTGTTAATGATCATCTTAGGCCTCTCCGTGATCTTGTTTTTGTTGTTGGATGCTGTTTATAGGTCGTGAAATTTACTCCTCTCAACCCACTTTGTTTTGTACTGCTGCCCATTATACAACATTTTATGTTTTTGTTTATGTGCCCTGGATAGAAAGGAGAGCAACCTGTCTAGTTTTTAAGTATTTGGTGCTCTTCATGTGATGTCATTGTGTTCTACAGTATCTTCTTAGATATTACTGCAATGTGGTTTACTAGGGATTATAGAATTTCGCCAATAAAGTTGTCATCTGTTGCTCTAACCATGTTTTCCTTTCCATTTTCTTTGCCACATTATCCTATAGATAATAGCTAATAAACCCGCTTTGTGCATTTGATTTGTTCAGGTTCACTGGGATGAACCATCGTCAATTTTGCGTCCAGATAGGGTTTCTCCATGGGACATGGAACCACTTGTTGCAGCGACACCTACAAACACCCAGCCTCCTCAAAGAAATAAGCGTGCTCGACCGTCAGTTTTACCATCGCCAGTGCAAGAACTTCCTGCTTTAGGTCTGGAATCTTTCTCCTGTGCTGTATGATTATTACTTCTAATGTACACACATTCTCATTGGCAACTCTCATTTTGTAGGAATGTGGAAGTCTCCTGTAGATTCTCCTTCATCATTCTCATACTGTGATCCGTCTCGTGGGCGAGATCTCTACCCTTCACCCAAACTTTCTTCTGCTGCAAAGGGCCTGGGTTATGGTGAGAATGTTTCCATGCCTCTTTCTACCAAAACGATGTACTGGTCAAGTCAATCGGAGACATGTACAGAGTCTGTTGCACCTGCTAGTGAAAAGAGACCGGCTAATGGATGTAGGTTATTCGGAATTGAGCTGATGGATTGCCCAACCATAGACGAATCCTCATCGGTTGCTATGCCAAGTGCTGTAATGGAGGATCAGCCAGCTCCATCTTTAAATGTTGATTCTGACCGAAACTCAGAACCATCAAATCCAATTCCTTCAGTAAGTTGTGAGCCTGAAAAGTCATCTCTGAGGTCTACCCACGAGTCTCAAAGCAAACAAATCCGGAGTTGCACTAAGGTACACCTAACCTTGGTCTATTTTGTGCTGTTCAAAATTCTCTCTTTCACAAGTTAATGATTGTGGTGCCCTTGTTTTGCCAAATTGGAGTTCATTGTTTAATTGAGCTTCTTGGTATTCTCCTTAGGTGCATATGCAAGGGAAGGCAGTTGGGAGGGCAGTTGATCTCACAAGATTAGATAGTTATGAAGATCTGCTTAAGAAATTGGAGGAGATGTTCGAGATTGAAGGTGAACTTCGTGGATCAACCAAGAAATGGCAGGTAGTCTACACAGATGACGAGGACGACATGATGATGGTTGGAGATGATCCATGGCAGTAAGTCTGACAACCTTAGTTATGTTTTCATTGTTCTATTTTGCATGTCATTTTGTGCTTAAACATTCAATATTCCTTGCATATAGATAGCTTCCGAGTATTGTGGGATCATAGACAATCAGTATCACCTGTTAATATCTTTTTCAGAAACATCATTTCCTCGGGGTAAAAAAAAAAAAAAAACGGAAATGGCCTTCTGTTCTTGAATTAGTTGTTTTATATAGTTAGACGAGATATAACTTCTTATGTCCTACTGACTTCAATTCTTTTGGTGTAACGGAAATGGTACAGTGAATTCTGCAGCATGGTTAGAAAAATTTACGTCTACACAGCTGAGGAAGCCAAAAAACTTTCACCAAAGATCAAACTTCCTGTTGACGACATGAAACCAGGCAAACCAGTTGCAGATGTTGTGACCGTTAGCAACGAGGAGAAAGCATAGGAAGGTGGGTCCAGTTACTTGATACCCATAGTGTGTAGAGGAGTGGGGAAAGATGGATCTGACATCAGTCAATAGTTTTGGTTTTTTTTTGGGGAATGTAAGTGATGAAATTAGCCCATACTGGCATGGGTGGTCAGTTATGGATGCTGGTTGGCAAGACAAAAAAAGATCGGCTTTTCATATTTAATGTATTTTCCGAGGAAATGATGCCATTACAGATAGGATTCTGCATCCTAGTATTATCTTATTGTTATGATTTGGTCAAGAAAGGAGAATCTTATGATGCTTTGCTTGTTTGGACCTCAGATAGACGGGAAAAGTTTGTCTGCACCCATCTCTAATGGGAGATGTGGAGAGATACTCTGTTGCATTTCTTTATCTTATTTTATGCCTTTTGTTGTTTAAATATAAAGTCATGTTATGACAAAGATGGCTTATGTATATATTTTATATAAAAAATAGCCTCTGCAATTACATTATTATTTGTATTTAGGTATCTTTTTCATGATATAGGAGTATTATTAATGCAAAAGTATTCATTCATGGGAAAATATATTAATTAATCAATATGGACATTTCTTTTTCATCTCTCTTCTACTTTACATAACGCGGTGTTAGATTTCTAGTAAAAGGTATATGAAAGGATCATGGTCAAATATTCTTTTATTTTCTTCGAATAGTAACTAAGACACATACGCAGTTATAGATTATGGTTCTTACTGTTTGCCTCCCATTTTTCTTCCCATTCTAAATTGTTTGTTAGGTACCACAATCCAGTCAATCTTACCTAAAATTGATTTTTCTTTAAACTCGCAATGCGTGTATTTAGTCTTAATTCTTCTTTCCTAAAGCCCTCCTCTATGATGGTCCCCTACTCTGCGATCCCGTTGAAGTAATGGTGATTTGACTTAGTATCAGATTTCAATTTTTGTGACACTTTCTTTTAGTCGTCCTAAAAAAATGTTCATACAAATATTTAAGATAACATTTTAAATTTGTGTCAAATCAAATAGTGCGACACTATTTTGATTTTAATATTTGGTAGTTGTAACTGAACATTGACTAATTCGTAATAAGATATCGTTTACCACATGGTAGATGAAAACAACAGAGTGATGAAAATGATGTATTTGAGAAAAAAAAAAGTAAAGAAGAAGAAGGTTATAGGAAATATTCAGAGAATTAAAGAGTATTACAAGTCACATCTCACCAACCCTGCAACTTCCAAAAATAAGTAAACAAGTAAGACCAGATGTCGGCCCCGGTTTGTGCACTTCACTAATAAACCAATCAATGATTCACATTCACACAATACAAATGATTATTCAAAGAAAAATAACATCTTCCATGACATATTTAAAATTACACGATTCAAAATATTACAACATTAGTAAGATCACACATATATATAAAAAAGAAAAAACTTCTTTTTTCTAAATTGAATTTTATGTGAAATTACATATATGAAAAATAAAGTAAAATGGAGGAAGTAGCAATTTTGACAAAATACTATTCTAAAAGGAATTATGCCATTAGATTCTTCGGATAGTCAAAGTTTTTTTTTTTTATGGTTTCCGCGTTAATACATTATTTTGTTAAACATATTTTGGGGAGAAAGGAAGAAGAAAAAAAAAGATGACATATGGTGTGATGAAGTGTCACATAATTTTTTTTATAAGTTACGTTGATTTATTGTCATAATTCGATCTGTATAATTTATAAACATGTAGTGTGTACAAAGTTTTGAGGTTTAAGTAAACACAAATTTCTTCGACCATAATTATCTTATTTTATTGTATGGTGGGAGAGAAACTTATAAGGTGAGGAATCAAACTATCACATTAAAGTGAAATTTTGAAAATTCAAATAGTCAACCAACTTTACACTCTATGGGCCCTATCCTTTAATAATTATATTCTTAGAATAACGAGTTATAGCTAGAAAGCCATTTTAACATGATTCTACAAATATTTTCACGGTAAATTTTTTTACGCTTTATGTCTTAGCTTTTAGAACTAGAGGTAAATTCAAGATTTGAAGTTTATGAGTTTCTGAAGCATTTTCACATTAATATAAAATAATATCTGGATTAAGAGACAAATATTTATAGATATTTAATAGGTTTCCTAATACATATGCATAATCTATATAAAAGCTATTAAATTTACGTGAAATCATGAACCCATAAATGACGCTCTAGATCTTCCCTACTCAAAATCCCCAACTTAGGCCTCATACTTGAACAGTTGAGCCCATAATTGATTTTGGGCCATGCAATGTAACTTCAGTCCACAATATTTAGTAACGATGATCCATAATTAATTATTAAGAAATTGACATTAATAGTCGTCCATCAAAATAATAACCAATAAATAAAAAGAAAAAGGAGACAAAAACTAAATTGAAGAGAACACAAAGACACAACTCAGCCCACGTGCAACACATACAAATAAAAGGGAACAATCAAACAAAAGTAAAAAAATTAACAAATAATTGAAAATTTTGGTCCCAAAATGATGAAAGTGACTGCTGGGGCATTCAGGTAAATTCATTAGTCGAGCAGTGATTGGTTGATTCGTTTTGGGCTCCTTTCTGAGGCCCAATGGATTAGCCTATGGGCCGGCACCCACTATTCTTGTTAGGCCCATATTTTAGTCCGAAACATTATATATCTTCTTTTTATATGATTGTTGAAACTTTTTCTTATTTTTAGTTTCTTTAAAGTGTTATATAATTAACATTTCCCCCTAATAATTCAATACTAAGAGGATCAAGTGTTTTCATTTAGTCTTAATGTTATTTATTTTTGCCTTGCTAGCCATCCGCTGCGTAATAAGATCATATGTATTTTTCGAGGAAACAGATTATAGTTTTTTCCAGAACACTTTTTTTTTAAAATTGTTATGTTTGTAAAATTTTGATCTATAATAAGATCTTAACCTATTGTGAATTACACTTTAGAGTTGTATGTAGATGTCAATAAGCCATAATTGTTTATTTATATGTGAGTCAAATTAAATCTTCTAGACTAATTTACCAATTTTTAATGGTAACGTGAGAGTGGAAAAAAATGAATAATAAAGAAAATGCATACAACTAAAAGTAGCTCAACTTATCTTAACTATATTTTAAAAGTCAAAACTCTTGAGACACTATTAGATCAACAACTCCAACGATGCATATATACATCCAAGTCAAAAATAAAAGTATATAAACATAACATTATCAGCCAAGAAACTCAAAGAACAAACTAGAAAATAAAAAAAATTAATGGAGATGAAATATTTTATGATGATAGTATTGTTTTTTGGAGTAATGGTGCAACAAGGATTGGGTCAAAATAGGGATTCATCATGTATGAACAAGTTACTCCCATGTATGAATTTTTTAAATGAAGCAAGAGGAAATCCACCAGAAAGTTGTTGCAATCCACTAAAAGAAGTAATTAGAAATATGCCTGAATGTTTATGTCAAATGGTAAGTATTAAAGGGAGCAATGCAGCTGAGCAAGCTGGAATTGATGTTAATGAGGCACAAATGTTGCCAGCTAAATGTGGACAGCCTGTTAATTACATGGGATGTCTTAAAGGTATGTTATTCGAATTAGAACAGATTCTGTGGTAAAATAATTTTGCCACTTTTTATATTTGATTTGGAATTTGTGTTCTTGGTTTCAGGAGCATCAAATTCAGCTGGAAACTCAATGGGAATCACTACAAGCATGAAAGTATTTTTGGTTGTTTCTATGATTTTATTTCAATTTTTGTGATAATCATCATTTTATTATTACCTTTTTGTATTTATTGTTGAATATTCAATTAATATACATTTTGATGTTATATTAATATCTGATCTATAGATATGCTTTCTCCAGCAAAAAATGTTTATTCTAGACTTATTTGTCAAATAAACTGTTGGTTGAGTTTGAAGGGGTAATGACATTTTTCAAATTAAAAAGTTTATTCACTCTAAATCACAAGTGAGCAAAATAATCCAAGATTAGCACTAACATATAGTACTATTTTCAAAAAGTTGGTGGAGCTAGCTTGGCAAAAAGGGTAACGGTCATGAAATTTCAAAAAAGCTCCGTACGTATCATTTCATTCTCTTTTTAAACGGATACAAGCCCCTTTTTAGCCCACTTTGGTTAACACATTCTACCAAAATCATCTTTGGCACACCCTCTAAGCCTATGAAATTGACAAAAGCCATGAAGAAGCTCAAGTTCTGGTCAAAAAAGAAGAAGAAAAAGAGAGCTCCTCTCCTTGAAAGACCACCATCACCGCCACCACCGTTCCTTCTTTACTATTATCACTCCCCTTATAATTACCCAGTTCAGCCGTCTGCACCGCCCTTGCCACCTTGGTTCGAGTACGAGCAGCAGCAACCATACGATGACTCAATTTTCACAACAGAGCAAGGTTCAGGTTCAACATCAGCCAATTCAAATCAACCTCATGGTAATACTAATTCTCAGCACATTGATAATGTTGGTGAAATCAATCAACCAAAGCCAACACTGTCAGATAATACTTTGCCTCAACAGTATATGGTTCCGAATCAAGTGTTTGGCGTACCTGTATTAGCAGAAGCAAGAACAGAGAGAGCTGCTGGACCTTTTGGATGTGTGATCAATTTTGGAGCTCGTTTGTTCCGTTGCTTCTTTCCTTGCTTCCATATTCTCGAATTGAAGTAAGCTGTATAATGGACTCAGCAAAGCTAAGATTTGGTTTGTCTTTGCATTTGCCTCTTTCTGAAAACTCTCGATATATATTTAAAGAGATACTACATATATTTATCTATAGTAATAAATAAAACAGTTGTATAAATACATGGAGTCTCAGCCAGATCTCTCACATATAGATGTCTGAAATATAGTGTCTTTAGCTCCAATAGATTGAAGGAAATAAATTTGAATTTTCATGTAGGGAAATCCCCCGAAAAACCAACAAAATTGAAACAAAAAAAGATTGGTTCTAAGAAATGTAAAGTGACATAGTTAATTTGGTTTCGATTTAGATAAAATATAAATAATGAGCTACCATACAACAATTTAAGCGCGTAATTTAGTGGCACAACACCCATCTAACCTAACCTTTGTAAATGGAGCATTGGAGAAATGCTTCAATTTTGTATCTACAAATATAGAGATGCAGCAAAGACAATATCCCTCTTGATCTTGGTAACAGCCTCTTCAAATTTTGCCTCGAGCACAGTATCCCCAATGGATTTTGCAGCTTGTATTAGCTGCTGAAGAACTTCCTCCAATCTCCTGATAGCCCTGATTAAACTGCCTTCAAACACCGGAGTCATTTCCATAATCTCATAAAACTTAGATCCTTTAGCCCAAGCATAGACGGCCTCCATGATATCAGGTCGGAAAGAACTCACGAAGTTCTCGACATCTATTTGGACCTATTGAAAGACAACAGAGAGACAATATTATACAAGAAATCAATACTTGACATGACAACAATAGTTGCTTTTTGGGTTGTGGAATATGGAGGGTCTTCGTTGATTAGTTTCTCAATTCAATTGAACTGATGTTACGAATGCAAAGCAGTGTGGATGTAAATATGTTCTCAATTGAGCCCGAAAAACTGATATCTAATAACACAGTAAACCATGTTCCATTCAGCTATGTCTATACCATAATTATCAAAGCTTTATCAGCAGCATAATCATCAGATGACACATACCTTGCTCTCAAGCTGAACTTTTGCCACTTGCCGAGCTGTATCCTGTAATTGTGCAAAGAGCAACCCCAGCTCTTCCCGGGGCTTTTGAGCATCCTGAAGCTTTTCTTGCCACACAAAACAAGAGAGAAGAGAGACCATATCCTCCACTTTAATATTTCTGAAGGTCCCATTCAACATTAATTCAGTCAAGGTCAACTCATCTGCACTGCTGATTTCGCTGGCTACCTTCCCTTTCTGCTCCACAACGTCATCCCTGATGTATCTGCATAACCACCAACCTTATAAGCACTTTCATGCAATCCATAAAAATAGCAAATTCATAAAAAACAGAAGAATTCCAGAGCAAGAAATTGTGAGAACAGAGAAAATGATGAAGAAGCAAGTATGATACCAAATAGAGGGACCAAAGTGCATTGCAGAAACAAAGATGGTTCAGTAACTCTTTTGAGGTCTCTTGCATTGATTGCTATCCCAAGTTAAACAACATTTGCCTTACCACAGAGAAATAGGATAACATCATTCCTCCCCATGGTTTTCTCTTCAAAGAAGGCTACTTATGTGTGGCTCATTTTCGACATTGTCAGCCAAATACACCCACCAAAGCACGACATATCAAAGGAAGGATCAGAATTACAGTAATGATTCAGGAGGTGACGGGCTTATTACAACACTAGAAACATTTTGAATGTTACTACACCTTAGAAAGGGCACAACAAAATGGAAATATAATTCTAAAGTAGAAGAGAAAAAAAAAGAAAAGATAAAGCAGTTCAACAATGGAAAGATAGCAGTAAGATATAAGAGCAATAACAATACTAACAGCATGTATACTCCTCTAATTTTGACAGATGCAATAGCCAACACAGCACAACTTCAAAGAAGAAACAGAACCAATCAGCAAAAACAATACGAGGTCGGTAAGACAGACAAGTAAATTTACCCAAGTCTTCTAAGAGCTCTTTTCCTTGCTTTAAGTTCATCTTTGAAAGCTAAGACAGTTGAAGTACGCAATGTTCTCTTGATTGATTTGATTTTGCTAGTAAGTTCTTTCTTCTTATGCAAAACCTTAAGCTTCTCTTTTATAAGGGGAGACTTCGCTATCTCATTCTCTTCAAACAGATTCTCCAGTGCCTCTATCCTACTCGAAGCCTTCCTGTACGAGCTACTTTGAACCTGCAGAACATGCATAGAATGAACACGAAGCTAATATACCAGCAAGTTGGAGAGAGAGAGACATAAGACTGCGTCTGACCTTCATGTCATCTTCTGGATGTAAGAGAGGCATGCCCTCTTTAGAAAATCTATTGAGAACTTCAGAAACCTTCTTTAGTGTATTTTCTCGAACTTCTGAAGGCAAAAGATCCTTTGGTATCACAAGACGGACACTGCTCAAACTATCAATCTGTCAATTAATTGTTTATAGCAGGAAATACATTAGCTAAGCCACACAAGCAGAACAACAAACATACATTGAAGTTGCATGATTGTCAGTGTAAAAGACCTAAATGTATGTCATCGACCGTTTCTATATTTTCTTTCATGACCTACCAGATAGAAGATACATGCAACATATGAACAGATGAGAAAAGATCTTCAAAGACTATGAAAATCAACGCATTCACATGCAGAAAGAAAGCAAAGGGCATGCAATTGAAAGTAACCTTTCCACCAAGGATCCTTTCCTTTCACAATCCAACCAAAGGTGCAAGAACTGAAGGTGCTCCACCAAATCCCCACCTTTTTTCTTGTTGTTAGGGCCTGTTAATGGCGGCCTCTTAATTCTTGGGCTTCCTCCTTTCTACAGGGATTTAGCCCCAGTTTTTCATAGTTTTCATCCCACTTCACTTACCGTTAGGCCACACCCTTGGTTGTGCAAGTTTGAAGTTATCCTAGTAGAACACACACGAAGGCTTGGTACAGTTTCAAGACTTTTGTCACAATTGATCATCTTAAATTACTAAATCTAATACTCATTATCAGATTTCCTAGCAGCCAAATAAGCCTAAGGAGCTTACCTGGGATAAAGGAAGAGAGACAACAGCTGGTTCCCCAGTATCCTTCAACCGGACGATTTTAATTGTCTTTCTACCAACCTCATCCTTCTGCACTATACATCTCGTGAGTACATCTACTGTATAGTTCGCGTCCTCCGGTTTTTTGTTTGCATCATCTGAACATGAACATTGAACTTGAGGTTAAGGAATCTAACTAACAGAAGAGCTCAACTGATGCCGAATTAAATCCTCACCTTCAGAAAGCCCTTTCACCCTTTCAAAATTAACTATTACTCCCCATGTGATCTCTTCATTGATGGAGAAGGTTGGAACATCAACATCAACCTTTGTACACTCAATGCATACAAGCCGACCAGGCTGCAGGAAAGGTAAGCAATATTTTGGAGAAAAAACAATGCCACGTACATCCCTCTTCAAGCTCTTGTATTGTTCTATCAGATTATAATATCTCTCAAGGCTGTCTTCTTCTTCAATCACAATTGAGTTTCTCTCCTCTTCAAGAATCTTTGCTTGTTTCTGGCAAGAAAAAGGAAAAAAAAAAGCAAATCTCAGAAGAACTTCATCGAGAGAGAGAGAGCCCGGAGTTGAGTCAATTGACAAACCTCAAGATCAGGAAGTGCACGATCTGCTTGAAATTGATAAAATGAGTTACGCAGCAGATTTTCAGGATGACCGTCTTCAGACCGTATTTGATTTAAAAGCATGTTATAGCTTAAATGGAAGGCACTGATATACATAAAATAGAAGTCAAATACAAAGTTGAAAGTTCTATACAATGATAAAACAACCTTTTTTTTGTTGGGTTTGGGGGGGTTCATTTTTATTTTTATTTTTGTCACCAAGAAATCTCGGGGGCTAGACCCTTCGGGGTGGCCCAGTGGTTTGGGCTTGGGACTTCCATGTTGGAGGTCTCAAGTTCGAAACCCTTTGCAAGCGAAAGCAAGGGGTTTGCCTTCTGAGTCGAGCGGTTACCTCTCCTATGTGGTTTGCGAGCTATTGCATAGGAGCAGGGGTTTTACCTGTGCTCACCCAAAGGGTAGCGGCTGCGGGTTTCCCTTGTCATCATAAAAAAAAAATTCTCGGGGGCTAGTGGCGCGCACTTTAAAATTCGGAGGATAATGAGCTCGCCCCTCTACACGGCCACACTCATTTATTTAACCAATTATTCATTTTTCAGTAGTGCCAAACAGAAGTACAGTTGTCATCAATGCACTATTTGCCGTCTCTGTCTTTTTTCCTGTACGTTGGAACTTCTTAATATGGGGAAAAAAGAGAACATAGTTCTGATCCTCCTCCGAAGAAAGATAATTTACTCAAAAGAGTCTAGACTTAAATGAGAATTCATAATTGGCACCTGTTTAATGCATCAGCACTTCCTTTGAGCATGAATTTAGCTGTAGAAGGTTCAAGCTTCTCATCAACCATAAGGATGCAGATCCCACGATCATCAATCCCCCGACGGCCAGCACGACCACTCATCTGAATATACTCACCACTGGATAACCACCTAAACTTGTCTCCATCAAATTTACGAACATTTGTGAAGACAACAGTTTTTGCAGGCATGTTCAACCCTATACTGAAGGTCTCTGTGGCAAACAAACACTACAAGAAAATCATATAAAGCAACATGATTAGAATTGAGCTTAGAAGAGTCTCCTACAGAGGAATAAAGTAAATACCTAAATTTTTATGCATACATAGGTGCAAACTTTGCATGTGTAAGAATTTGTGTATCTATAACTTCAGAAGAAGTACTTAAAGATGAGGTAAACAAATCTTAAGAAAAAAAAACAAAAGAGATAATATATACATTCCTCTGGTACCTATTCTTTTATAACCGTTCCTCTGGCACCTTCATAGAATGATGGCAGAAACCATATTTCAGATGAAGAGCCTAAGCTAGCATTGGACACTTAAACAGAGTATTGGTCCCCACTTAAGGTCCCACCCGGTATCTGGTACCCGATTTTTGGGGCCCGATAATCCAGATTCGCGCCGGGAAGTTCCACTTCGGGGGGGGGGGGTAAAGCGCTCCCTATCAAAGACGACTCCATACTCGGGGCTCGAACTCGAGACCTCTAGAGTTAAGGATGGTGGAGTACTTACCACTCCACCACAACCTTTGGTGGTACGAACAAGAACTTTCTCGCCAAAAACGAAGGTCACCTTAACGACCAAAGCATCATTACTTAGTTGAGCTAGTAGTACTCTATTAGAGGATTAATAAGTTCACATATTTTGAGCATTCTCATCTACTCCACAACTGCAGCAAAATTTCAGGACACAAGACAAATAGATCTTTAAAAGCAAACATAAAGTTAATCAACTTCTTCTTAGACTGAATGAAGTCAAGTTGTCACATAAAATCCTTCTCCTCATAGGTATAATTCTTTGAAGCAATTAAAGAAATTTTTTCTCCAACCTTGATGAATCCTTCTTGGAACAGGATTTCAATCACTTCTTTCAATATAGGAAGCAAACCAGAATGATGCACACCAATTCCACGTTTCAATAGGGGTAGCATATTTGAAACCTGCAATTACAAATATAGAAATCAGTTATTAGCAAGTACACTTTCCAAAGATCTAAGATATGAAACAATAATCTTTTCCCCATAACTGAACCAACTGCAACCCCTGATCCCAGGGACATATGGGGAAAGAGAACAATCATAGAAAGTAGAAACTGTACTTAGTAGGAAGAGTATTCCAGTGCTTCACTGTAACCACATAATAAATCTCAGCTATACACCTATCAAAAATAAATATAAGCCGCTCACCTGAGGCAGCTTTTTATCATCATCCGACAACATGTCCATGGCACTCCAGAAAATAGTTTCAATATTCACCTTCTCATCATCATTGTTTAAATCCATTTTAGCCATCTATTCCATATTCAAAAGGCAGAATAGTTAGCCTATTAACCAAGAACCACTGTTTTTAGACAGATCTAAATGTTCTCATGTGCCAACAAATAAAAAATCCATATACTCTCACACAGAGAGTTGGTTTAAAAGTGAATGGAAAAAAATATACTTCTACGGAATGTCATATCAAAGGTTGATGGCATGGCCTCTTCTCTCTGAACCAGGTGAAAAGGGGGAATATAGAGAAGAAATCAGGAAATTGGAACGCTGGTTTGCCAACATCATAGTACAGCAGTACAACCATCTAAGAATTATCCACTTCAGTAAAATACACAGAAAACATACCTGCATTGCTAGAAATTCACATTCTCTTTTGCTGAAGCTGAAACATATTACAGGATCATATTGCCGCTGGATAATCATTTTAACCATCTTGAATATGTCACTATCCTCACCAGATTTGCCAACAACCAGACCCTTCTGCCACTTGCTATTTTCTCTTTTTTTATCCCCTTCATTGGCTGGAACAAGAGCATTCAAAGCTTTCTGAAAACTATCCTCACGGAACTTCCCTTTATCATCAACCACCAAGTATAACCCATCACCACCAGAAGGAAATATATAATGCTGAAGTGGTGTGGGTCTATAGTCTGTATAAACAATGTGACATGGTTGCTGATGGACCTGCACCATGACAAACCAAATTATTATCCCACCATAAGATTCAAATAGTTTAAACTTTCATAAATTAGAATCTCAGCAAAATAAGGATAACTCGAGATTGCTCTTTCTAAGTGGTGAAACATTCTGGTAATAAAAGCTCTCCTCATCGTTTTCCATTATGGATAACTTGATGCCTTAGTTTGGACTAACCAGAGTAATTGGTAGATACAGCTATTTATTTGCATGCACACAAAAGAGGAGAGAAATTCAGGAGACATGGGATTCCTGAAATGGTAGTGAAAGAGACGCAAAGGATTAGGCAAACCAGTGATCCAGCTGGATCTAAATAACTGCTTTGTACCCCTATGTCAATCTTTAGTCCAAAACTCTTTGCTTGGATTCTCTCTCAAAGCATCATCCTAGACTAGCATATGCCATCATCCCCAACATCTAAAGACAAACAAAACCGATCTACTTCGTGAAGTAGTTTATAAAGGCAGCAAGGTTTTTTTTAATATATATATATATATATATATTACTTTCAAGACTATGGTAACAAGTTCTTAAAGACCACAGGCAATCAATAAATACCTTTTCAAATATATCTCAAGAATTCCAGAAAACTTTCAATGAAGGTCATTAATAATAAAGTAGGAAGTCATATCCATGAGCATATCAGATGGTTTCTAGAATCAAGCATACTGATCAATATCAATGAGTGTAGACAAGTACCTTTGCAACCCAATCCGCAAACTCTTTAGCATTGGGCACCGTGGCTGAGAGGAAGACAAAGTGGGAATTTTTCGGGGCCATAACAATGCTTTCCTCCCAAACCACACCTCTTTCTCTATCACGCATGTAGTGTACCTCATCAAAAATAACCCAAGCCACCTCCCTTGTAACCTCTGATCCTTTGTACTGCATACTACGCCAGATTTCTGTAGTCATTACCTGAAACCAAAACACACCTTAGCCTACTGAAACCCAGGACGGATAAGAAAAAGCTAAGGGCAAAAGCATTGAGCACAAACTGAGCATACCAGGCAAGAAGCATTTGGATCAATCGTGACATCTCCAGTCATCAAACCCACATCTGAAAACTCCTCTTTGAATTCTCTATACTTCTGGTTACTAAGAGCCTTAATTGGTGAAGTATATACTACTCGCTGGTTATTCTTCAGCGACAAGGCAATTGCATACAATGCCACAACTGTCTTTCCAGCTGACGTGTGTGCTGATACCTACAGGCACAACTTCCAATTCAGTCACACCACTGTTAAGTATACAATTTATCTAACTAAGGTCTACTTAAGATAAGTGTGAAATTTAGAGAAACTGACAAAACTGCAATTTTCCATAAATAACAAATTATTTATTACTGGAATGATACAGGGACCCAATAGCAGTTTAATATTAAGAACATCAAGAAGATGCTTTGATAGATTGATTTATCTATTGGGATAATACAAACTTACCATGACGGATTCGCCATTATTAATACAGTTGATTGCTTCAGATTGAAAAGGGTCGAGGCGAAAAGGGAACTCCTTAGCAGGTTTTGAATCATGTTGAGGCAAAGTAGAAGTTGAAGCAGAGGGAACATACCCTTCTGGATATGATACATCATGCAGACATGTCACCGGCTCATCCACACCAAGTAAATCATTTTGTTTCAGCTGTTTATTTGGAGGTATATCACTCTCATTGGAGAATTCTTGCGACTTCCTCTTAAAAGAACCCATCTTTCACTATTACTCCACAAACCTAAAACAATTCAATCAATAAATTAAACCATATTCTCAACTTCAATGAAAAACCTAAACTATTTCACAACACGTAGAAAACAAGAAATTAGAAAAAGAAAAAGGTGAGGGATACGGTTTTACTGGAATAAAGTGGTCTACCGAGAATGAAAATCAGAACCGGCGGGCCGGCGGCCGGCGATTGTACTTGACGGCACTTGTGGCGGCGATTTCTTCAGTTCGTTTTTGAGAGGCGGGGAAGGGAAAAGAGACTTAAATATGGCAGGTTTGGCTAGTAATAAACCTCAGGGTTTTTAGTGCCCAGTAATAAACCTCAGGGATTATAGGTGGTGATATAATTTTCACATGATACTTTTATTACAATTTTAATTAAAAAATAATTTGTGTTAAAACATTTACGAAATCATAATTATGGAGCATAATAATAAAAAATATTATAATTAACTTCAAATCAAATTATAGCTAATCATTTTATTCTCTTGTTCTCTTAATTTCTTTCTCTTTCTAAATTTTACTGACACTGAAATTCATTTGGTGTCTTTGACTATAGTTAATTGATCTAACTATTAATAAACGAAAACGAATTAAAATCGAAACACATACTCATGTGTTACTCTCTGCATATTATGATATACATATGCCACAATTTGAACTGTATTGATTGTTCTCACTCAACAAATTAGTCCTCCACAATCAATAATATTTGGATCGAATCTTAAATTTTTATTTGACTAGTAAAAATAATAATAATTGAAAACTTAGTTCATCATGTAAAAGTTTATGTTTGAGTAATTTAGTGAATTTGAATTAGTGAAAGACGTGAAAATGTAACCACCTAATTATTTTCTTTCAAATTGGTCACATAGTATTCGTCAAATTAATAGCTCCGTTGTGATAGAATATTCTATTGAAGACTAAAATTTGTGGGTTTCAAATATGTTTTTAAGTTTTGATATTTCTTTTTAAGACAATAGTGTTTGACACAATTTGTACTTATCTCTACTAATTTATCAAGCAATATGCTATAACTCACGAGAATAGGTGCCGAATAACAAGGCTGGAGCAAAAGGCTCGCACTGAATATTGTAACTGAAGTGAACTTACACACTGATCATTCAAGCAAAGAATAAGCTCTTGCTCTTGTATAATCACAAGTAGATGACCAATGTGTATTTCTGCATCCATTGGAATAAATTGCAATTTTCCCAACTGCATCAGAAAATAACCTGATCTTCATTCAGACAAACAAATGTCGACTATTTACAATCTAAGACTGAAATTTAGCAATGGCTGATGCATGTAACGTCATCCTCAACTTCTTTCCAGCATTACAACTGATTATATATGGTATGAACCTCATGAAAATAGTAATGCAGTGGCTGCCTTACGTGCTTAACTTAAGCCTCCTTGTGTCCAGTGTAACTCCTGTCCTTTTCATTGTGTGCCCTATCATTCTCTTTAGATCGTTTTGACTTCTTTGCAGATTCCATCCTATTGCTGTTCCCCCTCCTTTTTTGATTGATTGATCGGATACTCCCCCTTGTTGTACTACCACTATAGTCCCCATCATCATTCAACTCAGATTCCACATTGTGATCTTCAGAACCATCAATTACAGACTTCTTACTACTTTTAGAGTGTGTTCCAGTAGCACATTCATCAGGTTCCCAGCGGCCTCTTTCCCCAATGTCTTCATTATGGTGATAATGGTAATCCGTATCTGAATCAACACTCTTGTCAGAACTTGGCTTTCTTTTATCTGTGATAGCAACAGTCCAATCTCCAGTGGTATTACTATCATGGCTTCCGCTTCTCTTATCGCAGCGATCAGGTGATGATGGAACACTGTTATGACGCCTAGACCTGCTTCTTCTTTTCTTGTGATGCAAATTTCTATCTCGTGTATCATCCAACCACTCACCGCTGGAATCTGTATTACGATCTTCCTTCCTATGTCTTGAGCCCCTCTCTCTGTTACCAGATCTTGCATCTCCATATCTCTTCTTTTCCGGCAAATCATCACCAGAGTTGGAACCGCTAACTCGTTTTTTGATGTCACCATTACGATGTTGACGCCCAATTTTTTCATTATGGTGGTTTCTTGATCTTCTCCCTGTGATATGGTGGCGCCTCACTCCCTCTTTCTCTCTGTCAGATAAATCCCAATCATAGTCACTACTGTGGTATCTATTTTTACCATGTTGATTTGTTTCCTCTTCATGTTGTCCTGTCCCCTCTTCGAATTGTTTCTTATCAAGAATTTTGCGCCGTTTTTTATCAGTACGGTCGCCTCTCTCTTGATGTGTCCTCTTATGAAATCCATAATCATCATAGTGGATCCTTGAACTTCTGTTCTCCCTTGAGCGAGACCTTCTCCCCCTTGAATCGTAGCGATGCCTGTCATTTCCAGAAAACTTAGCAGACGTTTTACTTGAACGTATTATAAATAATAAAAATTTATGCTAATTAAAAACCTACGCCTTTCCTTGTCGGCAACATTCTCTGGTGCAAGAAAGTCATATATTATAGCATAATTTTTTTTAAAAGGGTGTTGAAATCAAATGTTAAACCATGCTTTCTGCACTCTATGCTTATATTACAGAAGAAAAAGGAGAGAGCATGCCCATCTGAGATTGTGCAGAAGACAAGATAAAGGGTACAGAAATAACATTCAATATGAATAGTAAAAATCATGTCTAAACCAAACCTTTTTATTATTAAAACCTTGCTCCTATGCAATAGCTCGCAAACCACCCTTAATTACTTAACAGACTGTTTTTTAAAGCCCTTCATCACTTTAAAATGGCAAACTTGCAATTCCCAAGTGCCAGTGATGAACTTGGGAATTGCAAGTTTGCAACAGCATACACCACAGCAAATTAGAGAACTGGGTTACTAAGGCTAAGAGGACAATGACAACAACAAATGTACTCACAGAAATGGAAAAATCTCCAAATTCTGTATTCGTGAATCTACTCAATCAGCCGTTGCAAATATTTATAATGAGGAAGGTGAGCCATATAATGGATCCAAGCTGTCATATCGATTTAATATGAGCACTAGGTTCAAGGAGTCGATTGGTTGTCTCATTTGCATGTCCACGATTGGTCGCAATCTGGTTTGATTATTTTTTACACTGGCATACTGGAATATATCGTTTGATCATATTTTTACAATTGTCTTCATTCCTAAAACATAGCGTGACTAATGGAATCAAAATTTCTATTTGACAATTTTTTGTAGATCAGTTAATGGCTAGTTCCAAGAGTTTTTACTTTTCTTTTCTCATTCATGTACAAAATACAGATCTGAGCCGAATGACTAGTCACCTAACCCAATTTTGACCCATATTAAATATAGGTTGGGTTTGAGCCAATTTTCTTTAGCGAGTTCTTAACCCGCTCAAATTCAACACAACCACCTGATTGCCACCTCACTGTAATCTCTTAAGATCAGAGAACCATAACTGAAGTATCCTTTTTGAGAAAGGTGTATCAACATATTTTTTTATAAAGACGAAAGTATCAAGATACGATTCGATACATTAACAAGTTCACGTGAAAGATACCAAAATTAACAGACCTGTCAGAATCAGCTGCCAGCATCTTGTAGGAATTCATCATCCGTTCCGAGTTTTTCCATTCAAGCCGTCTATCATAGACAGACTCATCAGCATACCCAAACAAAGCAGCCATCTTTGTAAGCCAGTATCTTGGCGGTGGTTTGTCCAAGTCCGCCCATTCATAATCTCCACCAGGATTGCGGAAACAATGAATGAAGTTGCATGCCGTTCCACGGGAACATGACTGTCAACACATGTGTGTAATTCATGTTAAAAGATAGGAGGTACAGAATATCTTAATAAGAATTTAGGGCTGTTCGTGGTTATGGTTAAAAAAACCAAACCGAACCGCAATCCGAAGCAAACCGATTAAAAAACCGACATTTGGTTTGGTTTGGTTAGGTTTGATTTTAAATTTTGAAAATCGATACTATTTGGTTTGGTTTTGGTTTTACTAAAAAACAACCGCAAAAATAACCAAACCAAACCGATAAATTAGATATATAAATTTTATAATTATTTATATATTATTCATAAATAAAATATAAATATGTTGTTAAATTTTAATTAACTCAAGTCTTTAACTTTACCATTTTCTCAAGCCCAACACTTAAATTTTAGCCCAACTATTACAATCCTAAGTCAAAAAGTCCATCAAAATCCTTTACTTTAGCCTTTACCTAACCTACCTCACATAAGATAGTAACATTTTCTCTTAATTGAATCACTTTGTCTGTGTAATAATAACTCTAGTATTGCTTAATTAAACCGACAGTAGCTTTCATGTGGATTGTTCATGTACTAGGTGTTTGTGTCTATCGAGATACGTATGTCTTCAAAAATTTTATTACTTTCAAACCGAAAAAACCAGAAAAACTGAACCAAACAGATAATAACCAAACCGCCAGTTATTTTTTTCGTTTGGTTTGGTTTGATTTTAGAAATTTCAAAAACTGACTAGATAGGTTTGGTTTTGGTTTTAATCAATAACCGATCCAAACCGAACCACGAACACCCCTAAATAAGATAATCAGGTAAACAATAAAGATGCTCTTTTAACTACGCGACTCCCTACAAGTACTGCTGACAAAAAAACAGAGAGTAACTAAGTCATTAACACAGAACTCAAGCAAGAGTAGTGAAATTCAAGTTGTACCTTAAGCTTCGATTTCATGAACTCCCCACATATGGCAACCTTCCATTTGGTTACACTAACAAACTCGCATGTGATCTATCAAGAATCAGACATGCCAAGAAGAAAAAACAATTATCATTACATTCTAGCCAAGTGGTTCAAATGCAAGTGTTAGGATGTTAGTATTATCAACGTTGACTCTTCCAGGCTAAAAAGAAACAATATGCTATAACCAAAAGGGGAATTTTCGTATGCTTCCACGCGATCAATTCTCTTGAAAGAAAGTTACTAGACTAACAAACAGTAAAATGCATCTCATTTGAACTTCAAACTATTAATTTAAAAGGAATTCAAAATACCTGTTTGCTAGCAAAGTAACGTCCATTTATAGAATGATAAGCAAGCACTGCAGCATCAATATCTTTGTAGTGTACATAAACGTTCCCTCGCAAATGAGATGAACTGTTTCTACACACCTAAATGTGGACACATGTTAGTTTTTATGCAATTAAAGGAGAATAAGAAACAAGCTCCTTCCTAACAGCATTATGTTGCAATTAAGACTTTTCATTGTTGTGACACAGCTCTCCAGAAGATATCCTTGGTTAACATCTACCGATACATGTTTTAGATCGTTAAGGCACCTTTTGGATGTTAAGATAGTTTTTTTTGTTTTTGTGTGTGTGTGTGTGTAGTGGGATTTCACTGGGTATGTTGTTGTTGTTTTGTGTGTCTGGGGGTGGGGGCAGGGCAATTGCCATGCCTTTATTTGATCAAAGGGAGAAGTACACTAAGAAGGAACCATTATTGTTGTAGAAAAGGAGGCAAATTTTGCAGGACTTATTTTAGAGGAAAGTTTTTGCCGTGGGAAGTCATCACAATTCCCACATTCTTCCTGCTCACAAACACACCTAAAGTGCATTGTTCCTGCTCACAAGTACACCTAAAGCGCAAAGCAATTAACTTTCTAACACTTCCCTCTTGCTTCCTTGGCAACCAAACGTACCTAAGAGAAAAGACTAGAATATTGTAAGGCACCTCAACAAATCAGCCTTTGACATCATTCTTCTTTCAGAAAGAAGTAGCTAAACCGTGTTCTATTATTTGCATGAGTTCTTAATATTTGCGACATAAAGGAGCAACATGCTTTAAAAGAGTAGAAAAGGCCACTGCTCACTTCCAAGAAATATTCCTGCTGTCACTGATTTTGGAACTTACACTCTAAATTGAGGACATAATTAGCAACAAGTCAACAACGGAAAGAAAGAGATTCGCTACCTTGAAATTTATAATTTCTCCAAACTTCAAAAATTCCGTGTGAACATCCTCATAGAATTCCTCAAAACTACATTCAACTTCCTCATCTGTATACTGTAGAAAGAAGAACAGAAGACAACAATTGATTGCATAAACATATGCAGAGTATATGAAATACAAATAGAGGAGCAAATACGACTAACAAGCACTTTAGCGACTAAATAGCCAACAGATAACCAACAAGCTCTAACATAAGCCAAAATTGGAAAAACTCTTTAAGAATTTGCAAATTGAAACTACAGAGAGCTACCCAAACAAAAATTCAGAAAACACTCATGTATACATAAAGACTATGCAGGTAAAATGAATTAAATCCAATAAACAAAAATCCGAATTTCAGCATTTAGTACTGGACAAACTATTATTTTCTAGAGATAAATCAATCACCCTCAAAGTTGCTAAACATAAAGCAGAAAATATAACAGAAGTGAAGCTTCTTAAATAGAAGTAAATTTGTAATTAGGCAAGGAACAAAGCTCTAACAAGTCCGTTTATGTCAGTTATGCAAATAGGAATATACTCTCCTATATAATGGTAATACAGCTTCAGAGGTTTAACTTAAGATACAAAACTTTTGACACTAAAACCACTGCCATTAACTTGAAGCTAGTCATTATGAACAACAAATTTCCCCCCAAAATAGTCACGGCATATGGAAAATGAGCAAGAGAATCAGAAGCTTAATGACTAGATTTTGAATGATTGTTAAGACATTAGATAGCTTCTCTATTGGCTTCACTATGGAAAAACGGATCTTTTCGATCGTCAAATTGTGTACCAAAGAGCTACATAGGTTGCGTCAGGTACCAAAGAACTTGGTCAATCCCAGATACATCTCTAAAAGGGCTAATCCACAGCTTCATCACTAATAAATTACCAATTACACGCAAGTAATACCTTTTATGCCAGAAAGGCAGCACAAATACATTCAACAAATAATTTCTTGTTTTGTCTTCCTTTTCACTATTACTAAAAATAGATCGGTAAATAACATGAAGAAATGCAAAAAATAGAAATCACGAACATACAACTGTTATATTCAGAATTCTTTAGCTCACTTGGCCAAACAGGATACAGAGTTCGCTAAGAGTCTCCAGCTGAATCGGCGCAAGAAACGCGTGCCTCCAGAATTTTCAGGGCAGATATTCTGTTTTAAGGGAGTTAAAGGACAAGCAGAAAGCTTCTACCGTGAAGAAAAATAAATTACTTTTTAAGTATAAGAATATGTTACAACTAAAACATAATCCACTACCCATCACTTGGATCAAATGAAATGATCACACGTAAAGAAATGAGAATAAGATTAAGAATAAAATTACCACATAGAATAAAGGAGGGTTAATGTTCCAGCCACATCTTGACATAATATTTCATTACTCATTGACAATTGACAACCAACACTGATCAGTACTGATGCAGGTAAAGAAGCCAAAAAAGCAGACACACCCAAAAATTGAAAGATTTATCTATTCAAACTATTGCTTTTTCGCATTTTCACTTTTGTAAAGAGAAGCATAAGCAACCTATGGAAGAACTTACCAATAATTTCATAACAGAAGTTCCTAAGAAATCTGAAAACTACTAAAAGATTAGAAAATTTTTAAATCAGGATACTAGAGCCACATGAAGACTTCATTAACAGACCTCAAGCCCCTCATCCTGCTCCCAAGCAAATCCAGGTCCACAGTACATGTTCTTCATGAGCAAAGTGCACGATTTATCGGGATAAAAGTGAACCCTACTGCAGCGTGAACCAAATCGACAAGCCCCAGTTTTTAGGTGGAAAGGACAATGAGCTTTATCCTGCCATGTGATAACCAAGAAAGCAGAGGGTCATGACAGACCAAATGAGAGGATATAAGAGACTAGTTATTTTGAATATTAGAAGTTTAGGACATACGTAAATAGCAATAAACTGTCATCACTAGTTAGGCAGATCTACACACAGAGGACATTATAATTAGGATTTATGGATATTTACCTGCTCAGTTCCAAAATTCGGAGTTTGAACAGCAACATTCTCCAGCAACTGTTGTGCTGAAAGAGATGAAGCATTCTTGTAATCAGCATAGACTTCAGATTGTGGAGCCAGTGGATTGGATGTTGGCCTATTGGGATCCTGCATGGGCAAAGGATAGTCTTTACATCCCATTCATTTAAGCAATTGCTAGGTGTTAGGATTGTTGAAAGAGGACAAAGGATGGATTTGGGAAATACAATAGTATAGAGAATTACAGATTAGTACCTCTTTCACAATCACAGGATCTGGATCCTTCTTTTTCACTTTCACTTTATTCCTCTTCACAATTATCTCATTTCCTTGCCATATAATTTCGGGAGGCCCATCTTCTACATATTCCCACTCGTCATCTCCATCTGGCTCATTCTCAAGACCAACCTGTAGGATGTATGTATATGAAGAAAATCAGTGGACCGTGAAAATCACAGCACTTGAAGAAGCAAGACGGACACAACAGGTCTAGGTAGGTAAAGGAGAGGGAGGGGGAGATAGAGAAAGAGTCAGAGACATTTGCATATGCTGCTAAATTATTCAAACCCCCAGAGTGAAAGTTTTACGAAACAATAGAAGATTGGGTGTTTTTGAAAAGAACCGTGTCATTTTTAGGCCTCTATTTGGTATATCTCTTGTAAGTGAGAGTTTTCCCATATATAATGAAACTATTCCTTACTTGATAAGAAAGCAATGATTTGCGAAACAAGATATCAGAACTGTCTCAACTACCCAAGAACTAGTTTGTTGACCATGTTAAACACAGTAGCATGATTTGGATCAAAATGATCTATACCTGAATCTCTATGCATGTCAAATAAAAGAAATTCATGCACACACATACTTAACCAACACCTGATATACTAGATGTGGCAATAGAACTAACTTTGAGCTGTGGCAATAAAACTAACTTTGCACAATTGTAAGCTGCAGGCTGAGATCAATAATCTGGAAAACACAAACTAATTTATGCAGTCAAAGAAGCACGTGATATGTTGTATTTTCCACTCGGTTTATGTACACATATTAAAAATTTAGAACTAAATTAGAATAGTTTGTTCGACAATTTTCTCCAATGACCAACTCCTATGTGCATTCTCTCTGCGTTGGGATCATTGTTAAACCAGAACATGCTTCTGCATCTCTAGAAAGCATCCACCACAATGTCTCCAACTGCTATAGAGTTTAACCGAATCCACAAAAATGCAAGATTCTCTACACTTGCTTAGAATTGACTACCATACAAGGATTCGAAGAGTCAATCACATTAGCTTTTATAACCAAAAAATGCTAGCAAATTTCTGACTTCTTTCATTACTTCCTCAATTTTGTTTCACGTCACACAATGTCTATTGTACAAACATCCATTAACCTTCAATTTAACCCCATTAGTAAGTAACTATAACCAATAAAGTAAATACACAAACCACATAACTCAAAGTTCACTGCTATGTAAACTGTGTGATTGCATCTGCATCTATTTTTCTGAAGTAATAAAGAGGATGTGGAAGTACATTTGGAGCCAATAATGTGTACCTGGCTTTGTTTCGCCTTTTCTTCCTCATCTTCCACTCTCCTTCGTTCTTCTTCTTCTACCTCTTGAGCTTCCTTTCGAGCCAGTGCTTCGAGAAAGAGTCTCTCTCTTTCCTCAAACTCTCTCCTTTCTCTCTCTAATCTCTCCTTCTCTTTCTCCTCCTCCAGCTGAATCCTGCGAAGCTCCTCGGGATCATTCAGCTTAGCTTCCTCTTCCTGGCGCGCCTTCTCCGCTAGTTCCTTCCTTTTCTGCTTCCTCTTCTCCTTCTTCGTCAACTTCCTTTTCTCCTTGCGATTGTTGCATATCTGATCCTCCGCCGCCGCTGCGGCTGGAATTAGTTCGCCGCGTCGTTGAGGTTCCGGTGCTTGCTTGTCGTCTTCTTCGACTGATATCGGTTCCGTCATCGTCGACGTCTAGGGTTGCATATTTCCTTCAATCTTCATAAATTAAAATTAAAAAGTTAAAAGTATTTATTAATATTAAAAATTAAAAAGTCTCAAAGGCTCTCACAACTATTCGGAGGAAGCTAGTTTATCAGTGTTTATATAAAACAATTAATTGATTAGTGGCTAATTAGTTGGTTAGCTTAGCTAAGTGAGTGTCACCTTAGGTACAACTAATATATTTCAATTTGGTTAAATTAGAATAATATTTTTCCTTTTATTTTGTACGTGTAAGCATACTACAATTAAATAAATTGAGTTTAAGTTTTCCTAATTATGCCCCACTTTCCTTCACCTCTCTTGCTCAATATAATTAATGATTCTCCAAGACCATTCATCTTAAATCGTTGTTGTTGATGTTTGAGATTGAGTTTGTGTGTCTCAATACAAATAATTGTATTTTATAGTACTATAGTAAAATTAACTTGAATTATTATTACCAATTGAAGACATATCTTATATTAAGTTATTTTGATTTTAATTTTAGATTTTTACTTCTGTCAAGTAATAACGCCTTTCAATAGCAATCAAAGTAGGTGACCAAACAACTTAGAACAATGAACAATCTGGTCAAAGAGATGAGCAATCTAATATCAATAGTTCGTGTGCAATGACTCCTTTTTGCCTGCATTTGTTAGATAATTCGAAAGCGGATTTAGTTTTGATGATTTTTAATGGAAAGATACAAATCATAGAAAATAAACGTAACGAGCTCACTTTTTGTTAAAAACAGATTAAATTGTGTGAATGAAGATGCTAAGAAATCAGTTTTGGACTCTCTGTGGTACTATCAATCGGAAAGATATGACGTCATGGTCACTTTATAAAACCTAAATTTTTGCAAAAGAAATTGATAATAGTGTGAAAATATGAACAATATTGAAGAACTATGGACGAAGCTTGAGGATCATTACCATCAGACCACTAGTGTAAAGTTATACCAAATTCAAAAGGAGATAAATGACTTATTGCAAGCGAAGATGAGAAAGTCGCGGAAAGAATTGAATACTTTGCATGCAAGTACACATTGTAGCTGCGATTGCATGTGTGATATTAAGGAAAATTTATACAAAACAGAATATTGATCCAAATTTTCATGGGTATAAACGAAATATTTACTGTAATTTGAGGGAGAGTACTCATGATGAATCCTCTTTCTGCAGTTCAAGCGTTTTCTCTGCTAGCTCAAGATAAAAAAAGAGAAATCAATCTTAATATTCACATGTTTATGGAGTCTACGTCTCTAAATATGAACACTTACACCTCTAAGACAAATGATTTATAAACAACTTACGCAGCTACTATCGACTATAGTGGAAGTAACAATCACAACAATCGTAGACGTATTATTACTCTCTCCATTTGATTCACCATTACATATTAGTTGTCCATTTTCTCATTTACACGTCTATTAAAATATGAATAAAAAGGAAAATTTTATTAATTTACCCTTAAGAAACTTTACAAATTTGTTTACACTTTAAAAAAATGAGTTAAAATTGTCAAGATAAAATAATTAAAAAAAATTAATTATATGTTAATTTTATAAATAACAAATAATTTGAAATAATTATTTATAATAAGGTGAACAACTAATATGAGGTAGAAATGACATTTATTAAATGCAAGTACATGCACTTCACAATTTTCTTACTCTTGTTGATTGAATTTAGCTGTCCGCATTTGTCTTTTTTTTTTCTCTTTGAAAATATAAATTTGGTATAATAACAACATACCTAATGAAATTTCACAAATGGAATATGAAGATGATAAAATGTAAGTCGACCTTAAAACACAAATATGATAAATGAAAAAAAATTACTTACCAAAATGGAAAAAATATATTTTTAGTATTTTCTTAAATAAGTATTTTTGACAGAAAAATTGACCAAACGTTCACATGTGAGGAAAAAAAACACGTTGGGAGCGCTATCCACTAATAGGCCCCTTCAGTGCGCCATTCAAATTTAGTCGGGCTCCAATATGGGCTCTTGATACCAGTGGTAAATAAAAAAATAAAAAAAAGTGAGGAAAAAAAAAAAGAACAAGAAGAGTAGCGATTCTGTATATTTACTCAGAAAATATTCAGGCGAGAAATGAGAAGAACCGGATTTTCTTTTTCTTATTTTTTAAGACATGACACTACCGCCAATGCCGTCTCCGGCAGGAAATCCCAGTATGCGATCAGGCGGAGGAGCGATACGGACGTTGTTAATCACAGGCGTGAGCCGAGGGTTGGGCAAAGCCCTAGCCCTAGAAGTGGCAAAGAGAGGTCACTGCATCATCGGCTGCGCTCGTTCTCAGGACAAGCTCAATGCCTTTCAAACCGAGCTCGCTTCCTCTGCTAATTCTCCGTCAGAGAACAAACACCTCCTCTTGAGCGTTGATGTGGTAATCCTCTATTTCATATTCTCTCTTTGCCCCGCCCTTCTCCTTGTATACGGTTACGTGTGAGCTGTATTTTGGTTTCAGTTTAGTTTACTCAGGAAAATTGGCCAAATAATTCAGTTATAGAGATTGCTCAAGTTGGTCATTGTCTCTGGATTAGCATTTGTCTGTAATGTTGTTGGTTCTGCTGTTTGTTTCATTGTATTTACTATGGTATGGGGGTCGTTTCCTTGGAATATGGCTTCAATTATGTATTAGAAACTCAGCAGCAGTTGCAGAATTAGGAATTTATATATCCATCTCGAGTATGGTTTATACTTCTTGCATGCAGTTTTAGTTTAAGCAATAAAGAGGCACGGATAGAAGACTGGGAACAGAGAAGACCCTCTTTTTCTTTGAACTGGATACTAATAGCTTCAATGCATTATTGTTACTTCTTTAGCTGAATAAGACATCGTGGGGAATATAGTTGGACAAGTCGAAGTTGCAAATCTGCACAAGTTGATAGGCTAAAAATAAGTTCTGTAGACTAAGGGAAGCAGTGGCGTAGCCAGAAATTTCGTATACTATTGTTTTTGAGGGTGCTCAAAATTCTAAATATATCAATATAAAGTATGATTTGACCTATATATATAGTATAATTTTCCGGCAAAGGGTGTCCGACTAGCCACCCTGGAACAATCGTAGCTCTGCCCCTGAAAGGGAGGACATCCTACAAATATCAACTACTTTAGTTGAAGTGGGGTTTTGGCTGTTCTGGGTATGGTTAGTTTATAAACAATGAGGATGAATTTATGTTGCTCGGACTCTTCAAAAATGTCAACGGATGCGTGTCGGATTCGCCAAAAGTAGTGTATTTTTGGAGAATCCGACACGGGTGCGGCATCAAAAGTGAAGAGTCCGCGCAACTAAGGGATGAATTGAGTGGAAGACTGATAGGATGAGTTGAATAGAAGACAAGGGAAATGTTAAGGCTACTTCTCTCGGGTCGAATAGTGTATTCTTTACTTATTTAATTGGAGAGAAGCTCTTGGAGAATATAGTTAGACAGAAACTGAGTCCCAAAGCTCAATTGAAGGCACAAATTGATTGACTTCAGGGCTATTACCTAGGATTGGACAAACATGACATGGGACAAGAACTCAAATGATAACTTTAAATGACCCAAATGTGTAATGAAGATACGCCAGTTCCCCTTTTTAATATTTTCTTTAGATACAGTCATAGAATCAGGTTGCCTGAGGTAAAGGATGCCATGACTAATACTTGGAAGGGCTAGTGGTCCAAATGGTATCCCTATAGAGGTTTGGATTTTGGAAATGTCTTGGACAGGTTGGTGTAGGATGACTTGCCAAGCTATTCAATGCTGTATTGAGAAGTGGTAGGATGCTCGATGAGTGGAGAAAGAGAAGACACTAGTACTAATAGTAAAAGCCCGTGTTGGTTAAGGAGAGAGGGAGCAAGTTGAGTACGAGTTTTTTAGCACCTCCCAATCAATGCTTTGTACCTTGTTTATATTCTAGAGTACTTGCTCTCCATGTTGCTCTCATCTAAAGCTCAGGTGTTTGTCATAGTTGAATGTTATTATGGTGAATAAACATATTGGTTGACTGCAAGAATGAATATATGTGTGTGTTCGTGTGTATAATTATATAATTTCTTGTTTGACAAAATCACTTATCAGCCTACATGCATCTATCAACATAGTTTGTGTTTTTTCCTTGGAATTTCAGAGTCTAAATAGCAGTGTTGAAGAGTTTGCACGTGCTGTTATGGAGAAAAAGGGCGTTCCTGATATCATTGGTACTTGGTTTACAACCTTGCTGCTGCTGTACATTTTTTTTTTCTAAGAAAAATATTAAAGGACATAATGATCTTATCTTTGCTCCCATTACAAATAGTTAAGTGCAATCCTATTTGTGTCACTCTATCAACAACACTGAATTGAATTTTTTTTACTATTTAATATTTCAGACGAGTTTTTCTGAATTTCTTTTTACTATTTAATAAAATTGGTTGAATCAATGAATGGGTCAATGACTCTATTTCTTTGAAGTCTGTTTAGGTCGAAATGAGTTAGATCAAGATGGGTTGACTAGTGGCTTATAGTCCAAACTGCCTAACTCAACGCTACTGTTCTATTTGCTTATGTTTTTCTAGTTTAATCTGTAAAGTTGAGTTGCTTAAAAATGCTTCATTGTGCAATAAAGTAAAATTATATATTTCATCAAAGCCATTTGTTTGTCCTTTTCCTTTTTGTGGAGACAATGTGATGTGACAAAGCTCCAGGTTTATATGGGTCGGTGACTAGCCCATGTTGACCCAGTCTTCTCGATGTGTTAATTTGAATTAACCTAATTTAACCCTTGAATGATTATGTCACTCACCCAGCCTGTTGAAGTTTGCTGAATTGACAGGTTACACTTTAATGGTTTTAAATTGACAATCTACTGTTTGTACTGGTCTTTGTTATCTCACATTTAAACGAACCTAAATATGAACCTTGTTCAGTGAACTGTGCGGGGACTATTAATAGGAACAACAAACTTTGGGAAGTGTCAGCTGAAGAGTTTGATTCTGTCATTGATACTAACCTGAAAGGAACTGCAAATGTTCTGCGTCACTTTATTCCCCTAATGCTTGAGAAGAAGCAAGGAGTGATCATAAACATGTCTTCTGGATGGGGAAGATCTGGCGCAGCACAGGTAAAACTCAGTTTCTACTGAATCACCAAAACTTTATCCATAAGTTCTCATAGTTCTACTCTGGACTGTTAATCATATTGCTGATGATTTGCCAGAATGACGGTTCTTGTAGCCAGCTGTGCATCTGATGTCATATTTTATGTCCCTAATAACTGAGGGATTTCAAAGTATGTAAAGAGATGAACTTAATTTTGCTGGGTTAATCAGGGTGACATTTGAGAACATTTGCACTAGATGACTTGTAGTGACCATGGAACTCAAACATGATCCTTTAAGCATTTAAAAACCTAAGTTGCATTTTTTTTGGGTCTCAAATGTGAACGTTTAAACTGGCACTTCAAGATCTGGAAGTTAATGAGGAAGAAACTTAATGTATGTAGGATTACCAGATGCAAATGGATGAAAAAGCCTATTATTTAGTTTTCCATTACTAGGTTATATCACTGATGTTGAGAGACCTGGTTATTAAATTTTCACAGGTGGCACCTTATTGTGCTTCAAAATGGGCAATTGAAGGTTTGACAGCATCAGTTGCGAAGGAGTTGCCCCCTGGAATGGCAGCTGTTGCACTTAATCCTGGTGTCATTTACACGGACATGCTTCAGTCATGCTTTGGCAATTCAGCATCCCTCTACCAGACACCTGAGTCATGGTACTTGATACCTTCCACTTCACCCTCCCTCCTCAAACCTTCCACTTCACCCTCCCTCCTCAAACTTGTCAAGAACTAAGAACTACTTATATATGATTGCTTTGATTGTTTGAATGCAATTTCAACTTCTTAATTCAATTGGTATTTGGGGTTTGTCTTGGAATGCTACACTTCGGGCTTCAAGTTTGAAGTTATTGCATTTGCTTCAAGATGAATCTCATACTCCTCTGGAAGTTTGCTTATGTTTAAAATCCTCCTACCTTGTCAGGGCTCCAAAGGCGGCTAATATGATACTAAATCTAACCATGGCTGATAATGGGGCATCTCTTTCGGTGTAAGTTTATACAGTTAAGTGACATACTAGCTTTAGCAGGCAGCAGAATGATGGAAACCACCAGATTTGAAACATTTGTAATGTTTTGAGCAACTGTAAGAGGGAGTCAAAGGGAGTTTAGGCTTATGTAAATTTTTTTGTCTATTTGTTTGATAAAGTTGCTAATGTATCAGCTGGTCATACTCATCATCCATAACATAACCGGATTTGCCTAATAACTAGTTTCTGCTCCATTCCGAATGATGCTTTAGGGGCATAGGGATATGATTATGAGCTGCATTCTTTCATTCAACGAAGTCTCTACTACAGTCTTGTTTTTTGTTTGTTTGGAGCAATTGGTTTGGCTCTTTTTTCAATTTATTGTTTGGACGAAATATAAAGGAAGAGAAGTTTATACGTGATTTATTTTTCTTTTTAGTTCGTCTCCAAAATGACATATTTATATATTAAGTACTTCCTTTATTCCATATTAATCGAATTTGTGAGGCAATGCACACTTAATAAGAAAAATATTCAAGGACATAATTTAAATCATACTTTACGCTATTGTTATTTGTGAAATTATAAATATAATTTTGTAAGTTGGAGTGGTAAGTATTCCTTCATTCTTAATCAGAGCTCTCGGGTTCAAGTCTCCCTGGGTACGGAGTAACCTTTGTTAGGGAGCGCTTTACACCCAACATGGAACTTCCTGGCGCAAATTCGGATTTAGTCGGGCTTCAATGTGTGCTCAACACCGGGTGGGAAACAAAAAAAAACACTAATAACTTTGTAAGTAGTATAATTGATCTCCTAAAAAATATCAAACTTCATTAAAGAAAGGACAAATATAGAAAAAATTACAAACATCTATCTTGAATTTTGAACAAATCAATTATTTTGAAAAATGAAAAAAAACTCCCAAAATTCACCTTTTAAATAAGATAAGTTATCTCACTATATATACTAAAGTGGTAGGATAAAAGAATTCACAAATTAAATAAGGAAAAATTACCTAATTACACATCATTTCTTACCATATTTTCTTATTTTCCCTACCGTTTTAAAAAATATTAAAAATCCCTTCTTTTCTCCCATCATCCCCTTTTTCGGATACATCAGAAATCTCATACCCGAGATTTTCCTTCCTTTTTTCACGCCACAAATCTCTCCACAGTTACCTCCATTAATCCATTTTTTTAATTTCAAATATTTTCTCTTTCCAATTAATGATTTCAAGAGGTAGATCTTTTTCCATCACTTCGGTTCTTTATTTTTTTAAATTTTTTTTTTTTGTTTTTTCAT
This sequence comes from Solanum appendiculatum, assembly GCA_018342035.1. Taxonomy (NCBI): domain Eukaryota; kingdom Viridiplantae; phylum Streptophyta; class Magnoliopsida; order Solanales; family Solanaceae; genus Solanum; species Solanum appendiculatum. The sequence continues at coordinate 434,043 of JAGDQO010000431.1, read as the reverse complement.
CTTAAAAAATTGCTGATACGTATGGATGAAGGAGAAAGTGTAGGAGGATTTCTTCGTCTTTTTTTTTTGCTTTCAGCAAATCAAATTGTTGACTTTTTTTCCGATTTTTTTGTTGTTCATTCTTTCTAATACATATGGGTTCAGATTTTTAATGTATTCAGTTGATTTTGTTTCTAAAACTAATGTATAATGCCTTCGTTTCAACATTATGATACATTACGTTTTTATCATGCACAATGTATCGTGTTCAAATATTAGTTTTGATACATAACCTTAATTAGTATTGATACTTGATACAAAAATTCTACCAAATATATCATTTATCATGTATCAAGTGTTGTTATCAAAGAAGAAAAGTGTTTTATTAAATGTTTTAGAGATACAACAACAACATGATACATTTAATACCTATTAGTCATAACTACCCATTCTTCCATACTGATACATAAAAAAAAATTCACACATATCTAATACTTTATATCAACAACACACTGACTCACAACTCTAAAAATCCATAACATATATGTCAAACTAGTAATGTATCAAGACTTATATATTCATATACAAATTCAAAAATAAAAAAATACTGATTAAAGCACAAATAAATATATCTTCACATTAGTTTGCATAGACTTTTCACCAAAAGTTGGTTCAAAATGTACAAGTTCATCTGGATTGAACCTCCCTTTTACTCCTTCGCACAAAAGGAGTAGCAAATGCAAAATGTGACCTGGCCTAAATTTTTTTGATAATTTTGAATAAAAATTGAAAGTATCTTCAATGAACTAGGAGAAGAATTTTGAATCTCAAAATTTTCAACAACTTTGAATAAAAATTGAAAGGATCTTCGATGAACTAGGAGAAAAAAATTTGAATCTCAAAATTTTTGACAATCTTAAATCAAGATTGAAAGGATCTTTGATGAACTTGAAGATTCACAAATCAAATCGTTTGTCCAACAACAATTCCATCACTTTTGTAACCTTCCTAACTCCTCTCGCTTACCCAAATTTCTGAATGTCTCAACAAAATCGATATATTCATCTTGTATCAGCCACTTTGGTTGAGTAATTTGGAGTTTTTATGATTTTGGATTGATGGAGAAGATGAAAAATTGAATTTTGAATTTTGTGAAGCTGTTACAGATTAGAATTGATTGATATCAATCAGTTTTGCATGAATCGGGGGAATTAAAATCAATTTGTGGATTAATATTCCATATTAAGCGCAACATACAAATTTTGTAAGTAGTGTATCCGGGCGATTCTTATGTATCAAAAATGCTGATATTTTAAGAGATTTTTGTAAAATAGAAAAGAGTAGAGATAGAATGTAATTTGGGTCTTACACAATGAGATTTATGTAAGTTATACATTAAATAATGGCTAAACTACCTATTTAGACATACTTCTATACCATAAATACATATTTTACCACTAGTTTAAAAATATTACTTATAATACCATTTTTTATTAAATATACCATATATTTTAAAAAGTTACATGAGATACACAATCCCATTAATTATGGTTATTAATAATTATCTTTATATTATAACTCCTTACTTAATGAAACTTTTACAATTCAAACATTTTTCTCTCTTATCCAATTCAGCCGTTTCCCTCCCCAATCCCATGTTTCCTCTGTATCCAAAACCAATTTCAGCCGTTTCCATCCCCCAACCCACGTCTTCTTTGTATCCAAACACATTACCCCTTTCTTCATCCACAAAATTTATTTTTTTACTTTTTTTTGGATTAATGATAAACAGATACTCTACGATCGTGATTTGTTCCTAAATTTGTGTGTTTCAGTTACATTCCATATTTAGATATACATAATTATATGTATATGCTCACTATGTATCTGAGATACATATTTTTGAATATAATGTATGAAATTGATACTTGATAAATCAAATTAATACTAGATACATATAAAAGATACATGAAATTAAAATTAGATCATATAAATAGATACATGAAATTAGTATTAGATCATATAAATAGATACATGAAATTAATACTAGACACATATAACAAATACAAGAAATAGATACATGAAATTAAAATTAAATCATATAAATAGATACATGAAATTAGTATTAGATCATATAAATAGATACATGAAATTAATAATAGACACATATAACAAATACAAGAAATTAATATTAAATACTTCTATGATACATATGAATGTCATTGTATGATACTCATGTATCTAAGTGTTTAGTTTGTTGGATACATCATATATTGATAATAGATACATCAAATTAATGAAATGTCATTGTATGATACTCATGTATCTAAGTGTTTAGTTTGTTGGATGCATCATATATTGATAATAGATACATCAAATTAATGACCAAGATATACATGTTTTTGTCTTTTATTAATAATATTAATGAATTTATTATTTCAAAGAATAATAAAATGAAATTATTAAACATAGATACACTCCTTGATTTCCGCCTTGCATTAAGGAATTTGAATTTCAAATTAATTGTACATATATTCTGAAAATCCCAAATTACTCCTCTAATTAAGGAAATCAGTTACAAGCAATTAATTTAAATAAATAAAATATGTATCTCGATTTTAAAATTCGGCAGATACATGCATCTCGCGGATTCATATTCATGTATCCTAAGCATGAAATATGGTAGATGAAGTAATATTTAAAACTAACGGGAATTTTAGTAATTAGAATCTAAACTAGTGGAGTTTATGTAGTTTGCCCTTAAATAATCCTACTATCAAACGCAGAATTTTTTTATATCATCATGTTCTAAAACATTTTTTCAGGCTTTTTATATGATTAAGTAAAAAAAAATTAAATCCAAGTAAATATACTTTGATACATCATATCAATTACTATTTCGCATAAAAAAAGTCTCGTGGAAGAAAGAAACAAAAATAAAAATAAATAAAATCCCGCGTTTGTTCAAATAAAAAAAAAAAAAACCCGAACACCATTAAAATGCTTTGACGTCTGCAACTATTTGGTGGCTGCAAATTCACGCTATAAATATATACTTATAACTTAAAGCAATTATCTACTTCGTGGGAAGCCATGGCCATTGCAGGGGCACTTCCTTCTTCACCATTTCTCGGCCATGTTCCTTTCCACCTTGTACTTCTTCATTCTTCTCTTTTCTTGATAATAATATTAATATAGTCGGTTTTTACTTTGCAAAGCTGGTCGAGTTCATTCAGAATAGCTTTGTTTTCATAAAGTTAGAAACTCCAAGTCCGATTCTTGGTCGTATAATGAGTTTTCAATGATAACTAGGTAGCTTTGCTTTCATAAAATTAGAAATTCCAAGTCCGATTCTTGGTCCTAGGTTGAGGGTGTATCAAGAACAAGGGGTTAATGGGTTTCTTGTTTTTCTGTTTGTATTGTTGGGGAATCCTCATCCGTGCACTTTACCCACAATTCACTTTAGGGTTAATGGTTTTCTTGTTTTCTGTTTGTATTGTAGGGGAAATCCTCATCTGCGCACTTTACCCACAATTCACTTTGTATTTTCAATGATATCTAGGTTGAGGGTGTATCAAGAACAAGGGTTAATGGTTTTGTTGTTTTTTGTTTGTATTATAGGGGAAATTCTCATCTACGCACTTTACCCACAATTCACTTTGTATTTTCAAAGTAAAAGCACTGTTTTGGGGTTCAAGAAGAAGCGTCAAGCCTGCTGACAAGGTTCTTTCGCTTGGGGAATTCACTTTATCAGGGGTGGATTCACTGGTATTTCTTGGGTTTCCCTTTCTTTTTCTTGGGTAGTTGAAACCTACCATTGGCATTATCAAAACAAATCAAGAAAACAACATACAGAGTTACTAGTATTTATGTTGTGTCCCGTTTGAAAGTTATGGTAGTTATAGTGATAGTTTCTTGTGATATTACTTCAAATTTTATTAGATTTTTCTTTTGTTTTAGGGGGATACAGGAACTCCTGAGAAGATATCCGTTTCTGTGGTTTCCTCAATCTCAGAGGTTTCGCCAGATAAGTGGGATTCATGCAGTCTTGATGCCACAGGTCGTCAGCAGTTTAATCCCTTTCTCTCACACGGTTTTCTTTCGAGCTTAGAGGAGTCTGGCTCTGCTGTGGAGGTTATCAATTATCACCTTCTACATGAAAATGCTTTGCTTAATGGTTATTTGTTGCATGGCTAAGAACACTACACCTGCATTTCTCTTTCCTCAATTTGTCTGTCTTTTTGTGTTTGGTGATGTTTATACAAGTAAAAAGTTGTTTCTGACTGCCTATGCCAATAATATCCTTTGTGGCGAATATTCTGTCTTTTGCTTATTTTATATACTGTTCTGTTTATTCGTCCCATATCTTTCAATATTATTGTTGGAATAGCTGTGAGCCTAACTCTCATTCGATGAACTCATAAGAGACCTAGGGAGCTAATCATGTATCTCTTCTATCATCTATCTTCAGTTTATGCTGCCTCTGTTCTTGTTATGACCTCATTTTGATGGAAGAAAAGCTTATGTCCTCTCTCAGGGAACTGGCTGGATTCCACAACACATCATTGCTGAGGATGAAAGTAATAATATTTTAGGTGTTGTTCCTCTCTATCTCAAAAGGTTCAGAATCTGTCAATGCTATATGTGGACTTTATTTCTTCTGCTGGATAAGTTTTCTACTTCATGTGATGAACATGCATTGACTTATTCCTTCTTATCCAAATTCGTAGCCATTCCTACGGTGAATATGTATTCGATAATTCTTGGGCAAATGCCTATTACAATTATGGTTTGAGCTATTATCCAAAGCTGCAATGCTCAGTGCCTTTCACTCCAATTACTGGCCCAAGGATCTTGGTCCGTAACACGTCACATAGAGATCAAGTCTTTTTTTTTCTCTTTGTAAATATAAATTTGGTATAATAACAACATATCTAAATGAAATTTCACAAATGGAAGATGAAGAGGATAAAATATAAGTCGATCTTAAAACACAAATATGATAAATGAAAAAAATTTACTTACCAAAATGGAAAAAATATATTTTTAGTATTTTCTTAAATAAGTATTTTTGACAGAAAAATTGACCAAACTTTCACATGTGAGGAAAAAAAACACGTTGGGAGCGCTATCCACAAATAGGCCCTCCAGTGCGCCGTTCAAATTTAGTCGGGCTCCAATGTGGGCTCTTGATACCAGTGGTAAATAAAAAAATAAAAAAAAGTGAGGAAAAAAAAAAAGAACAAGAAGAGTAGCGATTCTGTATATTTACTCAGAAAATATTCAGGCGAGAAATGAGAAGAACCGGATTTTCTTTTTCTTATTTTTTAAGACATGACACTACCGCCAATGCCGTCTCCGGCAGGAAATCCCAGTATGCGATCAGGCGGAGGAGCGATACGGACGTTGTTAATCACAGGCGTGAGCCGAGGGTTGGGCAAAGCCCTAGCCCTAGAAGTGGCAAAGAGAGGTCACTGCATCATCGGCTGCGCTCGTTCTCAGGACAAGCTCAATGCCTTTCAAACCGAGCTCGCTTCCTCTACTAATTCTCCGTCAGAGAACAAACACCTCCTCTTGAGCGTTGATGTGGTAATCCTCTATTTCATATTCTCTCTTTGCCCCGCCCTTCTCCTTGTATACGGTTACGTGTGAGCTGTATTTTGGTTTCAGTTTAGTTTACTCAGGAAAATTGGCCAAATAATTCAGTTATAGAGATTGCTCAAGTTGGTCATTGTCTCTGGATTAGCATTTGTCTGTAATGTTGTTGGTTCTGCTGTTTGTTTCATTGTATTTACTATGTTATGGGGGTCGTTTCCTTGGATATGGCTTCAATTATGTATTACAAACTCAGCAGCAGTTGCAGAAATAGGAATTTATATATCCATCTCGAGTATGGTTTATACTTCTTGCATGTAGTTTTAGTTTAAGCAATAAAGAGGCACGGATAGAAGACTGGGAACAGAGAAGACCCTCTTTTTCTTTGAACTGGATACTAATAGCTTCAATGCATTATTGTTACTTCTTTAGCTGAATAAGACATCGTGGGGAATATAGTTGGACAAGTCGAAGTTGCAAATCTTCACAAGTTGATAGGCTAAAAATAAGATCTGTAGACTAAGGGAAGCAGTGGCGTAGCTAGAAATTTCGTATACTATTGTTTTTGAGGGTGCTCAAAATTCTAAATATATCAATATAAAGTAAGATTTGACCTATATATATAGTATAATTTTCCGGCAAAGGGTGTCCGACTAGCCACCCTGGAACAATCGTAGCTCTGCCCCTGAAAGGGAGGACATCCTACAAATATCAACTACTTTAGTTGAAGTGGGGTTTTGGCTGTTTTGGGTATGGTTAGTTTATAAACAATGAGGATGAATTTATGTTGCTCGGACTCTTCAAAAATGTCAACGGATGCGTGTCGGATTCGCCAAAAGTAGTGTATTTTTGGAGAATCCGACACGGGTGCGGCATCAAAAGTGAAGAGTCCGCGCAACTAAGGGATGAATTGAGTGGAAGACTGATAGGATGAGTTGAATAGAAGACAAGGGAAATGTTAAGGCTACTTCTCTCGGGTCGAATAGTGTATTCTTTACTTATTTAATTGGAGAGAAGCTCTTGGAGAATATAGTTAGACAGAAACTGAGTCCCAAAGCTCAATTGAAGGCACAAATTGATTGACTTCAGGGCTATTACCTAGGATTGGACAAACATGACATGGGACAAGAACTCAAATGATAACTTTAAATGACCCAAATGTGTAATGAAGATACGCCAGTTCCCCTTTTTAATATTTTCTTTAGATACAGTCATAGAATCAGGTTGCCTGAGGTAAAGGATGCCATGACTAATACTTGGAAGGGCTAGTGGTCCAAATGGTATCCCTATAGAGGTTTGGATTTTGGAAATGTCTTGGACAGGTTGGTGTAGGATGACTTGCCAAGCTATTCAATGCTGTATTGAGAAGTGGTAGGATGCTCGATGAGTGGAGAAAGAGAAGACACTAGTACTAATAGTAAAAGCCCGTGTTGGTTAAGGAGAGAGGGAGCAAGTTGAGTACGAGTTTTTTAGCACCTCCCCAATCAATACTTTGTACCTTGTTTATATTCTAGAGTACTTGCTCTCCATGTTGCTCTCATCTAAAGCTCAGGTGTTTGTCATAGTTGAATGTTATTATGGTGAATAAACATATTGGTTGACTGCAAGAATGAATATATGTGTGTGTTCGTGTGTATAATTATATAATTTCTTGTTTGACAAAATCACTTATCAGCCTACATGCATCTATCAACATAGTTTGTGTTTTTTCCTTGGAATTTCAGAGTCTAAATAGCAGTGTTGAAGAGTTTGCACGTGCTGTTATGGAGAAAAAGGGCGCTCCTGATATCATTGGTACTTGATTTACAACCTTGCTGCTGCTGTACATTTTTTTTTTCTAAGAAAAATATTAAAGGACATAATGATCTTATCTTTGCTCCCATTACAAATAGTTAAGTGCAATCCTATTTGTGTCACTCTATCAACAACACTGAATTGAATTTTTTTTACTATTTAATATTTCAGACGAGTTTTTCTGAATTTCTTTTTACTATTTAATAAAATTGGTTGAATCAATGAATGGGTCAATGACTCTATTTCTTTGAAGTCTGTTTAGGTCGAAATGAGTTAGATCAAGATGGGTTGACTAGTGGCTTATAGTCCAAACTGCCTAACTCAACGCTACTGTTCTATTTGCTTATGTTTTTCTAGTTTAATCTGTAAAGTTGAGTTGCTTAAAAATGCTTCATTGTACAATAAAGTAAAATTATATATTTCATCAAAAGCCATTTGTTTGTCCTTTTCCTTTTTGTGGAGACAATGTGATGTGACAAAGCTCCAGGTTTATATGGGTCGGTGACTAGCCCATGTTGACCCAGTCTTCTCGATGTGTTAATTTGAATTAACCTAATTTAACCCTTGAATGATTATGTCACTCACCCAGCCTGTTGAAGTTTGCTGAATTGACAGGTTACACTTTAATGGTTTTAAATTGACAATCTACTGTTTGTACTGGTCTTTGTTATCTCACATTTAAACGAACCTAAATATGAACCTTGTTCAGTGAACTGTGCGGGGACTATTAATAGGAACAACAAACTTTGGGAAGTGTCAGCTGAAGAGTTTGATTCTGTCATTGATACTAACCTGAAAGGAACTGCAAATGTTCTGCGTCACTTTATTCCCCTAATGCTTGAGAAGAAGCAAGGAGTGATCATAAACATGTCTTCTGGATGGGGAAGATCTGGCGCAGCACAGGTAAAACTCAGTTTCTACTGAATCACCAAAACTTTATCCATAAGTTCTCATAGTTCTACTCTGGACTGTTAATCATATTGCTGATGATTTGCCAGAATGACGGTTCTTGTAGCCAGCTGTGCATCTGATGTCATATTTTATGTCCCTAATAACTGAGGGATTTCAAAGTATGTAAAGAGATGGACTTAATTTTGCTGGGTTAATCAGGGTGACATTTGAGAACATTTGCACTAGATGACTTGTAGTGACCATGGAACTCAAACATGATCCTTTAAGCATTTAAAAACCTAAGTTGCATTTTTTTTGGGTCTCAAATGTGAACGTTTAAACTGGCACTTCAAGATCTGGAAGTTAATGAGGAAGAAACTTAATGTATGTAGGATTACCAGATGCAAATGGATGAAAAAGCCTATTATTTAGTTTTCCATTACTAGGTTATATCACTGATGTTGAGAGACCTGGTTATTAAATTTTCACAGGTGGCACCTTATTGTGCTTCAAAATGGGCAATTGAAGGTTTGACAGCATCAGTTGCGAAGGAGTTGCCCCCTGGAATGGCAGCTGTTGCACTTAATCCTGGTGTCATTTACACGGACATGCTTCAGTCATGCTTTGGCAATTCAGCATCCCTCTACCAGACACCTGAGTCATGGTACTTGATACCTTCCACTTCACCCTCCCTCCTCAAACTTGTCAAGAACTAAGAACTACTTATATATGATTGCTTTGATTGTTTGAATGCAATTTCAACTTCTTAATTCAATTGGTATTTGGGGTTTGTCTTGGAATGCTACACTTCGGGCTTCAAGTTTGAAGTTATTGCATTTGCTTCAAGATGAATCTCATACTCCTCTGGAGGTTTGCTTATGTTTAAAATCCTCCTACCTTGTCAGGGCTCCAAAGGCGGCTAATATGATACTAAATCTAACCATGGCTGATAATGGGGCATCTCTTTCGGTGTAAGTTTATACAGTTAAGTGACATACTAGCTTTAGCAGGCAGCAGAATGATGGAAACCACCAGATTTGAAACATTTGTAATGTTTTGAGCAACTGTAAGAGGGAGTCAAAGGGAGTTTAGGCTTATGTAAATTTTTTTGTCTATTTGTTTGATAAAGTTGCTAATGTATCAGCTGGTCATACTCATCATCCATAACATAACCGGATTTGCCTAATAACTAGTTTCTGCTGCATTCCGAATGATGCTTTAGGGGCATAGGGATATGATTATGAGCTGCATTCTTTCATTCAACGAAGTCTCTACTACAGTCTTGTTTTTTGTTTGTTTGGATCAATTGGTTTGGCTCTTTTTTCAATTTATTGTTTGGACGATATATAAAGGAAGAGAAGTTTATACGTGATTTATTTTTCTTTTTAGTTCGTCTCCAAAATGACATATTTATATGTTAAGTACTTCCTTTATTCCATATTAATCGAATTTGTGAGGCAATGCACACTTAATAAGAAAAATGTTCAAGGACATAATTTAAATCATAATTTACGCTATTGTTATTTGTGAAATTATAAATATAATTTTGTAAGTTGGAGTGGTAAGTATTCCTTCATTCTTAATCAGAGCTCTCGGGTTCAAGTCTCCCTGGGTACGGAGTAACCTTTGTTAGGGAGCGCTTTACACCCAACATGGAACTTCCTGGCGCAAATTCGGATTTAGTCGGGCTTCAATGTGTGCTCAACACCGGGTGGGAAACAAAAAAAAACACTAATAACTTTGTAAGTAGTATAATTGATCTCCTAAAAAATACCAAACTTCATTAAAGAAAGGACAAATATAGAAAAAATTACAAACATATCTATCTTGAATTTTGAACAAATCAATTATTTTGAAAAATGAAAAAAAACTCCCAAAATTCACCTTTTAAATAAGATAAGTTATCTCACTATATATACTAAAGTGGTAGGATAAAAGAATTCTCAAATTAAATAAGGAAAAATTACCTAATTACACATCATTTCTTACCATATTTTCTTATTTTCCCTACCGTTTTAAAAAATATTAAAAATCCCTTCTTTTCTCCCATCATCCCCTTTTTCGGATACATCAATTTGTAATCTCATACCCGAGATTTTCCTTCCTTTTTTCACGCCACAAATCTCTCCACAGTTACCTCCATTAATCCATTTTTTTAATTTTAAATCTTTTCTTTTTCCAATTAATGATTTCAAGAGGTAGATCTTTTTCCATCACTTCAGTTTTTTAGTTTTTTCATCTTAAAAAATTGCTGATACGTATGGATGAAGGAGAAAGTGTAGGAGGATTTTTTCGTCTTTTTTTTTTGCTTTCAGCAAATCAAATTGTTGACTTTTTTTCCGATTTTTTTGTTGTTCATTCTTTCTAATACATATGGGTTCAGATTTTTAATGTATTCAGTTGATTTTGTTTCTAAAACTAATGTATAATGCCTTCGTTTCAACATTATGATACATTACATTTTTATCATGCACAATGTATCGTGTTCAAATATTAGTTTTGATACATAACCTTAATTAGTATTGATACTTGATACAAAAATTCTACCAAATATATCATTTATCATGTATCAAGTGTTGTTATCAAAGAAGAAAAGTGTTTTATTAAATGTTTTAGAGATACAACAACAACATGATACATTTAATACCTATTAGTCATAACTACCCATTCTTCCATACTGATACATAAAAAAAAATTCACACATATCTATTACTTTATATCAACAACACACTGACTCAAAACTCTAAAAATCCATAACATATATGTCAAACTAGTAATGTATCAAGACTTATATATTCATATACAAATTCAAAAATAAAAAAATACTGATTAAAGCACAAATAAATATATCTTCACATTAGTTTGCATAGACTTTTCACCAAAAGTTGGTTCAAAATGTACAAGTTCATCTGGATTGAACCTCCCTTTTACTCCTTCGCACAAAAGGAGTAGCAAATGCAAAATGTGACCTGGCCTAAATTTTTTTGATAATTTTGAATAAAAATTGAAAGTATCTTCAATGAACTAGGAGAAGAATTTTGAATCTCAAAATTTTCAACAACTTTGAATAAAAATTGAAAGGATCTTCGATGAACTAGGAGAAAAAAATTTGAATCTCAAAATTTTTGACAATCTTAAATCAAGATTGAAAGGATCTTTGATGAACTTGAAGATTCACAAATCAAATCGTTTGTCCAACAACAATTCCATCACTTTTGTAACCTTCCTAACTCCTCTCGCTTACCCAAATTTCTGAATGTCTCAACAAAATCGATATATTCATCTTGTATCAGCCACTTTGGTTGAGTAATTTGGAGTTTTTATGATTTTGGATTGATGGAGAAGATGAAAAATTGAATTTTGAATTTTGTGAAGCTGTTACAGATTAGAATTGATTGATATCAATCAGTTTTGCATGAATCGGGGGAATTAAAATCAATTTGTGGATTAATATTCCATATTAAGCGCAACATACAAATTTTGTAAGTAGTGTATCCGGGCGATTCTTATGTATCAAAAATTCTGATATTTTAAGAGATTTTTGTAAAATAGAAAAGAGTAGAGATAGAATGTAATTTGGGTCTTACACAATGAGATTTATGTAAGTTATACATTAAGTAATGGCTAAACTACCTATTTAGACATACTTCTATACCATAAATACATATTTTACCACTAGTTTAAAAATATTACTTATAATACCATTTTTTATTAAATATACCATATATTTTAAAAAGTTACATGAGATACACAATCCCATTAATTATGGTTATTAATAATTATCTTTATATTATAACTCCTTACTTAATGAAACTTTTACAATTCAAACATTTTTCTCTCTTATCCAATTCAGCCGTTTCCCTCCCCAATCCCATGTTTCCTCTGTATCCAAAACCAATTTCAGCCGTTTCCATCCCCCAACCCACGTCTTCTTTGTATCCAAACACATTACCCCTTTCTTCATCCACAAAATTTTTTTTTTTACTTTTTTTTGGATTAATGATAAACAGATACTCTACGATCGTGATTTGTTCCTAAATTTGTGTGTTTCAGTTACATTCCATATTTAGATATACATAATTATATGTATATGCTCACTATGTATCTGAGATACATATTTTTGAATATAATGTATGAAATTGATACTTGATAAATCAAATTAATACTAGATACATATAAAAGATACATGAAATTAAAATTAGATCATATAAATAGATACATGAAATTAGTATTAGATCATATAAATAGATGCATGAAATTAATACTAGACACATATAACAAATACAAGAAATAGATACATGAAATTAGTATTAGATCATATAAATAGATACATGAAATTAGTATTAGATCATATAAATAGATACATGAAATTAGTATTAGATCATATAAATAGATACATGAAATTAATACTAGACACATATAACAAATACAAGAAATTAATATTAGATACTTCTATGATACATATGAACGTCATTGTATGATAATCATGTATCTAAGTGTTTAGTTTGTTGGATACATCATATATTGATAATAGATACATCAAATTAATGATATGTCATTGTATGATACTCATGTATCTAAGTGTTTAGTTTGTTGGATGCATCATATATTGATAATAGATACATCAAATTAATGACCAAGATATACATGTTTTTGTCTTTTATTAATAATATTAATGAATTTATTATTTCAAAGAATAATAAAATGAAATTATTAAACATAGATACACTCCTTGATTTCCGCCTTGCATTAAGGAATTTGAATTTCAAATTAATTGTCCATATATTCTGAAAATCCCAAATTACTCCTCTAATTAAGGAAATCAGTTACAAGCAATTAATTTAAATAAATAAAATATGTATCTCGATTTTAAAATTCGGCAGATACATGCATCTCGCGGATTCATATTCATGTATCCTAAGCATGAAATATGGTAGATGAAGTAATATTTAAAACTAACGGGAATTTTAGTAATTAGAATCTAAACTAGTGGAGTTTATGTAGTTTGCCCTTAAATAATCCTACTATCAAACGCAGAATTTTTTTATATCATCATGTTCTAAAACATTTTTTCAGGCTTTTTATATGATTAAGTAAAAAAAAATTAAATCCAAGTAAATATACTTTGATACATCCTATCAATTACTATTTCGCATAAAAAAAGTCTCGTGGAAGAAAGAAACAAAAATAAAAATAAATAAAATCCCGCGTTTGTTCAAATAAAAAAAACTAACCCGAACACCATTAAAATGCTTTGACGTCTGCAACTATTTGGTGGCTGCAAATTCACGCTATAAATATATACTTATAACTTAAAGCAATTATCTACTTCGTGGGAAGCCATGGCCATTGCAGGGGCACTTCCTTCTTCACCATTTCTCGGCCATGTTCCTTTCCACCTTGTACTTCTTCATTCTTCTCTTTTCTTGATAATAATATTAATATAGTCGGTTTTTACTTTGCAAAGCTGGTCGAGTTCATTCAGAATAGCTTTGTTTTCATAAAGTTAGAAACTCCAAGTCCGATTCTTGGTCGTATAATGAGTTTTCAATGATAACTAGGTAGCTTTGCTTTCATAAAATTAGAAATTCCAAGTCCGATTCTTGGTCCTAGGTTGAGGGTGTATCAAGAACAAGGGGTTAATGGGTTTCTTGTTTTTCTGTTTGTATTGTTGGGGAATCCTCATCCGTGCACTTTACCCACAATTCACTTTAGGGTTAATGGTTTTCTTGTTTTCTGTTTGTATTGTAGGGGAAATCCTCATCTGCGCACTTTACCCACAATTCACTTTGTATTTTCAATGATATCTAGGTTGAGGGTGTATCAAGAACAAGGGTTAATGGTTTTGTTGTTTTTTGTTTGTATTATAGGGGAAATTCTCATCTACGCACTTTACCCACAATTCACTTTGTATTTTCAAAGTAAAAGCACTGTTTTGGGGTTCAAGAAGAAGCGTCAAGCCTGCTGACAAGGTTCTTTCGCTTGGGGAATTCACTTTATCAGGGGTGGATTCACTGGTATTTCTTGGGTTTCCCTTTCTTTTTCTTGGGTAGTTGAAACCTACCATTGGCATTATCAAAACAAATCAAGAAAACAACATACAGAGTTACTAGTATTTATGTTGTGTCCCGTTTGAAAGTTATGGTAGTTATAGTGATAGTTTCTTGTGATATTACTTCAAATTTTATTAGATTTTTCTTTTGTTTTAGGGGGATACAGGAACTCCTGAGAAGATATCCGTTTCTGTGGTTTCCTCAATCTCAGAGGTTTCGCCAGATAAGTGGGATTCATGCAGTCTTGATGCCACAGGTCGTCAGCAGTTTAATCCCTTTCTCTCACACGGTTTTCTTTCGAGCTTAGAGGAGTCTGGCTCTGCTGTGGAGGTTATCAATTATCACCTTCTACATGAAAATGCTTTGCTTAATGGTTATTTGTTGCATGGCTAAGAACACTACACCTGCATTTCTCTTTCCTCAATTTGTCTGTCTTTTTGTGTTTGGTGATGTTTATACAAGTAAAAAGTTGTTTCTGACTGCCTATGCCAATAATATCCTTTGTGGCGAATATTCTGTCTTTTGCTTATTTTATATACTGTTCTGTTTATTCGTCCCATATCTTTCAATATTATTGTTGGAATAGCTGTGAGCCTAACTCTCATTCGATGAACTCATAAGAGACCTAGGGAGCTAATCATGTATCTCTTCTATCATCTATCTTCAGTTTATGCTGCCTCTGTTCTTGTTATGACCTCATTTTGATGGAAGAAAAGCTTATGTCCTCTCTCAGGGAACTGGCTGGATTCCACAACACATCATTGCTGAGGATGAAAGTAATAATATTTTAGGTGTTGTTCCTCTCTATCTCAAAAGGTTCAGAATCTGTCAATGCTATATGTGGACTTTATTTCTTCTGCTGGATAAGTTTTCTACTTCATGTGATGAACATGCATTGACTTATTCCTTCTTATCCAAATTCGTAGCCATTCCTACGGTGAATATGTATTCGATAATTCTTGGGCAAATGCCTATTACAATTATGGTTTGAGCTATTATCCAAAGCTGCAATGCTCAGTGCCTTTCACTCCAGTTACTGGCCCAAGGATCTTGGTCCGTAACACGTCACATAGAGATCAAGTCTTTGACATCCTGGTCTCTGCAATGAAGGATTTGGCAGTCAAGGTATGCTTTTCTTTATGTCCAAACACACCTAGTAATACTTTGGATTTTGCAAGTACTTTTAAGTTGTATGAACTCATCCAGTTGTAAGTCTGTTTCTTTTTGATTTTATGAATTGTTGCTCACTGGATATGGAAGATCCTGCGTATTAAAGCCAATATTTCTGTTGTCATTATTTAATGGAATGCATCATTTATTTTCGTCTGACTTGATAAAGATTTGTGAGTTATAAGAAGCCAAAAGATAAATCTGTTTTTTGGAGGAGACCTCTAAACGTCTCTAAAGTATATGCCACTTTCTAGTGATGTCAATGCTGCCTTAGGTGGTAAAGCTTACTGGATAAGGATTGTTGCTCACTGGATATGGAAGATCCTGTGTATTAAAGCCAATATTTCTGTTGTCATTATTTAACGGAATGCATCATTTCTTTTACTGACTTGATAAAGATTAGTGAGTTATAAGAAGCCAAAAGATAAATCTGTTTTTTGGAGGAGACCTCTAAAGTATATGCCACTTTCTAGTGATGTCAATGCTGCCTTTGGTGGTAAAAGCTTACTATACAAGCTCAAAAGGAAATTGAGGAATTTGCAATTCTACCTGTTCCCTATGTGCATGCTATCAGACAAAGCTTGGTTGAGAATTAATGTTATGAATTTGTTAACTCAAATTCTCCAAGAAGGACAGCCCACATGATTAGTGTGGTCAAGCAACCGTGTTTGCATGGCTCATAAAAGTTTAGGCACATGGCATAGAACATGCTAAATGTGTTGTTGGGGCGTCATGCATGTAAGATGACCAGTACCATACCAAATTGGAGAAAAATTTGTGATAGGTCCGTTAAAATCTTTAAAATTCTCATTTTGTTGAAGTTACTTCTTGAGCGACAAAGCTTATGAATTAGCTCCTCTGTAGCTTTTGTCCTAAGATATTTCCTTCTTTTGGCTTCTGGAATTGTAACTACTGTTGAGTTAAATTGTTTAAGGGATTCATAAAGTAATCTGTGCTAAGTGATTACCTGGAGAATCTAGTACATGATTTCATAGTTTGCCATATGACCCATACTTTTATTAGTAAATTTACCAATCTGGAACTCTTTTTTATTTCTGTCAACAACCATAGGTTGGAATGCATTAATAATTTCACATGCCTATTTTTCTTGTATTCTGATGACATTTTACTGTGACAGTTTAACGTTTCATCTCTACATATTACTTTTCCGACTTCAAATGAGTGGCACAAGTTGGAGGCGAAAGGTTTTCTGCAAAGGATCGGAATGCAGTATCATTGGAAAAATCGTAATTATAAAAAGTATGTAGATCTACTTCTTACTTGAGATAGTTTCTCTGATATTTAGAGGAATGGATTTCACATAGTTGTAGCTTGTATTATATTCTTTTTCTTCTTCTTAATAGGTGATCTTATTTCATTCAGTCATATTAGATCCTATCAAACTACAGATTCCGAAGGCCTCATCTCCTGGTTGATTTATGGATGATGGAGCTTGATGCTTAATGATAAGGAAGGCCTTATTGGTATTTACTAATTAGGTTAAATGGGGTCCCTTTTAGAACTGGTTGTACCTCTATCACAAAAGCCATGGAAGGAGTTGGCCTCGCTGTCTTAGAGTTGCAGTATCAACCTTGGGAACCGAGGTTTGGATCTCACATAGGTGACACTAGGTGAATTGTATTCATTTCCTAAACCTAGATAAACAGAGTTACCTTGTTCTTGTCTTGGCGGGAGGTAAAAGGTACCTGGTGAATAAGTCTAGCTGTGCGCAAGCTGCCTGAGACACCACCATTAATCTCCAAAAAGAGAAAAAGCCAGTAAAGTAATTGAAACTGCTTTATCTGAAGAGCATTAGATAGACCATTATATTTTGTCCCCATTTCTATTTGTTCATATTTACTATTACATCATGTTAAGTTAACAAGTATTTGTTTCTTCTTGATTGTTATAAGTTTGTTCTTGCATGTTCAGCTTTGATGAGTTTTTGATGGACATGAAGCAGAGCAAGAGGAAAAACATTCGTCAAGAACGCAAGAAGGTTTGTAAAAGTAGTTGTTCTTTTTCCTTGAAATTGCTTGGTCAATCAATAGCTCTATAAGGTTTTAAAAAAAAGTTGTATAGTGAAAGGTATTTGTATCAAAAGAAAATCTAACTAGACATGCCTTTTGTCACACATGTCCATGCCAAACATTACAAGTTCTCTGCATCAGAAAGCCAAATGACCTGAGGACTTTCGTCCTATATCTAAATTATATCCTATCCTACTGGAAACATGTTTATATATTTTTTTGTCAATAATAACCTTAGAAAGTTCACGTGAGTGTTTCTGGGATGAGGCATTGGGGCATTTGATAGGCCCTTTTAGTTGTTTTATCAGTAGTGAAAGCTTTGAGAAACTTAAAAATGAATGTGGTGTGTAATAATAATTAGACATGCCTTTTGGTTGCACATACCCGAACATGTATCATAGAGAGTTTGTAAGAATTTATCGCATGACGGAGAACATGCCTGCAGTACTGGAACATATAAAGGTCCTTGCTTCAGAAAACCAACTGACTGGAGGACTTTGGTCCTATTCCAAAATTATATCTAATCCTACTGGGAACATGGTTTTATTGACTCTCTTACAATCAAGAACTAATCTGTTATAGTTGTATAAACAAGGCACTATTATTGTTTATTTACTTTATCCCCCATCTGCAGCATCACATTATTGGCATGTTGCATATTGCTGCAGTGCCATCTTTTCTTCATCCTTTGTCTCTTATTTCTATCACATCAAGATTTTTCTTAGAGCAGTATAATGTTTCCTTTTAGTTTTGTCATTAGCTAAACACTGCTTTTACCTCCTCTCTCTCTCTTCTCAATGTCTTCAAATTTGCAAAATGCACATAAGATCTTTTCTTATTTCAGATATCGGCTCAAAACGTGACTATGAAACGCTTAAGAGGACATGAAATCAAGGTGTGATTTGCAGCTTTTGATTCTCCATTAAATTAGTTTCTTGAGCATAGGTGACTTTGTTGGAATAGGGTATATTTTGTCGAGGGTAGTAACAACAGTTTATGTATTGCTGCTTGTTCATGTAGTACATACATGCTGATGCAAATCTGTATTTCTTGCTTGAGAACTATGTGATATCATAGAGACTGATCAAGGGACCATACCATCCTTGCCATATGGGGATATGATCCTCTATGTGGACCTATTTCATGAGTCCTTTCTATTAAGTTGAGTATTGGGTGATGTTTCAACAAAAAAACTTGACTGTATTGTGACTGATCCCTTTTCCTTGAACCTATGGTTTTGGCATGCCATGCTAATAACAGAGCTTCGTTCATCATTGAAAGGCAGATTGGCGGTGCTCTTGCTATTGCTTTTGCTTTTGCTTCTCTCTCTTTTCCTATCAGCGAGTTTAAACCCTTTTTTCTCTCCCGAGATTTCTAGTGGATAAGGAAAGATTTCTTCCCTAAATTGCTTCCTTCTCTTCTCGGAAGTGTAGACTTAGGTTACCCACATTTAATACTCAAATCATGTTGGACCACAACAAAAATTCTAAAAATGGTGCTGGCAGAATATCTTTTAAATTAGCAATTTGACCAATGAGTTTTGTACTAATATTCTTACTTTGATATGTAATGGTCGTGATGGAGAATTATGTACTTCAGCTTCAAGCTTTGACAGATAAAGTAATGGAGCTATTAGGTTATCATGTCAGATTCAGAGCAATGGTGTTCAACCATAAATAGACTAGTTCTGCAAATACTCAAAAAACAAAAAATAATGGATTGGTACCTTCATTAACCTGATTTATTTACATGTTTATTTGTTTTTTTACTTATCTTTTTGGGGATTAATGACCTGATTGTGATCATGTCATCTACTAATATCCTTTACCAAAGGATTTAAATATTGTGTGCATATTATTCATCTCTTTCTTTCCGTGTTGGTCTGGTGCTGCTCAGAACTTTTTAAATCTTGTGAACAAGCGAGGTCCTTTACATCTGAACTTTCCTCCACTGAACATCCCCTCAAATTAATTATGGTTTTGACGTGAAACTGATTTCTGGTTTCAAGGCACATGAACCCCTAGTCATGTGCAACTATTATTATGTCCTTGAATTAGATTGAAATTCTCATTTCATGCTTGTCTATTGGTATTGACAGGCCAGTCATTGGGACACATTTTATAAGTTCTACAGAAACACAACCGATAACAAGTAGGAGTTCTTTTCTTTGGACCATAAACCTTTTCTCTTTATGATACTATCTTAACTAGACTTTAGTCAGCGATATTATTCTACTTAGTGTATTTTACAGCTGTATTTCATTACCTGCATTATCTAATCTGATTTCTCTGTCTCTTTAGGTGGGGTACTGCTTATTTAACGAGAGATTTTTTTCATCGTATGGGTGCAAAGATGGGTGACAATGTACTGCTTGTCGTTGCGGAAGAAGGTGATGAGCTTGTAGCTGCTGCCCTGAATCTTATTGGAGGAGATACCTTGTATGGACGACTATGGGGATGTCTCCCAGGAACCTACTATGCGAATTTGCATTTTGAAGCATGCTATTACCAGGTATTTTAAACCATCCATTGTAAAAAAGAAAAGAATGTGCCTTGCTGCGTGCATGTTTTCTTGACTTATGACAACAGTGTCCACAGAGATATCTACTTGTGTTTTTCATGGTGTAGACTCGTATGTTTTCAAGAATTAGCCTTAAGTGGTTCAGAAGTAAATCAGTCTCCTCTTTGAGTCTTTAATGCTTTCGTGCTTGAGATTTCATATCTAAGTTCCCTTGATCTGTTTTTTCAGGCCATAGATGCAGCGATTGAACTCAATCTTAGCACAGTAGAAGCTGGTGCTCAGGGTGAACACAAAATTCAGAGGGGATATATGCCAGTGACTACTTACAGCTGTCACTATGTTCTAGATGAGGATTTTAAGCGAATCATTGATGATTTCTTGGTACGAGAAACTGCTCAGGTGATTATTCTTCCCAATGAAAAACCTTTTGGTCTTTTGGATGACTGTTGCCCTTTTCTTGAATGTTTCTTTCCTCAAAGGAAAATTAGAAAATGAAAAATTTATATTTCCATAATAGGTAAGGCACATTCTCATTGATTTCCTGTCCTTTAAAGCCAATAGGTTCTGAATTCTGACCAGTCTATAACCTCATATTATGATGCTAAGTGACCATCTTGGGACTACATAAAAAGCCGCCGTCTGCTGACAATCCCAAGGCAGTGAAAACTCTTCATTGGGATATGAGTCTAGAAATCAATTATTAAACACTACTTTATTGAGGTTGATGGGTAACAATAAGATCAATATGCTTTTCTCTGGGACAAATAATTAGTTATTCTCTTACCTTTGTCATATAACGCCTGGGAATAAATCAGATGAAAGAGTCTGACAACTGGCCCCTATGGGCTTTCTTTAATGGACTCTTCCCATCGGTCTGAACAAGTTTGTTTTTGTTGTGTTTCTTCCCCTCCAAAATCCTCCAGCTGTAGCTTAGTTTAGATTGTTATACAAAAATCTCTTAATCCGTTAAGTAATATCTTTATGTGCTTGATGAAATAAAGACGTGAAGTTGCTTTTGCAAGATTATCTTCAAATTTCTGAAGATACAACCACATTTTTATGGATACTGCAGCTTTGAAGAGCTTTCTCTGATCTCTATCTTCTTGTATTTTCCTACAGGTTAAACTTGTTATGAATTTATTACAGGATTCTGGTCCCTTCAAGGAGAATGTATGGAATTGATTAAGGTGTTTGTTGTTTAACATGCGCGTTTATAAATGGCCAGCTATTCCCTGTTGAAGCTTCTTCTAATTCACCAAACAGAATGCATCTTTTATTGGCTGTGGTAGCAGATCACTTTAGAAGCCACCCATCAAGTTCCATGTTTACTGGGGAAATTGGCATTTCATCTTCTGTTTAAAGCATTAATCATTTTCTAAGAACAGATAAGACCCTTTCAAGCTCTTCTGCAGCTTATTCACAATATTCAAAATTGTAAATATCCAACCAGAATGCAGTAAGAATCTTAGCCATGTATAGAAAAACGATCAATGTTCATCCTGTATAGAATAATTTTCTTCAATACGTGGTCACAATTGTGTTCTTAGACCTTGGTCATACACTTATCATAAGTTCTGATTATCACTTATTATCTTATTTAACACTATGAATATTTGATAGATGACAGCGCATTTTGAGGTTAATTTCATCTCCTCAAGCGTCTTCTAACATTTTTGAGTGTTCTTTCCAGGTTACTTGTGCTTCAGCACAATCACCAATTTTAAAGCACCTGAAAAGTGCCAATTTTTCATATATGCAACACTTCATCTTCTTGTGTTTGATTATAGTATAGACTTTAGTTTTACTTTAAAGGAAACAGATGGTGCTATCTTCCACCCCTGCCACAACCTGCCACTTGAAACCAAGAGACGGAGATGATCCAGCACAAGTAACAAGTTGCAACCACTCGAAACTCGGGCAAATGATAAAAAAGAACTATGAGAGGAGAAGAATATAGTGATTCAATTATAGAACTGTGACAAAAAAATTCACGTAAAACATTTTTCCTCAAGTTAGATCAACATTGCTGGAGAAAGGTGTGGAAGTTGAAGGAAAAGGTCAAACCTAAGGATGCAAGATGCAATCTTAAAGAATCAAATTAGATTATAAACCAAAGTATGATCTACGCTTGAAGTGTTTCACCAACTTCATTAAGCAACCCTTATCAAAATTTAAGCCCAGCTAAAGCTCAACCAACACTAGTGACAGCTGTCCACGCCTAACAAAATTATACATGAAAATTGTCCTGAAATTCCTTACTTTGATATCAATAAGTAGCGCCAGGGTTAGAGGATCGAGCAGCAACTGGAAAACGTATTCTTTGATAGTAAATGGAGACCACTGGACCAAGAGCTAAAATGTTACCTAAAATGTGGAAGCTATGTATACAAAGATCTCGTGACAAAATCTGAGGACATCAAGAGCCCAACAAGAGAGCATGAACCAAAACCTCCTCAGCTACAAAGAATATGAAGCAAATGTCTAGGATTTAGGTCCAGAACCAGGAGGTGCAGGTGGCATCCGGCTAGGTGTACGACGACTTCTAGACCCTGCATCACCATTTTGAGGGGCATTTGAATTACCATCAAATGCAGATCGCCATTCATCACCTGATGACTGTCCTCCAGATCTTGAGGTGCTTTCTGCAGATGATTATAACTTTTAAAGAAGCACAAGGCATCAAGGGTAAAAAGAATATTGGTGATAAACTCAGTTTGTACAAAAGCCCTTAGCATAATACAAATAAGAGAAAGGGGATGAATTGGAAATTGAAGCACAGTGGTCGACAAACTTACAATTTGCAGCATTGATTAATACAAGGTTCCCAAACAATAAGTTAAAGCTTTCTAAGTGATGTTTCAGCTTTTCTCTTATGCTGTAATTCATTGATAAGTTTGCACATTTAAGTGCAATGGTGAGGAATGATGTTTCAACTATGTTATCTTTCATACCATAAAGAGTCTAAAATCTTAATACTTCTCTGCATCAACTGCGTTTGTTATTTAAAAGCCTACAAGATTAGAAGTCAGCTATGTTAGCTTGTGGCATTAGACTACGATTTGTGTCCCAGGGTCACTAGACCTCTCTTTTACTGAATTGTAGTCCACTGGTCCTGTTGAACTAAAATAACATCTTTCTCGGGGATATCTTAATCATATACTTCCTTAATTTTATCATGGCTCACTAAAGTCTGTAAGGGCAAGTATCAACCACTTCAAATCCGTGCAACTTATGCAAATCTCCTACCAAGTAAATACACCTTTTACTCATGGTCTAGCCATGGATATCCAACATAGTTCACCAGACGGCAGTCATTCAACTCATATGAGAAAACATGTGTTAGGTCATGGTGAATTACACATTAGAGGAACTCATTTTTCATTTTTATTTATGTGGAGGCAAGTATATTATAACCACAGGAGTTTTTTTTTGATAATTTAAGATGGCAACATATTAAAATGCTGGAAAGCAGTCAAAGAATTGAAGGATAAGGCTTCAAGTAAAAGCTATCAAAGGTTTTGCCAAATACCGGCTCCATCACTATCTGAGTAGCTAGACACAGCAGCTGCTCGATTATCATGAACACTAAGCTGCTGAGTGACCTTAGCAAGAAGAGAGGATTGTTTCTGAAAGTGCTCCCTCCTACGCTTCACATTATGGTCTTCCAGGAGTAGCTCTTCGATCTTTGCTCTACTTTGTGCGCTACAGTCACACATTTTGATACACAGGGGTGCAGTCAGAAGATAATAAGAAAGAAGCAAAGATAACAAACAATAAAGAGAGTTTCTTAAGACAAACAAGGCTGTATGCATAACACTTTCATATGCCATAGATATTCTGGGTTGATCAGTTTCAAGTAAAGTAAAATTTGTGAGATTGATTTTTTATATAAAAAAAATCCTCAGCATACATATGGTGGTCAAAATCTGAGCTCCTAGTATCCATAATTCCTGAAAGGAAATACAGCTGCTGCTAACCTGACAGAACTGTACAACTTATTAAGCATATCTTCTCTGGCCTTCTCTACTTGGCAAAGAACAACTGCCTGAAAACCAGTTATCCCAAGTTAAACAGGGTATGGAGAACAAACGTGCTGGGAATAACGGTTACACTAAACTGACCTTTGGTACATTAGCAGCAAGACTGTTGAGAACAGCTTCAACATAACCACGTACTTCTTGAGCCATCCATCGAAGTTCTTCTTCTGGATCTGCATGTTTCCTAGTCATCATGTCCTAAATAGAAAACAATCCAAGTATTTTCCATGTAAGATATTTGACAACAGAGATTGCGGAAAGAGAATATTTCCATATTATGCTGGTGTACTAATTCAATGATCTTATCAAGAAGTCAAAATATGAAGAGATTCTTACAAGTAAGACAAGAAGAATACTCCTGGCACTAAAAAACTTTGTGCAGTAAAATATTTATAAACAATGGCAGTAATCTGGTAAAGTAAACTGAAGAAACTGTTTATGATGAAGTAAACTGAAGGAACATTTATAGGAAGAACCTGCAAATAAATTAATCTGAGTCTTTAACGAACTGTGTTTTGCTACTTACAGGTGTCCCAGGTGTTCCCTCTGATAAACTTGGCCTCATAGGTTGACTAGACTCCGTAATAACTTGACCTCCTTTAGAACTTATGACATTTTTTAATTTGTTTAACCACTCAGTCTTCTCAGCCATAGTTTCTGCCTTCAAAATAACAGTACTTTGGGCTGCAATATAAAAAAAATTGGTTGTAAAAAATGAAAGAGCAAATCATATAATTCCCTTGCAAAAAGAAATTCAGGAATATGCACCACCTTTAAGAATAGTCTTGTATTGAACCCTGTTTGTTAATTTGAACAAGAGACTAGGTCCCTTTCCTCCATCAGGCCCAGTTGCCTTCTTATCTTTCGAACTTTTTGATGGTTCGCCTTCTTCAGAAGCCTCTTCAAGATTACATTCCTGAAAGTTTCGCATAGCATGTTACATGATAAGATAAAGGTTCAACATATCCAGATGATGAATGCTATAGAAATGCAAATATTAAAGTGGATGTGCAGCCAGTCAGTCTTACAAGATTACAAATGATCATATTTCTGAAGGAGGCAAGAAGCACACACAGATGATAAAATTTTTGGCCATATCCCACGTGAATCTCCATTTGAGTTGGTCCATAGGTGCAACACTATGATAATTGAAGGTGTAAATAGGGATGGGGTAGACCCACAATCACACCGAGAGAAATTGTTTCAAAAGATCTACAGTCTCTCAAAATGGATTTAGCTAGAAGCAAATAAATGGAAACAAAAGATCCATATAAGTGATACCATCTACGTGAAATGAAGGTTTAATTAATGTTAATGAGGATGAATATGAGATTTAGCGAACTTCCAGCTTTAGAGAACCTTTAATTTTCCTTAAAAGACAAGTTATTTAGTCTTGGAATAAAATGAGTGTATAAAGTGCTGAAATGAATATAGAGGTTGATTGATTGATGTTACTTGGTAATCTCTGAAAACTCAATAGCCAATAATTTATATTTCTTCATAGAATTTGACAACAACAATCAGAACTGAAGCCAGATACAGCTGCAACTTCTCCAGTTGACCCAAAACCCAAGTAGAAATGCAGTTATTCACTGTAAGTTGAGAGTCCATACAAAGTAAGCAATATTGCACGTACAAAACCCAGGGGTAACCAGGACCAAATCAATAATAAGATGAGGTTATTACCCATATATCAGCAACCTAAAAGACTACGACAAACCAAGTCCACAACAAAAAAATTGTACGCATTCCCCAGAATCTATACACGAAAAGCAAACGACTATCTATGTTCTCTTCAGATTCTTCCTTTGAGTGGGATCACTTGATAACTCTAACACCAGGGGTCATGAGTTTCAACACAATATTTCTTGATTCTCTTGCACATGATGAGCACAGTCTATTATACGACAAAAATATTCAATCTTGAAATGTAGAGATTAGAGTAAATAATATATACAATTTCCATAAAGAAAAGCACAGAGATGTATATAGAATTATGATAACTGCAGCATCATCAGGCTAATAGGTCAGAAGATTTTGAATCATAAGCTTGACAATTATGAAGTTCAATGTTTAGGCCTTGAATTTTCATAAATCTGACTTAAAAAGAGATAACTAGACTCTATGACCAAGTTCATCTTTTTGCAGCTTATAAGTTAAATGTGCATTTTTGCTTACCAATATCTCAATCAACTCTTCAAAAAAAAACAATGTGCTCGTAGGACTTGATGCTAAGAGGGTGGAAACCCTAAATGTTACTCCTACAAACTATAGCTCTAGAGGTGGCTCATCTCATTTTCTTGACTTTGATATGCCATGTGACTCTTGCAATATTTGATTTGCACATGATGTGGTTCCTAGAACTAACATAACCCTACATCCGACGCACAAAAACCTTCGTAAAGTTATTTTTCCCTTTTTTCCCTACTTTTTTCTGACAACTTAAAGGCAACCTTTTCTGTGGCATAAGAGAACATGAGATTAATAAAAAATTCTTCAGTGATGTAAACAACCATGAAACATAGCATGCCCAAAAGTTTTGAGCAAGAGCTGTGTAAAATATGTATTGGTAGATTGTTGCATATAACCTTAACATGGAAAGAACAATCTAGATGAAACAAACTGAAGCCAGAAAACTTATCAAATGTATCAAATGAAAAAGAAAGCAGCACACAAGTCAAAACAGCTGAAAACACTTTTGGAATTGAAAATACCTCCAATTAAGGCAACCACCAAATTGTCAAAGCTTACCCAGCAATCTTAATAGAGTAACAATTGGAATAAACAAATTGAACTCACAGAAGGCTTTTCTAATAAATCTACAAAAATAACGAGTGCAAAGTACTTATTGAAAATTTAAATGTAAATATCAAAGAACTAGATCTCAAAAACAACAATTGGCTTTTTAGTACCTCCAAAGTGATTACACCATGGAAATGCCGTTCTTCTTGCTTCTTGGTATATCCAAGCTGCAAAAGCATAACTAAAAGCTATGAAACAGTGGCACAAACTGCTATAATATCTCATAATTTGCTAGAATGGATACATTATATACTACTAGTGAGGGCTCAATTTTAGCTTTTTCTCTTTATGGGAAAAAATATCATGTACAAGAAACATATATAAAGGTCACCCACAAGGAGAACAGTATTAAGTCATCTTATATTGGAAGATCTATTACTGGTAGTACACAGGTATATTCGTGCCCAATGAAAGGGTCCAAGTTTTCCTGGATTTATCTGCTCGCACTCTTATTGCACATATAATACCCTACTTGGGGAATGGGTACGGTTCATCTTCCAAATTCTTCCAATTGAAGTTTGGGTTTGGACATATATACTTCTTCTTAAGTTTTGAACAGAACAGTTTATGAATTTTAGAAAAATTAGAAAGATGAATAAAGAGAAAAGAAAAACTTCGAAAAAGTAGGCATTCCATTTAAATAGGCCCAAATACAGATGAAGAGAAACTAATTTGGGATTTTATTTAACAGTATCAAAATACGGAATCATCTTATCATTTGGTCTAGAATACAAGTAATAACATCTTTTCACAGCTTGATATAGATTAAGCTACTACAAATAAGATATGAACTTGCAGTAAACTCGGACTTTTCCTCCTTTCTACCATGAGCTGTTGACTTGGTTATAGATCTCAAACAAAATGGTAAGTTCCTATAATTAATTACTCCCAACAGGAAATGCTATAAAATGACCAGCTGATATTAGAATGGATTAAAAAGCTACAATGCTAACCTTTCCGGTCTTGTCATTTAAAACAAACCATCGCTTGCTCCAGCCACTTTTTTTATCACTTTTCTTCAGTAGAAACCCTGCATGTAGACGGAAGCTATGTGTAAGCACAACAAATTTAGCACTTTGGTACAGTAAAAGTTCAAATTAGGCATCTGGGAACCATGTTAAAGTTCAAAGGTTCCAGTTAATCACATTAGCTTGGAGGAATGTATGTGATTATAAGTTCTCAATGCAAGAAAAAGGCTAATCCAGAATATAAAATCCTTAAAAAATGCTATTGTGGAAAGTGAAAAGAATTATTAGGAATGCCATGTAGATGTTATTAATGGTTATGGTTTAATTATTAGGAAGTTCAGGACTTAGGGAAGTTTTTCTTATTTCATGTACTTCAAAACAAGATTTTTATTTTTCTATAATAACAGCAAAGCACTAAATAGTTTCAGGCAGTACCAAAAGGAGTTTTCTCTCTTCATTTTCTTTTCACTCGATATCAAAGCCTTTACGGTGTCTGTAGAGATTTAGGTAACTTCTGCATAAGGCGGTTCTGTGAAGCCAAAGTTTGTTTTCTTTTCCGTGTTTTACAACTTTGTTTTCCTGGGATTGTTCTAGCGATTCCACACCTCTTTTTTATGGCCATTCTTGTGGAAACACCTCTTCCAGCCACAACTCTGCTATTCTTCCAACCACTATCTAGTAATATTTTCCCGTCACCGTTCGAACGACTCTTTCAGTCATTATTCAACTGCCAATTCAAACTATGCCAGAGATGTCTTAGATATTCATGTCACCAAACTTCCTCGTAACTGAGAAAATGTTCATTTTTGAATCTGCTGCAAGAATCACTTAAGCTGTGTGATTATCAGCAACTTTCCAAGTGAAAGAATTCCAACACAACTTTCTTTGAGTGATTATTCACTGATTTGGTGACACTTAATAGGCAACTATTTACTATTATCCTAAAGATTTAGTATTTCTTGATTTTAAGAAAAGCAAAGTCAAGTTGTTTCACCACCTTGAGTTTTAGAAGACACGTTGAATATAAGGAGAGTAGTTAAAATATTTGCCTGAACTGTTTTTAATTATTGTGCTGAAAGCCAAGAGAATCATTAAAATAGTGTAAATTATAATTATTACGAATTCCATAAATTAGAATACTTGTCTTATCTCATGTAGCTCAAGGTTCCTATAAAAGAAGCCCTTGCTTTACAAGGAGCATAGTCATAATCATAAAACAAGAACAATACAACATTCATGGTGACTCCAATAATGATCAATAGTGAATATGGAAACACAGGTATGCTTGTAAATGGGGATTTGTTAAAACTTTATTTTCTACAATGTAATATCAAGTTATATTTTATATAAGATCGGTGATTTTGCGTTGCACATGTAGAGAAAATCTACAGAAAAAGTTAAAAATAATTCTATCTAAAATCTTACATCAATTACATACTTTATTAAGTATACTAACTTAGCTTTTTCTTGTTTCTTTGTTCACCTACATTGGCATAAGGCCCTGCGCTAGTATTAGAGGACCAACTAAAGGCTACATTTAAAAGTAGCCAGTAAAACTGCTAATTATATTTATTACTGAAAATTTTATGTAAATCATGATTACTATTGGGTTACCCGACTCTGAAAGACTAACAAGAACTAATCTTACACTCTTCTGGCAGCGGAAACACTTGTTAAATGCAACAAACTATGAGAAACACTTGCACAACATACTCCGACAAGCCTAAACAAACTAGATAAATCAATAATTTTTTTCCTTCACTTCAGACTACAGTGTTCAGAAGGATAAAGAAGCATTCCCCAAAACACGCAAAATAAAAAAGCTAAATGACATTTTGTATCAAGGTCAACAGAATACTTATCATGATTTTTATGTGTTTAATTGTTTATCAATCATGCTCATATACCTATTAGCTTCAAAAGGAGAGAACCAAGAATTTATCTTGTGTTAGATCAACAATTATTGGAGACAAGCTCAGTAATTTAAACCTGCTGTTATCTCCCCATCAGGTCCTGCAGTCTTCAAGACTGGTCCTTCTTGTGAATCCTTATCTTGCTGAGCTGATTTATCCTTCCCCGACTTTGAACTACTTTGTTCATCTCCAGCCTGCGAACTGGTTGCCTATATGAAAATTAGTTGCAATTAGGAGAGATTTTTCTACTCATAATAGCCATGGAAGGAAGAAGGAAAAAAAAATGAGACAATCTCAGTAGAAGGAAGATGATCATGTTAACAGATGCTTAATGTGTCAACAGAACTTTGAAATCAACAGACATCTCCTACTACATTGCACAGTGGCTGCTGGTATTTGGAACATGTTAATTACAATTGTTCGCTTAAGATGGGTCATGCCTGACAGTATCAAGGAGGCCTACATTAGTTGGAGTTCATGGAAAGTTGATAAATACATCAGACAAGTCTGTAAAATGATTTCTGCTTGTATAATTGGTGTGATTAGAATGAGAGGAATAGATGATGTTTTGATGGTATATCAACTTTAAACCACTCCCTTAAGGCTATATCTCTTTTAGGTTTGTGTAGGTGTCTATCGTCAGATTTTCATTTGAAGTTGTTGGACTTTAGCTCTTTATCCTTAGTATAGGACTCTTTGTAACAGAGCTAACAATCTCACTCTTTTGAAACTATTTTGCTATATGTATCTTCCTGCTGTCATTTATTATACTACTTACTTCATAAAACAAAAGAAGAGAAAACCCAAGTAGTTCCAAAGCTTCAGGACGGCAGAAGGTAAAGAACTCAAGCAATCAGTACTCATTGGAAAGACTGGCCTACCCTATTCAACATGGATTGCTCTGCCTGTGCTGCCTTCTTGGAGGATTGGTTCTTCAGGCCGTCGTCACGCCGCTGCCTATCCATCCTGGAGAAACCAAGGATTTAGCGTTCACCAAACAACAGATTACTGGGTGCAATAACGTTAAGGACAGAAACATTAAAATGCACCATAAAAGAACATACATCTCACTCCCAGTATTTTCCAAAAGAGTAGTTCTTGCTCTCTCTTTTTGTTCTTCTTTTGGTTATTCACTGGGAGCTCCCAGTGGAAGTATGAGGGTTCTAACTCTTTTTTTCTCCCATATTCAGTTTGTGTCTCAAAACAACTTTTATAGATGAGATAACATCAATGTGAAACACCCCTTGATGATGTTTTTCTTTTTTATCAGGTAAAAGTAACGGTACCTTGATGATGATAATAAAAACAAAAAGTTCAACTGCATCTTGAGACTAAATTATCTTGGAAGCACAAGTGAATTTCAGCTTCCTAGAGAATTTCAGTTCCTGCTTTTAAGGTTGAGTTAGACTCAATGTCCACTTGCTTTACAAATAAGCTAGAACAAAGTCCACAGACAATAACAGGTTGCAACTAGTAAAACCCATAGATGAGTCTATGCTTGATTTGTCTCACATTGTAATAATACTGAAAATATGATTATTAGACATTTTGACATAAAGGCTGATTATTTCTGAAAAATTGTTACGTATCGAGGTAACAGAGTAAAATGCAAACAAAAATATGATAACAATAATTTGGAAAGAGACCAACAGAAGGAGCCAGATTATGATCATACCGCCTTTGCACCAAACGGATGAAGTGTTGTGGGGGGACATAAACCCGCTCCATGTCAACAAGGGCAATAACCATATTCTTTGCTTCAGTTCTAAAACCATCCAGAGCAGTAGTCGCAATTGCAATTACCTAAGATGAATTATTTCCATAAGAAGACCAGAATATCGCAAGATTCAACTTGTAAAATTACAGATCTGCAAGATGGTCACCTCTTGCTTAAAAGGAGGATACTTTCCCAGACCTGGTGTCGAATTAGCAGCTTTTGAGACAATATCGACAAGTACTCGGTGCACCTACCAAAATTTCTAAAGCGACTTAGAATGTAGAAAGAGGAACATTACAGAAGTAACTTGGACAGGTCCTTGGAGAAATGTTCAAGGAAGCATAATTTCTCACTAACTGTCTCAGGCACAGATAAATATTGCAATTAACATGGGTTCATTTTGCATGAGAGTATTGCCAAAGGCCATCCAAGCTATTGAAAGTTGAAGAACAAAAACTAATACTTCTGCAAGACAACTGTATAGTGCCAAAAAATGCAAAATTTCTGATTAAGTTGGGTTCATTTTTCATGAGCATATTGCCAAAGACAAGCCAAGGTATTGAAAGGAGAAGAAAAAAACAAAATGCTTCTGAAAGACAATTGTGTACTGCCAAAATTGCATAATTTCTGATTAACATAGTAGATAAGAGTAAATCAGTACTACCCAAGGAAATCACTTAATGAAATAATGGAAGGGTATCAAAAGGCTGGAGGCAGAGACTGTCAACAAGTCCTACTAACCACAACCGTTGTCTTGATAGAATCAAGTTTATAGGAGCTACGATTCCATCATCATATTAGAATTTTCATTTTTTCTAGTTAACCAAATAATTGAAATCCGTGAACAAAGAAACTAAAAGATCGTAAGGGGAAGAGGAAAGGATATGAGGTGGTGGCATGAGGCCAGGAAAAAGACATAAAAGTTGCAAAAAGATTCCCTATATCTTTTCTCTTTTGGTGATTGTCAAGAACAGGGGAAAGTGACAACAACTATTATGCCTCAATCAGAAACTAGTTGGGGAAGAAGGAACAATGAGATGCAATTAAAACAAAAATAAATAGGTCAAGCAAAAACAAACAACTGCCTTGATAAAGCAGAATAATATCGGATAGGGATCACCTCTTCGACACAAAGTGTTGAAGGTTCTTTCGCCAGCTCCAATACACCCTTTATTAAAGACCTTAACCCTTTCTCGGGAGAAATAAGGTAAGGTTGGTAGCCATCTGCTTCTAGCACAACCTTCAATCAACATGGAAGGTTCACTTGAGAAAATGAAGAATAAGGAATCATTCAATAAAGATGCACTTGACTGAAGCCAGGATGGAGTAAGAAATATACCCTCTTCACATTTTTTAACTCAAAGTGTCTATCCATAGGAAGCTGCTTAATCCTATCAGGGAATTTGCCTTCAAAACTTGCAATTACTTTCCAACCACCGCCCTACAGAATTAGCATACAGTAATAAGTATATACCCAAAGAGATTACACTTCTAACCAAAAAAAACAACTAACATAGGCCATAGCACATGGTTCTGTATACCCCAATTGCCAGAGGGGCTTCTAGGTTAACATAGTAAACGAAAAACTGAAAAGGAAACTAGACAACTGAATTCTCTTTTGTATTGGTAGTTGAGAAAACTTGATAGATTGATGTGGCTGCACCACACACTCAATACTGACATATTTTGACACCCTCTTAGTGTGCCATTAAATTTTTTTTTTGACTTTTCAAAAAAAAAAAAAGATTTCCCACCGGCTTGTCAATAAACATATACCAACACAAAGGTAAAAACTAATAAAGGTAGCATTCACTTCCAGTAGCACTTGATTTCTCAAAGGACAATTCACCTTCAAATTGGACTAATTGTTTTGACAGAAACTTCAAGCAACATGTTAGCAATATCATGACTATAAACATTAAAAGAGTCATTAGGCTTTCATTCTTTTTCCTACTCCAAGACTCACCTCTCCAGTTGTAAGATGTTCCAGAAACTTATCCTCGAATTCACGACAAAGCTCAAGGGCTAAAGCTTTTGTCCCTTCAGCACTATTAACCATTTGATCGCCAAACTTTACCAGTTCATCCTTTATTGCTTGAGATTTTCCCTGGAGCCTGCAGGAGTTATAAAGTAAGGATTAAATCGTGTGTCCTTACAAGTAGCTAATGAAAAAAAATAGATAAAAGGGAGAAGATTGAGATTAGAAACTCAAATATACCATACGACAAAGAGCAACCTGTTGCAACTTTTACATGATTTGTGGAGGCCAAAGAATGGAAAAAGAAATCACCAATACATGTTGCTTTGCAAACTAAAATGAGAAAAACTGAAAAAAATGTTTCCGAAACTAATTTTACCAAATATAAATCAAGAAAGTGAAATTAAAGCAATGGAATAGGCCATCACCCTGAGAGGAGATTTGGAAGTCTGACTTTCATTCGATTACGGATCTGTTGAGCAAGGACCTCCACTAATGCTACCCTACCAAGCTTGCTTTGAGGAGCCTTTGTTAATATTGATTTAAGACTTTCACTCTCAGCACACCATGCTGTTTCTAGTGAATTATCATTGCCTACATTTCCTGACTGAGCTGAGGCTATAGAAACAGATTGACCAATCAAAGCAACCCATGGGATATCGGATGTGCTTGGTGGTCCCTGGTTTAGCAAAAGCGCATGGATAGCTGCAAGAACTTTTGGATCTGAAGCTACTTGATCTACCTTGCTAATAATACCTATAGTTCTTGTACCTGAAGCATTTGCGAAATATGCTCTCAGCGATTATGAGATATGGAGAAGTGAAGAAAATTTGTTGTGAAATACATATTTATTTGGAAAATTTTATTTCCTTGAAACTAATAATTGAAGCATTGATGGTACAACTCACATTCTCCATCATGCTCCTTCACAAGTCGAAGTGCTTTATACGAGGAAATTTCTGGTGCTAGAGCAGCGGGAATGACAACCAGTAATATGGCATCACTGCGCGCAACATATGTACTCTGTAAGGAAAAAAGAACAACCTTTAAGCACCTATAAGAAAGTGAATTTTAAAATGGAATTCATGATGCGCAATCTCGCACTAACCAATGCATCATCAATATGTCCCTTATCCACTCCAGGTAGATCAACCAACTTCAATGGAGGAGCTGTACAGCAAGGTAAAACAAAAGGCATTTAAAACATAAAATTTTGCCACAAAAGCAACAAAGATAAGTAGAAAATTATCTGCTCACGCAATTTGGACAGAGAGACATCAGTAGAAGACAATCCAAATTTATGAGATCCAACATCAACTAAACTAACAACACAGGAAAAACAACAAAAAAGTACAATTACACTTAGGGTGAACCGCAAACCTAGTTTATGGACCATTTACTATACCGAAGTTCAACTAAAGTAAATAACAAAGTATCAGCAGAAGAATCCTAGGATTGAAAACTCCAATAAGAAAAATAATGTCAACCAATAAAGGAGTTAGTATCCTTCTAAGTGTAGAATACTACTACTAGATTAACATGGCAAAAACAAAGCGAATACAGCCATACCACTTCTAAAGTAGACACACCTGTACTAGTTCGAAGCTTCAAATATATCTCATCTCGGCTCTTGTTTGAGATCTTGCTTAGCCTATCCTGTAAAGAATGGCGAAGAGCACCTTTTGTTGGGCCAAAGAGTGAACAAGTATGATCAGAGTATGACCTATTTATATGCCTTTAGTGAAAATAGATTCATAGAGAACTGTACTATAATATGTATAGAGGATATTGCAGCTTGGGAGAAGGCCTCACTTGCAGAGACTTGTTGGGATTTACTGTCGATTTGCAAAATAATTGACTTGCTGTTTAAGGAACTATCCTTTTTAAGGTCAATGCATATAGGAGCACGAGTAGCACCTCCTTCACCAGTTGGCTGTCCAAATCAAGGTAAAAAAAATATAGAAGCATGAACAGACAGTAGCAACAATTTATTATCATATGTATATATTTATAGAAATTATCAGTAAAAATGAAACTAACCAAAGCAGGATGTCCTAAAAGACTGTTCAATACAGCTGATTTACCAGCACCCTGAGATGTTAAAGATTTAGATATATATTAACCACACAGTAACAAGGAGTGAATGAAGAATTAACTTGAAGATTATTTTCACAATATTGCTATAAACATTTGGTTTGTATACAAAATTCAAACTCAATTAAAGTCATTGTTAAATAACTCTGTACACTGTGACTCTGTGAGTGTGAGTCTGTTAAACTTGACAAAAAGAGTAACCAAAGTCGAAAGGACAAAGGCTAACAAATTTATTGGACAATCATATGCTTGTTATTGTCAGCTAAATGCTAGTGCTGATTCCATGAGCAGGTGCTATAAGCCTATATTTCCATCAAGTTGGCAAATATTCATTTATAGAAAAATAGGCATGTAATACTTCCAAAATTCCCACACGATGTGGCATTGCATCTGGGGAATAATAACATAACACTAACACAGTTACACAGACAGATCATACAATATACAGAAGCAATCCACAAATCATGTAGTAATGGCAGAGGAAAGAAAACATACAGTATTGCCAAGCGCCACTACATTGAGAAACGTTGAAGGCCGTTTATTCGTTGCGGCAGCTTCATCGACATCCTCGTCGGCTAACAACGCAGCGGCTTGCCTCATCGCGTCGCCGAGCTGCTCCAATTCCTCGATCGCCTCCATTGATCCGCTTCACCACCAAATCAAACAATCTCCGGCCACACAATAAAATACCAAAACTACAAAATCAGATCAGTCGTACACCAATAAATCCATGCATTATTACATGCAGATTATAAGATTGTATCTTCTTCACTGAAATTGCACCGATGGAGATTTAACAGATACCGAAAATGGCGATACTGGAAATGCTTTTTCTGATTTGGTATTAGGTTTTATTATTTTTGTGAAGAGAAATTTTTTTTCCTTAGAATTTTGATCGTTGGACTGTCATCTCGGCAGTTACTACAAATTAGTATATATCAACCGACTAATATGCGCCTCTACGTACTACTATTTTCTTTGATACTCCCTATAATATTAAATCAAGGAAATTTACACTTTTACTCCCTTAAATTAAGTATTTTCAACTAATAGGCAATGTATATTTTTGTATTCTTTCATTTGTGTTTTTTTCCTAATTATAAATTTATAGAATTATTAATCATTATGTCATCTAATTATGTATTTTGTAAAATATATGTATATTTTACTTTATTATATTATATTTAGAATGAGATGTAATGTACTTTTTCTTTAAAAAGTCTAAATTGTAAAATTTATATATTTACTTCTTTATAATTTGATCACCAACAATCACTACTAAATTATATTGTGTATTAGTACTCTATGCTAATTTTAGATTCATCAAATGTAGTAGCTTCGTGCATTGATCTTTTCATAGAAATTTATTATTTATTGGATAAACGTTATGTTTATTTTTCTTGTGAATATTATCACCTTGAGTAGAAGATTGCTGGAATGAAATTTTAAAAAAGTTGGGTAATTATTTTCTTTATATCTTGTTTCTTGTTTGATTTTATTGAATTTTATCTTTATTTGTGATGTATACTAGATAAGTGATCCAATCATTCTTACTGATACGATTAATAGTTCAAATAAAAGCGTAATCCCTCGATCTTAAATTATCTATAATATTTCTCTTTTTACACGCCCTTTAAGAAAAGATTAATTTGAATTATTTTTTTGACTATTTTGTGCTTATTTATATCTTAAGATATAATATCTCTTCATTAAATATTTACTCTTTTAGATATTTTTTGTCTTCGAAAACAATTACTACTAAGGATAAAATGTCAAAAAAAATAATGAATCTTATCTTAAACTTTTAAAATGACAAATAATTTGATGCAACTATTTTTAAAAATCACGACAGAATATGTTACATTGCCCAAAAAACAAACAAGATAACTCGACGGGTTATTCTTTGATCATTTCCAACAGATTTTCACAAAAACTCTGACGAATTTTATGAAACTAACAATTATGGTTATCTATCTGAACACATTTTTTGTTGATAAGCAATTCAAGAAAAATAAATAAATTGCAATTGATTCATGTGCTGCTAAGATCATCTTTCTTCTATATTTATTTAACAATGAAATGGAAAATTTAGGAAGATTGTACAGAGAGCTCAATGGTGGAGTGTGCAAAACACTTCTCTAACTTAAAAAAAAATGGTGGTTGGCCATTTGCTTGTTGAAAGAGTTATTTTCTCGTGTTTACTTGTGATGGACCAAATGTGGATACAGTCCCTTTATATGCTCTGGCATGAAGTCATGCCTTGTCAAGATTCCAACAATTGGATTTCTCTGCAAATTTAAAAGAAACAAATCTTGAGAACTAGTATTATTAGAACGACAAATATACTCAGTGTGATCCCACAAATGAGGTCTAGAGAGGGTAGAGTATATGCAAACCTTACCCGTACCTTGTGAGGTAGAGAGGTTGTTTCCGATCGTATTACAGAGTTGGATGCAGAAACAAACATTATATGTCAAGACATTCATATGGTGATTATGTTATGCCATGCAAGTCTCTCATTTTAAACTATCTGTGTATTTTAACCAGTTGTATGGGGTAACTTGTATTATTAAATTATTATCCTAGAGGGAGCAGGGGATGAGAAGGGCGAAGATAGATTTACCTTGGTAGTCTTTGGGACGACACACAAGTGTCTGAGACCGAGTTCTCGGAAAAGAATTGCAGCTTTGGCCAGAGACATGGTCTCCACTACTGTGTATGGAGATGTATTTGTGATAGGATGGAGATCAACATACATTTCCATCTCCTCGGCGGAGAAGGACAAATCCTCAAACTTAAGCCCCTTCCCTGATCCTGGCTTCGCGAAATCAAATGCATGAAACCTCTTCAAAATACTGGAGCCACTCAGTACACTTTGTTTCGTGAATGTCTTCCCTTTGAGCAAAACAACTAAATGTGACCTTAAAACAAGTCCACAGAACTCTGGTGCGTCTGAGATTGGTGGTGCATCAACCACGGGGAACCCATTGTGTCTAGTAAACTTCAAAGCATGTATAATGTTCCCTACCTTCTCAACACCTGAAAATGTTACTAAAGGCCCAGAACAAACGTCTCCTGCAGCCAATTGCCTCATGTAAGGCTCGGCGTGTGCTTCCAAGTAAGGCAAGCCTTTCATTTTCACAATCTGGTCGTAGACACCCTTGTTAAAACTATCGGCCACAGTTTTTGATACAAGGAGAACAAGCATCACCAACGGAAGCATTAGCAGATTATTGGTGAGCTCAAGTAGTATGACACAGAGTGATACTGTCATCCTCATAGTACCACCAAGGAAGGAGGCAGCCCCAAGGAGCGCAAACAGGCCATTATTAAGATTAGAGACTGAACCCAAGACACTTCCAACAAGACGTCCATATGAGGCTCCAGCAAGTATGACAGGAATGAACAGCCCAGAGGGAATAGCAATTCCATAGGTAATAACGCCAAGGCAATATACCCCAGCGAAGAAGACAAAAAGTGTAGAAAGGTGGAATTCACTTGAATTTTCTGCACTAAACAAATTGCGGATGGCGTCATCATTGGTATTCATAAACAGGGAGGCCAGATCATTGTAATGCCCAGCTGGACACTGGAAATTCTTATAGTTTCCAGAGCGACCAACAGTAGGGCATTTTTCCTCCAAGCCTACAGGGCACGGTGTGCAACTTGCAAACCATGGAAGACCATACGAGCAAAGAGAAGTCAGGACCGAAATGGTCATTACGAGCATGACTTTGAAAGCAGGACCTCTCCTGCAATCCATTGCAAAATATCAGCTAAATGGGAAAATCAAAAGCAGCAGCCAAAGCTCAAGCACAAAGAATATTCAAATTCTTGAATTCATTATTGGAAAATGAAAAGCAAGCATGATGTGATAACCAGGGGTAAAAGTGATACCATATATAAAATATAAAGGTAAGACATAAATAAGGGATATCTTTGACAAGCATCAACTAACTTGGGAAAGGAAGAACATTAAGTAGGTTTTGATAGAAAATAGCAAAGGAATAAAGTTAGCTTTTTAAAACTAATGTTAGTGAGATTTGATAATATGTCCCGACAAATTATGCTTTTACCCACCCAAGCGGACCTAGTGCTTTAGCTATGGGGTTCTACTGAACCAGTAGCTTTGGCTCAGACCCTGTCTGTGTTAAAATATCGACTAAAATAATACATAAAATAGATTGGGAACCCATTATATAAGATGGCCTGTGGTAGAATTCCAAACTCAAACTCATAAAGTCCGCCTTTGTATACACCATAACCCACGTTATGGAACAGTTGTATTTATCTACTCCAAATCCCATCTCGAAAAGAAAGGCACGAAAGGATAAAAAACAGCAGCATAAAACAAGAAGCATAAGACATGCTTCAGGAAAACTTTGCATACTTCTTAATATTGCAGTTAATTTCCTAAGGTTAGGACATGCACACTTATAAGTTGCTTTGTAATAACTAGTAACAGGAGTTAAGGACTTGAGGTAACTAAACATATTGCACCAGCAGAACTAAGAGACTTACTCATTAATGATGCTGTAAGTCCGCAGGACCTTGTCCACAAGATAATTATAAAGGCTTCCCAAAAGGCCTCCAAGAACTCCAATTGTCAATACTGCCAGTACATCTACAGTGTTATAATTAGGAGATCCTGAATTCACATCAAACATTATCAAACCTCCTTGACCAAATAGTCCACAGTTGCCACTCCGACAGAATTGAATGCAAGATCTGAGCACCATAGCTACTATAGCAGTTGTGAAGAAAGTCCTCCAAAGTAGAGCACTTCGCCACCTAAAACAGAAAATAGAGTAGTTGAATATTTAAGACTGCAAGCCTTTTTATAATGATTTTTTTTTTTGATGACAAGGGAAACCCGCAGCCGCTACCCTTTGGGTGCGCACAGGGTAAAACCCCCGCTCCTATGCAATAGCTCGCAAACCACATAGGAGAGCTGGGCAAGCCCAGTGCGACGAGCTCGACCAAGAAGGCAAACCCCTTGCTTTCGCTGGCAAGGGGTTTCGAACTTGAGACCTCCAACAAGAAAAGAACTGGAAAACGATAGCATCTTCAAATGGATTATTGTTTCACGAAAGCCACAGAACCACATGATGTTGAATTTCTGACAACCTTGTGGACACAGCACATCTAAGATCCATCATATCTAAGTTTTCTCATCTAAATCAAACAATGACAGTATCTTTGGGAATGGGATGGAGACCATGGTTAGAAACTATACCCGCAAACCTTAAATTAACAGCTTATCGATGCAGTAACTCCCACTCTCCGTGAGTGGATTGAGAGACAATAAATTCAGATTATTCACAAAGAAACCCCTTATATTCAGAATTTAATAGTTCAAAATCTCTAACATGTCCGATGCCTTCCTGAAACCACAGAAGACGGAGAGAAGTTCTTCTACAGCATTGTCCATTGAATGGCATCAATCGTCTGAATAAATAT
Organism: Solanum appendiculatum; assembly: GCA_018342035.1. Classification (NCBI taxonomy): domain Eukaryota; kingdom Viridiplantae; phylum Streptophyta; class Magnoliopsida; order Solanales; family Solanaceae; genus Solanum; species Solanum appendiculatum. Next base: position 393,042 of record JAGDQO010000431.1, on the reverse strand, counting down.
GCAGAGATGAAAAACAGAAAAAAGTTGTAATTTACAGTCAAAATGCAATTGAGCATGCTTTCACCAAAACACGTGTTAGGAATACCATTCACATATCAGCCCATAGCACTACACAGAAGGCAATCAATCGTCTAAATTAATATGCAGAATCGAAAACTGAAAAAGGTTCTGAAGTCACACTGCAAGTGAGCAGTCATTCACCAAAACACGTGTTAGGAATACCCTTCACATATCGGCCCATAGAACTACTCAGATGTTCTTCCTATTCAATTTACCAATTCATAGATCAACCATTTAATACAACAAGGAACTTGTACCTAGATATTTTCACTTTAGCCTCATTAAGAAATCAAATACAAAGAGAGAGCGAGAGAGAGTGGGGGTGGAGGAAGGGAGGGAGACAGACCATGAGGCTACTTCTTCGAGAGCAAAAAGAACACCACCAACTGGGGCTCGGAAAGCGGCTGCAACACCAGCTGCAGCACCACAAGTGATCAAATCTCTGCGGTCACGGTCATTTTTGAAATACCTCAGCCACTTCCACGTCAGATGATATTTGCGGGAGCCGCCCTGCCCAAGTAAGTTTGCTATACAAGCGCCAGTGTGGACCATGGGTCCTTCCTTACCAACAACAAATCCAGCAGAAACACCCAAAACAGAACCAATTATCTGTCGGTGTAGCATACATACGAATTAGTGTTTCCATGAATGGATTTCAGCAAATGAGAATATCAAATGCAAAAATAAAGCATTACAGGTTCAAAGACTTCCCACCCACAGAACCACAAGCAGAAGTATCATTTGAATCTGCTAGAGGAATAACAGTTGGATTTATATATAGCAAAGGTAATAAAGCATCCACATCAAAATTTTGATAGTTCAATATATATACTGCAGACAGAGAAATCAAACAAAAGGATGAAAAATGAAACGCAAGCATGGATGGATTATCGATTCAACGGAACAGATTGATTAATGAATATAAAACAGGTCATATAACTGAGTCAATCAATTTTCCTCTTCGGAAGTTCATTCTATTATTACTTATTTAATGTCGTGCTAAGGCAAAAAACAACACAGACTAGACTGGAGTGTATCATACGAAACATGCATGTTTATAACGTATTAAAATAAAATCCTTAAACATATACTTCTATGGATGATGAATAAACAATTATTTGGAGGCCCTTTATTGTAAGACAAAAGATTCTGAGTCTTATAGCTAGGAAAGGTTACAACCATTTGCACATTCAGCCCATGTTTATACAGAAACTCATTTTTTATTCCCTATGGTTTCTGCCCCATCCCTTCCCTGTATACCAGGGCGCTCTTCCTCTCATAGTACATCTGTCATGCCTGGAAAACTAAGCATTGATATTTGAACTGTGGCAAGTAAGATCAAAATCCTACATCAGTTTGATAAGGATGCCCTATCACCCATGTGGGCATTCAAACATGGGAACATGACAGGAGAGAGAGAGAAAGACCCACCTTCACAAATAGAGTACTTGGAGCTAAAATGGAATGAGCATCCACACCATTCAGATATGCTTTAACTTCAGGAATTCCTGACCCTGCAGCTGCAGGTGCAATAAATGCACATAGGATTGCAGCACAAGTCGCAAGACCCAAATTGCAACCTGCAAAAGCAGCAAATGCACGGAAATACCTGCAGTGGAATTAAAATCACTTTATAGTAACTTCAAAGAAGTTTAGCGATCAAAGAGAAGTTACTTCATAAGTACAGGAAACAAACCAGTGACTATCCTTCTAACTAGAAAGGATATCAAAAATTGCTTGGACTATCGGTACCCACGCAACAATGAGAAAAGGTATCCATGATATCTACATTAACTCACATGTTCCTTCTAACTTAAAAGGGTTCAAGCATGCTGGAACAATTGGTAACTGTGTTTGCTTTCTTTCCACACTTTTTCATCTATCTCATATTCCCATTCCTAATGCACAACAACTATTCTTTAAAGGTATAGTAAGAAAAGTGTGCAGAACTGCTTTGCTTTTTGGTTGTGAAGTATGCATACTATAAAACTGCCATGCATCAGAAACAATTAGGCTGTAAGATGGTCGAGACGCCTAAGGCATCTTAAGTATGACATCACTCAATAGTTGCAACTCAGTCTTGAAAAAGGTTCAATTGCATCTTTCATCGTTTTGAAGTAATTTGAACAATGTCGGTTGCAAGTTTTCATAGTTTGATTGTGTTTGGCGTTTTATACAAGATAAATTAGTTCAAAGTTACCACATATATTGAGAAGCAATTATCGCGGATAGAAGTTATACGTACTTATCCTCAAGCATTAAATCACTAGCAAGCAGAAGCTTGAAGCCAGCAATATTTTCCACTGCTATGTTTAAAAAGAAACCAACAAGTCCTGTACTCAATCCAATAAGAAGCACAAGTGTCCACTTTAGGAATATATATTGAAATATCTGAACCTTTTTCCTTGATCTCCAATCTTGCTTGAATAAGTCATTTTCAACAATGCTGCAAAAAATGAATTGGCAATGCCAAAATCAGAGAACCCTTAGATATTTCGAGTGATTCCGGACAGATGAAAAGATTTAGTAAAGATTGTTCACCAGATATGAGCAAAGAAGATCTTAGGAACAATATTGTATATGTTATATGAAACATCAAAGACGGAAACAATAACAGAAGCAAGCAATTTGAGTAACAGTACTTAGCATGTGGCTCTATGCATTTCATTTTTCCAAGTTAAAAAAGCTGGAACTATTACATAGTGGATGTTTTAGTTCTCTTAATCAGCATCTCATTAACCTATAATCAGTATCACAGGGAAAATACCATGAAGTAGACCGATAAACACTGATCAGAACAGAAGGTCTAAGATTTGAGAACCCGAACTCAACGCAAAAGTTATAAAGCAACATGAGATTATGTCCATTACCACACTTCACCGAGAATTTCAGCCCTCAAAATTCACTGGCAGAGACCACTACCTACTACCTTGTTGTTAGAGCAATGAGGATGATTCCAATTATAAACAGACACCCCAGTTCGTAATAAACAATAGAGACTATATTAAGGCATAAACGGTTCTTGATTTGCTAGAGCTCTCCTCCTTTTATTATTATTAATTTTTCCTTTTTTTTCCTTCTCTGCAATCACCTGCTAAAATACCATTCTTTAATCATCCCCTGATTCACTCATCTAGCTATCGGAAACAACCTCTCTCTCTCTACCTTCCAAGGTAGGGATAAGGTCTACGTACACACTAACCTCCCCAAAGAGAGGAAATGAAAATGCCATGATTTTGAACCAGATGACCCAATACCATGCAAAACAATTACATTTGACACACCAAAAACAACATTCAAGAAAAATGTTCAAGAAGATTCAAGAATCAAAGAAAAAAACAACCCCATCACTTTTTTTTACAAATAACCAAACAACAAATAAAAAAAAAACAAAGAGAAATTAGATTTATACATACTCATAATCAAGACTCTCAATAGGGCAAACATTGGCTCCAATAATTGCAATTTGTGATGTATTATTCACTCTACTCTTTGATTTAAGCAATGGCTCTCTAAAACCACTCTCAGAAGCTGTTGATGAAATATTCCTCTCTAAATCTCTCACATCTTCCATTACCATCACCCCAACTCCTTCATTTTCTATATCTTCTTGATCTCCCATCATTACCCACCTCCCAAAATCTCCTCTTTTTTCCTATATATTACTGTACATGAATCTATACAAAACCCCACTTTCAAGAAATCAACAAATCTTTAAAATTTTCCAAAATTCTGTAATTATGTAAAGAGAGAATGAAGAGGGAATTGCGTTAATGGTTATGATTCTATAACAGCCAGCTCTTTACATTACATTACCTCTATTTATATATATACATCAAATGAAATTGAATTTCCATTTTTTTTATTATTATTATTTTTTACACGGATTTTGAGCAACAAATGTTGGAGATTTAGTGGCCTTAATATTTTCTTAGATTCAAGATTAGAGAAAATCTCGCAATATTTGGAAAGTTCTAACCTTTTTTCCCTTTTTTAACTCCCTAGTCCATCTTTATTTATTCATCATGCTAAAAATAGTTATACAATTTTACTTCTCTAATTTAAAATATCAAAAAATAATTTATCATTTTTTAGGCTCGTTTGAACGGGGAACAAGCTATCCTGAATAATTAGTTATTTCAAGAATGTTATCTCATCTTCAATATGGATAAAAATAAGAGAAAATTCTGTGAAATGGCAAACAACTAGAGTATATATTATGTAATATAGCTATAGTTTCGATCATTTTTAATCTATGACTATGATTTCACTAAATTTTGCTATTCGATTTCTAAATTGTATAAATTCATAATTTGTATAATTGGTTCATAATTGTATAAATCCAGAATTTGTATATGCTTACTCTAGTTATTTGTATACGATTTATGAAAAATATACAAGTGTAGTTCTGAAAAAATCCTAAATATATAAATACAAAGTTTATACAAACGGACAAGCGAAATATACAAACCGCAACCTCTATAGGAAATGGACTATAGCTATGGAGCGTAATTATCAAAATTATAGCTATAGAGCCTTATTATATCTATTTTCTTTACTATTTCTGAAACTTTCTCTAAAAATAATACTATAATCCTAGAATAACTAACTATGAGATAAAGTTATCAGGTAGTTTTTATGTCAATCAAACATAAGATAATTCATCTTAAAGTTAATTTCATAATTAATTATCTCTTTATTCTTTGTATCAAACGAGCTTTTTATGTTTATTTTATCTTTACTATGAAATACTAGTGGTATTTATTTTTTAATATTTAGATGACGCCTGATTAATAGAAATGATATAATAAAATTAAGATTTTATTTATTATTTTTTTAAAAATATACCAAGTCAAATATGAACTAGTAAAACGAACGGAGTAAGCAAGATATATAGCCACCTTTGATTTCCCTAGTATAAAACGAATCTAATATTTTTTACCAAATGTCAGAAAAGTATTTTAGGTTAGCCTAATCTCACGTGAACATTATACTGATAATTATTAATCAAGAAAACAGAGTTTACCTAAATAGTCGTAGGACCACACAAGATTGTGTTCCAAAAAAATGGAATAATGAAAAGTAGAAGTATTTTTGGATGTATTAGGCTGTTAATTAACAAGTTAATTAAAAAGGGACGAAAAAAAATGTTAATTAAGAGGTTCATATATCAAGAAATCATCTATTTTTTAAATATTATTAAGAGGTTAAAATATGAACAAATAAATAAATTTTAAGGGGAATTATTTAGTGGCAATGACAATTTATAACCAACACTTCATATAAATATTGTTGAAGGCCTTAGTGACCAATAACGTTAACTCAATTATTGCTAAATATTTTTATGACAACAAATATTACTGCTAAAAGAAAAATCTATTAACACTAAATAATTTTTTTCTTATAATGTTACTACTGAACATGATATTACTTATGAGTTTAACTTCCGTTCACTCAATATATACAATTCTTTGATTATCAAGTTAAATATGATTTGCGCTAACAATTAACTATTTTAGTAAAGCTTAATTCAGTAAATTTATAAATTGTAAGAAAAATAATACTAGTATGTTATAAGAGGTTTAATTTAGTAGTATAAAAAGTTAATTACATGAAAATATAAATGGTAGTAGTAATATTTATCTATGTTTCAGCGTGTTGTATAAAGAGTATTTTTCTTCTTCTTTTTTTTGGGTCAAGACAGAGTACTTTTTTGCTTTTTCTTGTCTAGATTTGAGATTTATGTCAAATAAAAAAGGGCAATAATAAATCATGAACAACCTTTTTTTATTATTGTTGTCATTATCTTCTCTTTTTTTTTCCATTTCTCACTCAGTATTGCACGCTACATAGCCCCATTCAGAGATTTCTAATTATGGGGGGAATAATCCCACTATTGCATCGCAACTCATATTGATTTGGTGGTCATTATCACAGTTTAATACATGTCCCACTTTGCTACCACTACCTGTATTCCAACTTTAGCTAGTGACAGAAAAGAATAATTAAAAGCAACAAAATATAAGAATAATAAACTATACATAATCCAAAGTAGCAAAGGTGTTGTGTTGATTCTACAAAGTACAAATTACCCTTCTTTTTTTTCCTCACTCAGATTTTTACTATTTGGGTTCGACTAATTTAAATTTATATTAAAAAAATTATTTTAAAAGTAAGGGATTTACTGTTAAGATAAATTCATTTTCAAGGCTCGAATGACCTTTGAATGTGCTCATATTTAATAGATCAAGTGCATATTGTTTATGTGTTACCACATGTTCGAGTGTAGTGAAAAGCAAGCAAATTTGAGTGCAAGTAAAACGTAAATTTTAGTGAAAGAAAAAGAACTAGGAAACAAAAAATATAATATAAGCTTATTAATAGAAACAATAATTTAAAAGAATAGAAAAAAATAGTAAAAAATTGCAAAGATTTTAAATTTCTGACTTAGATTTATTTTTAAAATACTATTCCCCACCAAATGACGTACGGGTGGCCGCACAAGAAACATAAAAAAAGTCAAGTAAAATAGCTCGTGCCTTTTGAGTGTACTAGAATTAAATAAAATTATATTATATGGTATGATATTATTAAAACATATCAAAGTCTACATTATTGCAAAAGTGATATTATTGGTCATACAGAGCTTAAAGTCTTTCTTTTTCTTGCTCGTGTGATATTAGGAGCGTTGGGCCATAGATTTCTAAATATTTTTGGTAAATATTATTTGGGTAAAATTTTATCATGTGATTTGGCCATAGTATTTAGGAAACATATTTTACTTTTTTAAGAAATGTGATTTATATTCATAAGTTTTAAAAATTATCAAAATTAACCATAAGTTTGTATTACATAGCAATAGCAAGATATAATAACAAGATTCATGACTTCCGCAACAAGTCAGTTGGATCTTGGTTGCAACAAATAACAAGTAGTGTCCATGACACTGGAGCAATGTGGTATTTCGGAGTTAGTGCAACAAGTATCATTCCATACATTATGAAGTAGACGAAGCACATGACTTTGTTACCCTAAGCCGATTGTTCGTCATTTTCATCAATAACCATATCATCATTTTCATATTCACTGAAAATTCCATCACTATTTTGGTGTTCACATACAAAATTATGTAATACATCGCAAACAACTATTATAGAGGGTATTTTTGTAAAAGATAAAAGTTTGGTGTAGAATTTGAATTTTTAAAAGCTCCCAAATAATGAGATTTGGCCCAAATACTAATTTTTTTCTAGTATTTAGAAATTTGGGTTTTTTGTAAAAAAATTTGCCAAATAATGGCAAATTGTATGAACAAACGCAATTTGCCAAATTTTACTTGGGAAATCTATGGCTAAACGGGTCCTAGGTATTCTCGTTGAAATTTCATTAAATTAAGATTTGTATGCACTACAAAATCTTATATTATATAACTTTTTCAGTTTCATATTACTTAATCATGTTGATCTGACGTATTCTTAAGAAAATTTTAAATATTATATAACTCTCTCAGTTTTATATTACTTGATCATGTTGATTTGACACATTCTTAAGAAAATTTTAAATAAAAGTAAACTGACATTATTAATAATTAATTCCGAAAAAAAGGTACATATAATTCAGCCATGAAATAAAATTGAATAGGCTGATCTATAATTATTATTATGGTTCAAATTGTAATACTCCATCTGTCTCTTTTTTGGTAATTCTTTGGTTTCAGTTTTTCAGATGACATGTTCAAAATCATAAGACTAAAAGTAAAGACATTTTAATATGTTAATCTATATATCTTTAGTTTAAGATCACAAAATTTAAACGTCTTCTTTACTTTTATGATTTTCCAAATTCACCTAATCTTTTTAACTAATCCAAAACATAATAGAGATGGTTCATCTAAAAGTTTCGTGGCAAATCTAGCCTCCCAATCTATCATTTTAGAGCCTGGAAAGTCTCTTTTTTTTTTTAATTAATAGAAATAGAAGTATAAAGAAAGAAAGAAAAAAGGCAACTTTTTATTTCACCACTAATAATAATAATTCTTTTATGGTTAAGTCCCTGTCAGTATATCAACAGATTTAATTTTATTATATACTATATATTATTTAAGACATTAAATATTCACTTCATATTATTATCGTCATATTATCACCGACTTCTGCCCTATTATCACCGACTTCTGCCCTAAGTATATAAATTTAATTATGACCGCCCATACGTAATGAATTTTGGAAAACACAATCCCAAGAGTCAAAAATGGTGTTTTTTCACGTTTCGTCATTTTCACCCTTGGGGAATTGGTTTCTCGTACTCGTATTAGGATTGAATTAAATTTAAATTTATATTCAAGAAATTTATCTCAAAAGGCAAAGGACAAAATATAATTTAACAAAGATGATTTAATATTTAAAATCAAAATTCAAGATCTTTATTAACTTAAAAAAAATACTTACTATTCTATCATGATACTCGATGAATTTGATCTCTTTTATGGCCTCAGTCTCCTTTAATTTGTTCCCCATAGTTGTCCATTCACCCCATTATTTAAAGTTATCCAACATTTTATTGCCAGCCATTATAACATTTCCTATCAAATCGGAAAAATAACTTTTCTCCGTTTCAACTTATGTGATGTTATTTGATTTGATATTAAGTTTAAAAAAGAAAAAAAAATTGTGTTACTATAAGTCATTTTGTTAATGATAAAATGAACATTTTAAAATTAAATTATTACTAAATATATTATTCTTATTGTACCTGACTAAAAAGAAAAATAAACGTGTCATATAAATTAGGATCGAGAAAATACCAACTTTGTTGCCAAAAAATTTCATCAAAAACTATGACTTAGCAATACTTGGGAGTGAGAATTTGTGAGGTCCTTAAATTTTATAGAAATATTATGAATCACAAGCACATATGTAAGCATGCCCCTGCACACACATAAAAGGCACCTAACTTTAATTCCAAATAACTTTAATTTATACTTATGCGCCTAAAATAAACTACTTTTATCCATGTGATATCAAGTCTACGTGACCACCGAAGAATGTGGGTGGTACAGTGAATGAGGCTTTTTTTTCCTTAATTAAATGTATTGTATTTAAGTTTAGCTATAATTTTTTTTTTATAGGAAGCGATTTTCTCCGAATTAAGTCCTATATAATGTAAATTTAAATTAATCGAACTTTAATATGAGCATTGAACACCGAAAAAAAAGTCTATATGCGTAGTGACTAGGAATAATTGTAGCCACAACTTTATATATTGAGGAGGCCAAATAGTCAAAAGAAAATAATATTAAATTGGTTGCTAATCATGATCACTCTTCATAACAATACTTTAAAAGTGTTAGTTAAACTACATTATCTGCCAAGTCACTTCCTTTTTTCTTTTATTTTTCTTTCGGAGCTCCTATAAGTTAGGAATAGTTGTTTTTATTTCAATATTCGAAAGTTAATTTAACTTAATTCTTTCTTGGTGAACTTTCGCATATAGCCACTCAAAAATAACTTAATTATGCTCTATAGCTATAGTTTGCTAATTACGATTCATAGCTACATGTTAAAGGGAGAAGAGAGGCGAGCGAGATTGGGAGAGGGAGGAGAGAGGTGAGCGAGAGAGGGCAGAGAGTGGAGAGAGGTAAATTGTATATGTATATCTGTCAAATAATTGTATATATGTAACTGGTATACATATGTATTTGTATATCTGGCGAGCGAGATTGAGAGAGGGTTGGAGAGAGGCGAGCAAGATTGGGAGAGGGAGGAGAGAGGCAAGTGAGAGAGGGCAGAGAGTGGAGAGAGACTAATTGTATTTGTATATCTGTCATATAATTGTATATCTGTATGTATAATTTGTATTTGTATATGTATAAAAGAGGAGAGAGGAGAGAGAGGAAGAGAGGAAGAGAGGAGAGAGGCGACGTAATTACAGCTAAACTTAAGTTGCGAGTCTTAATTAATTCAAACTATAGCCATGTTAGCTAATTAACTGGTATATATTTGTGTATCCGCATAATTTCTCCTTCTTTGTAACTATAGTATAGTTTTATTTTTCTTTCTATTTTGTACCTAATAAACGAGTGTTTAGTGCAATTGCGTTTACTTTTTTTTGAAAGATTTTAGTATTACTCCTTCCGATCCATTTTTATTTGTCACATTTTATTACTTGAACACTTCTTAAATCTTAAGAAAATACTAATTAAATTATTTTATTTACTCTCTAGTCTTAATTTAATGCTATTCTTCTTCTCTTTTTTTTCCAGCATATTTATCTCTTTCAACATTTATTGAATAAAAATAAAGATGAAAATAAATAGTAATTAATTATGTCTTGATTTTTTAAAATAAAAAATTATTTTGGATCAATTTTTTTTGGTAAGTACGGCAACTAAAATAAACGGAGGAATAACAAATTTATGTTTTTCCACATTTTATTGTCATGTCTTTTCACATTAGTTGGGTTATTTTGTTCTTTTATGTTTTTTTTGTAGCATTCTCGTTGGTTCTTTTTTTCTTTTTGGTCAAATGTTCTGAAAGATAAATTATTTTAATGTTTGAGAAATTTGAACCTTTCCAATATCAACTTGTAAAATTAAAGCCTAGGTCTAGCCCTTCCAATGGACAAGTTTCATGAATTTAAAAAAGAAAAAAAGGATGTTCCATAATTATTAAACATTTTGTTTAGAAGAAATTAATTAATTAACGTGAAAATATATATAAATTAGTCTAATGAGTGTGGTGTATCAATGATTATTTTCTTAATGAGTGTGCCAAGTAAAACAGTGACAAATAAAAATGAACGAGGGTTTATTAATTAGCAAACATTGTTGATTTGTTTCCTTCTTTAATGAAACACCATTATTACCATAGCTCTCAAGAATTGTAATACTAACACAACAACAATAATTACGCCTTATTTTTTGATTATGTCGTTCTCCCAACGTTCAACAATAGTTGTCCACTATACTATTTTGGGATGTTCAATAATGCTTGTCCACCTTATAAAATCAATGGATAATTTTACACGTAGTTCCTAATTTACCCTTATAATTAATTATAGTCATTTCCCTATTACATTTTTCAAGACATAGTATTTATTATATTCAAAGGGTGATATAGTAAAATTACTCTTCTATTTATAGTTTCTTAAGAAGTATGCATAGTCAATAGTGGACAAATATTGTTGAACAGAGAGATCAGTAATAATTCATTACTCCAATTATCTATTGTGATTTCTAAAAATAATTATAGATTATGATTGTCCTTATAATAGACGGTTATCTCAAATTTTGAGAGGAAAGAACTTCTTCAATATCAAAGTATCCAATATTTCAAAAAATAAAATAAAATATTGATTGATTATCCATAGTCAGGAATAGATAATCGAGGGAAAGATATTAGGATTAAAAAAAAAGATCGGCAAAGAATAAATTGACTAGTTCTCATGATTTCTAAAAATAATTCTCATGATTTCTAAAAATAATTATCTCAAATTATTTATCATATTTTTAAAATATGAGATAGATCTGATCACAACTTCAAATATGAAATTCAAAGGGATCGAATAGGGATAAAATTATTATTTTTCCTCATTTTTTCCTTAGTAGAAATTATAGTCGAAGATTATAAATATCTCAATAATGGGTGACGTTATATATGATTATAAATCACATATCAATGAAAGATAAAATAGTTTAAAAGTCATCCGAATTAATATTTCTTAATAGACGTATAAAAGAAAATCGCAACAAATAATTTAATACAAATGGAATACGTAAATTCTCTCTAACCCTAAATTAAGAAGTATCAAAAAAAATATATAAAGGTATTGAAGGAAATTGCGGAACATGGAATATTAATCTACCAAATTAATTTCAAGTAGTTGGGAAGAAATCAAAATCTTTACCTTTCAATTTTTGTTTAAACACTCAAAAAAAGATTTTTCACTTAATAATGGACCTCATGTAAGTAAAATACATCAAACAATATCCCCCATCCATCCACCCCAGAAGGAAGAAAAATATATTTCATTAAAATAGAAAATAAATTGAGTGTAATTATAAACTTCCCTAATTATAGAATGTAGTAAGAGTTTGTTTGGATTGACTTAAAAGTTGGCCAAACCTATTTTTTATTGTTTGACTTTTTATTTTTTAATTTTAAAACTATTTTTTTAAGTCAATTCAAACGGACTCTAAGACAATGGTGAACGTGCACATATACAAATAAGAATTGTGGAGCAACAATCATGGAATAAATATTGCAAGCCAAATGAATTACGAAAGAGTAGAATTGGAGGACGTACATTATTATTTGATTTATTATTAAAGATGGTAGATATGTCGTACGTTAAAAAATCATGATTAGATATATATGAAAGGAGACAAATATGTGTGTCGATTTTCTAGCAAATGAACGATTAATACTTTGGAGTAATGTATATAATATAAGGGCATGAAATTTCTTCTCTTAACAGCTGTTTAGCATTGCTGCTAAAAACTTCTTATTTCTAAAAGTGTTTTTTAAAATAGCTTTTCTGAAAAGTGTATTTTTTAAAAAACAATTTATATTTGGCAAATTCATTTGAAAAGTACTTTTAATAAGCAATCTGTGTTTGACTAATTTTTTTAAAAAAATATTTTTGAGAGTCAAATTACGAAAAAAGGGCAAATATCAATGTGCTTTAGCTATTATTTTTGTATGTTATAATCCCCTCAAGTTAAAAAAAATCAAATTAGAAAAAATAATACGTAAACTACGAAAAGGAAATTTTTTATTTGTCACCTTTTTAGGGAATTGAAATCTTCAATTATTTTTTATTATTATTTTTAAAATTTTTACAAAAGTATTGTTGAAAAATATTGAGAAGAAGAATCTTTTTGTTATTTGTTACCTTTTTTTTTATTCAATCTTTAGCTATTATCTTCTTTTTTTTGGGTCATAATCCTCTAAAGTTAAAAAAAAAAAAAAAAAAACGTAAATTAAGATTTTTTTTATTTTTATTGAAATCTTTATTTGTTACTTTTTTTTAAAATCCTGCAAAAATATTGTTGTTACCTATTTCTAATAATACGTAAAATAATATATAAAATATAAATAATAATATATAAACATAAAATAAAATAAAAAGTTTATCATATAAAAATAAAAAATAAAATTATTGAATGAAACTTAATCAAACTTATGAGATATGTTAATTAATTAATAAGAGATATATTGGTAAATATGTGTATAAGTGATATTTTAGTCTTCAAAAAAATAATTTTCTGCTTCTGTTTTTTTTAAGAAGCAAAATTTTTTAGCTTATTTTCAACAACGGAAAAACTGATACTGCTTCTATTTAAAAGCACTTTTAAGAGTTTGGCAAACACTTGATTTTTCAAAAAAAATATTTTTTTCTCAAAAAAACACTTTTGACCTCCCAACACAATGCCAAACAGGCTCTCAAACCGTGTTACTCATGAATTATTTTAAAATCTTTATTTAGTTTATTTTTTTCACCATATCAAAAAAGAAAAACTAAGGTAAATGAGTTTCGAAACAAATTATACTATGATTTTAATAAAATAATTAAATAATAGTATAATCATCTAGTGGATATACTTTTTAAGATTTTTAAAAATTGGGATAAAAAAACTATAACTCAAACAAATAATTTGTTTTGTAATAAATTCTCTTTTTTTTCCCTTATAAACCGACATATATTTTAAAAACTTTTTTCTTTCTTTTATTTTCTGAATTCTTTTTTTTAATAAAATAACTGGCAAACCTAGTATGCACACGTTTTTTCTGTTTGATTCAACTCTAAAGAACCAAAGTATTATTCTATAAAAATATAAAGATGCCTTTGTTAATTAATAATTATAATATATTTTTATAATTATTAAAGAAGAATTATTTGTTTTGGTGTTAAAAACTACTAATTTCACATATATGTTAGTAATACTATGACTTCAAAATCTTAATTTTAATCTCGATTAGTTTGGTAAGTTTTATAAGTAATAATCTCTCACAAAATTATCTATCATAAATTAATTTAAAATCATGAACTCTAATTATTGGATTACTTTAAATGTATATAATCGTGGGTTCTAAATCTCTACAAATTAACCATCTAAAATCCAATCAAGTCCACCTAAAGGGGGATAATTTTATTACTCCCTCCGTCCTATATTAGTTATCATGCTTCAGTTTTCAAAAGTCAATCTGATTAATTTAATATTTTATAATTTAAAAATACAATTATTTTTAAAATGTTGATAAAAATTTATATAATTTGACCTGTGAAATGTAACAACCATATGCGATGAAACAAGTACTTATCATGCATTATATTTATTTGTTTTATTACTGTTTGTTTGATGGTTGTGGAGTTTTGGCACCTCTATGGCATTGACATTGACATTGACATTGATATTGACTATTTCATCACATGGAACAATTTGCGAGACTCATTATAAAAGTCATTGGAGAAAAAATAAAATGATAGGATTAAAAAAGGAAAAGGCCATTAAAATGACCTAACATATTTTACCAATTTTGCAATATAATATTCTCGTTTAAGTAATATAACTGACTAAGGATCGAATTGCTACTAGATAAGGGATAATGAACGATCAATAAGGTCAAGGAATTAATTTGTCTGGGCCAGGTTAATACGACTACTTTTAGCCCAAGAAAATGGGCTGACTATCGATAAATGGATATGGGCCTTGAAGTTATATGGTCTTTCACTGTCAAACTTCGTATTTGCTCTACCAGTTTTAGCTGATGTGCATTTTTAGGTCATCATTTAGATTTTGTCACTATTGTTAGAAGTATTTCAAATATAACCATTTAAATTGACAAAATATTAGACAATCGTCTAAAGTTTATATAATTTTATATCGTAGTCTAATGTTTTCTCATAAATTTTTTTAGATTGTGATCTAAAAGGTCTATAAATTACTTTTGAAAATGATTATTAAGTAAACAAATGTCTCAAAAAGGGATAAGAAGTGAATATTTGGCTCACTTGTCAAAATTCAAAAGGTAATTAACAGAAATTGCTCACTCACCAGTTTTGGCTATAGGATTATTAATAAAAATGTGTGTCAATGTAATTAATTAATACACCAAGTTGCATTCAACAAGTGGTAATAATTGAATAGTAAATTTAATTTCATAACATAAATATATTACTTGAATAAGTTAGTGAGTTCGACAGAATGTATTCAAACTTCTAACTATGCATGGTGGCTGCATTTAATTTCAAATTGTATAATAGAATGAAAAATGAAACTTCATATGAACCTTCGTTGATTGATCAAATTAGTACTTGCTCTGATGTTTTATTTCTAACATTTATTACTATAAAAACTATAAAATATTTTCGTTTTGGTAAAGATGATATTGATAGCTGATTTGAAATGAAAATAAAGCAGAACAATTTACTCCTATAGTATTGTAGAACGTAAAATGAGTACAGATACTTGTGCTTCATGAAAGGGCCAATTAATGACCTCCACAAATGCAGCTTAGTTGAGTGGTTATTTGAACTTTCACTTTATACGTTATAGTCGTTGCCTCCATTATGAAGGGTTGCTTACGATTATTTTGCAAATATGTGGAAATTTGGCTAGAATATTAAAAATAAGTTTATTTGTGTTTTCGACGCATTTTACTTTCCGATTGATAGTTTTTAATCCAATCCTTCATTTAGATACAACCAAGAAAAAAATGGAATTAAAGTAGTAAATACTCTTTATTCCACTCTATTTATAAAAAAATGTAAAATGACTCGTGTAAATATGTTACTCGCATATGATTGTATCCTATTTTATTTCTATACCACATATCTCAATCCACAGGGTTCAACTTTAAATGAGTTTTTTATTATAAAAAATTATCTTTCTCTTGATATACTTAAGTGGATTAGTAAAAATGAAAACCATTTAAAATATATTTAATAAGCAAAACGGAGTATTAATTATCTTTATTATTAAACAACCTCTTACAAATCATTACACAACTCATAGGCCATAGCTTACATGTTGTAGATGATATCAATAGTGTTTAAATTTCAAATAAAAATTCAGAAAAAAATGCCAAAGAGAAACTTGCAATGATTATGCTCCAGTAGTGGTAGTGCACTAACTAAATAATTAGAAAAAATATTACATTATTCTTTAATTAAATAATTAGAAAGATGACATAATTCTTTATTAGTATATATAATATATAATATATAATAAAATAAGTACCACTCCTCTCCCTCTATTTGCAACCTATATCCATTTCCAAGAGGAACTTGTTGATTTGTGGAATGTTTTTTTCTTCTAAATATTCTTAAAAGTTCTGTTTTTATTTAATTTCAAAGGAATTTTAAAAACTCCTTATAATATTCTTTGTTCTTTTAATAATTTTCCGCTTTGAAATTCTCTTGTTGGAAAGGATCTGAAGTTGTAATTTAATTTTTGCTTTAATCATGGATATTCGAATCTACTAGCTTGATTTATATGAATTCGAGCTTTGTAGGTTCAACAATAAATCTACAGTGTTCCCTATTGATATAGTTTGGTTAACCTAAATTAAACCTTCACTAATGATATACTATGCTCCTTATCGAAAAGTTTTGTATTCTTAAAACATAAGCGAAGAAATCTCAACAATCTTGTAATATATATTTTTTAAAAAGGAAAATTATGTCCAAACATAAAAAATTAAATCGGAAAATTTACAATTTTAATTCTTAAAATATCGATAAATTCAAATTTCACTCATTATAACATATGATTAAACACATTTAAACTTCAGTTAATTGTAATACGTACTTTTAATCATTTTGCTCGTGAACTTTCATAAGTTTAATGAATTATTAATTGTTACATCATTTATCTTTTCATTTGTTATATTAAATTTATACGAGTAACTCCATATTTGAACGTGATATATCTCTCAATAAATTTTAGATATTAATTATAACATACTTGCTTTCTTTATTTCAATTTATTTGTCTGATTTTGACTTGATATGAAGTTTTAAAAAAATAAAAAGGCTTTTAAATCATGTGATTTTAAATCAAAAGTATGTGGAATATATCAGAATATCATATAATCTTGTGGTCTTAAATATGTCAGAAAAATTAGAATAAAAGTGTCGCCAAAAAAGAAAGGGGGAACTTTCTTTATAGTATCATTAATGAGTAATTTCTGAGCAAGAAATCTTAATGATACCAATACAGTATATATATACTGATTTACAATATATGATACTAATTTAGTATCAGCTAAGCGAAATTAGTTGAGGATATATAGTGTAATTATTTAGTGGGGTATGAATGTAAAGGGGTATATGTTTGTAATTATTTTACTTTTATGAAATATTTGCTTAGTTTCTCCAAAACAATATGGGTAGAATTCCATTCCTCCATGAAAGTATTTGTTGCTCTTTGAAGTATTTGATTATCAAGAAAGCCTGACATATTTTGATCTCTTTGTGAATATTTTAAGATTTTATGGAATATTCGAGATGACATTTTCAAGAGAATATAATACCATTTTTACAGACATAAGTTAGGGTTTTAGAATTGAGTTGTGTCCAAGAATCCTAATTGAAATTGAGAATTGTAGAGTCCTGATTGGAATTGAACACAACAAATCTGATAGAGTTCTTTAAAATTTTGATATCTACAGTATTTTTTTAAAAAAATAAGACTAAAAAGAAGTTAGGATTTAAGGTTCCAAGAATCCAAACTGAAATAAGAAATTATAGAGTCGGATTGAAATTGAACCCGTCTAGTAAAGTCAGGGGGCGGACCCACGTGGGTTCACCCGAACCCCCTCGGAAAAAAAATTACACTATATATATAAGGTAAATTTTCTATAGTTATGTAAATATATTAATTTTGAACCCCCTCAATGAACAATAAGAAAGCTATAGCTTAGTGGCAGGTCTCCCTTATGTTGACTTCCCCGTCTAGTGTTCAACTCCTCTTGTTGAGTGTTTTATTTTTTTTAGCTTTCAAATTTAAATCCAAAAAAAATTCAAAGGTCCCATTCCTAAAGGCTAAATCACTTTTCACTTCCCGAATCCTTAAATTACTTCCTTAGTTCTTCTCCAAAACTCAAAATTTTGTTTTGCTAGCTTATTTACACGTTTATACTTTTATTTTTTTGAACCTCTAAACGAAAATCCTTGATCCGCCACCGAGTAAAATTACTTAAAATTTTGATGTGCACAACATTTTAAATTGTAGTCCTTGTCCAAATTTCTTCTTGTTGTTATCGTAACATATGGTGGGTGAAAAGAACAAAAGTTGTCAAAAACATCACCATAAGAAACGACCAAAATTGTAGAGCGCAATATTCAAAGTAAAAGACAGCATTAAACTCAATGGCAAATTAATTATACTTATTATAAACATTAATTAATTTTTCTAATTATTTATTATACACATAATAATATATCTAAACTTGTCAATATCTTTAACAAATACTTCTGCTTTTTTGCCGCCTTTGCCCCCTTTCTCTTCCTCCGATCATTCAATTTTACTGTTTCCGGCAATTCCACTTTATAATTTTATTAATTAACTCAGTTTTCTAAATCAGTAATTTTTTTTCTTCTTGTTCATCTTGTTTTCTTGATTTTGTAGATCACAATCGAAAAACATCAAGATTTCTTGTTTTGTTTCAATCATTAAAAGGGTTGTAATACAGTAGCGAAACGTCATCTGGGTTTTCTTCAATTTCAAATTTTGATGGATTATTCTGGTGGGTTGGGTCGATTTACACGATTTTGGAATTGGGTTTTGAAATTTAGTTGTTAATGTAGTAGCGGAACTCCATTCTTGAGTTTTTTCTGTGAATCTTGGCTGATTTACCCACTTTTGGGAACTGGGTTTTGTTTTTGCTTGTGAAAGGTTGAAACTTTAGATGATCTTGCAACCTGAGAGTCAAAAAATGAGGAATAGGGGAGAAAAGGAAGACCTAGAGGGTAAATTACCTGTGTCAGTAACTAGAGATTCATCAGTTAGTCTTTTAAGGGTGTTGGCAACTTTGATTGTATTTGTAATTGGAGTAGTTATTGGATTGACTTCAAGTTCACATATTGATAGGTACTTTACCTTTCAAGCTGAACAGGTTATAGCAAATAATGCTTTGGCTG
This sequence comes from Solanum appendiculatum, assembly GCA_018342035.1. Classification (NCBI taxonomy): domain Eukaryota; kingdom Viridiplantae; phylum Streptophyta; class Magnoliopsida; order Solanales; family Solanaceae; genus Solanum; species Solanum appendiculatum. The sequence goes on along the minus strand of JAGDQO010000431.1, from coordinate 373,840 downwards.
ATACAGTGATCAAGGAGAGTGGAAATTGTTCTGTTTGTGAGAAGGAAGATTGTTTAAGCATGGATAGTTTTTTTAGGCCAAGGATTTTGATTCATGGAATGTCAGATGATGAATTGTTGTGGAGAGCTTCATTAGAGCCTTACAAGAAAGAGTTTCCATTTAGGAGAGTGCCTAAAGTGGCCTTTATGTTCTTGACTAGGGGACAGTTACCATTTATACCATTGTGGGAGAGGTTCTTTCAAGGGCAGGATGTGAATAAGTATTCTATATATATGCATGCCCTCCCAGGGTATGTGCTAAGTATTTCTAATACCTCAGTTTTTTACAAGAGGCAAATTCCAAGTCAGGTATGATTCTTGCTGACATGAACTCAAGGTTGTTATATTGATGTTGTTTCATGCTTATTGTGTGATAGATAGTTTGGCAAATGCATGTTTTTTGTATGTATTTCATAAAACAATGTGTTAGTTTGGTTCTGTTTTCACATGGAGTATGTGAATGTTTTTAAAGTTAGAGATGACTCTCATATTTGCATAAAAGATGCATGCTAGTTTTTTTGATTTCTTCCAACTTTTGAGAAGGATGCTGAAATGCACTCTCTTTTCAAAGTTCTTTTATAGTATAAAGTTCATATTAGGTGCGAATTAAAGAGAGAAAATTCTAGCACATTGAATTGTCAAGATTGACCTTAGATAGAATCATAGAAGTAAGATGAATGGATTGCTGATTCAGTAACATAATCTTCAAGCAAATAAATTTACAACGGCGAGTTGGAAAACCAAAGACAACTGTTTCTCATTGCCTTTTCATTCGTGATATAAGGGAGACATGTCTATGTTATTCTACGGGTAGATTAAGTTGTCAGAAAAGAAATGCTGTTCTAGCCGCAATTATTGTTCGGAGAGTGATGACGTAGTGTGGGATGTGAATCAGAGGGAGGCCTTATTGCTAGAATTTCCATTTCTGAGAGTAACCCCGTGACACAACAGATATGCTATGCTCGGAATCACAGATAATGAAAGGGGATGAAACAGTTGTGATAATCAAGACGGGAAATAGTTACAAGTAAAAAATATGGGCTTGAACGCCAACATCAACAGGGTATCGTAAGTGGAAGAGAAGCATTGTTGCCTCTCTATGAAGATTCAGCCCTATGCCACATGGGTTTGGACTTTTTTAAAAAAAACTTAAATTGCTGGTGGAAATGGCCTTAAAATTATCTGCTGTTATGATAATACATATTCCAACCTGCTTATATACCAGAAAGATAAAATGGATTGGACATTTGATCTTTTCGCTGAGATAAAGGCATAAAAATCTGAAAGAATATATAGAATTAGAATCAATAATTTGACATTTGACCCTCTTTTATGTTATAGATCCTTGTTTTATCTTCTATATGGATTGGATTCCTGATGTGTAGCTAAAATTTCTTACTAATGCCCCACTACCCTCTGCCAAAAATACACACACGCTTATGTATATATCTCATATATGTAAAAGGCGTTTCCTTTATGGGACTGCATTTAGTATGTGCATGTATAAAGTATATATGTAACACCATTTTCGGCTCCTCGTGAACCAAATCCTGGCTGCGCCTCTATTTCCTTAAGATTAGGTCTGATGAGAAGGAGACTAGTAATATTTGGTGCAACAGGGTGCAGTCTTGTACGTAATTCAAGGTGAGGAACCAAAAGCTGAAGTTCCCGTTAGTTGCAGATTTACAGTCACTCTAACCTTTTCCTCTATCCTCGTGCCCATGTGGATTTCTGTTTGTTTGGATGGGAATTGAGGGAGACAGTTACTGAACTATATAAATACAACCATGCCTTTGTTTAAGAAGTTACTGAAATCATCAAGAAAGCAGTTACCCATATCCTCAATCCAAAGACGGTAGTGATGTTTTATGAATAAAATGAGCTCTTATCAGAAAAATAAAAGCTCATTTTCTTTCAACATTTTCTTCTTTTGCAATCTTTGATAATGTTCTTTCCTTTTTAATTTCAATTTTCATCACTCACTTATGTGTGTCTTACAAATGCTATCAGAGTGAAAATCAAAGGATTAAGGTTACTGATGAAGGATCAGAAAATTGGAATTTCACTTCCTAAACATGTGGTATCCTGTAACCGTTAAACCTTCTTTGAACAAACTTTTCAGCTATGAACAAATGAGGGAGACAAACTCGTGCCCTCGGTGCTAGGAGAAGTATCATCCAGGTCACTAATGACACCAATGCAAGTATAAGCTATTGAGCCATGTTACTGGAACCCCCTTAATAAGAACCGAGTTATCTGGGATTCAGAGCAGGGAGACACGGACAGAGTTGTGTAAATGAAATCCTTTGTTTTATTAGCTAGACTTTAATCCACTAGTTCTCTAATGTTTAATGATCTTTTGGATTTTGATGTAACACTGTAACAGTTAGCTAACTATTTTTCTTCTTCTTTTTCAGCATGTTGAATGGGGATCAGTAACACTTGTTGATGCTGAGAAGAGGCTATTGGCCAATGCTCTGCTCGACTTCTCAAATGAGCGGTTTGTCCTCCTTTCCGAGAGCTGTATTCCAGTTTACAATTTCCCAACTGTCTACAAGTATCTCATAGGATCCATTCATAGTTTTGTTGAATCATATGATGATCCTTCTCGCTATGGGCGTGGGCGCTATAACCGCCATATGAAACCTGATATAAAACTTCCTGATTGGCGAAAAGGCTCGCAATGGTTTGAGATGAATCGAACTTTAGCTGTTAGAGTAGTTTCAGATACCAAATACTACGATATCTTCAGAAGACTTTGCAAGCCTGCTTGCTATCCAGATGAGCACTACATTCCTACTTTTATTCGAATGTTCCACGGACCTTTAAATGCAAACCGAACAGTGACGTATGTTGACTGGTCCTTAGGGGGACCACACCCTGCAGCATTCAGCGCAGTAAATATTACTGAAGGTTTCTTACAGTTGATAAGGAACAACGGAACAGCATGTGCATACAACTCAGAGAAGACACATGTTTGTTACCTCTTTGCTAGGAAGTTTAATCCAAGTGCTCTAGAACCTTTACTGAACCTAAGTTCCAAAGTGATGAAATACTGAAGAGGATTTTTGAGAGACAAGGGTATCTTTTTTCACCCTTTCCTTGTGATTTATATTGATGTTAGATCCTTTGCTCACAAGTGTAGGTTTGCATTATGAATTTTTTTGACTCTTACAGTACATGATTTAGAATTTCTTGGGGCGGATTTAGGTCCTTAAAATTGAGGTGAGGTATTAATTTTCTTATGTAGACGACGTTAAATTTGCCATTATTTTTCTTGTAGTTGGGTAAATAACCATGTTAATGATATCCAAGTTGGTTTTGTAGCTTCACCTCCAGTTAAAGTTTGCACCACATATCATCTTTACTTTGACATTAAAACTATTATAGTTTGCTGCAAAACAGTTTAACCATGCCATAAGAACAAGTAACTTTGGTGATGCTAAATTATGTATAACACTTCTGCAATTCAGTTAGCAGCATCACCAGTATCTCCAAAAGACTTGATTCTTTTGTAGTTATTTGTTAATCATCAAAACAAATTTAAGTTCAGCCAGCAAGATACTAACAATTGAACCGGGAGTATTATTGAAAGCGAAAAGATGAGAAACAAACTTTTGCACACCTCAGCATTATATCCAGAAAGGTTCAGCCTGCGGTTATCAGTAATGAAAACCTTTGCAGGTTATTTATTCTGAGCATATCATCAGCCAACATTGGACATTGTTTGCTGAGGCATAACAAGCACAAGATATTGGGTGATGATATCATAATGTGTGCTTGAAAAGAAAGCTTCTCACCTGTATAAAGACCAAGTCTTGGAAATTTTAGAGTACATTATTTAACAAAGGCATCATCAAGTCATAAAAAGAATAACAAGTAAAGAAGATAATTTTTTGACGAGGCAAATAATTTTATTAATATGAAGGGAAAAATTAAAGTGTACAAGATGTAGTGTAAATAAATATATTTTCTCACCAATAGTACAATTTAATTTGATTCACCAAGCACAACTATTCGATCACTTATGAGCAACCCAAATCACAAGTATCACCTAAAACCATCAATTGTCTCTACAAAATTTGTCAATGATTTCTATCGGTGCATTAATATCCATGACCATAGCCAAATCAGCCATGAGAGCGCGACATCTGACATCAAGACGTTTCTATTCCTGCAGTCCTATTTAGATAACAGAGAAACTATGCTTCCCAATTTACATTCTCCCTTGGCGTGCCACTTCAGGGTATTGGTATTGCTCAATATTGTCCCCTTGGGATGAGGCCTCTTCTGTTGCTTGATGTCTTACATATTGCCCAGGTACTTGTGCAAAAGCTGATGCTGGACCTCTAACTGATTGGGATGTGTGTGAGATTTCATTTAGTGGAGTATGAGCAGGTCCTGATGTCAGACCTTGCATTGAAGGGGCTCTTTGTCCATCCATGGAATAAGGTGACGCCTTATGTGGAGTTTGTGTGAAACCTGATGGCTGACTTTGAGTTTGATGCTGTCCTCCTTGTCCTGCCATATAAGTGGGTGGTGATGACCATTGTGGAACATGTGTGAAACCTGATGGCTGACCTTGCATTTGCTGTGATCCAGCCATGAAAGAGTGTGATGAAGCTTCTCGTTGGGGCACAAAAGAAGGCGGTGATGATTGTTGCATGTTTCTTGCAAAAGCTGATGGCTGACCTTGCATCTGCTGTGAACCTTGTCCAGCCATGAAAGACGGTGGTGAAGCACCTTGTTGAATGAAAGAAGGTGATGCCTGATGCGGATTTCGTGCAAAAGTTGATGGCTGACCTTGCATTTGCTGAGGTCCTTGTCCATCAATAAAAGAGGGTTGTGAAGCTTGTTGCCACCTTGGATTAGGTGCTGACTGCTGGCCTTGCATTTGATGTGATCCTTGTCCAGTAACAAAAGAGGATGGTGAAGCTTGTTGCCACCTTGGATTAAATTCTGACTGCTGGCCTTGCATTTGCTGTGATCCTTGTCTAGAAATAAAAGAGGGCGGTGAAGCTTGTTGCCACCTTTGATTAGGTGCTGACTGCTGGCCTTGCATTTGATACAATCCTTGTCCAGTAACAGAAGTGGGTGGTGAAGCTTGTTGCCATCTTGGATTAGGATCGGCCTGCTGACCTTGCATTTGATGTGATCCTTGTCCAGCAACAAAAGAGGGTGGTGAAGCTTGTTGCCACCTGGGGTTAGGTGCTGACTGCTGGCCTTGCATTTGTGATGATCCTTGTCCTCCAATGAAAGAAGGTGGTGAAGCTTGTCGCTGTCCTCCAACAAACGAGGGAGGTGAATTTTGTTGCCACGGTGAATTATGAGCTGAAGACTGACCTTGCACTTGTGATGATAAAGAAGCCGACAATGTCTGTTGTCCTGCATAAAGACATTAAAAAGCTGTTAAGTGTCAAAAACCCCACAACATAGAAGGAAATATTGTATCAGAGACCTCTTTAGATTTAAGGACTAAAAATTTAGAAAGAGAAATGAGCCTATGGTGAACCATATGATGTAGACCAAACCGTATTTGAAGATGTAAATCACTTCTCTGTTAACCTTTGAATAATGAAAGCGGAAAGAACATTTTTTTTTGTTTTCGAAAACATTAAGTAAAGGTTACTCCATTAGATAAGATGAAGTGAAATTGTGACACCCACTTCGGATCATGTGAAGTACATATTCATTAATAATCTGAATCTTGTCTTAGAAAATTATTTGAAATCATTAAAGAGCATACATCTTGTGAGATATCTCTGTTCAAAAATAATTACTCTTAAGAGTTAGCACACTTTTTAAAAATTATTTGTATGAACAAGAACTTATAGTAATACTATTACAACTAAATAATTGTGGTACTAGTAATTTATTTTTTTTTTAAAAAATAGTTAGGCCAAGAAAATTACTAAAAGCTTCAATCGTTTTGGTTTCTATGCAAATATCAGTCGCGTTCCAAACACTCAGTTGTATATATGCAGACCCAACATATATACTGTCATTCTGTCAAACTAATGATGCTAGGGGAAATGCAAAATAATGAGAGGTAAAAAAGTACCTGGAGCATGAGAAGTTCCTGGTGATTGTCTAGGCAATTGTGAAAGCCATGGAACTTGTCCTCGAGGTGGTGTAGAAGGTGGAAAGTAAGTAGGTTTTGTAGCAAAAACTCTTTCAATCTCCTCACGACGACCTTGGTTACCAAAACTTTCTAACAGGAACTCCCTGAGGGAACTGGTGAGACCAACACCATAGTTTATTGTCTGGATAACTAAATTGGAACTTGCATCATAATTACCTTCCCCACAGAGTGCCCTAATCACAATATCATATGTTGTCACATCAGGTTTTGGTTCTCTCTCACCCATCTTGGTGAGAATAGGCACACACTCTGCAACCTTGCCTTTCTCAATCAAGAAATTAAACCACTTTTCAGCATAGACTGGAATGACTCTCAGCCCTGCCTCCACCATCTTTGTATACTTCTCCAGTGTGCCTTCGACATTATACATCTTCACATATGCCTCAATCATTGTCCTATAAGTTGTGACATCTGGGCTCAATGACTTGTTACACAACTCCATATAATATTTCTCCGCTTCCTCCATCATTTCAAGCTCAGAAAGTTTTGCTATCATATTATTGTAACCTGCAACATCCATTGCAAAAGGTCTGGTCTTGAGGCCCTTCCCCACCTTCTTAAAGGTCTCCAATGCCTCTGAAACCTTCCCTAGCCTAAAACACTCATTCACCATTAAATTAAAAGTGTCGGAATTCACAGCCTGGAACGTTGGTGGCGTGTGATCATCCAACATTGCATCAAACAATGCCCACGCCTCAGTTTCCCTCCCATGCCTCAACAACACCTCCAACAACACATTACAAGTTGCAGGAACCATCCTATATTTCTTATCAAGAAGGGATCGATAAGATTCCATAGCCTCTTTTACCTTCCCCTGCTTGAAAAACCAGTCCATAAAAGTAGCATTCACCACCCCATCATAAACAGTGCACCTTTCTTTCAACTCATCAAACAGTTCATTTGCTTTCTCTAAATTACCCAAATTTAAGAACCCCAATATCAAATTATTATAAACTAAGGAATCCGCCCCATGCCCTTTATTAAGCATTTCCCTAAGCAAATCGACAGCTTCAGCTATACGGTCAGAATCAATTAATCCCTTGGTAAGATGGCGATATGTCACAGCAGACGGACTAAAAGGAGCATTTTCAATAATATGACTGTATACTTTCAAGCCTTCATCAACCTCACCAGCTTCACAATGTGACACAATTACATGATTGTATGAAACAACGTTCGGAATAATATTATACTGATTGAAAAAGTACTGAAACAGCGCCTTAGCATCATTATACCGTCCGGACCGATACATAGCACCGATGATAGCATTACATGTGAATACAGTCGGCCGTGTGTTTGAGAAAACGGCGTGACGAGCAACGGCAGCTGCAGAGTCCAAATCCCCAGCACGGATAAGAGATTGAACGCGATTGTGAAGGTTAAGCCGAGGGCCCACCAATGCTGAGGTGGTATCAGGAAGACGAGATCGAGGATCATCGGGAGAAGGCGGTCCCCTGGGGAGTGGATCACGGCGTAGGGCGTTGATTGGTGGTTCAATACGAAGTCGCCTCTTGCGACGCCTCCGTTCAGCGGCGGCTTCTTCTGCAGATGAAAAAGCAAATGATCGCTGAGGTAGAAGGAAATTAGGGTTTTGAGGGTGAACGGATGTTGTGATTTGAGTTCGGACGACGGCGGCGGCGGTGGCGGAGGAACGGCGGAGAGAGCGGAGGAGTATGGCATAGAGTGCCATGGCGGTGAGGTTTTAGGTGAAACACAGAAATGTCTGAGCTTAAACCCTAGAGATGATGATAGAGAGGTTTAACTGAGGAATACTAATGTGTCGTTGATATAACTTTTTGCATTACCTATACACTGATCAATCACCGCATGCTTCTTTCTGAAACTTAAATCCTCCTCCGTCCAATAATAGTTATCCACTGTACTAAAAATAGTTGTCCAATCATACTTGTTCAATTTAGAAAATCAAGAGATAATTTCTCCTTTGTGTCTATTTTACCCTTGCTATTAAATATTATTTATCATGTAACACATTTCTTTGAGCATTAAATTTAATAAAATCAAAGGATAATATAGTAATACTATCCCTATTATTTATTGTTTGTTAAGGGGTGTGCCAAGTCAATAGTGGATAACTATTGTTGGACAGAGGGAGTAATACTTACTCTCTATGTTCCTATTTTAGTTGTCATGTTACGTTTTTCGTAAGTCAATTTCAAAGTTAAATTAGATTACATTAATTTGATATTTTAAACTAAAAATTTAAATATTCAAAAACTATATGAAAAGTAATATAAATTGCAATATTTCGCATATCAATATGATGAAAAAATACATCGTAAAATGTTAGTCAAAATTCTTATCGTGATTCTAAAAAAAAGAAAATCATGACAACTAAAAAGAAAAGAAGAGAGTAATAAAATTACTCTATTAGAAACATTTGTTTTGATTGTTGATCAAGGTTGTAGTTGATTAAAATTCCCAAAAATTATCAACATAGTACGCCCCTCAGGGCTCCTGTATGGTCTGCTCGCCGGCCTGTATCAGTTAGGGGAATTCACGACCGGAAATTCCAACTGAATCTATCTGAATTCTGTGCACAGAATCCTAAAAATATCCACCCCACGCTGCAGAGTAGGCTATAATCTCAATTGCATGTAAAGACTTATAATAATTAACTCATAAATCATACAACTTGTGCTACCGTTTGTGATTACTTTCTTTAGCTGAGAATCATATATCTTGTGACCTATGCATCTACAAATAGTCTGTAGTCAACTGCTTCCTTTAAATTTATGCAACATATACACTCGCTAACTTCCAAGAGTTTCTATTGAAGACACATATAGTTATGTGAAACATATGACTTCCTTGACCAGAAAAGAATACTATAACTCTATAGTTTTTGGACAGAACGTGAGAGGGTTTACAAAATAGGATAATTTGATTTACAATGGGATTGTTTCATCCTTAGTCAGAGCTCTAGGACTCGAGCCCGAAGTTTTGAAATTTTTTTTGTTGGAAGTGTCACCTCCAAATGGGACTGCATGCGTAATCCAGATTTAATCTGGGCTCTAATATAACCAAATATGAATTTTGAGGAGGGCAAGATGAACACAAACCTTTCTACCTTTGGAGTAGAGAGATTGTTTCCGATAAATCCTCAGCTCAAAAGAGTTGTTTTGGAAGCAGAATTGCAACAATACTACGACCGCAAAATAGCAAGATATAAAGTGAGCCAACAGGCAGTAATTATGAACAATAATCTGTTTACCTGAAATAAATCACCAAATTGAATGCCATAAATAAACATACCTATACAGCATCCTTGGCATTATTCTTATACCCAAAAAAACAAAGGAAAAGAAAAAAAAAATAGTACTTACAAATACCACAAAATTTATCTATGAGAAGGAAAAATGATTCCCAAAGGGGAAAGAAAGATGACTGAATTTTCCACATCCACACACCACTCCCATCTCTTATGTGGCTCTTGATGCATATTTCTATCAGTCTTGTATGGCTATGTACTTTTAGGTGCTCTTTGTATACAAAGTATATACAAACAACTGAATATATATAACTTATGAGAAATTTCATCATGTGTATGTGTCTCTTCTCCCTTTTTCTCGACTTTGAAATGGATCAACCCAACATTGATCTTGCTTGGTGGCTTTACGCCACCTCTCTCGAAAAATCTTCATTTCGATATACGATTGTCTCCTAACCTGCATAATGTCATTCAATGTAGATATCAAGTTTTGCACACTGACACTGTATAACAACAGGTAACTTTTCGTAGTAAACCAGATACAATAACATTAAAGAGTAGTTTTGCTATAGTGAACTTACCAGAGACCGATTATCAAATTTCTCAACAGGAGCAGCCTGCAATTCCGAAAGGAATTTCACTTTAGATGAAATACGAAATGAAGAATTTATGCAATTAAGTATGTAAAATTTGAAGATCATACCAATGCATCAGAATCAGATAAGTTCTTCCCTTGCAGTGAATTTTTATCTAATTCTTTGATTACCTACACAAGACAAGCCAAACACTTAATCCATTTGCTCCTAAGTATTAAAAGTTCATCAAAAATTGCAAACAGAGGATCGATGATCAATGATTGATCAAGGGAAGAACTACTTGCCACTTCTACATCTGAATTACCACCCAGAGAAGGGACAGCCAAATGAGTTATATACTCTGCATCAACCACGCCAACTTTCTTGGTACGATCGCCCTGAGAACTAATAACACGTGTTATAATCATGCCAAGAAGAGATGGGAAATAGGAAGAAAGTTGTTTAGATTTGCCTGCGCACAATAACCAAGCTTCATATCCAAGCCCCATGCATGGATCAGGTCGTTCTGTAGCGAAAGAACAACTAGTTAAAAACGAGCCAAAAGAAGAGTTGCAAATTTACCAGTTAAACATTACTACTATATCATCACTAAGCAGGTCTTTGTGACCGTTCGAAAGGGTAAGGTGATATGCTATAGACATCTTGGTATATAAGCATAAGGAGAGTAGATCATTAGTGCACATTTTTGTAACTGCATAAACAATCAAGTCTCATCGAGGAGACGGCTACTAAAAAGTAAAACAGTTGTTTGTGGTTTTGATTTAGTTTAACTAAGAAAACATTTTGAGAAATTGTATTTACCACACACAAGTTGGTTGATTAGCTTGTTAGCCCTTGAAATTAATAAAAGTTCCCATACCTGGACCATATACCAAGCACAACGCCAAGCAGCTTTTGAGAATACTGGAGCCATCATTTCTACCCACCTGCATACAGATTTAATAAAAATGAAAAATCAAGGTTGTTTTGGTTTCTAACAATCCTAAGATATTTGAACCATAAAGAAAAAAGAGGGTCACAGAGCAAATAGATTTAGTTTGGAGAAACTTGTTATCAGATAGTATTACATTGAAAAAATTATTAAAAATTGCAGTTCTTTACCCCACACAAGGAGGTTTTGTGCTGTTGTTATCACACGTTCGACCACTTCTATTTAATCTGTAGAACCTCCTATCAAAACAAAGAAATTACCAGTCAGCTTTTGGAGCGAGACAGTGAACATGCAAAAGTAAACACACAAATAATATCAGGAGTTTTATTTTTTCCAAATGCTAGAGCATAGAGATGACCCTATTGGAGTATTGGTTGCAGGAAAACACATTATTGCCAGCTATAAAGGAATTACGACAAAATTTTTATTTTCTAGCTGGAAACAAACTTCAATTTTCAGTCTTCGTATCTCAAACTCAAAGGGGGATTAAATACTTCAGTCCGTGAGTTTGATTCATAAGCATGAGGATGCTTCTGCTTCGCAGTAGTTCTTCAACTTTTATAAGACTAACTTGCAGGACTGTAAAAAATATGAATCTAACCTGTGCACCTTTGATCTCCCTCTGCGCACAGTAATATGGTGATGTACTTCTGATTTACTAGCATCAAGTCCTGGCTGTGATATCTCCAGCCCTTCTTCTCTAACAATAGATATATACCTGAAAAAAGACTTATGGTGAGAACATTATTTTATTACCAACTAGCCTAATCCTTGCTGGTTATTTTTTGCATGTAACGCTACATTACACCAAGATTTTCGTTGAATCCTGCTCAATCATCAGTTGATGTCAACTTTTTTAGCATAAAAACATATGCAATAATTAAACGGGTGTACACGTAAGCATCCAACAGTTGCTCTACTATGAAATCAGCATTTCAAGTGATATATGTTCACAATGATACTAAAGACCGTTCTGTAAGACAGACTTACTTTTCTGGATGAAAGTTTTCGACTCCAAGGTCCTCATCCCACAAGAAAATATAGTCGTATTCAGAAACTATATCCGGGTGCAGAAACCTCTTTGCGAACCACCTATTTTTGGAGAGTTAAATGAATGAAAAAAGATGCAGGCAACTACCAATCAGTAACAAATTTGATTAGAACTGATTTTACCATTTTGTTTGGTTCATAGCAGAGACATGTACGGCACGATTACTCCACTCAAGATCATTCCACTCATCCACCACACCGTCATAGTGGAAAAGCATCACAACAAAGTCATTTTCAAGAAACTGCAACAAGTTACAAAAGCAATTTAAAAAAACAGAAAACTAAAATGACATTTACAAGCTAAACAGGAAGTGGAAGATGAAGAAACATAACCTTTTTAACAATTTTGTTCACCAACTCTTTTTGCTTTATTCCAACTGCAATTCCCAATAAGTTAACTGAATGTGGAGACTTCTTCTGAATACAAAAGTATTGAATCATAAACAACAAAAGAAACATTGGAAAACATCAGAAAGAGTCAAACAAGTAAAATAATTTGTCTCGTGGACAAAGAAAATGATATACTAAAAGTTCATGACAATTTAAAGGTCCTGAATCACTGCCATATTTCTTGAGATTTGGTTCAGACCGAAATTCAAGTAGTCCTTATACACTGGATATAGCATAGATTTTCTGCATACCTTACACACACACAGCACACATATTGGTATATGATTTAAAATTTGTGTGATGTGAGTGACACCACATTGACAAAAATATTCCTTCTGGCCGTTCACTTCACCACCTAAGGATAATTGCACCTGGCCTACATAATCTCCTTTGACATCATAGTCAAGACCTAAAACTTTCCATGAAATTTTGAAGAAAAAATAAAGGACCTAAAGCTTTCCAAACACAACATCAGATTAACTGATGAAAAGTATCAGAAAAGCACGTAAGGGGGTGGAGTATACATGGATGATCCATGCAACCATAATCATTCCCATGCAAGGAACCAAAGATTGAAGATAGTCAACAGTGAAATAAAAAAAACTCATGAATAATTTTTGACGAAAATAACTAGTTACCTCAACATCACCCCACAATGGTCGCATTTCCAGGTTTGATGTTTTAGAAACAATTCCTTCTGGGAGTGCCTCACTCCCTATTGGCCTGCACTTTTTCTGTGAGGAATAAAATGAGAACCTCCAGAGAAGCCAAAGATCAAAAATCAAATTAAACAATAGCTCTGGTTCTCAAACCTGGCATTTATTATTTTGCACATTCTCTGTCACATGACTCTCTTGTTTTTCCTGTCTTGGAAGTGGTACCTAAAAAAATGATGTTTGGAGGTTAATTCATGGTGAATTCTGTAACTGTAGGACTACATATCCCAATATAATTGAAGTTAAACTAGTCTCAACCAAATTACTTGTGTTCCAGATACATCAGTTAAACTTGTCTTGACCAAAATATTCTTTTTATCTCATTTATTAGTTCACTGGTCTCAACTGAACTATTTTCCTTAATGCATATGAATACATTTTACACCAAGTTTGCAGTATGAAGGGAGGGTACATGTGTTGACAGCACGGAAAAAATCTCTCAACCAGAGAATTGACTTGAAATAATTGTCTGGCAATGAATCTAATGTCCTGTTACAGAACTCAAATATGTGCTTGTTCCAAGGATCATTACAGAAGTCAACTTGGAATCTTCCATCACAAAGGTGAAGTCCTAAAGAGAGCTAAGAAATATGCTGCATAAACAGAAATCTCAAACTAAGTTGTGCCGCTTAAGCTTTCTTATAATATATTATTAAAAGAACATAGTAAAACACACTGTACATTTATTCGTCGAGCTCATGCTTTGGTAGCAAGCATAGGCAAAGGAACTCAAGGAGAGCAAAGAGATGACTTTCACAACACCCTCTCTTGAAATCCCTAGGAGTACCAAACCACTACAAGAACTTTACAAAGTCTAGTGCACGTAATAACAAACCCCTAAAATCAAACAGATAGCTCATATGGTAACATAAAAGAAGCAAAATATGAAGTTGTAGAACACATAAAAAGCTGGATGGAGGGGAGGCCACGTAGGAGAAACGCAGTCAACCTCACTTTTCACTATCAGAGTTTCTCAGTTTCTAGTTGTAGACTTGTAGTCTTTAGATTAAAAAAAATAGAATTTAAAAAAGGAGAAGAAGAGTAAACAAATTTGAAAGGGAAAAAACTAGGCAAGTTTGGGATTAAGGAAATGGGGAGCTGAGAGGAAAGAGTACCGAAAGTAAGCCCACACACCCTCATAGACAATTTGGAATGAAAGGAATAGAAGATATTTACAGGAAACTGGAAGAGCTCGACAAACTTGAAGAAATGTTTTATTTCATCTAGACTTTCAATGTATGTATGAATACGGTTTTATACAGATTGTTGCATCAGCTTGACTGGCAAGAATACCTACAACTGTTTTGTGGTGATTTATTTAAATGAACCTCAGAGAAGTAAAACTCATACTGAGAAAAAGGTTTTGGAAAATCTTCTTTCCTTTATTTTTTCTCTTTTCTTTTTTATAAGTAGCCAAGATTAAGTGAGATATACGAGCTAAAGGTTGGGTGTAAATACGGAAGGACTCAATACCTGACACTTCTGTATTTTGTGAATGTGAACTGACGTATATTAGGTAAGTATAACTAGAAATTAGGCAGCTTCTTAACAAATTCAGAAAATCTAACAACACAACTGCTAAAAGTAGTCTTCTGAAGTAACAAACCTCGCATTTTCCACATTGACCATTCTGCTTTGCACTGTTCATTGTAAAACCTGAAAAAGCCTGCAAATATTCAAATTAGTAGTTAAAGCTTTTGGAGATATTAAAAGAAAATCTGAGACATTACACAAAATAGTTTGGTTATAGAAGGAACAACAAAGCTGCTTAGTCCACTAATGTTAACCTAAATGTCCCTTACTAGGGATTTTTACACAAATAGCCAGTCAGATTCATTGTTTACTTTTTTTAGCCGGTATACATAGATTATACACTGGTTATATATGGTTAGATACATATATTATACATCTGATAAGTGGTTGAGTGGGCTAGCTATTTAGGTTAATTCTTCTACTAAAATTCCAAAATGCATCTGAATAGAAAATTTTATAATAGTCCATCCATCCTGAAGCAAATGACACCTTTGATGCCAGCTCACTTGCTTTTACAGGTGAGTGCAAGTGATAACAACTTTAACACTTCAATCAATCAAATCATTCAAGTAGGTCAAGAAAAAAATTCCAAGTGATCCAGTATCAGGTCTACACAACAAACAGGTCCACTGCAATTGAATGTAATAGCTATTTTATACCCTGAAATCCTTAGCCATCAAAGCACTTCCAGTAAAGTAGACACCACAAATTAAAGCAAGAGTCAAGAAGAGGCCGCAGATGCATGATCTACTTTTAGGATCAGACACAGAAACCTGAAAAATAGCACGAGCACAAGACACCTTGTTAAATAGGAGAACAAAATTCATAGTCGCAAACGTTTAGCAATGAGAAAACAATAATTTTTGAACTGAAAACACTCCAGTACTATTGTATTAAAGATAGTTATATGATGCTCACTTTTTACAATTAACTTTAAACAGACAAATTTTAGTTTTACCTTTCACAAAATAGAAAAAAAGAACTTAAAACAGAGAAATTATACATTCTCATATTGGTAGTCACAGGAAGTCAACCTTGGACATTAGAACCGGGATAGACAATAGACAGAGTATCTTGATGAATCATTTACTCATATTTCTTTTTTGTTTGAAGTGGTAAAAATGAGTTTCCAGGATGACTTGGTGAAGTATCCCGTATAAAGTTAATGCCAGATTAGTAGAAAGCTATAGAGGTATTACTAACAAGGCTTATAAAGTGAACTTAAATCTCTGACAAATTTGCTGCACACAAACTGGAGCTTCAAGTGTTTAGGCCTTGCGAGAGACAGAAATTGCTCAAGCAAATTGATCTTTGTCCTTCTAGCGTATGTGTTTGGTTATTGCAAGTACTAATCACCTTATGAAGTACTAATCACCTAACAAAGCTCAAGTTAGAGATGTTTCATAATCCTAACACCATTAGGCATTATCTAATTTAATTAGGTCCAGGAACCAAATTACAAGAATTTAACTCTTAAGGAACCAAATTACAAGAATTTAACTCTTAAAACTTAACTGAATACATAACCTAATGTGATCCACTAGGAGACAAACCCAGTTTTCCAGATGCCCAAATTCAATTTTGCTTCTTCCGTGATCAATTGTGAAAGGGAACTACAAAAAACTAAGGGAAATAGATGCAGGAATATAACAATTAAAAGCTCCCTACTCCTCCAGCCACAAATACATAGAGAAGATGGAAGTTCGGATAGCCATTGAATTATCATAACATTCAATTGAAAGCGACACCATTGACCCTTCCTATCATATCAATATTCTACAGTATTCAACAATGCCCCAATTCAATGATTCTCTTTCCCCTTCAATACTCTTTTTTTTCTTAAAGAAACCAAAAAATTCAATTCTTCTTCAAAAATCCATTATTGTTGTATTCTTTTCACTAACCTCATAACCAGCATTAACCACGTAATCCTATATTAATAAGAGACAGTTCTAAGTTTCCCAATTTAATAGCAGTAATTCTTTTCCCCCTTCAAATTCCCTTCATCAACTTGAAAGAAACAGAACATATACAAGAAAACCTTTTTTAAAAAAAATTAAAAATCACATCTATATTTTTATTTACTCTTTCCCTCCTTTTCAACAACCCAAAAACAGCATTAACCTTGTCAACCTCAAACACAAGAAACCAACAAAACCCAAGTCACCACTAATACTTAAAAAGACAGAAACAACCTCAAAAGAACAAAAAGAAAGGATAAGTTTGAATTCTTGAAACTGTAACAAAAAAACCTTGATTAGTCCCCACCCCCTAATCCAAAACAACTCCAATAAAGAAGAAAAGGGGTTACTTACAGTGTTCCAAGACTTCATCTTTGCATGAATAAAGCTCCAAAAAAACAATCCACAACAAGGGTCTTTGTTATCAAGATTTGCTGACAAAAGGATTAGAAAGAAAGAAAGTCAAAAAGATGAACTTTTTCAAAGAAAGAAAGTCGAATAGTCCTTATAGGTAAAGCAACGGATCAAAAACAGAAACCAATTCTAAACAAAGAATGAACTAAAAAGGGTGTTTTGAATATTCAACCACTTTCAAAACCGCTAAAACGATGTCGCTCCCTCTTCATCAAATCTTTCAAGAAACCAAAAAAACAGACATTTACATACAGTTCCTGTATGTATATATAGGTGTATAAAGATAGATAGAAGAAAGTTGTTTTAATGAAGTAAGAAAGACAGATACTTTATATTTATCTTAGACAAAACAAATTAAACTAAATAAATTAAATAAATATTATAAATAAAAAATTTGAATTTTTTTGTGTTTTATTTTTCTCTACAGAGAAACAAATGATGATTCTTGAAAAAGTTGAAACCGAGTTACGCGGTGGATTGTGTTGTCGTGCTTGGACGTGACCCAATCTGTCTTCTCGCGAGTAGTAAAAACATCTCTACTCGCTTTTATGTTATTGCCACGTGGTTAAAGGACCCCACCGACGGTCGTGGGACAATGATGCTCCAGTTTTTTTAATGCTAATGGAGTAATATAATTATTATAATTAATGTATCTTACTTTGGAAAAAAATAATTAATGTTTTGGTAAAATGAGAATTAAATCAAATTAATGAGAATAAGAATAAGAAACTAAAATAATAATGATCAAAGAAGTCCAAATTAATTTTATCACCTTATCAATGTAAGGAGTATATGTGAGTCAATTTTGTAATGATAAAAATATATGTGAACTATTTTTATAATAAAGGTATATCAGCTTTAAATAACAAAATTAAGGGATATATCAATCTCTTTTCTTCTTTTTTTTTAATGTTAGTGGTATTTTCGTGTTACAATTATTGTTCTTGATGTTTATGGAATTATTAATATTTTGTTTGACATTCTTTTTCTTATAAGGAATAAGTGTGACTTATATTAATTGGATATTATTGGTTAAGTTAATATTTTGATTCTAATTCTAAGTAAGGAGCAACACGCCAACATCTTAATAAAAAAATTGTTTATTGGATTGAAGATTAAAAAATGATTAAATATTAGTAAATAATAATTCCAAGAAAGGAACGTGGAGCTAACGTGACTTAATTGAAAACAGGTGTGGAATAAAGTGACATAATTATTTTTTTTTCTTTTAAAGAAAGTTGATTTTTTTTAATTTGAAAAAAGGTGGCAATTTGTTGTAATTGTTAATTTTGTTTGTGTTTATTAATGTCCACTTTCTCTTTCTTTAATTTCTCAATATTCTTCCAATTTGGTTCAGGTAATTAATTGTTTCTTGCCACTTTTCTTTCTATTACTTCTTACCAGGGGAGTATCTAGGGGATCACTGGTTGCACGTGAATCCAGGCTTCCCTCCCGAGATCATATATAATAGTGTTATAACTTTTTAAAAAATATTGAAATATAGATGTGTGAACCCATATTCGGAGTATCATATTATGTGACGATGATTGGATGCACCTCTCTAAGTGAGATTAGAAATCTAAATCTTATATATGTATAGATATATCCGATCAAATTTACATCTTAGATCCACCTTTTTACAATAGTGCACCCCTCATCTCGAAATTCTGGATACGCCTCTGCTTCTTACCTTTTATTTTAGGAAAGTTAATTTGATTAATTTCTGAATCTAAATTAGATTATATTAACTTGATATTTTAATTAATATTTAAATATTAAAAAGTTATATAAAAATATTTTAAATTATAATTCTTCTCATATCAGTCTGATAAAAAATATATATATCAAATATTAGTTAAATTTACGTAATTTGATTCTTAAAGGTAAATTATGACGAATATTTTGAAATGGGATATATAGTTAGTGAATTAAAGTCAAAAAATAAATATTTCATGTGGTGAAAACTGAAAAGGTGGGATCTAACATAGTGGTTGACCCAAATTTGTTGAAAATCCTAACAAGGTTCCTCATTAATGATTGGATTTCATTTTTTATTTTTTATTTTTATTTATTATTTTCCATGTGAAAAATGGGTTTGTTAACAAAAATTCAAGCAAGGGACAAATATGCCAAATTCAAAGCAAAGAATATAAATATCCATGTGACATGAATATAATCATGAGTTGTCTTCCATTAACAAGGCATTATCATTCCCATTTTTTGTGTAGCAATTTAGCCGATTCGTTTGTTTATTTTTACTTGTTTACTGTATTAAAAAAGTAAATATTTATTTATATTTATCATTTTTAGCATGTGTAAAAAATAAATGTTTTATGTTTTACCTCTGATGTTAATTATTAGTACTTTTTAAAATTATTTTTTAAGATTTAAAACTAAATATTAATTAATGTCGACTATACAAATGAGTGAATGACTACCAAATTCATTTCTCGTTATATATTTATAAATATCTAATATGTAGTGATAGGTTAAGCAATATGTAAAAAAAATAATTAAAAGATCTCTTCTCATTTATGATTTGTTCCTTCTTTTTTTTTTTTTGTTATTGGGTGTAAAATCTATATATTAAAATTATTTATACTTAATCATGGTTACCTATACATCCTTTTAATAATGACCAAAATTTGAAAATTCTTAGTAATAAAATTATTGTACTTGTGATAGTAATGTTTCAAAAGATTCCACAGACAAATCACTGTGATGAGAATATTTGTAAGAAACCTGTGAAGCCCCTTCTCCTTATTGTATATATAAATAAAACTTCTAATTTTTTATTTAAACTTTTTTTATTGTCATGTCGAAGCAAGAAACAACAAATTCTCTCTTGTTATAAATAATATATACGCTATTAGTATATGTGTGATTTTATGTAAGTGGTGTCCGTATATTACTACATATATTTGATTTATCTGTGGATTTGAAAAGAGATAATTGAGGTTAATTTCTCATATGGTGATCAACTAATAGCAATCATTTTAATAAAATAAAAAGTTAGACCGTAAATTAAAATTTGTTGCTATTTCTATCTAGTAATGAATTAGTAACAATTATTAAAAAAAATTAGCTACAAACAATTTAATGACGAATTTACAGTGAAATATATATGTAAGTCCAACTTTTCTTTTCCTATAGTATTTGTCATTAAATAAGGCACATGCTTTGATCATGCACAAAACACGTACCCTAAATTTATTATATCAATTGTTTATAATGTAGCAAGCTTTAATTAAATAAAATTACATAAAAAAATTATTTTGAGTGCGTCTAATTTGGTTAATGAATTATTAAAAGGTAATTTATCCATCACCAAATAATACAATCAATAAAAAAGTATATATATAGTAATATATAACTGACAGATTTTAAGACAATTTCAAACGTTGATGGTGACAAAAATGAGTGACTTTTGAATGGTTGTTGAATAGAGCAAAGATAAAAGAAGAAAAAGACGAGACTTCATGTGACAAGTTGACATTCAACACGATTACTTCGTGTGAGTCTACTAAACATGCCACAAATTTTTTACTTTTCAGTTTTTTTTTTAAGAAACTCAAATTCAAGACATTTAATTAAGGGTGGAAGAATCTCAATCATCCACACGGATGATTCGGGATCGATCTCCCCTTAATGTCTTTTGAGTTGAGCTTGTCGCATAGGGATTGTCTAGTGCGGTTTATATCTCCTGTGTGGTTTGCTGGCTATTACACAGTGAGAGGTTTACGAGTGCTCACCCGAAGGGCAGAGACTGTGGCAGAGGACCTAGGATTCAAGAAAAAAAATCTCAATCATCCATTACAACCCGGGTTAGTAACATACACGAGTACACAAATTGTTTGTAAAATCAACTGAATTTAGTAGTTTTAGTCCAAAATTTATATTTATTATTACATATGTATGAAATATTTTGTTTAAAACCCATAAACTTTAAAAAATTAGAATTTTAAATTTTGAAAATATTCATCAAAGAAAAATCAAAACATCTTTTGGCTTTTAAAGTTTTGAACTTTTTCCTCTTTTTTTTTTTTCTACCGAAAGATTACAGCTTACGCTGGCTGTTTTGCTAGTTATATAACTTACCTGTTAGCCATTTCAGATTATGAAAATCAACATTATCCAAGTGGTCATAATATATATTTCTTCATAAGTTTTTTTATTTTTAAAAATAAATATCAGAGATTTAGTCAAAAATAATTATCAAGAGTTTTTTTTTCCCACGACGCACTACTTTAAAAATGAGCTATACCTATGCAAATTCATAGTTAATCAATTTCAATATAAATATCAGAATCGAGCAATAAAAATCAAAAAGGAAAAAAAAGTCAAGGGTGGGATGAGACGTTAATGTGGTCCCTAACACTAATTAGTTATTTTAATTCTTTTTATGCCATGGTAGGAATTGGCTATGACATTTAGGTGATAGTGCTATATTCGTTTTCAAAAAAATAAAAATAAAAATCTCTTTGTTGATATATTATCTATTTAATTAATTACGTAACAAATATATATTGTCTCGAAAATAATTAAGACAAATAGAATACCAAATGTAATATTTGGTTTGAATATATTGAATATTACAATCTTTACGATTTACGTGATTCAACTTGTTATACGTTTTTTTTTATAAAACGAAATTGATCTGAAAATATAATCCAAATTTTAGATCAAGGATTATGACCTTAATTTTGAATTTACATTGATGCTACAAATGGTTATCTCAATTTTAATTAGTACGATCAATTGACTTGAATTAACAAATTCTCAAATTTTAATTTGTAATTAATATTGATCGTGAAATTAGAGCAATGATATTATATTAATTTTGATACTAATAGTTTGTTGGAAATAATAATTCAAAATTGGAGTAGGAATCCTAAATTATTTAGGATTTGTTATTTATGGTATTTACTTATTTATGTTTAATTAGGATTTGTTAGTTTTATAGTTTTCTAGTCTTAGTTTAATTTAGTTTTTACTTCTATAAATAGGGATCTTACTAGTTAGTTTTCAATATACAGAAAATACAGAAAGACAAAAACAAAAAAAAGACAAAAAGAAAAGGCGTTGATGGAAAGTGCATCAACCTTTAAAGTTAGAGAAAAACAAAAAAAAAACATAAATATATAGATTAGATAGAATTTGAAGTAAGATTCAAGAATTTTTGTGTTTATAAATAAACATTTTCCTTCAAATTGGTATCAGAGCTTCTACGATCCTGGTAGCAGATCTAAGAATTTTCGCTGCCGGCGGGCGGCTATGACCAATATATGTTGCCCGTCTGGCCAATGATTATGTCGATCAACGTCAGATGAATGATATATGCATGAAAAACATGCTAGGAGGAAAGACTTACAAAAATATTACAGAATTAAAGAAGTGTAACCAAGCACAAGAAGAAGAAACTCTTCTCTAAATTAAAAGTTAGAGAAAGTGTTCCAACACAAAAAAAAAGACGTTGATGAGAAGGGCATCAACCTTGGAAGTTGGAGAGAAGTGCTCCAATACAACCAAGAGAAAAAATATCCTAAATTGGAGAGAAGTGCTCCAACACCAAAAAAAAAATTTTAAAAAAAACAAAAACAAAAACAAAAAGCATTGGTGGAAAGGGCATCAACCTTGGAAGTTGGAGAGAAGTGCTCCAACACAACCAAGAGAAAAAATATCATGAGTTGAGTTGGAGAGAAAGTGCTCCAACACTTGGAAGTTGGAGAGAAGTGTTCCAACACAACCAAGAGAGAAAATATTGTGAGTTAGAGAGAAAGTGCTCTAACACTTGGAAGTTGGAGAGAAAGTGCTTCGACACAACTAAGAAAAAAAATAAATGAGCATTGAAGAAATAACTCCAACAATTGAAGATTGAAGAGAAGTACTACTCAAAAAATTGAAGATTGAAGAGAAGTTCTCCAATACAACAACAATAACAAGAATGAAATTGAAGATCGAAGTGAAGTGTTTTTCAACACAACAACAATGACAAGAAGAAAAAGGCAAGAGTATACAACTTTGAATTACGGGAGAATATTGGAAATAATAATTCATAGTTGGAGTAGGAATCCTAAATTATTTAGGATTTGTTATTTATAGTATTTACTTATTTATGTTTAATTAGGATTTGTTAGTTTTATAGTTTCCTAGTCTTAGTTTAATTTAGTTTTTGCTTCTATAAATAGGGATCTTACTAGTTAGTTTTCAATATACAGAAAATACAGAAAGACACAGAGAAATATACAGAAATATATAGATTAGATAAAACTTAAAGTAAGATTCAAGAACTTTTGTGTTTATAAATAAAATATTTTCCTTCATAGTTTTTAGAGAAATTTACAGACTTTGATCTATGAGTTTGCTCTTATTTATTTTAAAACTTATAATACTTCATTAGAATATGATGCCCCTAATTATAATTGTAAAATAACGAATTATGATAAACATAATCTCTTTTTGTTTCATTGATGGGTAGAAATGAATAATCGTTCAATGAAAATGAAGTAATGATAAATTCATATTTGATTGGCCAAAAAATATCACATGATATATTTTACTGATCTTTTGATTTGGCTTTACATGTTATGTTACCTGACAGATGAACAAATATTTTAATTTTTTTCATTTGATTTGACGTATCACATTTCACATATTCGAGTTTATAAAACGAGACAGCATCCAATGAATCCTAGACTAAATACAATGAATTCATCATCTATGGCCTGATTAAATGGACTTCCCAGTAAATACAATTCTAAATAAAGTTTATTTAAATAATTAATTAATTTATATTAATCCACAATAACTTTTTTTTTCTTTTTTTAGAATCCCATTTGTATTTGGGACCATCAACAATCAATGGGCCTTTACTCAAAAGGGACTGTAGCTCTAAATCAGATTTGCATCGGTAGCCCCTTTTAAGTTATTATTTAAAAAATATCCATCATTTGCAATGTTATAAAACTTAGCTATTATACTAATTAAAGATTAAAGATGCACATTACCAGTACAAAAGGCTTAGGTTATTTATGATGGGTGTGCAAAAAATCGAAATCAAAATCGAAAAAAATATTATTAGTTTATCGGTATTGGGTTAACTGATTTTAAACGATGTTGGAACAAAAATTATTTGGTTATCGATTCGATTTCTGGTTATATGATTTTGGTTAATGATTAAATCAATAATCCAGATTATATTAAAATCATTATTTTACTCTTTATTATATAAAATAGTGATTTTAACATTCTACCAATCCTATTTTCTAAATTTTAGTATTATTTTTAGCCATATACAACACACACTAGCTCCTCTATCTCTATTGCGATACCTTTTCTCTTTTCGACACAAACTAGTATTATCTTTTATGTTCTCAATTTTAGATTTGACCGTAACAAAGAAAAGCAATTAATGTTGTTTCCTCAAATATATTAAATGAGTCGTAGAAGAAATTCGAACAATTATATATTAAACAAAAATGATCAATATAGAAATTTATGTTGCATTTATTACTATTTGTTTAGTCAAATAAAAAATGGATTAATTGAAAATCGATAATACAAAATTTTAAACGATATGAACAACGACGCCGTTGTGTTAGCAAAATAGAGCAATTCCCTTAAACGTGCGCCGCGGTATAAAAAGGTCTCATCACATACCTGCGCAAATTAGGGTTCTTTCTCCACTTTTAAACATTTTCTTCTCTCAAACACAAGTCCCAACGGATAATCAAAACCATAGAATTCTCCAGCAGCAGCTTTATGGATGAACAAAAACATTGAATGTGGAGATGTTTTAGATGAAACGTTTGGTTCATTTCTCTGATTCTGTAAGTAATGCTGAATTTTTTGGTGCTTTGATCAATGCTTGAACTGCATTACGTCGATTGATTTTTGTAAACGTTATAGAGTTCTTGCCTTAACTATTACACTCGGATTTGGTTGATTATCAAATGTATGTAAAAGTTGAGCACTTTTGATTGTACATTTTATCAGCTTTTATTAGGTCTCTGTCTCTCTATACGTTGTGATTTTTTTGTTTGTTAATATTTCAAATTCACCATCAAAGTGAGAGTCTGGGGAGGGTAGAGTGTATGCAGACCTTACCCTTGCTGTAGAGGTAGAGAGGTTCTTTCCGATAAACCCTCGTCACAAGGAAAAAAGTCCTTAGCAGTTCCAAAAAACAACATAGAGTAATAGAATAGAAACTACAACAAAACAATATGATAATTGAGATATAAGTAATCAACCGATAATAATAGAAATCGAAGGATAAGAAACTATTACGGCTGTTAATATGAACGGACATCAAGGCAATGTGCTGCTACCTTATGTTGCTCGAACTCTTCAAAAATGTCAATGGGAGCGTGCCGGATTCTCCAAAAGTAGTGTATTTTTGGAGAATCTGAATCTGGTGCGGCATCGAAAGTGAAGAGTCCACGCAACTTAGCTGCTACCTACTAATCTTCCACCCTTATCCGTGACCTACACACCCTTCTATTTCAAATTTACTGAGTGCTTTATATATTGGAAGTTCTTTTGAGTCGCCAATTGTCATCGTGGCAAACTGTGTGCAATCAATGAACAGGCATACATGTGTACACGTGTAGTTAAAAGGGGGGCCTATACTACTAAATTTTTGTCCTTTGGAAATACTAGAGGTTGATAGACATTACCTCTAAATTATTTGAATTTAGACGGAGAGTCAAAGTTAACTTCTTTGTTGATTTTTGAGTGGAGTTAATGGTGAAAAACGATAAATAAAATGTGAAAATGAATGTAATAATCTGTTGAAACTGGTCTATTCTTTATTCCTTTGTTTATGTGTATGATGAATGTCTACGAGTGTCATGATATGAGCTGCTATGTTAGTCTTTTCCCAAATGAACTCTGAGTTGTTCAATTAATGCTTCTTTTGGCTTCTTCCTTGATTATATTTAGTTAAGCTAGGTCTACGTATCTGTATTACTAGTAACATGATTTATTTCTGCATAGATATTGTAACATATTAAACACAACCATTTGGTTGAACTCTTACATTATCTGCGTGACTTAAAAAATTAGACATGGTTCTAGGTTTGTAGTGAGCAGTATCTTGACAAGTTTATAATGTCTGAAGAGGCTGGGCACATGATGGGGCTTTATGGTGATCCCTCGGATCAGAGATCTCTATCTTTGGATGATACAAGCAGCACTGAGGAATCACCTGATCAAACAAGGCTGTCTCTGGAGACAACTAATGATGCAGTTCCATACATAGGACAAAGATTTCCTAATCATGATGCTGCTTATGAATTCTATGCTGAATTTGCCAAAGGCTGTGGCTTTTCGATCAGGCGTCACCGCACAGAAGGGAAAGCTGGTGTCGGCAAAGGACTTACAAGACGCTATTTTGTTTGCCATCGTGCAGGCAACACTCCTGTCAAAGCTGCTAACGATATTAAGCCTCAAAGGAACAGAAAATCCTCCCGTTGTGGATGCCAAGCATATATGCGGATAAGCAAGACAACTGACTTAGGAGTGCCTGAATGGAGAGTGACTGGTTTCATGAACCACCATAATCACGAACTTCTAGAGCCAAACCAAGTACGCTTTCTTCCTGCATATCGCAGCATATCAGATGCAGACAGGAGCCGAATTCTAATGTTTGCTAAAACAGGAATTTCAGTGCAGCAAATGATGAGGCTTATGGAGCTAGAGAAGGGTGTGGAACCAGGCTATTTGCCATTCACTGAGAAGGATGTCAGAAATTTGCTGCAGTCATTCAGGAAGGTGGATCCTGAGGATGAAAGCATAGACTTGTTGAGAATGTGTAGAAACATTAAGGAAAAGGATCCCAATTTCAAGTATGATTTTTCTCTAGATTCCAACAACAGATTGGAAAATATTGCATGGTCATATGCCTCATCCATCCAGTCATATGACATTTTTGGTGATGCTGTGGTCTTTGATACAACTCATCGGTTGACTGCTTTTGACATGCCACTTGGGATATGGGTTGGAGTGAACAACTATGGTATGCCATGCTTCTTTGGTTGTGTTCTTCTTCGAGAGGAAACTTTGAGATCCTACTCTTGGGCTTTGAAGGTAAAAGCAGGAATATACAATTTCATGCTGCTGATTTCTGAAACATTGGCAAACTTGGAGGCCTTCACTTTTACTTAGATCCTTACCCTTCTTTAAAAACCCTAACTCCCCACCCTCTCCAGTAAAGGAAAAAGAAAAAAAATGATTGAAAATAAACACAGCATAAAGTTGAAATATTTTATGCATATGACATTTGGATATCTGTACTAACTGATGATTCAAATTCTTGTTATGATTCGTAATGTGTCTGGTCAGATGTTCCATGCTTCTAGGTAAGTAACAGTGACTAACTGCAAGATCATACTCTATAAATACTATGACTGCAACAATTATGCTTCAATCCCAAGCAAGTTGGGATCAACTATATGAATCCTCATTGAACCTGCCGCTCCATTTAAGCTCATCTTAGACCCATATTATACATAAATAATGATAATAATAACAACAATAAAGTATCAGATTTTCTTTATATTTTGTTGATAACCTAGAAATCCCGAGGGTCAGTCTCACACGGTTTAAAACTGGTGGATAATGGGCAGTTTCTATATTCCCTAGTGGCATATAAATCTCAGATAAGACCCGGACTAATAAATGTCTCCTATATAGATCTCTTTCTCTCTTGTGCTCTATCTTTTGTGTGGATTCTAAGAGATTGTAGGTCTTTCATGACAGTTTCCTCATGCGATTTAAGGTCTACCTCTACCCTCTTTAACACCTTTACTCACCATAGTTTTGCACCTACAAAGTTATCTTTGATGTGTGCTACTCGTACCTTTTGTCGAATGTGGCCATTTCTTATCTTGTATGACTGCACATTCAACTTAGCATTCACACCTCAACGACACTCATCTTGTGAATATGTTGGACGTTACCGACCCAACATTCACTCTCATATACTTCCTTCATTCATGAATACTTGTCGTGTTTTTTTTGCACACCCCTTAAATTAACATTAAGTAGAGGGTAATTTGACTAAATTATCCTTATTTACTTATCCTGTCTATTTAATACTTCTTTCTTTTGCACCACATTAATATCTCTCCATATTTATGACTAAGGGTAAAGGTGGAAACAAATAACTAATTATGTGTTGGTTTTTTAAAATGACAACTATTGTGGATCATCTTTAGTAAGGATGACAAGTATTTAGGAACGTAGAGTAACATTGTTGGTATTATAAAGATTAGACTATGCAAGTGTTTAAGGAAATTCGGATACATGTCCTTAAAAAATAAATTGAACATATATGGGCTTGCAATAATGGAAATGTGTCTTGAAAGGGCAGGAATTATTAATGGTTTTAATAAATAGATTCTATTAGGAAAATGCTTGCTGTAACAGTTTTTTTTTGGCAGATCAGATAATATTTATGTCGCTTATCGCAGTTAATACTGTTTAGCTTTTTTGATACTAACATTTGGATATAGGAATATTTTAAAGCCTCTCAGCTTACTACCCGCTCCTGCTCCAATTGAAGGAGAAAAGAAAATTTGAGAAAAAGAGAAGAGAATATGCAAGATAAATATGCAATGGTGTCCACAAATGAGTTTATTAACAATTTTTCAGAATCTCTGTTGATACTTTGTTTGTTTTCAAATGTGTAAGGTGTTCTTGGCATTCATGAATGGGAAGGCTCCACAAACAGTACTAACTGATCAAAACATGTGTCTCAAAGAGGCGATTAACTTGGAGATGCCCACGACTAAGCATGCCCTTTGCATCTGGCTTGTCGTAGCAAAGTACCCATCATGGTTTAATGCTGTTTTAGGAGAGCGCTACAACGAGTGGAAGGCTGAGTTTAACCGACTCTATAATTTGGAATCTGTGGAGGACTTTGAGTTGGGTTGGAGAGACATGGTGAACTCGTTCAGACTGCATACAAACAGGCATATTGCCAGTCTATTTGCCTTGAGATCACTGTGGGCACTGCCATACCTTAGGAGCCACTTTTTTGCCGGTATGACCACAACAGGCCACTCAAAGTCAATCAATGCTTTTATCCAACGGTTCCTGAGTGCACAAAGCCGGCTAGCACATTTTGTGGAACAGGTATGTTATCCAGACCTTAATTGTGCTGCTGTTTATTTTTACTGGTAGTGGTAAAATGTTCTTAAAGTGCTAAGTAAATGCTTTTGACCACTTCAAAGCCAGATGAAGGTTAGGGACTTGATATCTCAGGTGAAGCTTGATATCTGCTACAACGCTGCCAAGATTACTCATAATGTTTAAATTGGTAGGATGTTTAAACACTGCTTGCTTCCTGATAATCCTTACTCTCAAGTATCAGGAAGAAAATTGTCAGTCATGACGATTGTCATGAATGCCGTTACTGCTATCCACTTGTTCCTTTCCACCCCTCCCCTTGAGTTATTTTAGGTTAGTTTTATACACACTTTACTTGATGGAGGTGTATAGGAAACATGAGGTCATTACTGAAATGTTACAGATGGTCCTATAGTTGAAAAGTTTGCATGTATACTGCAACCTCTCAAGGTGGTTCATCATATGTTTTTACTGAGTAAAAGTGATCTCCATTCTGAATTACATAGTCTTGATTATCAGGTGGCTGTTACAGTTGATTTCAAGGATCAAACAGGAGAGCAGCAGACTATGCAGCAAAATCTACAAAATATATGCCTTAAAACAGGTGCTCCCATGGAAGCGCATGCTGCTACTGTTTTGACACCATTTGCGTTCTCTAAGCTTCAAGAACAACTTGTTTTGGCTGCCCATTATGCATCATTCCAGATGGAAGATGGTTTCCTTGTCCGACATCATACAAAACTTGAGGGTGGACGGAAAGTTTACTGGGTTCCAAGAGAGGACATCGTAAGCTGCAGCTGCCATCAATTTGAGTTCTCTGGAATTCTTTGTCGCCATGCTCTCCGTGTTCTTTCAACAGGAAATTGCTTCCAAATACCAGAAAGATATCTGCCACACCGGTGGCGACGAATCAGTATACCAGCAACAAAAGCTCTTCAGAATACTCAAAGTGACCACACCGAGAGGGTTCAGTTATTGCAGAGTATGGTTTCTACTCTAGTAACAGAATCAGCAAAGTCAAGTGAACGTCTTGACATTGCAACAGAGAACGTTTCTATCCTTTTATCGAGGATAAGAGAACAACCAATTTGTTCTCAAGGTATTGGAGAGTCATCCTCAAATCAGAGAAATCTTTGATTATAGACAAATAGTTTTATTACATCCAGAATTCTTGTAGAAAATAGGGACCAAAGAGATGAAACTGGGAAGTGGGAACTTGTCTAGCTAGTGTATAAAGAGTTGGGAGCTGGCTTGATACCCTTTACATGACATATTTGCAGATTATGTTTTTACTAAATCTGTTTGACAGATATGTAAAGTTTTCGACATGAAAAAAGGCGATACATTTATTTACTTTTTATAATTGTTTTTGCATTGAAAGAAGAAATCTCTTCCAATAGCAAGGGGAAGAAGAGAAATCCGATTTTTCATGTTCTGAGCATGTATTAGTTTTTTATTTTCTTTCTATTATCATCTGCTATTTCTAGTCTTTCAATAATCTGCTAATATTAGTTGTATCTCTTTCTTCTGGGCAACCATATAAGTCGTGTCGTCTAGTTAAACCACACTATTTCTATTGATTCTTCACATTTCTTTGTATCGAAGTCATTTAGCCATTTTAAAAACTTAGTTTGAGGGTGTAAACGATTTTCACCCATTTTCAAATTGTTATATAAGTTTATATAAACGCCTGATTTACACTTCTAGAAATACTCTCTGTTCTACATTACTAAAAATATTTATACCAAATTATATGTTAAATGATAGAAATAATTATAAAAAAATCATTTTATCCTTAAAATCAATTCATATGAAAGTATAAATATTGTAAAGTTTCAAAAAAGTTAGAGCAGTATAAAGGAAAAAATAGACAAATAATATTCATGCGGAATTAATTAATCTTCAAAAGTACACTATTATAAGTTTTAGGGAAAATAAAGTAGAGGATTAAAACATTCCACATATATACGAAAGAAATTAAATATCCCAAATACTAAAAAATTAAGGGTAAAAGGAAATCGAGAGTCGGATCCCTAATTTTATCTGCAGCCCCATTCTCTCCGGCGCCGGCGTTCCACCTCTACTTCCGGTCTTCTCCGATCAGGTAATTATTACTTTCCCTTCTTTCGATACGTATTGGAGATTTATCTGAGTTCAGTATATGAAATTTCAGTCTCTAGAACTTGATCACTGTCATAAGCATCAGTCTTCATTCATGGAATCTGAAATTCTAGGCCTCTTGGCTAAGTTGGTCTGTGACATTGATGCTGGAATTACTGTTGAATTTATTGGTAATAAATTGTTGAGGTTATTTCCTTCGTTGTCAAGGCAATTTTATCTTTCACTTGGGTTTGAGATGTTGTGGAAAGGAAGTAACGTTTCAGAAGAAGCAATAAGTGTCAAAAATGTTTGCATCTATGAAGGGTAATGGTACACAGTTTTGTGACTGATTGACTGTTGACCAACCCTGGCAATACTTACCTTTAGAAAGCCTGTGGATTAGTGACTACTTGACTGTTGACCAACCTTGGCAATACCCAAAGCATTAGCTCATGATGATGCTAATTCCCAATGAGGTAGTTTACGATCTTCCTTAGTCAAATAAATTCTGACCAATTATATATGTTTTATTCAAGGAATTAAAAGTAGGGAAAAGCATTTCAATCAATGGACGTGTTGAGTGAAAACTATGGCTATCTGTCATGATTAATGGGCTACAACTTTCACTGTGTACATTTAGATATTTGAGAAGGTTCGATAGATTGGACTAGTCAATTTGCATGTTTTTGCTTTAATATTTGGTTGCATTGTTGATCAATGCAAAGTAAACCATGGTTGGATGCAGAAACTACAATTTTAGTTAAAAATGAGCTGCAAAAATGAAGAAGTAGAGAAAAAGACAGATAGTATGAAGTGCATTTACAGAATCTTTTGGATGTGGAATATTTGGTGCAATGGGTTTGTTAAATCAGCAGAAAAGTGAAGAATAGTTGAAAATAGAGAAGGAAATCTGAAATGCATTTACAGAATGGTTATGCGTTGTTATAGAATTTTATGTTACTTGATCGCAAATGCTATTTGGATTTTGGAAAAAAGAGATGTGATTAACTTTAAAAAGGATTTTTTTTCTTTTATTGTTGTGCATGTGACTACCCTCCACCATAATTCACTTAATGCCTGGGAATTTTCACCATTATCCGTTATTTCTCAAGAATTCGGTACCTGACTTCTATTTGTAACAACTGCTGGCTTTGTTACTTTCTTCTCTTTTTTTTTTTCAAAATGCAAACTTGTTTCCTGATGCTTTACTCTGTTCTATTGTTTCTTGTTCTTTATGTTTCTCTTACTTCATGGAGAAGGGGAAATATTTATTTGAAAATTTTTCCTACTTCTATAGGTTTTGAACTCGTGGGAAGAAGATGCATCCACCTTTGACTCTACATAAGCACCCTTTATGTGCTGATGTAAGTTTCTCACATTGTTAAATTAGATTAAATTCATCTTGTGCTTTTGAAGCACTGACTTTGCATGTTTTTATTCGCATAGACGTGTAGTCTCGTCATGTGTATATCATAGTTGTAGATTAGTTTGTTCTTTTTATTGGTAAACATCAAGAAGTAATTGTCAAAACATCTCAAATACACTAAAGATGGCTATGTCGCTGTGGTGCAGATAATTGAAGAATTTCAGAAGTGTCATACAGACCACCCACTAGGGAAATTCCTTGGGCAATGCACAGAACTGAAAATAAAGCTTGACCAGTGCTTTAGGCAGGAAGTACGGTTTCTTGCTTTACACCTATTGGGAAATTGTATGTCTTTGAAAACATAATCTTCAGTGTTCCTCATGTATGAGCCATTAAAAAAAATATGATGTCCTTCTGCAGAAAGCTATAAAGAGGAAAGCAAATTTTGAACAGAGCAAGAAGTTGAAAGAGAGGCTCCAGGCTTACAGGAAGGAAACTGCTGACATGCAATCTTGACGGTGATAATATGTATGTTGACAGGACACTGTTGTGCAATATTTCAACACACGAAGGAAAGCTTAACAGCTGGGATTTATCAGAGAAAGATTGGTGAATAGAATTGTTCGTTTATTCTGATGTTTTCGTCGATCTCCATTATTTTAGTTTGTTCAACTGAAATAAGATGTGTAGACACAAGAATTGATAAATTACAGGAGCTACTTATCTGACCATTCAATTTTGGTGCCTGGAAAATGTCAAACATCAGAATACTGAAATGATTGCGTGAACTAATAGAAGGTTCCTGGTGGGAGGTAGCTACCCTCTTAGTATTAGTCGAGGTGCGTGCAGATCCAACACACAATTTTTTCAAAAATAATAGAAGTGCAGTAGCTTGGTTCTTTTGAGTTAATCTTTTCCTTTTTGTTGATCTATTTTGAGGTTTGAAAAGACACTAATATGGGGAAAGAAAACGATGAAAAAGTCCTACCTACGTGAGAATAAACATAGATCTTGTTTGGATATTTTAAGACAAAGCAATTGTGAATTTTATTTTTTTTGGAACTTGGAGCCTGGAGTGCATACTAAACTCTAAACTTGTGTTGATGGCCAGTTGGATGAACAATTGCCAAAAATTTGCTCCACAAAAAAGGTACTATATAGTTTCTCTAGGATGACCAATGTGGTCTTTAAATGGACTCTTGCTGTTATTTAAATGTTACACTATTTCTATACCTTTCAAAATAAAAAATGTGAGTAGTACTCTTCCTGTTGTAACAGATAAATGGAGATTTGAGAGTTCCAAATTTGTTCTCTTTTAGAAGTTCACAACTGGTAAATTAACACCAGTTTTAGCACCCAAGGGTGTGGCGTAGTTGTCAATGAAGTGGTTGAGAACCATGACGTCTTAGGTTCAATTCCGCGGAGACAAAAAAACACTAGGTGATTCTTTCCATTTGTCCTAGCCTTGGTGGACAGAGTTGCATGATACTTGTTGCTAGTGGGGGGTGGTGGATATCTCGTGGAATTAGTCGTGCATCAAAGTTAGCCCGGATACCACGGTCATTAAAAAGAATAAAAAATTAACACCAGTTCTGAAATAGGCATTGATATAAAAGCAAATATAAGATGCCAAAATTGAGACATATACAAGTGTTGTAGGTCTCTATGGTGGTATCACATGTCTACAGAGAAACTTTCATGGCTTAAACAGAATCTTCGTTTTCAAATTTTAAAGTTCAATATGTCAGCTTAACACATCATTTTTCACTTTGAGAGATATACATGAAATTCTAGACCCATATATAATATCAAGAAGTTATGAGTTCAGTCTTGGAAGGTAAAAAGTTTAACTCATCAAATTCTAATATTGGATATATTCAATCTTGAATATAGAAAAAGAAAAGGATTAGGAATTAATCTGATTTGGATTAGCTGATATGTTTTTTGCCAAATATTGTTTGCATAAAAAGAAGAGTTATACGATATGACACCTGCCCCTAACTCAACTTCAAAAGCTAATTCATGAGGAGAGGATTGTGCAAATCCATATAAGTAGACCGCCAGTCAATTTCCTAACCAATGTGAGACTTTTACGCATTCTAAAACCCCCTTCACGCCCTGGCCCAACTATAGCGTGGATCGGAGCCCAAACGAGGATGGATTTAACTCTGATACCATGTAAAAATATGATACATAAACTAACTCAACCCCAACAGCTAGCTCATGAGGGGAGGGTTGTCTAAGTTCATATAAGCAGACCGTCAACCCATTTTCTAATCAATATGAAACTTTTATCCACTCTTATATAATATATAGGGGTCGTTTGGTAGAGTGTCTTAGAGAAAATAATGCTTGCATTAACTAGATGTATTACTAATACCTTGTTTGGTTTGTATTAGTAATGCACTCTATTGTGTATTGAAGAGTGTATTACTAATACCATAGATTTCTATGCATTAGTAATGCAATGAATTTTAATGCATGCATTAGCATCATTAAAGACAAAATTATCCCCTCAAAAACTTTTTCACATCCTTTCCACTATATTTGTGGAGGGTATTTTTGTAAAAAACTATTTCTTTTAAAAAAGTTATGCAATGCATAATATTTTTAGTACACCAAACCAAACACTGCATAAGAAAAATCTCAGCATAACTAATGCAAGTATAACTAATACAAGCATTGCTAATACACTATATTTTGCATTATTCTTATACACTCTACCAAACTACCCCTAATATTTTCTATCTAAAATCCCCCTCCAATGTCTAGTAGCATCTCTTTTTGTAGTGTGTGGAAGACTGAGAGATAGAAATAGGTCCAAAAAAAAAGTATTTATATGACAGTTTACATTATTTTCTATTTTTCCTTTTTTCTTCTTTGAAATAATTGAAACTCATTTAAAGTTACTTTGGGGCATTGAGTGTTTAAAAAATAGAGCATATTTTAAGAAATATTCTTTGATTAATAAGTTGGTATTATTTTTTTTTTTTGATTATATCAATTTCAATATTTGCTTTCGTAATATGTGTTTGATACGACATAAATTGTCTTTAAAAAAATTACTAATCTCCAATTATCATTTGTTACTTCTATGTAAGAAATTAACGTATTTCATACATAACTAGAACACGTGTTACATGGGAGTTGGACGTACGTCATGGTTTATGTCCGTTATAACAAAAAAATGTCGTTCAATTGAGAGAACACGCAACATGGACCGTACCTTGTCGTAACAAAGAAAACTGTTATTCAATTAGAAAACAGATCGATAGCTTATTATTCAAGTATAAAAGAGTCGAGAGCAAATATATTACGTGTCGAGCTTTGAATCAACGTGCATAATTGATATTCGAAAACTTGTCAAATATAAAAAAGAATATAGAAAATATAAAATACAAAAATAAAATGCCAATGATTGGCCACTATTATATTGGAGCATACTTTCAAATCATCAAGGGAAATATTGGCATACATTTTTAAAGAGTATCTCAATTAATTCTATCATATTTTTTGCTAAATCAACACATTAATGTCATTTTGCTATAAGCGTATTGATCTAAAGTTATACAAAGTGATAGTCCAACTATTGTTTACACCACCAGTATAATTTCATTTATGATAAAAGGTTAGTCATTATTTTATCACGTTATAGATTAATATTTTAAAAAAATACTTATAACTATTTTACGTGTAAAATTATTTTATAATATTTATTTAGAACTTAAACTCTATGACTAAAAACATTTATACAACGAAAAAGGGTCAAAACTGTCCCTGAACTATGCGAAATAGAGCACTTATACCCTTCGTTACATTTTGGGATCAAAAATACCCCCGCTATTATCCCAAGAGACCACAAATACCCTCAAGGTATAACTCTTGGGATAACGGCGGGGTATTTTTGTTCCCAAAATGTAACGAAGGGTATAAGTGATCTATTTCGCATAGTTCAGGGGCAATTTTGACCCTTTTCCGTTTATACAATATGTTCCACACTCATAAATTTTAAAGTTGAAATTTAGGAGGATATTTGAAAAGAAAATAATATTTATTCTTAAATAAAAAATAATATTTAAAAATTAAAGTTGTGTTTGACTATGCATACGAATTGAATTTGTTTTTGATTTTCTGTGAGTAAATTAGAGGGAAAATAACTTTTTGTTGTTTTCCAAATTTCGAATTTTTATTGTCAAATGTTTTTGTTGGAGTTCAAGTTCGAAAAAAGTTAAAAGAAATTTAAAATATGTGAAAAATTAGATTTTTAATTTAATCAAATTTTAAATCAAATATGTATATTTAAAGATAAATTTTTAAAATTAACTATCAAACAAATAATCTTAATCCATTTAAACAAATAAATTATATTACGTCACTATTCCAACTTTTTTTTAAAACATAAAAAAGAAAATAAGAGGAAAAATCAAAGTTGGAACATTCACCGTAAACGCTGCCACGGTCAGGTTTGCCAACTAGGCTCGTAACTATTACAAAAGCTATAGGTTCGGAATCTTCCAGCTGTATACAGCCTGTTAATTTATACTAATATTTCATTTTGATTATATATTTTTGTATATGTCCCATTAAACATTATAAATCTCAATTTATTTTCCATTTCTGGGTTTGGTTTATTCGCTGGCGACAGCCTGTTTCCAACAAAGCTACCCTTACCACACTACCCCCACCCCCTCTATCTTCTCCCCCATTTTCCCTCACTCCTCTCTTCCATCAATCCCCTCTCTCTCCTTTTTTTTCCTTCGGTGTGCTTAGGGTTTATTCTTCTTCTCCCGATTCTCTCTGGATACTAGTAGATTCAGAATTTGAGCTCTTCAGATCAAGATTCTCCGTCTGGTAAGCTTTCGTTTGATCTAATTTTTGCATGTATCTCTACTGTTTTTGCTTTAGGGTTTGTTTAAAGATAAATGCACTGTTTCTACTTTATATATGTATAGATTGTGATCATTTTGTGTACGGTTTTGTTTTTAGGGAAATCACGTTGAACATAGATAGAGTTCATTGTTGAAGAAGTTTGAAAAAAAGGAGGGTGGAATTGGTGTTTTTGGTGATCAGATCTCGAAACTGTTAATATATGGTAGTTTTTAGGTTGAGAGGAGTTAAATCTGTGATTTCGAGGAGGAGGTGGTGGAGGAGGGAGGAGTGAGGGTTTCAGGTCTCCATGCTGTCAGAGAGCATGCGTGCAATTTGTGGTTTGGGTAATGCCCTATTCGAGATTTGCTGTTGATGCACTAGGTGTAATTACTATTATACTTGTTTCAATTTTGGTTCTTGCTGGATTGTATTGTATATTGTACTTGATATACTTTCATACCAAGATTCGCGGGCAAGGTTACAATCAGCTTGGATATTTTCATGGTCCTTGGATTATTAGGATTATATTTATATTGTTTGCAATTTGGTGGGGATTTGGAGAGGTTGTTCGGCTTAACTTGATTAGAGGTGAAGGAAGATTGTTGAATGCTATTAGTTTCAGATGGCAGGAAACTGTTTGCAAGTGTTACATTGTTTCGAGCTTAGGTTTTGCAGAACCTTGCCTGTACCTAACCATTGTGTTTCTCCTTCGGGCATCCTTACAGAAGTCGGGAACTTTAAGCCAGAAATGGAATGGCAAAACAGTCGGATACATACTTCTCTTTTGCCTCCCAGTTTTTGCTCTACAGCTCGTGCTTATTTCGGCTGGACCACAACTTAAGAAGAATAGCTTGAAACACTTGCCTGATTATTTCACTAGTCCAGTCAAGCGATCTGAAAATGATGTTGATGTTGCCCTGTGCACTTACCCTTTGTTGAGTACTTTCTTCCTTGGTCTTTTTGCCATCATGCTAACTTCATATTTATTCTGGCTTGGTGGAAGAATCCTGCATTTGGTTATCAATAGGAGTCTACAAAAGAGAGTATACATGCTAGTGTTTTCAGTTTTAGCTTTCTTTCCTATAAGGATTCTATTGCTCGGTTTAACTGTTAAAACACAGCCAGAACATTTACCTTTTCAAGCTCTTGCATTTGTGGGTTTTGTTTCCTTCTTTTTTTGTATTGGGATGGGCATGTTCATGCTCATTGTCATGCCCATGCGGGATTGTTTAGCGCTGAAGAAGAGCTCAGAGAGTGATATAGAGACTAGGAGAAGGTTAAGTGATGAACAAAATGATATGGTTTCTCTAATTGCTAACCAAAGCACCCTTGGAGGAAGTATGGTGAGCAGTCCTGGGAGAAATTCCGCTGCCTCAACAAAGAGAGGATCCATCTCCTTTCGAACAACAGACAAGGATGCAACCTCAGGGGTAGCCTTTGTGGAACTAAGTGTATTCTCTCCTAGTCAGCACTCAACACCTCCTGGCTCACCTCAACTTCTTGGCTGGCCTATGCTTCCTCCGCCCTCACAAGCTCAAGGTCCCTTATAGTTTTCTTGGGCTGTATCTTTCTTGTATTCTCCTATTACTTTCACAGTGGTGGATAACTGAAAGGTCACTTTTTTGGGTTTTAAATTGTTTGTGTTCATTATATCCGAGTGATTTTGATGTTTGATACATTTTTGATCAATAACTAGGACTTGCAACAAGATTTGAGAGGTGAAATCTAACAAAATGGTGCTTGTATAAAATGTCCTTTCATTTGTGTTTTCTTCCTAGTAGCTGAATGTCAACCAATAGTTTGTAGCTTGCATAAGAACCAAAATTTGCCCCCACCCCCTTTCTGTGGCTTTCTGCAAGGTTTTAACTAGTAAACTGGGTGCATTTTTTCCAGGTAGTTGTCAAGTTTTCCTGATCAACTGATTACTCGTTAAATCCATGATGTGATCTATGCTAAGTTCCCACATATTTACTTGATTCTAAGTGATATTTTTCAGATGAAATGTTTGGTAGGATATTTGACAAGAAAAAAATAGTGGAAGTAGAAGAAAGTGTGTTTTCATAGGGTACTTCTGGTGATTTTAAGAGCATTATACCATTACGTGCTAATTCAATAGTACAAGATGGAGTTGCAGTTCTTAATAGGCGTTTGAACATAAAAAATGTGATATATAACCCAAAAAAAAAGAGATTCAAATAGGGGATTTGGAAGTTGAAATTATTTTGGATCTGCGTTTAATTTGAAAAAAAAGAGTTTATGAATGGAAAAAATAATTCACTTGGAAGTACTGGTCAAAACTATTTTTCAAACTTGAAAACATCTTTTAATAGAAGACTATATAAATCAATCCAATATAACATCAATGCTGTTTTGAATTTTCAAAAATAATTACGTCCAAACTGGCCTTAGTGTGAACTCCGATATCAGAAGCTTCATTTAGATAATTGAAAATTTTAAATGTAAACTCTTGAAAAGAAACATTTCCTATTTTACAGCATATAATAATGGGGGTTTATAAAGGAAAAAATGAAGAAGCTAATTTATAAACAAGATGCATGGCATGTATCACACTGTTTATTGTTTACGTAAATAATTATCACTCATGGTAAGTTTTTCTTGAAAAAAAGTCATTATAAATCTGGCAGTGAAGTACCTTAATAAGATTCATAAATATGATCCACTACCAATGAAATAAAAAAAGGAAAACAAAATAGAATATTAGTCCACGACCTATAAAAATAACATCTAAATCTTAATCATAAAATTTGGTTTGTATGTTTTTACTATAATTTGCAAAGAGTTATATCAACTAACATTGTTTTCATGAAGTCCTATGTATTTAATATTTTCTTTTAACTACTTGTACTACTATTTATAGCTTTTATCATTCGTTATCTCCTTTTTAACTTGAGTGTGGCAGTAGTTCCACCATAAATAATGTTCAAATGAATTTGGTGAACAATGAGTGATTAAGAAACTAATGTAAACAGCTGACCATATCTCTTCCAAATAGTAAAAACAATTAAAAAAAATCAATTGACAACTAAAAACGATTAAATATATTAACAAGTTGCTGGTCAGTTCATAGACTGCTTCGTTGTGAAGAAACATGGCTGGCTAGCCGACATACATAACTTAACAAATTCTAGATCCATTATAGTAATAAAATAATTTTGACCTTAAACATTTTTATGTATAAAATTTTTGATGATATATAAGCATTTACTAGAAGAGTATTCATTGAAAAAGTTGAGTTAAAAAGCTCAAGGTTGTAACGTTTAACTAATAAGATGATATAGAATTTTGCGTAATGGGAGGAAAGTCATTTAGAATAATATTATATATATTGATATATGACGTAATGATTATTGTTATAGAATCTCTTTTAATCAATTTTGAATCAGAATTTTGTAGTAGTAGAAGAAGAAGACAATGTGAACAAAAGATTAACTTTTTATCTGAAGTTCATCGAATCCATTTATTTCAATAAACGTAACAAAGAAAACTTCAAAATGATAAGACTGTTGATTTTTATACATTTGAAGCGTAATATAACCTCAACATATTCCAACGCTCAATTTTGAACATTACTTGTTTTTTTTTGTTTAAATTTAAGGGAGTAGATAGTTAGAACAATCTTAATTTTCTTATTTCACTCTTTATTATAAGGGAGTAGATAGTTAGAACAATCTTAATTTTCTTATTTCACTCTTTATTATTTGTAAAATTTTAAATTCAATCAGTCTTATTCATTGGCATGACAATATATTATTCTATCACATAAAATTTTCACAAAAAATAC
This sequence comes from Solanum appendiculatum, assembly GCA_018342035.1. Taxonomy (NCBI): domain Eukaryota; kingdom Viridiplantae; phylum Streptophyta; class Magnoliopsida; order Solanales; family Solanaceae; genus Solanum; species Solanum appendiculatum. The sequence goes on along the minus strand of JAGDQO010000431.1, from coordinate 332,574 downwards.
CTCTAAATTATTTATTTTAAAACATATGTGAAATAAGAAGAAGAGAAACTTGTATAAAAATGTTTTTTTCCAGTGTTTGTCCTTTTTTGGACATATATTTTAAGAAAAACTATATTTAAATTTTCATTTGAAAAATGAAGAAGGAAAAAAAAGGCGAAATGATCTGATGGACCCTTGTACTTGTAGGCGTTTGTATTATGGACTCTTCTATTTAACCATTTATCAACTGAACCCTTAGACTCAATCAAAAGAAGATTTTTAAACCCTTCTTATGATGTGTGTAGTTCACTTGCCCTTAAAGAGATGACATGTCAAATTCACGTCACCTAAATTAATGAAATATCATAATTATCTTCATTAATTATTCTTTAAAATTATTAACCAAAATTATTTAATATAAAGTAAAATAATAAAATTTTAATTTATTCTTTAAAATAAAATTTGAAGCTTCCCTTCCACCTTGAAACAGTCAAAATTTACAGAGAAAGACGTCGCCGCCGGCGAGACCACCTTTACTCTCTTCCCCTCACTCGTCTTCATCTCCGCCACACACCCTCACCATTTTCCTTTCATCCTTCTCCAACCTCCACAAAACCAGTAAACTAAGTCGTCGCTGCTGTCGCCGCACCAGATCTGACCGAAAAAACCTCTTCGCCGTCGTGACCATATCCTTCCACCCTCACTCGCCTCGTTTTCCTCTTCACTGACCAGCGCCATCTCTCTTTCACTCTACTACAAATCAATGGTCTCTGGCGAGCGCTGCCATCGTCGCTCCCTCCCTCCGCCGGCGAATCAGTGGACTCAAGAGGTGCCAATGTCAAGATCTCTTAAAGAAGACGACAAGAGTGTGGAGAAAAAGAAAAAGGATCGAACAGGGACGGAGATGGCCTAAAATGGAGGTTGAGTACTAGGTGAAGAAGAAGGGGGTGGGGTGGGTGAAGAAAAAGGGTTTTTTAATTATTTTTTTAATTTTTCTATTCTTTTACTAATATTTTTTTAAACTTAAATATGATACCACTCGCCCTAGGTGCGTGAATTCACACATATTCGGCAACTCACAAATTTTAATGGCACATAAGTCTGGTCAATGGTCAAAGGGGTTTAATAAATTGTGTTTTTTGAGTATAAGGGTTCAGTTGATAAAACGTTAAGTAGAAGGGTCCATAATACAAACGAGTACAAATACAAGGGTCAATCAGACCATTTCGCCAAAAAAAAAACACTTTGAAGAAAAAGCAAAAAATAAAAAAAAGTTTATGTCCAAACGTGCCCTTACAGTTTAACTTTTTTTGACAATCCAAGGAAGTCATTAGTCAATAAACACAAGCTAGGGGCCTTTTTGTCATTTGAAAATAGTTTACGCGTGCCGCGGCCCTCGAGACACGTTCCGCTTTTCATTTTCACTAAGCCGAAAAGCTATAAGAGTATTTATTGAACCCTAATACCAAGCCCTCACATTGAAGAAGAATTTCCTATTTTATTTTCACCGCCATACCCTCTCTCTTCTGCGTGTGTAGAAAGTCGGAGAAATGGCATCTTTCGGGGAAGCACCACCAGGTAATCCTAAAGCCGGAGAAAAGATCTTCAAGACCAAGTGCGCTCAATGTCACACCGTCGATAAAGGAGCTGGTCACAAACAAGGTAATTTGTGTTTTCTCAGTTTCTCTATGCTGTTTTTTCTTCTTCGCTTATTATTTAATATGGATCTGAGTTTTTCTGTGTATTAGATTCACATGTCAGGTGGATTTGTATCACGTTTTATTGTTATCTTCATATATGAGTAATTTGGTTGCTTTAGATCTCTTTGACTATAAGGTCCTGGTCTTTTGATTTTGATGAATTTTTGTTTTCTGAGTTTTTTTCTTTCTCTTTTGTTGATTTTAAGCTTCTTATTCATAGCGCGGATCTGAGCTTTTATTAGTGGATTCACATGGCGAAACTGATTTTTTTAGATATGCCTTTGATCGAATATTACCGAATTAATTCTCGTTTGGTCTTTTGAGGTGGTGCTTATGTTTGTTTTGATTTTTCAATGGTTTTATGCCGATTGCTAATGCCGTGGTGTCATTGAGACCTGACCTGTAGATAAGGATTAAATTTGCTTAGATAGTGAGAGGAGAAGAGGTAAGGGATTAACTCCAAGAGAGAAAACCAGAAGAGTAAGTCGCATGCGAGACGGCTTAAATAACTTTTTATTTTCAGTTTTCGCAATAGTGGATGTGACTAGTGAATATTTTTCGGTCAATCAGTTTCCTTTGATGAGTTTCTCAATGGAGTAAAATTCGAGTATATTGATTAGCTTGACATTTTTGATTGCGTTTGCTTCTAGAATTTCCCCCTTCTAATCCATTATAATATGCAAGATTTTCTGATGGAGTTGCGAGTGCATTACATTTGTAGAATGAATTTAAGGTGGTCGTGAAAATATGAGACTGCTGCACATAATTTCAACGAAATGGCTAATCTGTAGTCATTAGAAGTCAAAGGTCGATCAAGGTGCGACAGTGTGCTGGTTGAGAGGCACATGCATGATTTTAACTTACATACATGGATGTTAAAATAAAATGCAAAATTTGAGGGAATTAGTGAGTGGAAATTTCTGAGTTGCTTTCGACTATATTTAAGGAATTTTTATGAGGGGGAGCCTTGGAGCAATGGTCAAAGTTATGACCTATATAGGTCATGGGTTCGAACCCGTGTATTAACCACCCTACCCTTGTGTCATGGTAGGTTGTCTACATCATCCAAGGGCGCTGCCATTTTGTGGACCCTGTGTGAACGTGTGATGCTTCATGCTTCGTATGTCCCTTCTATATTCCAATTTTATATCATGTTATCATATGTAACTTTTCATTAAATTGAAATACTTGTGAGGTTACAAATCAAAAAACTGAGCAAAAAAAAGAAAATGGTGGTGTTAGTGTATGAGACTTGCTCTTTAGTTTCTCTCCTTCCCAAGAGTTAGGCCAGGGTGTCACCCTTTTAACTTAAAATTTAGCTGTACTAGCAAGATGTTTGATTATCCTTAGGTGTGCATAAGTTGTTGAATTGGCTACAAGTGTTCGGGTTGTGCGTGTATGATAGTTTAAGTAGTTCGGGAGGCGTTGCATTCAAATTACTGTAGTATGTTAGATCCTTTTAAGCTTGTTCTAAAGATTTTTCGTCTTCTTCATTTTTGTCTCTGCCTGTCATTGCCCTGTTTCATTCTTGCTGTATTCTCTTATGGTTGATACTTGATCATGCAATTTGCTTTATGGTTTTCCTCCTTGTGCATGTATTATTGCAAAAGAGGCAGGGATTAAGTCTGCTTTGTGCACATTCAAATTTTTTTACACATCCAATTTTACTCCAAATCCAGGACCCAACTTGAACGGGCTCTTTGGAAGACAATCTGGTACAACTGCAGGTTACTCATACTCTAATGCAAACAAAAACATGGCTGTGACCTGGGGAGAGAATACATTATATGACTACTTGCTCAACCCTAAGAAGGTAAGAGTCATCTATGCTTGTGTACTACTTTACTATAGTTGGGTGCTAGCACTTCAATAATATATTTAAAAATTAGGCTCTTTTGTGGAGTGAAGGTGCTAACCATTTAAATGTAGATTATGCTTGCGAAATCCGTAACCTACTTAAAATAGGACTTCAGCAGGCAAAGCAAACTTCTGTATTGTTTGTTGATCTCTGGGGTTTAGGGACCATAAATTCTTGAGGAACTTGGAAAACCTTAAGTTCTTGTAAGTCTATTAATAAGTGTGGAACTTGGATAACCGTAAATTCTTGATTCTCAAGCATGGAACTTGGATTTATATCCCTTCAGACGAGAAAGATCATAATGGCAAGTTGTCTTTGATAATTTTTTTTAGAAGTCATGATCTCAGGTTTTTGAATGTCCCATTTCCTACTTGAGTGAAGGATGGATGTTTAATTTTTTTTTTAAAAGTCATGATCTCAGGTTTTTGAATGTCCCATTTCCTACTTGAGTGAAGGATGGATGTTATAACAAGATACTGCTAAGATATGTGAAAATAATTGGATGGGTGGGTAGATAGAACATTGAGGAAAACCTACCTTAGTATGGTAGCACTGTCCACATATATGCTCTCTCAGCAGAAAGTTGATGTTGAAATCCTACTCTTGAAAGTGAATTAGTGCAAATAGAGGAAGACTTCTACCGGACAGGGGTGCCAAAATAGCAACAATTTATGGTAGAGAGGAATACCTTTTGATATGGTTTCTCCTGAAACTAGTTTCGCTATATGATAAGAGATATCTGTGTAAACAACCTCTTGGATTGATGAAGATAAACAAATGTATAGGATGCTTTCTCCTCTGAGAAAAATGATCGATTCAAGGTTTATTAGGAATAACCCTTGGGTCCCTTTCTCAAAAAAATAACCCCTGGGTCCATAAAATGATTAAATCAGTTAAAGATGCAAGTCTTTGATGAGATCTTTGCACCTCTAGACAAGTAGAGATAAGGAAATTTGAGTAGCAATTTGTAAGTACTGCTGCACTTAAATTGATATTGCTTTTTGCATTGAGATGGCAACATCTAACTATTCACTTATGTGAGATTGAAGATGCATTAATATGTAGTAACTCGGTTGCTTTAATGTCTAAGACATTAAAGGTACTTGTAGAAGTGTGGAGCACCTACAACCCACACACAACCCAAAGATAAAGAAGCGGGCTTCTGATATTTTCCATGGGCCAAACATGTAAACATTATTTTGATCATGGGTGGCAGTAGACTTGAATCTTAAACCTTGTTTTGGTACCGTGTTGAAGAGTGTGATCATCTAATTGAAAAGCATAAGTGGTTAGGGGAGCACAGTTTTATTTACTTGCGTCTTCAATAGTGTTTGGCTTGAAAAATCCAAGGTAGAATTTGACCATGAGAAGTTGGGGGTTGAATAACACGAAAGTAGAGAACCGTGGCTCCTTGATCATCTTTATAGCTTTTTTTACTCCAGGCCTCTTAACTTCTTGTTCACGTAGTAAAGTGTGCACAGATGTATGTGGTCAGATTTTGTGAAAATGTGCACCAAGGCAAAGTTAGAAGAGGGATTGTTAGAATGGAGTCTAGTTATGTCTTTTTGTCATGATGTCTTGTATCCGTTTAGTGGAGTTGACAGAGATTCTGCTATTTTCCTAATTTAGAAATGAACATAACTGTGGAAAATCTACATATGAGTTCAAAGCATGCATGATGACACCTTCAAAGCATGCATGATGACACCTACACACAGGGAGTACTTTTTTCCCCAAATGATCTTGGGTTTTATTTCTACAGGTTCAAAAGAGTAAAAACTAGTTAAATCAACTGCTGCTGTGAAGTGTGTAGTGTCTTTTTTAAATTAACCATTTGTGTTGATTTGCATACTTGTTGTGCTTTCGCGCTGTACACCAGCCACACGATTTGTTGTTCTTTAACTTTCCTTGTGGTACAATATGAGCCACAATTGAATGTGCCTACAATCATATTGATAGGAGCACTATTTTTTTTCCATATTAACTATGCTAATTGCTGACTCTGACGCATTTTTTGTGCAGTATATTCCTGGGACAAAAATGGTTTTCCCTGGGTTGAAGAAGCCACAGGAGCGGGCAGATCTCATTGCTTATCTCAAGGAAGCAACTGCATGAAGATCTTTTCGGAACATTATAATACTTTTGCTAGTGGTCAGGAGTCGTCCATTGGTAGCATTTCACATTTTATATTTTGGAAGGCATATTTTGCCCGTTTAAATAAAACCACATACAGTGTCATGCCATTCTTCTGGTTGAGCTAAGCCAGTCTTGAAGGAATTTTGTCTAAGAGTTTGTCATTTATTGCCACATAAAATCTTGACGTATTTATGAATGCCTGATTGATTTCTTTGTTATCCAGTTTTTTTTTGTGGTCTCTGTCACCAGTTGCTTATTTCTTGGTTAATAGGCTTTCATGACTTGTCTTGGTTTCAATACGTGCTTATGTTTAACAAAATCTCCCAATCGACATTCCAACAGCTTAAATTTCAAGCATCTGTCTACTTGGTGGTTTCTAGAATGTAAGTAAAAAAGTTCGCTGGCGTCTTTCTGTGTCTGATAGTCTGTATGCACAATATTTGGTTGAGCTCAACTTTAATCATTTCATAGTTTTAGGATATGAATGTTATTTTGGAAAAGGATAAGTTGAAGATTGTGAAATCATTCTATTTACTCTCAAACATTTTTAAGTTGGTGTACATTTACTGGTATAAATATTATGTGAATCTTTGCTGCTAAACGTTAATTACCAGTTCTTATTGCTCTACTCTCCTACTACTACTAGGCACGTGCAACAACAAAATATTTAATAAGGTCGCCTAAATAAGTTTGACAGTGGGACTGCAAAAGGATCTTTATTCCTGAAGGTAATTTAATGTGAACTATTTTTTTTTAAAATAAAATATAATGTGAACTGTTTGGTCGTTTGCACAAATGTCGGTGTTTGCCTTTGTGGCTTTTAATTATGAGTGGTTGAAAATATCTGATACTCAAAATTACAAATAATTATATGTGAGGTATAACTTTATATTTTCGTATTAATATCTTACAACTTATACTATAAAAGAAATTTAATTTCTATAGAACTTGTGCAGAGTGAGACAAAAGTTCTTTAAACTTATGCAAAGAGAATCAGGTTTGAATAGATGTGGGTATGAATAAGATAGACAAAAACTAAGACGCATATGCAATGTTTTGTTTTACTTAATGCATATTGACTTGACGTTTTTCGATTTATTTTATTAAATTAACCTTATTAATTATGTTTTAAAAAATTAAATTTGACTACTAGTGTTATATATAATTAGTTAATGATAATAATAACATTAAATAAAAATAAAAAATATCTCTTGATAGATTAAAATTTAATAAAAATTCAAGTAAAGTGAAACAGAGAGTAATAACAATATACTCTCTCCATCCCACATGTTCTTTTCAATGGGTAGTAAAATTGATGAAAGAAATATTTTATTTGAAAATATTTAATAGAATGGAATCAGAATAAGTTGAGCATTGCTAGTTTGTTTCATTATTCATAAATTGAAATAAAGAATTGAAATCAATAGCTTTCATAAATTTCTTTTTACTGTTATGTCTTTCTTTAAAAAATTTATTATTACATATAAAAAATCTAAAAAAAAAACAATACTTACTTCTATTTAACTTATTTTCACTACTTACACTAATAAAATTATTTTCTTAAGAAAATATTAATATTGAAAAAGTCCATGCCAAACACATTATTAAGATTATAAAGATAAAAGAAATACACTAATACATAACGCCTATTTCCATGCTTGTTGGATTCTGAAGTATGAGTGCTTCAGTTAATTTTCCAGGTTAGGGTTCTTTCTCATCCAATTTACTCTTCATCGATTGTTCATGCATTTCAATTCAAAGCTGATATATAAAATTTTGTTGCACCATTCTTTTAATTTGACTTCTGCATTTGTAAAATTTGATGTTATAAATCTGAAATCGAATTGATCACTTAGCCGGATAATCTTTGCAACTACAGATATTATTGTTGATCAGCGAAAATTAAAGTGTTTTGTATGCTAAATTATATATGCATAGTTAATTATTAATTTTTCTTTGTTAGAGTAACCACAACAACATACTCTAATCAGGGTGTGGAGAGGGTAGAGTGTAAACATGTTAGACTTTTCAACCAACTGATAGTGTGTAATTCATTTGCCTTGTGGACTAGATTAATTCTAGTGGTGAAGTGTAGAACTTGTTAGACTTTCAAACGGTTGATGTGCATAAAGCTTTGGCAATATAGCTTAGATTTAAGACTGACAAGACAGAGAAATGATGATGATTTGGATCTTATGGAAAAATGTATTTTTGTACTAGTGGCATTATTTAAACCCTGGCTCTTGCTGTAACTCAACTTGAGAAAAGAAAATTAGGATGCTTTAGAATATACTGACATCATATTTCTTTGCTCAATATAGGAGATATGTTGATTAATGGATCCGACAAAGGAGAAGGAGAATGTTGTAAGCATCGTGAGGTACAGCACTTGCTTTCCCTTTGGTGCCTTAATATAGATTATGCCTTAAATGCCTATGCCTAAAGATTTTTTGAATAATTGATTAAATATGTTGTTAGTTTAATTACTCAAGTTTCTTTAAGAAATTGTACCTGCACACTGGTTTTTAAGCTTTTTGATTTTGAATTATCTGACTTGTTTATTTGATTTATATGATAAATGCAAAGGTTTTATCAGTGATATATCTTTTAATTGTGCTTATAAAAAAATCTTTGGCCCATGAAAATGACTGCCTTATCTAGTGCATTTCCATTGCGTATGAGAAGCTACGTATGCAATAATATTCAACAACAGCAAAAACAATATACCCAGTATACTCCCACACTGTGGGGTCTGGGGAGGGTAGAGTATGCGCAGACCTTACCTCTACCTCAGGGAAGCTACTTATGCAATAATATTCACCATGAAAATAGAATGTAATTTTGAAGATTTTGTATGTAGCACCAACTGGAACCTACCACAAATTCTCAACCATATGATACATAGTTATGTGCAGTTCATCTCAAAAAAATAAAATAAAATAGTTACGTGCAGTTGATAGAACACAGATACTCGGATCTTTGCAGCTTTTGTATGTAGCATCAATATGGAAACTAATGTACTGCTGCTGATGACTTGTCCTTTCCCCTCCTTTTCTCCAGGTCACGGTTGACCCAGTGAAACTTCCATCTTTGACTTGGCAGCGCAAGTTAAACTGTGATGATATTTCCCTTTCAGAATTCAATCTTAAGCTGAAAGAAATGGTTTCTCTGGTATGTGAATAAACTCTGATTTTCATGGTTTCACTGATCACGCCAACCTTCGTTTTACCAGATATAGTGGTTGAACATATTGAGAAATACTTTAGAATTTCAGGAGCTCTATACTTCTGTGAATTCAGTCAAAAAGCATGTTTTCAAGGCGCTAGATCAATTAGGAGCCAACTGATAGCCGCTTTAGTTTTTTTAGGAGTTTTGCTGTTCTAATCCTAGATTTGTTAAGTCAATCCTACTCATGTCTCTGTGAGGCTGATTAAACACCTGTCAAAAAGCTCTATACTTCTGTGAATTCTGTCAAAAAGCATGTTTTCAAGCCGTTAGATCAATTAGGAGCCAACTGATAGCCGCTTTAGTTTTTTGGGAGTTTTGCTGTTCTAATCCTAGATTTGTTAAGTCATTCTTACTCATGTCTCTGTGAGGCTGATTAAACACCTGTCTAGAGCTAGTTAGACGTGTTGTCAAATAAAAAAATAGCTACATGAAAATGCATGCACCAAGAGCCTAAGCTGGTATTGTGATACTTGTGAAAATCTTTTCACTTTCTACCTTGAACTAATTGTTTGTTATCTTGTGGTACTTTTTATTTCATGTAGGCTCCATTAGGTTTCCGTCTATGGAGATGTCTGCAAGAAGAAAAAGCCAAAGGAAAGGTGATTTCCTTTTGTTTCAAGTTTAAGTATCATCATCTTTCTAATTATCAGATGCACTTGTCACCAGTATTTTTGTCTAGCAGGATACTGTGTTTATCAATCCTTTCATAAAAAGGGTCTACTCATCATGCCAAGGAGTTCCTATTGGTGGTATGGGGTATGATATTAGATATTCATAATCTTTTGCTTAGTCTAAGAAAAAATTTGCTGCACCTACTGTTATTAACATTTTCGTCATATTTGCATGATGATCCATTCTCTCTGTACAAAAATAATACATTTTCAAGTTATCGATACGCTTTATTCTGCTGTCATTAAGATGTCTGCGTACTGTTTGATTAAGAAGATATATGATCTATTGCTAATATGTTGAAGCCAGTTCAACTGAATTATTTGGTATCTGTGATCTAAAAGAAAAGAACTTTCAGTGCAGGAAGCATAGGAAGAAGTTTCAAAGGTGAATTTTTGCGCTGGCAAATATTTCCTAGAATATGTGAAGATAAACCAGTTCTGGCAAACCAATTTTCTGTAAGTTCTATGAAGTATGACTATATAACTGTCAAGTGCTTTTCATTTCACTAGTGTATGCTTTTCCTTTAATACTTCAGATGAGCTACTTTTTAACAAGAAAAGATTTGATGAAGGAGTTCAAATGAGCAGGTCACACTCAACTTTGATTTATGCGATCTTGTTGGGATAAATTACATCCCCACCGGGACTTAATGATTTTTCCAGAAGAACATTTAAACTTTGCGGTGGACCTATTATCCCCTTACCCTTGTAAGAAGTGTATCATTGACCGCCTTATATAGCAAAGACCACTATAAGATAGGTGTGTGTCTAACACGCGGTGCCACATGTCAAAAAAATTATTTTGTTACTTCAGATTACCCCCCATTCCTCTACTCCTTCGACGTTCTCCCCTTCCTCCTCAAATACCCCCACTCAAACTATCACCGTTGTTCTAGTCTTACTTTCTCACATCACAATCTTGTCCATTATTCAAGATCCGTTCTAATAATGCACCAAAGGAAATATTCCTCTCTCATGCTGTCAGAAAAGCTTGCGTACTTAAATGGACCAAATGTATATGCATCGGCTACCTATTGAAGGCTTTTCTAAATCAAAGAAAAATATCATAAGTTTAGCACATTCCTCTGATAATGACTCTTTTTCTTGAGAAATTATTTTGATTTCGTTGAGGGGTAGATCGGTTTAGATGGTTCAAAACAGTTCTAGCTATAGAAAAGATCACGAGAGAGCATTGGATGCTGAAATTAGTTATATTCAATTGATTTTTGTTGTACCAAATTCAAAGATGTTTGATATTTTTTAATTTCCTGTAAATTGTGCGCCTCATTTCAAAGTAGTGCGTGTTTCGCTTCTTGCTTTTCGCTTCAAGCCCCATTGACCTTATCGTTTTTTGGCGCTTTCGCTACTAAAAATACTCAGATATACTTTTATCTTGGTCTACTTACTAGTATCCAATGTACATACATGCAGAAGTAAACTTTTAAAAAATCATGCAAAAAAAAATTAGTTTACCGAGGAGTTAAACAGTTCTATGCATGAGTACAGTTCCTTGGATGACAAATAAGGTCTAGCAAATATGAAACTCAGCTCCACTTTTTGATGGAAAGAGTAAAGATGAATTTCTCACACATGGAGTGGTCTATGATTGTTCAAAGGATTGTCTCCATGAATATAACATTTTTTACTTAACATATCAAGATTCTAAAAGTTCTTAAAACTAAAGAGCATCTGCAGCTGTGCTGTATGAATTTTGACAGTCATTAAGAGCCTGCATGTGCAGTATAGAGGAATAGCAGGATTAAATCTGATCAATGTTAACAAAGCATGGGAGAACAGACAGAGAGCAAAGATAGAAGCAGGAAAAACCTTATTTGCTTTTATTTTTTCAGCACGTGACCTCATTTGGGTGTGGATTACTATTGCAGATATTTGTTACACGTCCAAATGGTGAAAAATATTCTACTGTGTTATGCCCGAGAACTCCAAAGTAAGGAGCTATTCTTTTCGTTGGTTATAAATATTCTTAATTTTCTCACTGTTGTTTTGCCTTCTCACAATCTATGTTGCTCAGATTCCTTAAAAATGTCGAAAGGTGCATGTCGGATCCTCCAAGATTAGTGCATTTTTGGAGGTTCCGACACGGGTACAGCATCATTTTTGGAGAATCCGAGCAACATAGCTCACAATATTATATATTTATGGAAGAGATTCAGTGGTAAGGTCATTGATATTTTGTGAGTAAACAGTGATTCTTCAGCTTCTGGAATAGGATCTTGGGACTGGAATTTGGGTGGCCAAAATTCTACATATCATGGTCTTTATCCAAGAGCGTGGACTGTATATGATGGTAATTTTATGTTTGACCAATATATTCTCTAGTTTGATGTGCTTCATTGGGGGTTGTCTTATATTTTCAATTTTTATCAAGGGGAACCTGATCCAGCACTCAGGATAGTATGCCGTCAGATCTCTCCTTTTATCCCCCACAACTACAAAGAGAGCAGCTTACCTACATCAGTCTTTACCTTCACGGTTGGGAATATTCAAATCTCTTTTTAGCCCTCCTTTTTTTTCTGGTTGAGATGTATTTTGTAGAATTAACTTTGCAGGTTGAATTTGATTTTTTTCAGCTGCATAACTTGGGAAAGACGTCTGCAGATGTCACTTTGCTTTTCACCTGGGCAGTAAGTTTTCTCATGTGACTTTGATATACTCAGTATTTCAGAATTCAGATTATGAATGCTGCTAATCCATCTTTCGGAATTTTTGTATTATTTATTCGTTCTTAAGAATGGGAAGATAGTGAGTAAAACATTTGTTTTCTTCTTCCTTTTTTGTGTTCCCAGAATTCTGCTGGTGGAGATTCTGGAATTTCTGGCCATCATTTCAATTCAAAGTTTAGGTCAGATCACTTTTAGCAAGGTTATGACTTAGTCTTAAGTCCCAATATTTTATTGAACTTTTGTTTTTGGTTCACCAGTAGATATTGCCTGCTTTTCTGAAGCTGAATCTTTACATTGTTTGCTACTTTATGAATTTGTTACATTGCTAGTCAGTTTTGCCATGTCCTAAAGTAAATTTGCGCTTTCTTTTCTGAGATCTCTCCTAAAAGTGAAACCTTTGCCTAACAATTCATGTTCAAGTAGTTAGATGGACTTACTGTTACATTTCTTGGTATGGGTTCATCCTTTTTTCGTCTGTGAAAAGTCAAAAAGTAGCTTGTGGTCCCGACATGCTCCCTATTAAAACAAAAGGTAGACATTCTGAAGTCTACCCTGAAAGATCCTGCCAAATCCTATAGGATAATACAATTTGAGATAGCATACGCAGGACACACTTCACTCATCAATCTGGGCTCTAGCTTTAAAGTCACTTCACTAGCAACTTTAAGCTTTACTCTAGAAATATGTGCAAATTAATGTAACACAAAAATAATAGGAACTGGAAAAGTGACTGTTTTCTTGGGAATATTTGACTTGGTAGTCTAAAGGAAATGTTTAACCATTTCTCTGAAAATCTTCTTTTGTTTGTTGTCAATAACAATAACTTGTTCTTTGATGATGGACTTTAGAACGGAAGATGGAGTCCAAGGCGTACTCTTGCACCACATGTAAGTTTCATCCTCTTGTTAAAGAAAAAAATGAAAGGAAAAGCAAAACAAAAATGAAAAAGAAAATGAGAGACTTGGTTACGAGTTTTTTCACAGTTGAACAATAAAGTTGGAGTGCTGTAGAAAATCTGTATTACCATACTCTGTGAATGCAGGACTTCCAAAGAACTTCCTTCTGTAACTTTTGCAATTGCGGCAGAGGAAAATGATGCAGTTCACGTCTCTGAGTGCCCTTTCTTTGTGATATCTGGAGACTCTCAGGGAATTACAGCAAAAGACATGTGGAATGAAGTTAAAAAGGTGTTTGCAATTGCTTAAAAATGGACTAACTTTGTTTATGATTTTCAAATTCGTTTTCACGGGGGTGCTATATCTGGACCTTTTCTACCAGCATATTACACATGCATTGCCTACTAAATGAACTACTCCCTCCGTTTCTATGTGATTGTCATGTTTTGACTTGGCACAGAGTTTAAGAAAGTAAAGAAGACTTCTGAATTTTGTGGACTTAAATTAAAGATACGTAGAATGTACCAAAATGTCCTTTAATCTAGTGGTCTTAAACATGCCATGTGGAAAGTTGAAATCAAAGAGTTGTTAAAAAAGGTTTGAGGTATTCTTTTTGATACGGACTAAAAGAGAAAGTAGGACAAACAAACTAAAACTGAGGGAGTATGATTTTAATCATTTATGTTTATTTTCTATCCTTAGCTATTGTCTTTCGTGATTCAATATACTATGTGTCTTTTTGATCATTTGATGGGACTCTTGATTTCCTACCCCTAAGTTGTGAGAACTTGTTGAGTTTTTATGACGTCGTAACATTGTATCTCAGAATTCTGACTACTGAATTTCCCTAAAAGAAGATTTTGATTTGCCTTTTTATCAAAAGTATACTTCTTTCTGCCCCACTTCCAAATTTTCTTGAACCATCTTTCTCACACTTCGAGGGGCAGATAGAGTGAGCAGCACACAATATATATATATATATATATATATATATAGAGAGAGAGAGAGAGAGAGAGAGAGAGAGAGAGAGAGAGATGCAAGTTGGCTTGGTAATTGTGAGAGGGCAAATCCTCAAAATGATACTTTCTACTCCCTCAGCAAAGAAGCTTGAAAAAAGGGTAAAAAATCCTATGTGTTTCCAATCCACCCGACACCTCCAAAGTTCTTCATTGATTACCATATCTCAATTTATTCAGCTACTTGGTCAGTGCCAGAAATAGAAATATGGGAAGTGTCTAATTAGTGTAGAAGGTCCAAATCCTATTTTAATTGCAGACTAAAACTTATTCTTGGTGCTTGCAAAAGCGGCTTAACAATTCCATTCTCTGCATCATACTCTTTGAAATTGTGTATACTTGTCTGTGTGGCTCTTCGATATTTTGTCTCCATCAGGATATCTTCCTGGAATTAGTGGTGGCGTCGATAACTGAACATTTGCATTGTTGAGGCAATTTGAGATGTTATAGAGGACTCTCCTCTGTCTGTGTGTGGTGTTTGGCCATGGAATTTTTTTACTTTCTTTTTTGTGGAGTTGAGCTCCGGAAAATACGGTGGCGATAAAATTCCGGAATTCAACTTCAAGTTGAATTTCAGAATTTTCAGAGATTTGAATAACACCAAAAAGTTGTTTTCACTTTTTTCACTTTTTTCACTCCATAAGTCCATATTACTCACAAAAATTGAAAAACAGCTCCAATTTGTATTCATGGCCAAACTCAAAATTTTCAAATTTCATTTTTCACTTTGAAAACAAAAACTACTTTTTTCAATTTTTACAATGAAATATGGCCAAACGGTAACTTAAACTTGCTTTTGGTGTTAGAAGTTTCCGCTGTTGCTCGATGACTAGTTGCTTACTCTGTGCGCCTAAAGCAGTTTTTTCACAGCATTACTACTAAGGCTTCTGAAGAATTCCTGAGAACATCTATCAGCTGTTCTAAATAAAAATATTAGTTTATAGAATATAGACTCAGCAAGCAATGATTTCTTCGTGGTATTAATTTGAATTTCTTTTCGGTTGTATTACTTCTTATGTTCACCTTGAAGGGGAAGTATACATGATTCGAACCCACTCTATATTGATATATTAAAAAAGAAGCGTTTCTCATTTGATTTTCCTGGTTTTTATTTTAATATCATTCTTTTGTAGGTTATCTGACTTTCAGTATACTGATTTTATGCATGAGATATC
Organism: Solanum appendiculatum; assembly: GCA_018342035.1. Classification (NCBI taxonomy): domain Eukaryota; kingdom Viridiplantae; phylum Streptophyta; class Magnoliopsida; order Solanales; family Solanaceae; genus Solanum; species Solanum appendiculatum. The sequence goes on along the minus strand of JAGDQO010000431.1, from coordinate 317,231 downwards.
ATTAATAAAATTAGAACTTATCAAAGAGAAAAAAAAGCATTCTTGACAGACTTTGACCTGTTTCTGCTCTGATAGCATGGATCCTTTGACCACCTTCAATCTGAGGAAAACTCAATGCCTTCTGAACCGGGATCACTTGTTGGAGCGGCAGTTGCAGCTTCACTAACTATTCCAGCAGATAATGTCAGAAGTGCAACATTCTCATTGGCATGGGACTGTCCTCAAATTAATTTTGGAGGTGGTAAAACTTATCACAGGCAAGTAGTTATAACATTCTTGACCCTTATTTGTACGCATGAAATAGCATGTTTCATATGCTTTTGCTGATTAATGTTGCTCTATGAACAGGCGCTACACAAAGTTTTATGGTAATATGGGTCATGCTGCTGTAAAAATTGCACATGATGCTATCCAAGGTAAAGCTTGTGCTCTGAATATTTTGAACATGGACTTTCTGATATACGGGGTTCCATTTAATATTTTCCTTGTCTTCTTCTACTGATACAATTACCTAAGATCCTCAAGGGTGTACATATCCAAAAGTCATATTTTAAAATTTTATTTTCTTGATGGGACTCAGAGCATACTCAGTGGGAGTCACAAATAGAAGAATGGCAAAAACCTATTATTGAAGACAAGAGGCTTCCCGAATGGTGAGCTTTAATTTTCTTGTGTGCACCATAATTACCAACAACAATATACCCAGTGAAGTCCCACAAAGTGGGTACACCATGAAGAAGATTATATAACAATATTGAGAGTAAAAATACAGCTCTTTATGTTCTCTTCTCAGTCAACTCATGCACATAAGTGGTTCTTATATAGCCCTAAGACTATCTATTGTACTATAGTATTAGGATTCTACATTCTAATTATAAACTATATTAAATTAATCTATCGTAAATATATTAACCTTAGAATTCTACATCATAATCCTAAACTATGTTGCTTTCTATCATCCCCTCAAGCTGGAGGTTGGCAATCATGAAACTCCTAGTTTACTACAGAGTCCATGTAAAGATTGTTGTCTGATGGTTCATTGATTGTTGTGGAGTTTCATGTTGAGATTGGTAGGAGTAATCCCACCTTTAAAAGCCAGAGATAAGAGTGTGGTTGTTTCTTCCACAAATTTGGTATGGGTTTGCATGTCCTCTTCCATGGGAAGAGTTGCCTCTACCTCCTCCAAACGAACATTGTGTTTTATGGGCTTGAAAAGCCATGGCATCCTTCTCGCTATCTTCATCTCTCATATTGTATCCTCTCAGTGCATTAACGAATTGAGTGAAGGTTGGATATGGAGCTTTCCCAGCATAACAATCCTCAAGGTCTTGTAATTGTTTCCAAAACCTTTAGCAAATTTTATAACCTTGTTATCTTCGTCTAATGGGTTGCGTATAGCGGTGAGACTATCACAGATTCCTTTGAATTCTTTTGTGTATTTATCTACAGATTTTAATCTCAACTTGATACTCTGAATTTGTTGCTTCAATTGAAATTCCTTATCCTTGGTAGCTTGTAAGTAATTATCCTCAAGACTCTTCCTAATTTGTTTGGTCGAACTGCGGCCAATAATAAAAAACATTGACTCCTCTTTCATGGTTCCAGTTAGTCAACTTCTCACCAAGACGTCTTTTTCTTCCCATTCTATAAACTTAGGATTGATGTTTTCTTCATCGTCCTTTTTATTTACCACAACCTTAGATGGCGGTTCCTTCACAATAACATCACCAATCTTCAGGGTCTGCATCAACTAGCTCATCTGGATTCTCCAAACAGGACAGTTGGAGAATTTCATTATAGGACATATAATTATGAATTGATGGAGAGATCCTCGTGAAAGGGAGAGAGTGGAGGAATAATTGGCCATTAAAGAACATGGAACAGGATTCAGAATACAGAATAAATTAGGTTAGAACCAAAATTCTGATACCATGAAGAAGATTATAGAACAATATTGTGTGTAAAAATACAACTCTTTATGTTTTCTCTTCTCAGTTAACTGATGCACATTGGTGGTTCTTATATAGCCCTACGAGTATCTATTGTACTAAGTATTAGGATTTACATTCTAATCATAAACTATATCAAACTAATTTATTGTAAATATATTAACTTTAGGATTCTCCATCATAATCCTAAACTATGTTTCTTTTTATGTATTACCATATTTGAGAATTATTTTGTGGATTTTTGCAGGTACCCAATAACTCTCTTCAATGAGCTCTATTATTTAAATGCAGGAGGGACAATTTGGACAGGTATGCTTTGATTTCATGTGCTTTAATGGTGCTTTAATAAGCTAAGTGTAGCTGATCTATGATCCTTTTTATTTTATTTTTAGATGGGTTGCCACCAGCTCAAAGTGTATCAACAATTGGGAAAAGATTTTCCATTGAAAGATCTAGTTCGGATGTTAAGAAAAGTGCTCATCTAACCCATTCAGATGGCACTGCTGTTAGCATTCTTGAAAGGATGGGCTCGGTGTTTGAGGAACTTCAAACTCCTGTCTCAGTAAATGCTGCTATCGGAACAAATCTTCTTCAGAAGGAAGAGGAAAATGTTGGCCAGTTCCTCTACCTTGAAGGAATTGAATATCATATGTGTAACACATATGATGTTCATTTTTATGCATCGTTTTCTTTGGCCATGCTATTCCCAAAACTTGAACTTAGCATACAACGAGACTTTGCAGCTGCGGTGATGATGCATGATCCTAGTAAGAGAATCCTCTTGGATGATGGAATCTCAGCGACGAGGAATGTTCTTGGCGCTCTTCCTCATGATATTGGAATGGATGATCCATGGTTTGAAGTAAATTACTATTGCCTGTATAACACAGATAGGTGGAAAGATTTGAACCCAAAATTTGTTCTTCAAGTTTACAGGGATTTTGTTGCGACAGGTGACAAAAAGTTTGCCGAAGCTGTTTGGCCATCTGTGTATTTGGCAATAGCTTTCATGGACCAATTTGATAAGGATGGGGATGGGATGATCGAAAATGAAGGATTTCCTGATCAGACATATGATGTATGGTCTGTCTCTGGTGTGAGTGCTTACTGTGGTGGCCTATGGGTGGCAGCCTTGCAGGCTGCATCAGCCCTAGCTCGAGAAGTAGGTGACAAGGGTTCTGAAGACTACTTTTGGTTTAAGTTTCAAAAAGCAAAGGAAGTTTATAAAAAATTGTGGAATGGTTCTTACTTTAACTATGATAATAGTGGCAGTGCCGTAAGCTCATCCATTCAAGCTGATCAATTGGCTGGCCAATGGTATGCATCAAAGTGCTTCTATATATATATCAAAACCGAAGGATAAATATTGGAAACAGAAATACCCTTCTTTTACTTCAGTTTCTTACTAGCAGCTTCAAGTCCTTGTATCTTAGGTTGAAAATTATAATTATACAAGATACAGACACAAAGTTAAGAATATATTTCTATTTATGAGTATATGGCAAAATGGCTAGGTAAATTTATTTCAGTTTCTGTATCTTGGGTGGCAAAGCCTATATAGCCTTGTGGGTCAGATCACATCCATTAGCCTGCTTGACCAAAAATAGCTGGAGCCTTTTGAAGTATTTGTTTTTATGTCGTTGCATTTCTCAAATCATGATTCTTCTGCATCCTTCTTCTCGTATCTACGGTGCATGCCTATGCAATCTCCTATGTGCATTCCACATTGAACATCTGCTTATATCAATTTTAGGTCATGCAGTTGATTATGTTAATGATGCCTCTTCTTCTTTCATGATCACCATTTTCTTTGTTTGTAGGTATGCTCGAGCATGTGGTCTTCTACCAATTGTTGATGAAGAAAAAGCTAAAACTGCACTTGAGACAGTATTCAATTTCAATGTCATGAAGGTCAAGGATGGGAGACGTGGAGCAGTGAATGGGATGCGGCCCAATGGAGAACCTGACTCATCTAGTTTGCAGTCAAGGGAGATATGGTCTGGAGTTACATATGCTGTAGCTGCAGCCATGATCCATGAAGATATGGCGGATACGGGATTTAAAACTGCAGCTGGAGTCTATGAAACCGTTTGGTCTGAAGATGGCTTTGGGTAAGTGAAGTTCCTGTTCTTTCCTTCATTTGTTTGATGTAACTTCATGTTCCGTAAGCTTTTGTTCATTGGACTACGAGTATTCGAGCACAAACCTTGGCTAGTGGTATTGGGTATTTGTTGTCATGTTTATTTGAAGCTGTTAGGTAATACGATTGCCCCTAAAGGGGATTTTAATCTCCGGGGATACTCCACCCATTGCCTTAAGGTTTTGGATTAGAGTTCAGATTCTTTCACATGGTATAAGAGCGAAAATTTGGTAAGCCCACTGTCACTATCGTTTTCTTTCTTCATTTTGTTTCCTACAGTTGTCTCTCTCAATGCAACCTATCGATTCTAAACTAACTTTGTTACAGATCCACTCCTTAGCCTATTGAGCCTTCTCTCTCTCTACTTCAAGTCTACCCTTCACACTTCTTCAAGAAAAAAGAAAAGAAAAAGAAAATTTCAAATCTCCAGACGCAATTCTATTGAGCCTACTCTCTCTCTCTCTCTCCACTTCAAGTCTACGCCAGTCTTCTCCAAAATAAATAAGAAAAATCTCTTCAAGTCCATATAGAATTAGGTTACACGTGCTGAGAATGTTGGATAATACAATCGTCCCTCATTGGTTGTGTAAGGATTTCCAAAGGGATTTAGATACCTGATCTACTTCACCCATTGCCTAAAGGGTTTGATTGATGATATAGATCTCCAGTAGCTTTTGTTCAGTAGCAATTCTTCTTAGAAGGCTCCAACTCTACAACAACAAGCCCAGTCTGATCCCACAAGTGGGGTATACGCAGATCTTACCCCCTACCTTGTGTGAGGTAGAGAGGTTGTCTCCGATGGATCCTCGGCTCAAGAAGGCTCCAACTATATCATTGTAATTTTTGGAGTAACATTGACATCAGTATTTGGCAACTCTCGGAGGTTGTGAGATTTTTCCCTATTCCTTGCTTGCTAAATCTGTTCTTCCTCATTCGCAGCTATGCTTTTCAGACCCCAGAAGGTTGGAACACAGAAGGCCGATACAGAGCTCTGGGTTACATGCGTCCTTTGGCAATCTGGGCAATGCAGTGGGCATTAAACCCACCTAAAATTCCCAAGCAAGAGGTGAAGCCAAAACTGGAGGCAGCTTCATTGTCTAGGCAACATGCTGGTTTTCAAGCGGTAGCTCGTCTTCTAAAGCTGCCCAAAGAGAAAGATGCTAGAAGTGTTTTTCAGGTCCTTTTCGATTACACCTGTAAAAGAATAGCAAGCTAATAGAAGCTTTCTGAAAGAACCTGCATTCTCATATACCAGAACAAATAATGATCAATTCCTTGTGCATATATTCATTGTTATTCTTCTGAATAAGGGATGGGAAAAGTCAAGTTAGAAATGTTGTATCTGTTTGTTCTAAGACAGAATTCATGTGGAAAGAAAGCTGGCAATTTGTGTGTTTCATAGAAAATAATTCCGACTTTTTTTTACCATTGTTTTTATTTTTGGATATAAATACTGTAATAATACTATTATCTTTGGTTTATATTACATATATAATATCTGTCTTTAAAGATTTTCGCACAATCTCTCCCGTAAACGTCTCACTTAATTAACATTTTGTATTAACTGGAGTACTTAGGGTGAATAATTATTTTTTTTAAAAAAAAGATAATACATAGTTCTTGCTTTTGTAAAACGTCAAATATTTTAAAAACAAATTCAGTTAGTCAAATACGTGATAATTTATTACTATAGTAAAATCTCACTAAATTAATACTCGGTAAATTAATAATCTCTCTAAGATAATATTTTCTTCCTGTCCCGACTTGGTCCAATGGAAAAAATCACCTATTTCGATAAGATAATATATTTTTAGAAGACTCCTATATAAATATATGGTCCCAATAAGTATAAATTAATAATTCTTGAAAAGTATAAATATATCTAAGACAATTTAGTTAAATATGATTCTATTGTGTTTTGTTAAAATTTAAATCTAGTTGAAGCTTATCTCTAACTTTTCTTATCGGATCCAAAAGTTTCGGTGTTGTCTTTTTGAACTATACCATAAAATTATGAAGAGTTATAGATGCGATAAGTGTTTCCTTACGCGTAATTGGTTCTAAAGGTATTGTATCATCTTAAAAAAAAATATAACAATGAATCATACACATACATTGTACTTAATGTATAATGAATTTATTTTTTATGTGGATTCAATAAATATGATACATAATTTAGTAAGATACAATGAATTTTTTTTATGTGAATTGAATAAATATGATACCCGAATTAGTAAGATACAATGATTTTAATGTAATCAAAATTAACCTTCATTGAATCTCAAAACACTCTTTAAATTAATAAATATTAATCTATCAATTAAATAATACCTCTATAAAATAATAATATTTCATAGTCATACCTATATTAATTTAGTGTACTGTATGTATAGACACATTTAATCAAGTTTAGGGTGACATAGGAACATCCCCCAAAGAAAGTTCACCTTTATTAATCAAAACAAAATTCAAAGAACATGAAATTTGTTCAAATTAATGTGACAGTTACTGTCCGTTTATTTCCCATCCAATAGGAACAACATAAGTTCCAAAATTCTTGGATCACCAGACACCCCTTTATAAGTTGGATTTTTTATCCAAAATTCACACTTCCTCTTTCTTTTTTGTTTCATCAACACTAGAAAAAAATTTAAAAAATCCAATCTTCTTATTTTGAATAGAGCGGTTTTCCATCATATGGGAAATGGAAAACCGCTCTTTCAACAGTCTCTCTGTTGATCCTGTTAAAATTTCTGTGTATATACAAGGAATTGTTATGAAGATTTCTAATTTCTTGATTTTTTGTAAATTGTTTGGTACTTCCCCGCCTTTATAGTTGAAAAAGTTGAGATTTTTATTAGGCCAATAGTGAATTTTGTTTCGATACCAAAATCAAGATTGGTGTCATTTGTTCTTGAGTACACATTATGGCTGAATTTTCCAAATGTTCATGTCCTAAGCCTACTAAGTGGTTGAAAGGTAAAGTGATTGGATCAGGAGCATTTGGGAGTGTTCATTTAGCAATGGACAAGGCGACCGGAGGATTTTTCGTGTTAAAATCTACAGATTCAGAGGCAGGATTTAAGTGTCTTGAGAATGAAGTTGAAATTCTTGAGAATTTGGATTCACCACATATTGTTAAATTCATTGGTAAAGATTTGTCTTTTGAAGCAAATGGTAAGAGAAAGTTGAGTCTTTTTCTTGAATTTATGACAGGAGGAAGTTTAGCTGATGTAGCAGAGAAATTTGGAGGGTCATTAGATGAAGAAGTTATTTGTTTGTATACAAAAGGAATTCTTAAAGGTCTAAAATATCTTCATGAAAATGGAATTGTGCACTGTGATCTTAAGTGCAAGAATATATTGTTAGGTACTAATGGAGAAATCAAATTAGCAGATTTGGGATGTGCAAAAAGAATAAAAGATCATAAGGTAAAAGGCATAACAAAATCTCTGTCAAAGTCTATTGGTGGTACTCCTTTATGGATGGCACCAGAGATTTTGAGAAATGAAGAGTTAGATTTTGCTGCTGATATATGGTCTTTAGGTTGCACAATAATCGAAATGGCGACGGGGAAAACACCATGGGGAGGTGATATATGTACAAATCCCCTGGCTGCAGTATTGAAAATTGCTTGTAGTAATGAAATGCCACAATTTCCATCACATTTTTCTAATGTTGGTTTGGATTTCTTGGCTAAATGTTTGGAGAGGGATAGTAAAAAAAGGTGGAAAGTTGAACAATTGCTTGATCATCCATTTGTTTCAAAGAGTACTTCAGTAAAAATCAAGAATTTTAAAGTTGCTAGTACACCTGCTAGTGTTTTAGACGGTGAAATTTTCTCCGAGATGGATTTCTCAGATGATCAATCATCAGGGGATGAAGATGAATCTATGAGTGGAAATGCATTACGCGATTGTGGGTTTTGGATCTCAACAAGAGGAGGCAAAATGGACTTGGAATCATCAGAAAGTTGGATCAATGTGAGGAACTAGTTGGAAATTTTTCAAGAAAATCATGTGTTTTTTTTTCGAGGAAGTTGTAAATAGACTAGGTGAATTTTGTATTGCATGCATGTGTATGAAATTGTGAGCTGTCTTAATTGGTTTATTCCCTTAATAGAATATGTTAGGATTTTTTTTTCTCTTTATTATATGAGGAGGCTACTTAGGGATGTGAATTATTGTACTATATTGGCACACTGTTGAGTTTGCTTCCTTGTTGAATAACGTTGCCTTTTGTTTTAAATCAGTCAGTAAATATTGTAAATACTTTAATTGATTTGCATAGTGAGTATTAAACTATTCATTATTTTGTTGTCATTCATATTTCGAGAAGAGGTAATTAGACAAGACATGATGTAGTTGTAGGTTATCGAGGATGACATGACCTTAGAAAGGAGATTGTGGAGTATACCGATTATGGTAGAAAGTTAGTAGATAGTAGAGCGTTGTCTTGCTTATCCCCCGTACTAGTAGTAATCGTATTTCTTCTCTAGTTTCTTGTCCTTCAATTTCTATTAGTATATACTAACGGTTCCTTTTTTTCAAAAATATTTTTTCATGCCTTCTGCATTATTTTTGCCAGGATTTCTTCACTTTCGTTATTTGTTTGTTGATCTGCTTTGATATGATTTTCCTTGAGCCGGAGGTCTATTGGAAACCACCTCTCTAATACCCAAAATTCCACTTATAGAATCACATTGGTTATGTATACTACTATTTTCATTCATATTTTTGAGGTTTTATGTCGATTTTCTTTTCAACAGTGAAATTTTCGCATATTTTATGTGGACAAAAATACATTCACATTTGATGTTTATATTAAATCAATAATTATGTAGGGAAAAATATATTCGCACTTGATGTTCGTACTAAATCGATGATGGTATGACATGTGTCTTCTACCTACTCTTTTTTTACTGTTTAGTTGAGACGGAGATTTTCAATTTCCCTCATTGCTTCACAAACTATCATTACATGACTTATAATAAGTGCGGAAATTATTGTAATAGGGTGTTCATAATTATTAAATATTTATTTTGGTTATTCATGTTATTTACGAACATATTAGATTTAATTTAAATCGAACACTTGATTTATATTTTATAACAAATTGTTTTTAAATCATAATATCCTTAACCTATTAAAAATTTTGTCCAATCTAAAAGTGAGCTTTATCATCGCACGTGATTAAGAGTAATTAGCATAATGTATTATTTGTCTCATTTTGCTTTTCAACGTCAAAATGTCCAATTTAATTAAATAATTTTTAAAATTAATTAATGTTTAAATTTATAAAAATACTACTGTAGTAAAAATTGACGTATCTTGATTAAAAATGGCAGTTTGTGAAAATTAGGAGGAAATTGTGTTTCCCCAAAAGAAGTAATCCGTCAACGATATGTGAAAGCTAAGTGTAAGGATTAAGGAATATCATATTTAAGCATCAATTTAATGTTGTAGAGCGGATATGCCTATTTCTTCGTTGATTAGAGGTTTCGGTGTTTGAATTTTAGGTATGAAAAAATTCTTGATAAAACGCTTTTCCATGAGACTCTATCCTTAGCGAATTCGAATTAGTCGAACTCCAATGTGGGTATCAAACACTGAAAGAAAAATCAAAATAAGTAAATATCATATTTAATACTATCAAGAAATTATGATGGCTGATAAATACATTTTTATATCTCTTCGTTCATTTTTACTTGTTTATTTTGAATTTTGACATTCCTTAAAAAATAATTATTAATACACATATTTTATCATAATATTTGAAATTTAAATAATATTTAGAGAATAAATAATTAATGTTGAGAATAAAATAAGAAAACAATAGTTATGTTTCTTGGTATATTAAATATAACATGAAAAAATGAATATCTATTTTTAACTAGTAGATAGATAAAAGTGAACAAAGAGATATTTAATTAAGAATTTCAATTATGAGCTCGAGAATAAAGTTGATAAGAGCATACTATCAAAGAAATAAACTTTTTGGGTACATTCAAATTAATAATAACGTATTTAGTACTATATTTTATAAGTGGAACCTAGGAATAGTGATGTATATGTATAATGTATCATGTGAAGATAAAAAGATTCATTTGATAAAAGTTTTTACTCAAGTAAATATATCAAAATCAAATATGAAAAAGAAATATAATAATGAAAAAAGCACTGTTGAAAATAATATCGAAGATAGCAATCGTAAAAAAATAAAATAATGTGATAGTTATGGTACAAATTCTAATATATAAATAATTAATTTATACATAATTAACATATACTCAAAATAATATATAAATTTATTCACAATTAATTTTTACATTACTACGTATAATTCTAATCAGCTAGTACCAAAGAACCCTGTTTGTTACAAGTGACGGCATGATGGATTTATGTCAATCGCCAGAAGTTGAACCAAATTCCGATGCCACCTTATAGAAATACTCCCTCCGTCCAGCTTTTCGAAAGTCAATTTATCTAATTTTTAAAATTAAATTGGATTATATTGATTTAATATTTTAAATAAAAATTTAGATATTCAAAAATTATACGAAAAGTACTATAAATTGCAATATATCAATATGATAAAAAATATATATATTAAAATGTTAGTCAAAATTCTTATATATAGTTTGACTCTAAAAAAGGAAATCATGACAATTAAAAATGGACGGAAGGTGTAATATTTTATATTCTATCGTATGTTTTAATATTTAAGATTTTAAAAATTAAAATTAACATTATTTAGTGAATTTTTTCTAGTTTATAAATTAAACTGGACCATGCCGCTAAATTGAGATTACCACCTTTTCATTATTATTGAACAAAATTTTAATTTACTATTATCTTAAAAATATGAAATTTTTAATTGAATTTATTGTTATAAAAAGTTATTATTGGAAATTATGAAGGAGAGAAAGAATCAATAAATTTAGTTAAATAACCAAAAGTTGTTTTAAGTTTTAACGTATAATTTATTATTACTCCTATTATTTGTAATAGCCATAATACTCTATAATTATTTAAATATTACAATTTGATGAAATATAAACAATTTATTTAGAGGAGTTTGAGGTAAAGTATTAACTTAAACTTTTTAAAAATCAATTAGTCGTAAACATTGTTTTGATCGTCTTCTTTTTAAACTGCCAAATGTTTTCATTCTTCTGTCAAATTGTTGAGTGTGTGTCAGCAATTACTGTAAAATCCAAGAATAGATTGCTCTGAGTTTCAATAAGTAAAACTTTCTTGAAAATAGGACTCTTCAAAAAAAATCTCTCTATTTTTATTTACCCCATTTCTCTCTTCAATGGTTAATGTTATAGCAGAGTTAAAGTTTTCAGTTTTATGTTGAACAAGGTACCAAGTAAAGCTGTTTTTTCTTTTTGATTTTTGTGAACATCTTACAGTTGATCAAAACTACATTCATGGGTTTTAGGTTAATGGGTGCCAGAATTCTTGAAAATCTGTAATTCTTGGGATTTCTTTAGAATTTTTTGTTATGATTCTTGGGGTTTCTTTAGATTTTGTTGTTATGATTCTTGGGGTTTCTTTGATTTTTTATTATGATTCTTGGGGTTTCTTTGAGATTTTTTGTTATGATTCTTGGGGTTTCTTTGAGATTTTTTGTTATGATTCTTGGGGTTTCTTTGATATTTTTTGTTATGAGTTCTTGGGGTTTTTTTTCGAATAAAATGATTTTTGTTCTTGTTTTTGATTTTCTTTATCTGTCAATGTATATACTTTTTCTGCAAAGAATTTTACTCCAAGAATGGGGGGGTATAGCTGCATTTTAGTTTTGTTTATGTGAACTAAAGAAAGGGCCTTTTCTTGATTACAGTGAAGTGGGTTTCTGGTATCAATGGCAAAGAAGAGGGGTAGGAAGATTTTGAACAAAACAGAAATTGCTGAAGATTGGTGCTTTGAATGTAAAGATGGAGGAGAGCTCATGATTTGTGATTATGGGTAAATCCTTTTTCCTAAAAAAATAAAAATAAAAAATCAATTTTATTTTGGAACAAACGAGATTCTTGCAAAGCTGGTCTTGAATGTAAAAATTATATATTTTTTTTTCTGGATGAAAACGTGGGACATTGTTTGGAGAAACTTCAATTATTAATTTCTGGCTTGAAAAGGACGCATTTTCCAATTTAAGGTCAAAATTGCCCCTCTTCTTGGAATCCTAAGATCTTGATCATCTGTTAGTTTGTTGTGTCTTAAATTTTTTTCGAAATTGTGCATCAGCTGAGACACTTTTTAGTTTTTTTTCTTTCTTATGTAATAGTCACTGTTGGCTTTCTAGGGAAAGTTTGTTTTCTTTTTTGATAAACCAAGAAAATTCTTGGATAAAATCAAGCTTGCTTGCAAACATTGTTAGATGGTTCCTCATAAAATCAAGGTTGCTTGCAAACATTTCTGTTTATAATGTCATATTAAAAGCTTCAGAAAATCAATGATATAAGCAGTATATGGCCTAGAAATTAGTTAGGTAGTCTTTGTTTTGACTAGCTTTCTCTTTTGGCTAAGTACTCTGCAATGGTATTCATTAGGCGTTCCGGTTAATTGTCTCTTCTTGCTGGTCTAATGTGGTACAAAAATTGAAATCAATCTCTCTCTCTCTCCCTAATGAACAACTGAGGTCATGAACAATTGAGAAAGTGAAAGTACAGAAAAAATAAATTGTGCATCTCCGAGAAACACTGGCACACTACTTATGCTACTAAAGCACTTCTGTATTTTAATTAAGTAATGATAAGAAAGCCCTCTAATTTAACAAATGTAAGTAATCTTCACTACATAGTCCTTATACAAAGTGAATTTAGTTTGGTGAGGTTTATTCATTCCTGTCACGATTGCAGTTTCTTTCCTTACTTCTTCGTAACTCAAGGGATTGAAAGAAGTTGACTATGCACTGTGACTGGTTATCTTTGCTGCTGACGTTCACCCTGTGACTTGGTGATTCTTTCTCAACATGGACTTCTACTAATAATATATTTTTGATTTTGCAGGGAATGTTTGAAAGCTTATCACCCTGCATGTGTGGGGAAAGATGACTCAGTTTTGAAAAGTGATGACCGTTGGATATGTGGCAAGCCTCAAAATTCATCCTTCTTCAAGCAAATTTAACATTTCTAAATGTTATCATTCTCCTTTTGTTTTGTCTGAGTCTTTTTTTTCCTTTTGCTAGTTTATTGATTTTGACTAACCAAAGTTGAGCATGAAAAACCATAGTTTATATTGAGCGAAAAAGGCAATTGAAATTTGAGTTTCTGTTATATTGAGATTTTTAAAAATAATCACTGGAAAATAAACTGTCTTTGCCATTTCTACATGTATAAATAAATTTTTATAAGAAAATCATTAAGCTCAAAACCTAATATGTAGATACAAGTTTGAATTTCATCATTTATCCACAACCTAAATTCTCCAGGGATAGGTTCCTTTTGTGAACTTGTGTTGTATGCTTAACAAACCTTGATAAGAATATGATTAATACATATAAGCCAAGAGAATATAAAAGGCTTAAATACTACTATACTACAATTATTGTAATCATATTTTTCTTGATTGTTGGAGTTTGATTTAGAAAACAAAATTTGCTTCTCTATTACAAAACAATAGTGGAATAAATTTAATTGCTTAATTTGGCTCCAAGTTGTTACTGCACCACTTTTTGGAATGACAAACCACAATGTTAGAGGATTCGTAGTCTGTGGTAACTTTTGCTGAAATACATAAGTACATCTATCACTTACAGACATTAGATAAAAAGGGTAGTCTGGTGCATGAAGCTTCCTGCGTTCACACAGGCTCCAGGGAAGGCCACACTCCAAGGGCTGTAATGTAGATTGCATTCAAATATTTGAAGTTTGAGTACTTATATTTGTTGGCTTATTTTAGTCTTGTTAGTTTCACTGGCCATGTGTTGCTTTTTTATTAAATAGAATAAAAATTGCTGCGCAAAAAGTAACATCAGTGTTACCGTGTTCCAGGATGGCATACATGCTTAGTTTGCCAGAAAAGTTCAAATTATCAATGTTATTGTTGTGATAGAGCTGTATGCTCTCGCTGCATTGGTCGTATCGATTTTGTCCTTCTGAAAGGGAAGCATGGATTCTGCAATAACTGCCTAAAGCTCGCATTGCTTGTGGAAGAAGACAGAAATATTGATTCTGATGGGGTATGCATGATTATTATGGTTACTCTGAAACTGTAATTTTTTGGTTCAGTACTAACCAGTTAGTTACTTTACTATTTTGGAAATGTTTATTGTCACACCCGAAGAGAACTTGTCATGGAAACTATCAAAACTGAACTAGCCCAGGCAAACAGCTTGAAAGTTAACAGCATGACGCTTTAGGCTTCTTTCACATTTTGTGGCATGACGCCATGACCCATAGGCCGTTGGCCACTGCACAGTGAAGGAGCAGATATTGACCGTTTCTGTGCTATTCTGACACATATGGCATTTATTAGCCAGATCAAAACCTCTCTTTTGAGATTAACTTGTGTTGAACATGCTTCTTTGGAGAGCAATCCAACAAAACAGATGATCTTGGTAGGCATTTTGGTCTTCCAAATAAGTTTCCAGGGCCAAAGATCAGTAATCTAGCAATATGTGAGATGGATATCATCACGATTGATCTTATTGTATCACAAACTCTATTAACACCTTACGTTCCTCTGTTTGAGCATGTGAGATTACGTTTTGCGTGTTTATCACTATTAATTGGCAATATTCAGTTAGAGGAGTCTTTCTTTATTGATTGATATATCTTCCTCTCTTATTTGCTTTATTTTTCCTCTAGTTGATTATTGATCTATTCCATTTCTCATATGAATTATTGTTGCTTTCCAGGAAAGTGTAGACCTCAGAGATCGGGAAACATACGAGGGCCTTTTCAGGGAGTATTACGAGATAATAAAAGAAAAAGAAGGATTTGACAAAGATAGTCTTCTTGCTGGTAAGGCTAAACTAGACAAGGAGAAGATTTGCCAAATTAGCTCTGATTCAGATAAACGTAGTGAAGAAGAGGACGAACACAGTGAAGAAGAGGATGAGCAGCTTTCTTCAGACAATGAAGATTTCAGTGACGGAGAACCTCAGAAGAAAAGGCTTAAAAAGAAAAGATGTACACAGCAGAAAACAAAGATGCAAAGAAGTGTCAATTCAAAGAAAAAAGTATTTGTTGGATGGGGATCAAAAGCTCTAATTGACTTTCTTCAGTTTATTGGTCAAGATACCAGAGAAAAATTATCCCAATATGATGTGACATCCTTAGTAACCAAATATATAAAAGAACATAACCTAATCCATCCTGTTAAAAAGAGAAGAATCCTTTGTGATGTTCGGTTACAAGCTGTTTTTGGGAAGAAAGTGGTAAACAGACACAGAATATTTAGCCTCCTTGAAAGCCATTTTCTTGAAAATGAGGAGCAATTACAAAAGGATGAGCTTGATCATGATCTTGAAGACGATGACACAGAAATTTTGGTGGCTCCTAAAACTGAGAAAAAGGTTGAACCAAAGAAGATATCTTCAATTTGGTATTCAACTGCAGCACAAAGTCAATTTGCAGCCTTGATTCCTGAAAATATCAAACTCGTTTACCTGAAGAGGAGCTTGGTGCAGGAGATGATCAAGCAGCCTGAGTCCATTGAAACCAAGATGATAGGAAGTTTTGTTCGGCTCAAGTTAGATCCACGTGATTATGAGCAGCGTAACTCTCATCAGCTTGTGCAAATTGCAGGTTGTTTTAACAAATGACTTACCTTCTTTGATTTGTCTTGAAATAGTTGCTAAAATCCCTCGGTGGACTGCTGTGAATATGTCTGAATGCTGCATTATGCTCATGTCTTCCATACGGAGATTTTGGATAATTGATAACTAGCCTTCTCACCTGTTTTTTCTCCAACATAAATGATTTATGGTTTCCTCAACCAACTTCGTTTACACTTTTTGTTGTTAACTTGACATTGATAATCTGTTCAAGCACATGAAATTAAAGTTGAAACTCGAAACTCTTTTCATCTTTCCATGAACTGAATTTCCTTTGGTCTTTGCTGTGTTGCTAATATTGAGAGACGAGTTCATTCTTAACACCCTGTATATTTTGTTTTGAGTATATAAACCTTCTTTAGAATTTATTATACTTTGTCTGCCCATGTTATATGGTACTATTACTATTTGGGTAGTCAAATTGTTTCTTTCTTTGACTACGATATGTTAAAAGAAGTTGGTTAGATTTTACCAAAATAATTGTGATTAGCAGTAATTCTAAAATAGTAAAGCATCGATGTCAGAATTCACATAGAGAATCAGATGAGTTGATTCCGGATCATGCCACTCTTTTCGTGATGGAGGATGTTCTTTGCTTAAAACAAGTTACTCTCTCCAACCCAAAGAACAAAAGTAGAAGACCTACTTTGACTATCACCAAAGATTGAGAGAGAATTAAAAATAGGTTACTATAATATAAATCAAATAGGATTTTGATAAATTGGAAGTAGAAAATTGATATGTGAATAGAGTGGAATAGATCGATGAAAAGATATGACGTGATGAAATAAGATAAATCGATCTATTAAAGAAGCTCAGTAAATTTGGAAGAGAAAAAAGCAAGCAAGTCAAGTAAATGGGATGGAAAGAGTGAGGCAATGAACATAATCTTATTCTCATCTTCCAAGTCTTAATATAGATTATTATCTTCCATTGAAATCTTAATCTTGAGCACAAATTTTGCTTTCAAACTGACATCTTTCTTGTTTAAGCGAGTGTTTCAGGGATCAAGCTCAGATCAAGCGATAAGTGCAACAGCGAGACTTTAATTCAAGTTTCAAATATGGCCAGGGATGTTTTTTTGACCATGCTTTCAGATGATGAGTTTTCTAAGGTAACCTACTCCATCTATGCAATCTCTACCTATAATGTCAGCTATTTATATAGCAAACTGCTGTGAATATCTTCGTATGCCTGCTCATATACACAACATTATATTATCATTCTACCAATACATTCATTACATACAGAGAGTAAATGTTTTTAATCAGAGTCTTGCCATGTACAAATATGTGTCGCGCTCCTAACTTAGTGTTTGATTCCAAACTGCTAAAAGCAGACTGCAAAAAAGTTGTTACTTTTGGATGTTGGTTATTTTCTAGGCCATATTTGTTTTGATGATTTTAAAAGATCAAAGGTTTTCTCTTGTTTTGAGAAGTTGTTATCATTGTATGTCTCAGATTTTGTATTAGTAGCGTCATAATAGATTTCACCCTTGGAAAAGATCCCGATTGATGCCGATGATTAGGAAGTTTGGCATGTGGATTAGTTATCCCTTTCTATTTCAAAATGGAAGAAAATAGCTTTTTAACCCGCCTACAAGATTTAATCTGCATCACCGAAATCGTAACTTCATACGTTTTTTAGTTACAGTACAACAACAATAACATCAACATACCTAGTGCAATCCCTATGCAGGGTTTAGGGAAGGTAAAGTGTACGCAGACTTACCCCCTACATGTTTTCTAGTTACGGTAAAAACCAAATTCAGTGACTGAAGAGTGGCTTTATGTGGTTACCAATGTTCTCAACTTCGTGAAAGCTGAGGTTGTTCTGTGTGATCATACAATTGGAAAGAATTTAAAATATCATTAGCGATAAATGTTTGATAGCATTCTAGAGCTGCTGGACTGTCACGTGTAATTGTGGTACTCATATTATTGGACAGTCTTTTGAGCAACTGTTGGTGCTTTTACATTAATGGGAATTGCTTATCCAAAAAATAGACCTTACAGGAAGTTTCCTACTGATTATTCCCTTTCCCATTAACTTTTCAGTTGAGAATTCTGAGGTTCATTTTGATTATTTCTTGAACTGAGGAAAAAACTGATTGTATGTTTCTAGTAGTTTATATCTTAATGGAAGCTAGTCTTTTGTTTCTTCGGAATACAACCTAGCATCTCACCCTTAGTTGATTTGAAGCTGTCACATGTATTCCTCTATACTTGAGAAGCATCTTAACTGTGCGCAACTACCCAGTGACTTAGCTCTACCAAGAAGCTTTTGTGGTTAACCCTTCTATTCAATATTTTTGACATTTTTCTCTGTTTTTCAGGAAGAATGCGATGATCTGAGAGAGAAGGTTAAAGCGGGTCTGCTTAAAAAGCTTACAATTGTAAGGTTTTCTTGCTTGCATTTTGACATCGCCATTACGTTGGAACATAGTCAAGATATTATTGTATGACTGAAAGCTCTAATATGTTTAACTATCATTTCCAGCATATAAATGACTTGTCGAAAAAGTGCTCTCTCTGTCCGCACTGCTCAGTGCAAGTTCTGGTTA
The DNA here is from genome assembly GCA_018342035.1 of Solanum appendiculatum. Taxonomy (NCBI): domain Eukaryota; kingdom Viridiplantae; phylum Streptophyta; class Magnoliopsida; order Solanales; family Solanaceae; genus Solanum; species Solanum appendiculatum. Next base: position 298,792 of record JAGDQO010000431.1, on the reverse strand, counting down.
CCTCTAGAACAACCCAGTTTCTTTTTCATTATGGATTGAGTGGGAGCTAGTTTCTTCAGTCTCAGATCTTCGGGCAGAATGCTGCTTGCAACATACCACATGCTCGTTTCCCTCAGAGTGACTATCTTTCAAGTACTGTCGTGTGACCCCTCTGGTGGGAAGGAACTATTAGAACCTTGGTAGATCTTGGCAGGGTTAGTGGCACCCAATTCTTAACCAGTTCTGAAAAAGACTAAGATATAGGGAGATTACTGGAGTGGCCAAGTGAATTTTCAATCTTCTTCTTCTAATCCTTGTCCCTTTTATTGTAGGTTGTTGATGGAAAATGAGTCGCTGTAATGCGAATAGGTTGATGGTTTAGTTTCTCCTGTCCTGGTCTCTATCACTAATTATTCCGTCAATTAATAGTAGTGTTTTCCCATCATCTGCATGTTACATGAATATTCTTCTTCTCCAAAAGGATAAGACAACTTTAGAATTGCATTAGTGGGAAGGTTGCAAGATAGAGTATAACTGGACATTGAATGGGTTCATCTAGATCACTACTGCAGATCAGCCAAACAACATAATTCAATAGTGGGTTAAGTGGATCAGTACACTTCTTTCCTAGTGTGAGAGGTAATGAGGGAATCTTCCAGCTTACCAGTTTGACACAGTGCTTTTGTAGTTCTCTTTTTACTATATGGAGAGTCCTTTTGATTTGTACCACTTCATTTAAAATCTTAAGCTTCTAGAAAGGGAATACCTTTATCTAATTTGCATTTGGTTTTTCATTCTCCTCACTTGTGGGCATGGATATATCCCTGAACCACGGGAGGAGTTCTCAGTGATGGGTTGTGGTGAGACTCAAATCAGAAAAAAAATAATTCTATCTCTGACACCATTTTGAATTGGTGTGTCACCTCTATTAAATGTTTGAGCTATTAGAGATCTGCTACTTTTATTTTAGTCTTCTACATTTCTGAAAAGATTTAAGTTCAATTCCTCAAGTTTTCCCGTTATAGATTCAGCTGAATTCCAAATCCGTTTAGTACTTAAAGCTTTGACTCCTATTTGCAGGTGGAGCTTGAACAGAAAGCTAAAATCCTTCACGAGGACATCACAAAGCATGTATGGTTTCAATCTTACTAAGTTACTTTTAAAGTTGGATAATTTATTTCCTTAGGAACTCCTTGTTGATTTGGATTGTTTGTAGCTCTGTGAATTTATACTCCAATTGCATTAAAATGATTTCAGCTTCCATTTCAGTAACATGAAAATAGTAGTGACCTTTTTATTTTTATCTTGAATCAATATATTTGCGAAACATCTAAATATCCAGTGACACCTTCACTTTTAATGTCAGAGGATTGCTCGAGAGCTGGAATTGCTGCAAAAACTCATTGATCGAGCAAATGAGAAAGGATGGAGACATGAATATCCTTTTTTCCTTCTTTTTTTGGGTGACTAAATTTATCGTATTTGACAGAACGCCAAACCAGTCCCAAGGATGGAAAATTTAGCACAGATTTGGAAGTAAGCTTCTGTGTTTGGTCACCAGCATCACTTTCTGTGATCACCAATTTCATCCTAACCCCTATGTTCCTCTTTTATCATCTCATCCTTCATGCCCTAATTTTGTCTGTGCATACTGTTGTCTCGCTGTTCTTCATCCTGGTCCATTCTGCGAAGAAAGGAAAGTGTTTCCTTAACCCCTTGGTGTTTACACTTTTCCAGCATCTGGAGAAAAGAAAGCTCCTACAGCAAGCTTCATACCTGTCATTTGTGCTGCAGAATATTCCTGGAGTGATTCCAGAGGAAGTAGAGCTTGAATCTCTTGATAGGAATGACAATCAGATGCACCAATGCTCAGATGAGACAACCCCTATGAAACAGAATATTCCTGGAGCGACTCCTGAGAAAGTAGAGCTTGAACCTCTTTCTAAGGACGAGAAGGATGTCAATCAGATGCACCAATGCTTAGATGAGACAACCCCTACAAAGAAAAATACTCCTGGTGTGATTTCCGAAGAAGTAGAGCTTGAACGTCTGGTTAAAGATGAGAGGGATGGCACTAAGAAGCATCAATGTGCAGATGAGACGACTCTACTGTAGTTGTCAAATGTGAACTGAAAGATGGTGCTCCTTGCTCAGGTAGTTAGTAGATGTAATGTAGCTTTGTGCAACTCCCGTCTTCTCCTTCCTTGGTCAAATTGGCATTGTCAACCCTTTGCTGGAGAACTTTAGTAGCCCATCTCTAATGGGAGGAAAGATGCTTCTATCAGTTGCAGGTCTTACCAGTTAAGACTCTTTTTCCGACCGCTCTAGTTGTTATTTATAAGAAAAACCAGGTGTAGTCATTTTGAAGTTGCATTTGCTCTTACCCTATATCATGATTCATGAGAATGGATACAGGGTTATATGGTGTATTCTTTTCAACTTAATGCAGCTTATCTCCTTTTTCCAGAATTTCTCATCTGAACTTGCATGTCTTCCTTGGGTGAAATATCCAAACTAAATATTATCTATATTTACAGTCTTTGAACTAGCATGTCTTCCCTTTGAGTACACATTGGATGGTTTCATGTAGACGTTACTGGGAAAGTCATCTACATGCTGATATAAATGAACTTTTCAGTGTGGTATCCTTCTCTCAGAACAGTACCCCCAATGTTATGCTTCATTCTGAAGAAGGAAAAAGTGCAAGTACTGAATTAGGCTCCAGGAGAGGGAAGCAAATCTTCTTATGAGCATTCCATTGCATCTAAAAATGAGCCTACAACAACATAGCGAAGTGGGGTTTGAAGATGTCAAAGTGTATGCAAACCTTTTTCCTACCATAGAAGTGGAGAGGTTGTTTCAATAGACCCTCGGCTGAAAAATAAACAGTCTACGATTAAAAATTTCTCTTTGAAAAGTTACAATTCATCTTGATACTTCAATATTATTGAAATCCAATAGCTTTAATTGTACTAGCTAAATATACTATTGCTTCGTCTATTTTAAGTTAAATAAAGCAAATGATGAAATAAAGTTGTATCCTCAATAACATCATATAATACACTGACCACATATAAAATTATACCAATTTACTACGATTATGTAATTTATTAAAGCAAAAATATAAGTTAATTAATCAATGATTAAGTAAAACAAGTTTATATTTATATATGTCTTACATCTATTGATCCCTACACCAAAAATAAATATTTCATTTTACTTGTTTATTATATTAAATTACAAAAAATTTATAACTTTTTTTTCATACTATTCTTAGTATTAAATAACTAATATATAAAATAGTATAGTAATCAAATTTAGAATTCAAATAATGTTAATTTAGAAAAAACACTTGCGCAGTATCTGGAGAAAAGACAACCTACAACAACTTTGGTACCTGTCATTTAAGCTGTTGACTGACTATTCTTGGAGTGATTCCAGAGAAGGTAGAGCCTGTCAAATCTGAACAGAAAGATGGAGCATCTTGCTCTGGTTGTTAGTAGATGTAATGATGCTATGTGCAACTTCCCATCTTCTCCTTCCTTGGTCAAATTGTTGTTGTCAAGCCTTTCCCGGAGAACTTTAGTAGGGAAGATGCTTCTATCAGTTGCAGGTTTTACCTTGTTATTTTGATTTTAGTTGCTACAAAGATTATTCAGTTCTAGCTTTGTAATTTATATAACAGCCAGTTAAGACTTTTTTAGGACTGCTCTAGTTGTTTCAAGAAAAGCCTCGTGAAGTCATTTTGAAGTTGCATTTGCTCTTACCCTATGTCATGATTCATGAGAATGGATCAATGGGTATATGGTGTACTCTTTTCAACTTAATGCAACTTATCTCACTTTTCTAGAAAAGTATCTGTGTTATGCATATTCTCCCCCATCACCTTATCCCCATCCTATCCTCGTAGGTTTGTTTTAGATATATACAAATACTTTCACGATAATATCTTTTTACTTGCATATCAAATACAAGAAAATAAGTAAGAAACCCATTTTTTTTCTTGAAAAAATATTTCTTTTAGAGAATGTTTTCCATCCTACCAAACACACCCTAATAAATTCTTCTTTTCACCATTGCCCGAAGCATTTATAGTGAAAACACATTTTAAGGAAATATTTTACTAGAGGTTTTTAACCTTAGACTTTTGATCCAACTTTTCCAAAAGACTCAATTTTAACATGTCTGTCACCAAAAAAAGGAATTTCATTATACCAAATGTTTTTTTTTAAAAAGGCAAAAGCTAAACTGGTAAAGTATAAATAATTTAAAATTTTTAAGATATTACTTTTTGACCACGTTGTTACATATTTACTTCATATAAATTGTCACAAAATGCATATTAAAACATTTTTGAACCACAAACATATTGTAAGAATTTTTATTTGAGTCACAATTAAAAATCAAACTACTATAAGAAATTTGTTGGGACTATAACAAAATGTAAAATTTATTAATTAAATTAATTTCTTCTACTTTTAACATCATCTTAAAATTTCTCTTTAGAAAGCTACAATTTATCTTGAAACTTCAATATCATTGAAATCCTCCGTAATAACTAAATTTACTATTGCATCATCTATTAAGTTTAAGAAAGCTAAGGATAGAATAATTTGTACCCTCAATATCATCATATAATACACTGACCACGTATAAAACTATATCAATTTACTAAGATTTACTAGTTTAATAAAGCAAAAAATATATGTTAATTGATCATGATTAAGTGAAACAAGTTTATATTTATATATGTCATACATCTATTGATCTCTCTACCAAAAATAAATATTTCATTATACTTGTCTATTATATTAAATTGCAAAAATTTTATTACTTTTTTCATACTATCCTTAGTATTAAATAACTAGTAAATAAAATAGTAATAGTAATCAAATTTAGAATTCAAAGAATGTTAATTTAGTAAAAAATAAAACGATCATCAAGTAATATAAAATGGAGAGCATAATAAAATATTTTTTCCATACTATCCTTAGTATTAAATAACTAGTAAATAAAATAGTAATAGTAATCAAATTTAGAATTTTTAGTAAAAAAACAAAACGATCATCAAGTAATATAAAATGGAGAGCGTAATAAAATAAGAAGAGAGATATAAAAAATAACTGCGTAAACCAATGTCCATCAACTTTGAAAAGCAGGACACCATTTTTAATAGGAAAGAGAAAAGGGAAAAAGGGGAATACGAGGACCAAAAAGACGGTTGGGTTAGCTTTTCACAAATACATATTCATAAATTCAAAGGCAATTTTAACTGTAATGGGGTTACCCAAGGGCTAATAGCAAATGTAGAATTGTTGGTGTTCAAGGTATTGCTTGGGGTTTTGGTGGTATGATTTTTGCCCTTGTTTACTGCACTGCTGGTATCTCAGGTATACATCTTTCTGCCTCTTTTTACCTCCATAGTTTATGTATTCGCCTGAAGTAGTGTGTTTATTTTCAAAGTTATAGTCTCTTTTATCATGTTAATTAGTGATATTTTGCTTCAAAGACGAGAGCTTTAGTGGGTGTACTTCTTTATTTCTATAGTTTATGTATTCACCTAAATTGATTGTGTTTAGCTTCATTAGTGATATTTTGCTTCAAAGATGAGAACTTTAATGTGTTTTTTTTATTAATGAAGAAGGAAAATCTATCAAGTTGCATTCTTTACCAGTTTTTTGAGTTTCTTTGTCTACAGTATTCCTCTGAGGTTTCGCAGTACAAAAAAAATTAACACTTCCCTTTTGGACCATTTGGAGAATAAAAGATTCTTTTTTTGGTTTTATCTTTTTTTATGCAATGTTGTTATGGTCTTTTTAGATATACTAATGGTATTTCCTTCTGCTAGAGATGGATTAAGTTCTAAATAGTACCTTAGTCAAAGATGGCCAGATCTTGGAGAATTGGTTTTTATTGAGTTTTAAGTTCTATCACACAATCAGATTACTTATAAGGCTGTTACAAGTAATTTTTTTGATAAAAATTAAATGGCAACCTAGTAAAAATGGTAAATAGCTTGCTAACATAGGTTAAATTACACTAATAGTGCAAGAAGTCTTTATACCACCAGTGCATATAACTTATATACTTTTAAATTTATTCTTTGTGTTCTAACCTTGAGAAAATTCTTGGCTTTGATCATCAGGTGGCCACGTTTGGTTTGATTCTAGCAAGGAAATTGTCCCTAACCAAGGCAGTGTTCTACATTGTGATGCAATGCCTTGGTACGATTTGTGGTGTTGGTGTTGTCAAAGGGTTCCAACCATCTTTGTTTAAGATTAAGGGTGGAGGTGTGTTGTGAGCCATGGTTACACCAAGGGAGATGAGATTGTTGGCACTTTTGTTCTTGTCTACACAGTCTTCTCTGCTGTTGATGCCCAGAGAAATGCCAGACACTCCCATGTCCCTTTGAGTTCTTATAGTTGACTTCTCGTTTTGTGCTTTAGATTTTATAGTTGAGCTAATTAAATTTGTATACTAACTCATTGTTGTGTTATGTAGATTTTGGCTCCTCTCTCGATTGGGTTATATGTGTTCTTGGTTCATTTGGTCACCATCCCTATTAAAGACACTGGCATTAACCCTGCTGGAAGCCTAGGTGCTGCCATTGTCTATAATGGAGAACATGCATGGATGACCATGTAAGTTCTACTTCTATGCATCAGCGGATGTAGTTATATTATTTGAATGGAGTATAATTTTTCCTAGAAGATATAGTTATACTATATGACTAAGATGAGTTTTAATGGAGCAACATGCACAGTAAGGATTCATAGAGCCAGTGATTACATACTTGAGATTGAGGCATAGTTATCGATTACAAGCTATTTTCTTGATCTCTTCATTGTTGTTTTAACTTTTATGAGTAGCTAAAAAATTTCTCCCTTTTCTTTGTTTTGAAAATGCAGTAGAGTTTCTGGGTGGATCCATTCATTGGAGCTGCATAAGATGCCTTGTACTTTGCCCTCTATTTTGTTTGACTTGGCTCCTCTACTTATAGTTGTGGTTCTTTCTTTATTTTTTTTCCATTAATTTCTTGGGACAACATCACTTTATTTTGACAAAAAAAGAGCACAAACTCGGAAAGTACGCAAAAATTGTAACTTCCATCAAACAATAGCATTTATCTGTATATAAATAAATGAAAGAGAACGAACGGAAGTTTATGGTCCTGTCTAATAACTAAAAAGAGAGATAAAGTATTAACCGCATAAACAAATTTCCATCAACTTCAAGAAGCAGGAACACCTGAACCAAACAAAAAAAAGAAAACAATTATTTAAATATTAAACTGATAAAATGTGAATAATTTAAAGATATTTTTAGGTATTAACTCAAACATTTTTTAAGCAATTACTACTTAACATTGTTTTGATCGTCGTAGTTCCGAACTGACAAGTGTTCCCATTCTTCTGTCTAGTTGTTGACTGTGTCAGCAATTCATAATTATTAGGTAGTTACAATCCAAGAAGTATAACTTTATTAAAGTATAACATTTTTTAAGTCATTACTACTAAACATTGTTTTGATCGTCATAGTTCCAAATTGACAAATGTTTCCATTCTTCTGTCTAGTTGTTGAGTGTGTGTCAGCAATTCATAAGTAACTAATTGCTGTAATCCAAGAAAAGATTCCTCCGATCCAAGAAATATAACTTTGTTGAACTGGACTCTTCTATTAAAAGACCTTATTAGAAAAATCTTTTTATTTTCGTTACTCCCAATCCTCTCTTTTTTGTTACCCCCAATTCTCTCTTTTTTCGTTACCCCCAATTTTCTCTTTTTTTCATTACCCCCAATTCTCTCTTCAATGGTTGATGTTATCGCTGAACAAAACTTTTCATCTTTCTGTTGAAGAAGGTAGTGATTTGCGTCTATGTTGGATCAGTAACACTTATTTTTTCCTTGTGATTTTTATGACATCTTTCAGTTGATCAAAACGATATTCATGTTTTTTAGGTCAATGGGTGCTAGAAGTGTTTGAAAATATATAATTTTGTTATGATTCTTGGGATTTCTTCAAAATTTTGTGTTGAGAGAACTTGCTTTTCTGCTGTGTTTTGTTAATGGGTATTTCATTCTCCGGGCTAATCATCAAGCTTTGATTTTCTTTGCCTGTTAATGTATATATTTCTTGAGCTATTTTTTTTCTAAAAGGGAAAAAAAAATTACACCAACAATTGCCATATCTGCATTTTAGTTTTGATCATCTGAACTAAACATGGAAATTTTCTTGATTATAGTGAAGTGGGTCCCTGGTAATTTAATTTCAAGAAGCTCATCTGCTACAAATGGCGAGGAAGAGAGGCAACAAGATTTACAACAAAGAAGAACTTGCAGAAGATTGGTGCTTTAAATGTAAAGATGGAGGAGAGCTCAGGATTTGTGACTATGGGTAAGTCCTTTTGCTAAAAAATTCAATTTTATTTTTGGTATATTTGATGGAATAAACTAGAAACATAGTCATCATTTGGAAACATTTTAAATTTCTTTTTCAGGCTCGAAAGGGACGCATTTTCCAACTCAAGGTCAAAATTTCCCCTCTACTTGGTGGTTTTCACCTGGAATTGTGGGGGACATTTACTTCGATAGAACACAAAGTCTATAGATTCGCTAAAGTCAAGTTGATTTTTATGAAACTCGGATCTATAGATTCACTGATGTCAACTTGACTTATATGTAGCATAAAAAAGTCTATAATTAAGTAATGACAAGCAAGCCCTCTAATTTAACAAATGTAAATAATTTTCACTACACAGTCATTATACAAAATGAAATTCAGTTTGGTGGGGTTTATTTACTCGCAATTTCCTTCCTTTCTTTTTCGTAACTCAATGAGTGAAGGAAGTTCAATGTGCACTGTGAGTCTGTGACTGATTTGTGACTTGGTGATTCTTTCTCTTCATGGACTTCTACTAAATAATATATTTTCGATTTTGCAGGAAATGTTTGAAAGCTTATCACCCTACATGTGTGAAGAAAAATGACTCAGTTTTGCCAAGTGATAAACATTGGATATGTGGCAAGCCTCTTAATATTTATCCTTCTTCAAGCAAATTTAATATTTCTAAACTTTCCCCTTTTGTTTTGTCCAAGAGCTCTTTTTCCTTTGCTGGTTTATTAATTTTGACAAGCTAAAGTTAGGCATGAGAAAGCATACCTTATGTTTAGCGAAAAAGGCAAATGAATTTTGAGTTTCTGTTACATTGAGATTTTTCAAAATAATCACCGGTAAATAACTGTCTTTGCCATTTCTCCATGTATGCTAGAATGAAAAGGGATATGGACTGCTCCCTTTAAATAACTTGCTTAACAACCTCGCAGTTGCTACACTATCATATTTACTTGGATGAACGTACATTGTTTTCTTTGATGAAAATACACTATTAAGGGTGTGTTTGGTATGAAGGAAATCATTTTTCAGAAAATGAGTTTCAACATTCTTATGGTTGATTGGCTTGAATTTTTACCCCAACCCATGACTTGACTTTCGGCCCCCAGCTGAGGCCCAACTTTGATCCATGACCTAATTACCTGACTCCCGACCTGAGATTCAATCGTGACTCGTGACCCTTGACCCTGACCTTAGCCTTGACTTGGAGCATAACCTAACCCCGCGATCCTAACTCGGGGTGCAGGTTGGGTCCTGGCTCGGAGTTGGGTCTCTTATCTCGGTTTAGGATCAGGGCTAAGGTTGTGTCTCGAGTCAACGTCTGATCTCATGTCATGGTTGGCATTGGTTGTTAGGTCCCTGATTAGGATTAGACAATGATTAAGTTTTGAGGCAGGGTCAAGGTTAAGTTTAGGGGATGGATCTCGAGTTGGAGTCGTGTCTCGAATAGATGTTAGGGTCAGGTCGGTATTGAGTCAGGACAAGTGTTCGGGTCTGTGTCATAGGGTGGGGATTCGGGTCCGTGCCATAGTATTTATCCAGATTATACCTAAATATTCCTGAGACAATATTTTCTTTTTACTAACCTAACAATAGAAATAAATTAAAAAATCACTTATTTTCCAAGAAAATATTTTTAGGCAAACATTTTCCTTCCTTCAAAACATACCCTAAGAACATTGGCCGAAGTCTGTTGATACCATATGTCGGGTACAAGGAATTACAAAGACTCCATTTTGACAAACAAGGTTTCCAGTGGTTTGAATGTTTAGAAACTAGTCGTAACTTGTAAATGTGGGAATTTTTTTTGTTTTGTAAGTATACAGTTCTCCTTAAGGAATAAGCTTCCATGAAGGCCAAATGATTCCTTTCATAATTCGTAAGGTTCAATGTAGAGTAATTGCTGAATTACTAGGGGCTACTTTGACCTTGTTCAGAATATTCTCGTTCCTAATTCTATCTCTCCTAGTATACCCTCATATCGATCGCAACATCCTCTTCCGCTTCTTTCATCTTTTGGACGTGCGAGTTCTTGACTGACCAACACTAAAATGTTGCTTTTAAAATGTACTCATTATACATCATCTTTTTTTTCTTCATTCACATTTATGAACCACTACACTAATCTCCACCGCAGCAGTTTAATGTAGCATCCAACCAAATGATTTAGCAAAAAAAAAGGGGTTAATAAATAAGTTTTCGTATCCAAGGGTGACAGCTAGTGGTCAATGAAGTGGGTTGAGAATCATGAAGTCTAAAGTTCAATTTCAAGTGAAGGCAAAAATAGTATATAATGTCTTCTCTTCTATTCCATGTGTTTATAAGTTATCAAAGAAGCAAACCCTTTTTGGTGTTCTATGTTCCATATGGAGAATGGGAAAATGTTGTCTCATGTCTTCTCCGTCTCCTCTATTTTAGAATGGTTTAACCTAGAGTCCAACTTTTCCATCCTAATTTGAGATGTCACTTATTACATTGTGAGAAGAAAATATTGAGAGCATGTGTTTATATAGTACCTCGTAATTGTTTTAGTTAATGATCTCCAACAAATCTCCAAAAAGATGGCCTAGCGGCTAGGAGCTGGAATAACTACCTTGGGAACCAAGAGGTGAGTGGAGTTATCCCGGCGGAAAGTTGTAGGTATTACATCAATCAGCCGAAGTGCATGCAATCTGGTGTAGTTACAGCATTGTATACATTTCAGAAAAGGAGAAAAATGGCTCGACGAGTTATAAATTTCCAGAAGAAATTTCATTCCAACTACCAATATTTATGTTTCTAATACATAGTACAACAACAACAACTTACTTAATGTATAATCCCACAAGTGGGGTCTAGGGTTTCTAATACTTAGTATTAAAATATTTCAAGATCTTTTGATTTCCCTCCGTAACTTAAGTTTCTTTACAAAGAATAAAATAGAATTTTTAATGGACATTTTACTAAGGTTCTCTATTTATTTTTGTTTTAGTATACTTCTTGTATGCAAGAGCCCTTTCCCTTTGTTAAGGAATATATTTCTTACTTGATAAAAAAAAGTGGACATTTTACCATGAATTTATGTAAGCCCTTTAAATGACTTTGCCTATTGCTAAATATCAATATATACTTTTTCGATTCTAAAATGAAGAAAGTTTTACTTCCATATTTGTTTGGTCCCTGGAGTTTAATTTCATTAAACAAATAGTTCTATGTATTTTATACATATTAAATATTTTGTCAGATCAAAACAGTTTTCCTTATTCCACTCCTTAATAAGATAAAAGCTAATATATGATCTCACGTGCTTCTCCAAAACAAACACTTAACAATTGATCTTATACACTTTTCTCTTAGTTATGACGCCAAAAACCAAATTAGGAAATTACGTCAGTATGGGGAGGAGGAAAAGTTTACTTCAGAACTGATTGTGAATCCATTCCATTCAAAGAAGAATGTTTGCACAAAGCACTGGGATAGATTTGGTTGTGGTGATGGCATATGAAAAGCTTTTGTTGATTTTTTATTTTTTGAGAAAGTTCACATAGCTTTTGTTGATTTTGAGTGATGAACAAAACAAGATCGAGAAAGGCTTAAACCCTCCCCCCCCTCCTCCACACACACACATACTCCGTCCCTATTTACTTGTCAAATTTTGACTTGACACATTTATTAAGAAAATAATGATTGGTATAGTGAGTTTTTACCCCTATTAATTGATAGGGTCCCAAAGATATTTACTCACTAAATTTTTTTAAGACACTAACTCAATGTTAATAAATTGAGGGTATAATAGGAAAGAGAAAATTGTTCTTCCTTGATTTGTCAAAAATGACATGTAAAAAGAGAAATCAAATTAGGAAATATTTGACAAGTAAATAGGGACGGAGAGAGTAGTTTTTAATGAGTCTGTTTGGATGGGGTTATAACTTTTGAAATTTTATTTTTTGGTCTTTTTGGCTTAAAAACTCTTTTTTTTACTTTACCTAAGTACTACAAGAGTGCTTAAAAGCTATTTTGGCTTGAAAATACTTAAAATAAGCCAATCCAAACTTGCTTGATGCTTGCTACAGGTGATTTACAACAAATTGCTCCATTGTTTCAAATGGTATACTTCAAGAATGCATGCATGCAAGTTCAATAAATCATTTGCTTGTTCTAACTCAAGAGATAATGTGGCATTTCCTCTACACCTACTGAATGATGACCCAAAATGTCATAGGATTAGTAGTCTTCGGTAACTGTTGTTGAAATAGATAAGTATATCTTACACTCTAAACATTAAATTAAAAGTGTTGCCTGGTGCGTGAATATTCCTGCGTTCACAGGCTTCAAGGAAGGCCACACCACAATTGATTGCAATGTAGATTGCATTCAAATATTTTAAGTTTGAGTACATATATATTGTTGACTTATTTTTTCTTGTTAGTTTCACTGGTCATGTATTGCTTTTTCATTACATAGAATAAAAATAGTTGTGTGAAAAGTAACTCCAGTTTTGCTGTGTTCTAGGACGGCATACATGCTTAATTTGCAACGAAAGATCACATTATCTATGTTATTGTTGTGATAGAGCTGCATGCTCTGGCTGCATTGGTCAAATCGATTTTGTCCATCTCAAAGGGAAGAATGGATTATGCAATAACTGCCTAAAGCTCGCATTGCTTGTGGAAGAAGACAGGAATATTGATTCTGATGGGGTACGCATGATTATTATGGTTATTCTTAAACTGTATTTTTTGGTTTAGTACTAACTAATTAATTACTTCACTATTTTAGAAATTTTTATTTTCAAATCCAAAGAGAACTTGTCATGGAAACTATTAACTGAACTAGCCAAGGAAAATAGCTTGAAAGTTAATATATAGCAAGACGCTTTACAACATTAATGTATAATTATGTTCAATATTCATGATAGACAGTTAAATGAAGCCATGTATTTAAAGAACCTTGAGAGGCAACAAGTTTGATAGTAGGAGAGTATGAGATGTGCTATCTGTTTCTCTTTAAAACACAATATTCATTTGTTATCAGAAAAAGTGAAAGATTATAAATGAAAAAAGAACAAGTTTCTTGTTCAATTTTCAAGGTGAACTGTATTTTATGGAAATTTTAAAAGTTTTCTCTCTGGGAGTAGATTCACACGGGTTCAACAAGAGAGAAGCTCAGCTAAAAATCTTTGTTGTATTTAATAGGTGTGGGTTTGCTCATCATTTTGTGGTTTCCTGTATTTATTCTTCCTCTAGGCTTCCGAAGATTGAGTTTATTCTAGTAAAATGTGGGTGGATATTATCACAATTGATGTCATGTGAGATTACGTGTTTTGTTTTTATCACTATTGTCTTATTGGCAATAATCAGTTGGATTTGTCTTTCTTTTATTGCTTGAGATGTCTATTTTCTTATTTGCTTTATATTCCTCTAGTTGATGAGTAATCTGTTCCATTTCTCTATGAACGATCGTGGCTTTCCAGGAAAGTGTAGACCTCAGAGATCACGAAACATACTAGGGCCTTTTCAGGGAGTATTATGTGATAGTAAAGAAAAAAGAAGGAATTGACAAAAATAAACTTCTTGCTGGTAAGGCTCAACTAGACAAGGAGAAGATTTGCCAGATTAGCTCTTATTCAGATAAACGTTGTGAGAAAGAGGATGAACAACTTTCTTCAGACAATGAAAATTTAAGTGATGGAGAACCTCAGACGAAAAGGCTTAAAAACAAAAGATGCACACAGCTGAAAACAAAGATGCAAAGAGAAGTCAATTCAAAGAAACAAGAATTTGTTGGATGGGGATCAAAAGCTCTAATTTACTTTCTTCAGTTTATTGGTCAAGATACCAGAGAAAAATTATCAAAAGATGATGTGTCATCGATAGTAACTGAATATATAAAAGAAAATAGCCTTATCCATCCAGTTAAAAAGACAAGGATCCTTTGTGATGTTCAGTTAGAAGCTGTTTTTGGGAAGAAAGTGGTAAACAGACGCAAAATATCAAGCCTCCTCGAAATCCATTTTGTTGATAATGAGGAACAATTACAAAATGATAAGCTTGATGATGATCTTGAAGACGATGACACAGAAATATTGGTGGCTCCTAAAACTGAGGTTAAGGTTGAACAAAACAAGATATTCTCAAACTGGTATTCAACTGCAGCACAAAGTCAATTTGCAGCCATGATTCCTGAAAATATCAAACTCGTTTACCTGAAGAAAAGCTTGGTAATGGAGTTGATCAAGCAGCCTGAGTCAATTGAAACCAAGATTATTGGAAGTTTTGTTCGGGTTAAGTTAGATCCACGTGATTCTGAGCAGCATAACTCTCATCAGCTTGCACAAATTACAGGTTGTTTTAACACATGATTTCTTTCTTTGATTTCTTTTGAAATGGTTGCTAGCATCCCTCGGTGGGCTGCTGTGAATGTGTCTGAATGCTGCACTATGCTCATGTCTTCCATACGGAGTTTTTAGATAATTGGACATCAATTAGCCAGAACACGTGTTTTTTTTCTAAAATAAATGATTATGTTTTCTCAACCAACTTTGTTTACACTGTTGTGGTTACCATGACATTAATAATCTGATCAAGCACATGAAGTATTAGTTGAAACTCGTAACTCATTTCTGAATTTCCTTTGGGTTAGTATTTGTTGTGTTGTTAATATTGAGAGAAGAGTTCATTCTTAACACCTTCTATATTTTTCTGGAACATATAAACCTTCTTTACAATATATTATACTTTGTCTGCCCATGTTGTATGGTACTATTACTTTTTGTGGAGTCAAATTGTTTCTTTCTTTGACTAGGATGTGTTAAATATATTTGGTTACATTTTTTTACCATAATAGTTGTGATTAGCAGTAACGAATATTTAGTTTTCAAATATGAACATATTATTTTTAAAATAGTAAAACGTTGATGTCGGAATTCACATAGAGGATCAGACCACTCTTTTCAGGGTGGAGGATGATCGCTGCTAAACTAAAACATGTTACTCTCTCCAACCCAAAGAAGAAGAGAGGAAACGTAGTTTGACTAGCACCAAAGGTTGAGAGAGAAAATTAAAAATAGGTTACTATAATATAAATTAAATTAGATTTTGATAAATTTGGAAGTAGAAATTTGATATGTGAATAGAGTGGAATAGGTCGATGAAAAGATGTGACGTGATCAACTATGATAATCAGTCTATCAAAGAAGCTTAGTAAATTTTGAAAGAAAAAAAGCAAGCAGGTCAAGTAAATTGGATGGAGAGTGAGGTAATGATCATAAACCTATTCTCATCTTCCAAGTCTTAATATAGAACATTACTTCCAATTGAAATCTTAATCTTGATCACCAATTTTGCTTTCAAACTGACATCGTTCTTGTTTAAGGAGTGTTCTCAGGGATCAAGCTTGGATCAAGCGATACGTGCAACAGCGGGAATTCAATTCAAGTTTCAAATATAGAAGGAGACATTTGCTTGACCAGGCTTTCAGATGTTGGGATTTCTAAAGTAACCTACTTCCTCTTTTGAATGCATATGTCTATGCAAACTTTACTTATAATTTGACATGATTTTTCAGCTAATCAGCTATATATATAGCAAACAGTTGTAAATATTTTTGTATGCCTGCTCTGAAGTCTAAAGGTACTGCTCATTTTGAGGAGGCAGATATACACAACACTTTATCAAAGTTTTGCCATGTACAAATACTTGTCGCTCTTCTAAATTAGTTTAGATTCCAAACTGCTAAAAGCATACTGCAAAAAAGTTATTACTTTTGGATGTTGGTTATTTTGTAGGTTATTTTTGTTTTGCTCTTTTAAAAAGATAAAAGGTTCTCTTCTTTTTTTTTGAGAAGTTTTTGTCATTGGCTGTCTCAGATTTTGGTGTTAGTAGTGTTAAAATAGGTTTCACTCTAAGCTTTTGTGGTTAACCGAAATTCATTGAATTTTGACATCTTTCTCTGTTTTTCAGGAAGAATGTGCTTTTATGAGAGAGCAGGTGAAAGCCGGCTTGCTCAAAAAGTTAACAATTGTAAGGTTTCTTTGCTTGCAGTTTGACATAACTGTTATGTTGAAACATAGCCTAGATATTATTGTATTACTGAAAGCTTTAATATGTTTTAACTATCGTTTCCAGCATGATATACCCCCAAATAAATGACTTGTCCAAAAAGTGATCTCTCTTTGGGCACTGCTCGGTGCAAGTTCTGGTTGTCTCTAGAACAACCCAATTTCTCTTTCGATATATAGCCGTAGAGCTTGTAATAAGGATTTTGAGTGGGAGCTAGTTTCTCCAGTCTCAGCTCTTCAGGCAGCATGCTACTTGCACTTACCTCATGCTCTCTTGCCTTGCTCTAGGATTCATCCTTTCCCTAAGAGTGACTACCCTTGGTCATATTCATGTATCCTTCATGTCCTGTCATGTGACCCCTCTTGTGGGAAGGAACTAGTTGAACCTGGCTGGGTTTGTGGCACCCAATTCTTAACCAGTTCTAGAAAGGACTCTTATCAAGGAAGAATACTGGAGTGGACAAGTGAATTCTCAATCTTCTTATTCTTCTAATCTTTGTCAGGTTGTCCCATATCGTTGTAGGTTGTTGATGGGAAAATGACCCACTGTAGTGATAATAAGTTGATGGTTTAGTTTCTTAAGTCATGGTCTCTAGCACTTAATATTCCATGTACTTGATAGTGTCCTAAGTTTTGGCTTCACCAAGTAACAGGGCCTGCTAGCGTGCCTTTATCATCGTATTCCATTTTAAATAAAAGCATTCCTTTCTGAAACCCATTGTCTTCTTTCTGTTTTAGCAAACTCTACATTGCCACCTCAAAAGAAGTGTTTTCCCATCATCCGCATGTTACTTGAATATTCTTTTTCTCCAAAATGATAAGACAATTTAGAATTGCATTATTGGGAAGGTCACAAGATAGAGTTTAACTGGACATTGAATGGGTTCATCTAGAACACTCCCGCAGATCAGCCAAACAACATGATTCAATAGTGGGTTATGTGGTTCAGTGCACTTCTTGCCTAGTGTGGGAGATACTGGGGGTATCTTCCCGCTTACCAATTTATCACACTGCTTTTCTAGTTCCCTTCTTACTATATATGGAGAATCCTTTTGAATTCGTACCACTTCATTTAAAATCTTAAGCTACTAGAAAGGGAATACTTCTATATAATTTGCATTTGGTTTTTTCATTCTCCTCCCTTGTGGGCATGGATATATTCCCTGAGCCATGGGGGAGTTTTCAGTTAGGCTCAAATCGGATTTCTTTTTGTTGCTCCGAGACCATTATGAATTGTGTGTCACCTCTATTAAATGGTTGAGCTCATTGAGCTATTGGAGAGCTGATGCTTTTGTTTTACTCTTCTACAATTCTGAAAAGATATAAGCTCAATTCCTCAAGTTTTCCAGTTATAGATTCAGCTGAACTCCAATTCCATTAGTACTACTATAAAACTTACTCTCCTATTTGCAGGTGGAGCTTGAACAGAAGGCTGAAATCCTTCATGAAGACATCACCAAGCACGTATATTTTCAATCTTACCAAGTTACTTTTAAATTTGGATAATTTATTTCCTTAAAAACTTCTTGTTGATTCGGGTATTTTGTAGCTCTACGAATTTTTACTCCGTTGGCATGATAATACAAAATATTATGGTGCAACATAGATCAAATGTTGTGAAATGATCATAGCTTCTATATCAATAACATAAAAATATTAGCGACCTGTTTATTTTTATCTTTAATCAATATACTTGGGTAACATCTAAATATCTGATGACAAATTCACTTTTAATGTCAGAATATTGCTCGAGAGCTGCGATTGTTGCAACACCTCATTGATCGTGCAAATGAGAAAGGATGGAGAAATCAATATCCTTTTTTTCTTTTTCTTTTTGGTGACTAAATTAACAGTGTTGTACAGAACACCAAACCAGTCCTAAGGATGGAAATTCAGCACAGATTCGGAATTGTGTTTGGTTACCAGCGTGACTTTCTTTGAACACCAATTTTATCATCTCATGCTTCATGCCCTAATTTTGTTTGTATGTACTGTTGTCTCGTTGTTCTTCATCCTGGTCCAATCTGCAAAGAAAGGGAAGTGTTTCCTTAACCCCCTTGGTGTTTACACTTACGCAGTATCTGGAGAAAAGACACAACCTACAACAACCTTGGTACCTGTCATTTAAGCTGTTGACTATTCCTGGAGTGATTCCAGAGAAGGTAGAGCCTGTCAAATCTGAACAGAAAGATAGAGCATCTTGCTCTGGTTGTTAGTAGATGTAATGATGCTATGTGCAACTCCCCATCTTCTCCTACCTTGGTCAAATTGTTGTTGTCAAGCCTTTCTCGGATAACTTTAGTAGGGAAGATGCTTCTATCAGTTGCAGGTTTTACCTTGGTATTTTGATTTTAGTTGCTACAAAGATTATTCAGTTCTAGCTTTGTAATTTGTATTACAGCCAGTTAAGACTTTTTTAGGATTGCTCTAGTTGTTTCAAGAAAAGCCTCGTGAAGTCATTTTGAAGTTGCATTTTCTCTTACCCTATATCATGATTCATGAGAATGGATCAATGGGTATATGATGTACTCTTTTCAACTTAATGCAACTTATCTCACTTTTCTAGAAAAGTATCTGTGTTATGCATATTCTCCCCCATCACCTTATCCCCATCCTATCCTCGTAGGTTTGTTTTAGATATATACAAATACTTTCACGATAATATCTTTTTACTTGCATATCAAATACAGGAAAATAAGTAAGAAATCAGTTTTTTTTCTTGAAAAAATATTTTCTTTTAGAAAATGTTTTCCATCGTACCGAACACACCCTAATAAATTCTTCTTTTCACCATTGCCCGAAGCATTTATAGTGAAAACACCTCTTAAAGAAATATTTTACTAGAGGTTTTTAACCTTAGACTTTTGATCCAGCTTTTCCAAAAGACCCAATTTTAGCATGTCTGCCACCAAAAAAAAGGAATTTCATTATACCAAATGTTTTTATGTTTTTTTAAAAAAGGCAAAAGCTAAACTACTAAAGTATAAATAATTAAAAAAACTTTAAGATATTACTTTTTGACCACGTTGTTACATATTTACTTCATATAAATTGTTACAAAATGCATATTAAAATATTTTTGAACCACAAACATATTGTAAGAATTTTTATTTGAGTCACAATTAAAAATCAAACTACTATAAGAAATTTTTTGGGACTATTACAAAATGTAAAATATTTTAAAGTTATTTTGATAGTGGAAGGAATTTTTGAACTAAAAACATAATAAAGGGTTTTAAATAGTTAGGGGATATATAAGCCCTTTTTATTTTTAATTTGTCTATTTGTTTTCTAATTACCCAGAAATTAGTCCGGGAAAAAGGTGTAGAAGCATTATGCAGTGTTCGAGATCAAAGTAAAATATGGTCAGTAGGGTTTTGGAGTTGCGAATTTATGGTGTGTTGTTCAAGATTTTCTTTCATGAGGAATGGCAATGTCGAATATGTATATGGGAATGTAATTTTATGAGAAGAGAGAATGCTATTTGTGTTCTTGGTAATTTCAAGAATGATTTGGTTGATGCTCGAAGGGTATTTCGAAAACAGAGTTAGTTGTGTTCTTCTTCTGGGGATTTTCTGCGAAAATATGAAGGAGATACCCAGTAAGTGGAATCTTTCAATTTATTTTTAATCCTTAAATCAAATCATGTTATGCTAGATAGGAGAAAAAGTTTTGATGCTTCATTGCTATTACATAGTAAAATCTGAAGACCTTAATCTGCCCTCTTTGTAATTGATTTGATATGTTATTTGCCAACACTAATTACTCCATTTGTAATTCAATTTTCTGTTTGTCAGCAATTAAACTGATTAGTTATGCTACTCTATGCCTTGGTTCTATTTTTGTGGTCACTAACTTCACTAAATTGGGATAGTTTTTTTTTCTTCTAGGTAATGATCTAAACTAGTATTCTTACGAGTGAAGGGTCAAAAACACACCTAAAGTATTCTAGTGTTTTCGAGTTTCATACCTGAAGTGTGCAAATTCCCTACCTGAACTATGACCAAATGTTTATAGAAACACACCTAAAATTTCTCTTTGAAAGAATGCACAATTCATATCGATTTATCTTCGAAGCATCTTGCATTCCTTTTTAAGAATACATACAAGGATCAGATTACATCTATCTTTCTGTCTGATCAGATTGCCAAAATTATCCTATATACTAGTATTCTCCAGCTGATCTCGACATTGTCCGTCTAAGTTCTTTCATGTTTAAAAATAATAGCTAGAGTTGGTAAAAGGATGAAAATCTAGTTTGCAACTGAGGATCCAGACAAGTAGGTGTGGCATATGTCTGGCAACTGAGGAGAGCCTAATACTACTCAACCAGCACATGGTGAATAAAAGGAAGTCACTCAAGATGAGTCATGTTACTATCAAATGCGCAAGCTAAGTTTAATAATATTCAACTGTAAGGTATTTTGATATACTTTATTGATCACCCTTGTAAAGAGGCACACTGATACTCCAATATCGTTTAAATCCAATAGCTTTGATGGCAATAGGTGAATTTACTACTACCTCGTCTATTAAGTTTAAGCAAGCAGATGATTGAATAACTTTGTATCCTCAATAACATCATATATACACTGTCCACAAGCTTAAAAAACCCAAACTGGCAGCAAACCATATCAACTAACTATGATTAAGTGATTTAATGAAGTGAATATTCAATATATATATGTATGTGTATATATATATACATTAGATACAAAAGCCCAGGCCCAATATATATTACTTTATTTGTTTTAATTTATGTGACAAATAGAATTAGGAGAGGCAACTAAGTTTTTAAATTTTTTTGTTGTTATTTATTTTTATAATATTTTTAACGTACTTTTCAAATAATATCTGTGGCACATGTGAAGTTCTGAGAGTTAATCAAATTTTTAAAATGTATTTGTTTAAATATTTGAAGTTGTTAATTATTGTGATTTATGTGGCACATGTGAAGTTCTGAGAGTTAATCAATTTTTTAATATATTTGTTTAAATATTTGAAGTTGTTAATTATTGTGATTTATGTGATACATGTGAAATTTTGAGAGTTAATCAATATTTAATATATTTTAAAAATTATTTTAAGTTATTAATTATTGTGATTTATGGTACTCTTAGTTAACGTAATTTTCAAATAATATATGTTATACCTTCTGTCTCAATTTATGTGGCATAGGTGAAAGAAAGTTAATCAAATTTTTAATATATTTTAAATAGTTAATTATTGTGATTTATAGTATTTTCAACGTATTTTTCAAATAATATATGTTAGTCCCTCAGTCCAAATTTATGTGGCATAGGTGAAATTTTGAGAGTCAACTAAATTTTCTATACGTGTTTCTAAATATTATAAGTTGTTGATTATTGTGATTTACAATATTGTTTTTTTGGGAAAAAGGACAAATATACCTTCGAACTATCAAAAATGGTATTAATATATGTTATGCCTTCTGTCTCAATTTATGTGGCATAGGTGAAAAAAGTTAATCAAATTTTTAATATATTTTAAATAGTTAATTATTATGATTTATAGTATTTTCAACGTATTTTTCAAATAATATATGTTACTCCCTTAGTCCAAATTTATGTGGCATAGGTGAAATTTTGAGAATCAACTAAATTTTCTATATGTGTTTCTAAATATTTTAAGTTGTTGATTATTGTGATTTACAATATTGTTTTTTTGGGAAAAAGGACAAATATACCTTTGAACTATCGAAAATGGTATTAATATATGTTATACCTCCTGTCTCAACTTATGTGGCATAGGTGAAAGAAAGTTAATCAAATTTTTAATGTATTTTAAATAGTTAATTATTGTGATTTATAGTATTTTCAACGCATTTTTCAAATAATATATGTTAGTCCCTCAGTCCAAATTTATGTGGCATAGGTGAAATTTTGAGAGTCAACTAAATTTTCTATATGTGTTTCTAAATATTTTAAGTTGTTGATTATTGTGATTTACAATATTGTTTTTTTGGGAAAAAGGACAAATATACCTTCGAACTATCGAAAATGGTATTAATATATGTTATACCTCCTGTCTCAATTTATGTGGCATAGGTGAAAGAAAGTTAATCAAATTTTTAATGTATTTTAAATAGTTAATTATTGTGATTTATAGTATTTTCAACGTATTTTTCAAATAATATATGTTAGTCCCTCAGTCCAAATTTATGTGGCATAGGTGAAATTTTGAGAGTCAACTAAATTTTCTATATGTATTTCTAAATATTTTAAGTTGTTGATTATTGTGATTTACAATATTATTTTTTTGGGAAAAAGGACAAATATACCTCTGAACTATAGAAAATGGTATGCGTATACCCTTCGTTATACTATTGAGACATCAGAGCCCTTGCCGTCCAAAAAGTGGAGCACTTGTATCCTTCACACTAACGGACGGACACGTATCCTAATCCTGTGTATCTACCCAATATTTTACTTAAATTTAACCCAAAATCAAAGACCCACCCGGATTAATAAAAAAAACCTCCCAAATATTATAAACCACCCACTCACTAACACCCTAATAATATACCGTAACCAAAATACCCCAAATTGTGCTTCTCCTTCAATTCATCTTTATTTTTAGTCCAACAACTTCAATTCATCTTTATTTTCAGTCCTCCAAATTTTACCAAAACAAAAACAAATAACATGGGCTTTCAATGAAAAATAAGAGACCCATTTCAATTCTTTGTTCAAATTGAGGGGTTGAAAATACTATCACCATTGATGGACAAAGTTTCAAGCTTAAAAGTGGATCTGCAATTGAATCGAAAAATTTGAACTCGAATTGATCGGTTGGTAAAAGGAATTGAAAATACTCTCACCATCGATGAATAAAGCTTCAAGCTTTAAAGTGGATCTACAATCGATCAAAAATTTTGAATTCAAATTGATTTGTTGTTGTTGAAAGGGGTTGAAAATTCTACCACCATTGACAGATAAAACTCCAAGCTTCAAAATGGATTTGCAATGAAATCAAAAATTTCGAGCTCAAATAGATTGTTGATGAAAGGGTTTGAAAGTATTCTTCAAATAGATTTTGATGAATTGAAAAAGATTTCGAAGCATTGCCCAGTGCACCGTCGATTTTTTGTTGTTGGAAAGCTTTTGATTTTGATTTAGTAGCTTTGTCTAGGGTTGAAAATATTCTTGAAATAAATTTTAATTGTCCAAGATTAAAAATATTCTTCAAATTAATTTGTGTTATTGGAAGGGGTTGATGCACCGTTGTATGAAACTTTTGGAAAGATGAATTGACTTCTTTCTTGAAGATGGAGTTTTTTTATTTTTTTATTTTATTTTTATCATCAAGGAATCAATTATATTACCTGGCAAAAAAGATGAATGACTATTTTCTTTTGATTGTGAGTCGGGTGGGTTCAATATAGTAAAGGGGTGGGTTTTTTTAGTTTTAAGTAAAATATTGGGTAGATGCGCATGATTAGGATACGTGTCCGTCCGTTAATGTGAAGGATATAAGTGCTCCACTTTTTGGATGGTAAGGGCTTTGATGTCTCAATAGTATAACGAAGGGTATACGTATACCATTTTCGATAGTTTGGGGGTATATCTGTCCTTTTTCTCCCTTGTTTTTTTCATAATTTTTAAATGCATAGCATACTAGTAAGACAAATAAATTAAAACAGAGAAAGAACTAAATATAAATAGAGGAAATTGAAGGAGAATTGACCCTTAGCTCCTCTATTCACTCTTCTATTTATGTGGTATGGGTGAAATTTCGAGAGTTAATCAATTTTTAAGTTGTTAACTATTGTAATTTATAGTACTATTTTTTCGTAATTTTTAAATACATATATACTAAAAAGGAAAGTAAAAGAAATAATAATATTACTCTTTGTGTAATTTTTAAATACATAATATACTAAAAAGGAAAATAAATGAAGAAATACTAAATATAAAATAGAGGAAATTTGAGGAGAAGGGAAAATCGGTTAATTGACCGACTGACCCTAAGCTCCTCAAATTTGCTCTTATATAATAGAGAAATATATATGTACATATGTAACGGCCCAGCCACTAGTGATATTGTCCGTTGTAGGCTTAGACCCACACGACTTTAAAATGTGTCACTAGTGTGTAAGACCTGCTTACTTATTTATCCAACATCTATTCTGTGTTTTGTTGATGTGAGACTTCTTATTCTAAGTTGGAGTGTATGTGATACCCCCTTTTACGGACTCAGTGTCCTCGGTGAGGTTTGCTCCGCCGCATGAGATTTGCCTAGATTCAGCACTGTGGTTTGCCCTGTCTTTTTACTGGTCCACGTCGGCAAGGCTAACACAGAAGTGACTCTGATAGCATTTGTAACGGTCCAACCCACTAGTGATATTGTCCCAATGTGGGTCTAGACCCACACTGCTTTAAAACGTGTCACTAGTGTGTAAGGCTTGCTTACTTATATACCCAACATTTCTCCTGTGTTTTGCCGATGTGGAACTTCTTATCTTAAATTGAGGTTTCATAATATATATATATATATTACTTAATTAATCATGATTAAGTGAAATAACTCTATATACAAATACATGCTTACATCTATTGACCTGATATAAACACCCGATATGAATAAGTTTTATCAAACGAAACCTATTTTAAATAAAAATGTATAACTACAAATGGAGCATCCATCTTACAGAGAAAAAGTCTTTAAATTACTATATGGGTTGTTGATCTGTTGATAATCCCTGAGACACAAGAAGAAAATATTCTTTTTTGATTGCCCAAAATTAAGTAGCTGTTGCTAATTTACTAGGCCTATGAGCTTTGTAGAAGTCCAATAGTAGTGATTAAAGAATTCCATCTCTGCGAAAAATTTCCAAAGGCAAGCACAGACCACTCCAACAAGCAACCCTCAATACATGGCTTCATTTGCAACACAGGTTGTTTAGTATTGATCCATAGGCATTGCAAAAGGGCAATAAGAAGTAACAAATACCGCTGCATCAAATAAAAGAAGAAAGAAAAGAAACTGCAAATTGGACCATACCATTATTATCTTCGTTCATGTTGTAGTCGTCTTCATCGTACTCATAAAGATTCTGTACAATTGTTCAAGAGTTTCAATATACTTAAGCTCAGCACATACTTTATAGAGAATGTCACTTAGTGATGTTGATCTAGGTATACAAACAATTGACAAGCAATGCAAGTATAATTCAATCTAGAGGAACACAAAGTATTCTGATTTCAAGTTCCTTAAATATGGCTGTCATGTTAGGGAAGCAAAGGGGTTTTCCACATACTTGATTGCAATCTCCGTCATCACTAAATTATTCTTCTTCCTCTTCAATCTTCTCCTCTTGTTCTTCGTCCATGCCTTCACCGTCTTTTTTCTTTTCGTCATTGCCCTACATTTGATGAAAGATAAAGGATAAGTTTAGGAATCCAAGAATATGTCTATTGACAATTTAAAGGTCAAAGGATAAATTAGGCTATTTGGCATTGCAGGAGATTTTTGATAGAAAGTATTATAGTTTAGGAATAATAATAATATTTTATTATTTAAATATTAAAGAATAATTTAAAGGGATTTTGAGGTATTAACTCAAAATGTTTTTAAGCAATTACTACTAAACATTGTTTTGATCGTTGTTTCAAACTGACAAATGTCTGCATTCTTCTGTCTAGTTGTTGAGTGTGTGTCAACAATTCACAAGTAACTCATTCCTTTAATCCAATAATAGATTCCTCCAATCCAAGAAATAAAACTTTCTCTAATAGGGACTCTCTTCTATTGAAAAATCCTATTTAGAAAATCTCTCTTATTTCTTTACCCCCAATTCTCTCTTCAATGGTTGATGTTATCGCTGAGCAAAAGTTTCCTGCTTTCTGTTGAAGAAGGTACTAACTTTTCTCGTGGGTCTTTTTTTGTTAGTCAAATAAATCTTCTTTTTTTGTGGACTTCTTTCAGTTGATTAAAACGACATTCACTGTTTTAGGTCAATGGGTGTCAGAAGTGTTTGAAATGTATAGTTTTTGTTATGATTTTTGGGATTTTTAGAATTTTGTGGTAAGAGAGCCTGCTTTTCTTGTATGTTTTGCGCATGGGTATTTCATTTTCTGGGCTAATCATCAAGCTTCGATTTTCTTTTTTTGTTAAGAGTATATAATTTTTCCGCTAATTTTTTGTAAAAGGGAAAAAGATTTACACTAAGAATTGCCATATCTACATTTTAGTCCTGATTATCTGAATTAAATAAGGTGGTTTTCTTGATTACAGTGAAGCAGACATCTGGTAATTCATTTTCAAGAAACTCTTCTGCTATAAATGGCAAAGAACAGGGGCAGGAGGATTTTCAACAAAGAAGAAATTGCAGAAGATTGGTGCTTTCGATGTAAAGATGGAGGAGAGCTCATGATTTGTGATGATGGGTAAGTCTTTTTTTTTACTGACTTGGAGGTGGAGGGTACTCTTACCATCCGAGCAACTCCTCTTGCCCGATTATGGCCAAGTCCTTAGGTTAAAAACCAATTTTATTTTGAACAAACGGGGATACTCCCGAGCTTGTGTGAGTATAAAAACTACATTATTCTTTTTTCTTTTCGGGCTTTACTTTCTGGATGAAAACGTAGACATCATTTGGAAGCTTCATTTTTTTCCTGGCTTGAAAAGAGCACATGTTCCATCTTTAAAAATTGCCCCTCTTCTTGGTGGTCGAATTGTGTGGAAACATTGTCTTTCTCAAAACCCTAGGTTCTTGGATAAAAAATGACAGTACCTGATTGTATATTGTGAGAAAACAAGAGTTTGAGAGAGAACTCAGCTGGATTATTGTCACAAGCTATTGGGGTTTAAAGAACTAAGTTTACATGTCCTAAGAAGGAAAAGAAATCAATATAAATCAATACCTAATTAAAATAGGAGTAAATCAAGCCACCTATTATATTTACATATATGTTATAGAATATTTCTAGGATTCTAAGACTCCCCCTTAAGCTGGTGCATAAAAATTATATGTACCAAACTTGTTAAATACATAACTCGTTTTGGGACCGGCTAGGGACTTGGTGAATATGTATGCAAGCTGATCGTTTGACCGCACGAGCCTTGTGACGATGTCTCCTAAGAGTACCTTTTCACCGAAAATGACAATCAATCTCTATGTGTTTGGTCCTCTCGTGAAACACTCTATTCGATGCAATGTGAAGTGTAACTTAATCACACAAATTCCATTCCGTTTGTGTATCCAAATGTCAACTCTTTTCGTAGTTGCTTGATTCATATGAGTTCAAATGTTGCCACTATCATAGCGCGATATTCCACTTCTACACTAGGCTAGAAACCACAAATTTTTCTTACTTTTCCAAGACACCAAATTTTCCCCGACTAGAACGCAATATCTAGAAATGGATAGTCTGTCAATGGTGAACCGGCCCAATTTGAATCTGAATATCCAACAATTTTCTCATGTCTTCAGCCTTCATAAAGTAATTCTTTCCATGGACCAAATTTTATGTATCCACTGATGCGAGTAATTGCATTCTAGTGACCACACAAGGAGAATTCAAGAACTGACTTACAACACTAACAGGAAAGGTAATATAAGGACGAGTCACTAAGATAATTCAACCTTCCTACTTACCTTCTATATCTTTTAGGATCGCTAAGAGGCTCCCCTAACCTGGTAGGAGCTTAACATTTGAATCCATTGGAGAATCAATGGGCCTACAATCTGTCATCCTTGTCTCTCCAAGATTATCAAGTGCATACTTCCTCTGTGAAATGGCAATTCCTGATTTGGATTGAGCAACCTCAATGCCCTAGAAGTACCTCAATCGACCAAAATCCTTAGTATGAAAGTGTTGGAAAGGGTGATGTTTCAATTTAGTAATTTTCTCATCATTACATGTGATAACTATGTCATCAACATACACTACCAATTACATGCACAAACCTGGAGCAAAGTGACAACAAAACACATAATGATTAGCTACACTTCGTAATATGCCAAACTCCTGAATAACTATACTAAGCTTCCCAAACCATGCTCGAGGAGACTGCTTCAGGCCATAGAGTGCTCATCATTGTTTGCACACCATGTTACTAGACTCCCTCCGAGCAACAAAATCAGGTGGTTGATCCATATATACCTCATCTTTGAGATCTCCATGAAGAAAAACATTTTTAATAACCAACTGATAAGAGAGACCAATAATGCACAACCACCATGGATAAAAAGAGATGGAATGAAGCATTCTTGGCCATAGAAGAGAAGGTATCACAATAGTCAAGACCAGAAAACTGTGTATAACCCTTGGACACTAGTCGTGCTTTTAGGCAATCAATCTATCCATTGAGGCCAACCTTCACTGTATATGCCCAATGACAACCAATTGTTGATTTATCTGGAGGTAGAGGAACAAGTTCCCAAGTACCACTAGAGTGTAAGGCAAACATCTCCTCAATCATAGCTTATTACCAGCATGAATGAGAAAGAGCTTCACCTATAATCTTAGGAATAGCTGCAACTGATAGTGATGATGCAAAGGCAGAATAGGTCGGTGATAAACGATGATAGCTCAAACAAGTATATATAGGGTGAGGTTATGAGTAGAGCAATTACCTTTTCGAATGGCAATAGAAGAACTCTGTCTAGACTAGTCCTTAGTAGGCAAGGATTCCAGTGGTGAGATGATAGGTCAATAGTGGTAGAGGTGCAGTGGAGGAAGGTGGAGTTATAGATGATGACGTAGAAGGATAGACTATGGCGGGATCCCCAAAATATAGAACTGGTAGAACCTCAGAAATGCCTAATTTTTCAGGAGAAGATGTAAAGTAGGGTTGACCTTAAAGAAAGTAACATCAAATAGACATAAGGTATGGCTGGAGGTCAGGTGAGTAACATCGATATCCTTTCACTACCCTGGGAAAGACACTTTTAAGATTAGGGGGAGCTAATTTGTCTTTTCTTGGAGTTAGTATATGAACAAAATATGTGCTCCCAAAGATGCTTGGTGGAAAGAGAATAAGGTTGACTTGGGAAACAAAATAGAGCGTGAAACCTGATTTTGAATAGCAGCAGAAGGCATACGATTAATTAGATAACAAAAGGTGAGCACTACATTCCCTCTAAAACGCAATGGAACATTTGCTTGAATGAGATGAGTGCATGTAGTCTCAACAATTTCCTTATTTTTCTCTCAGCGACCCAGCTTTATTGTGCACTCTAAGGACAAGATTTTTTATGAAGAATTCCATGGGAAGAAATAAATTGTTTAAATTGAGATTATAAATATTCACATGCATTATCACTACGAAAAGTGTGAATAGAACACCAAACTGATTTTTTATTTCAACACAAAGTTTGCAAATGGAAAATAATTCAAAATGATCTTTCATTAAGAACATACAAGTGCACCTTGAGTAATCAACAATGAAAGTAAGGGGTTGTTTGGTAGAGTGTATAAAAATAATGCTAAATAGAGTATACTAGTAATGGTTGTATTAATTATGTTTGCATTAATTATACACAGATTATTTCTTATGCATTGTTTGGTTTGGTTATTAAAAATAACATGTATTGCATAAAAATATTTATTTTCAATAATATCTTCCACAATTGTGGTGGAAAAGATGTAAAAATGGTTTTAAGGGATAATTGGATCTTTAACTATGTTAATGCATGCATTCTTTATCAAAAAAAAAAAACTATGTTAATGCATGCATAAAATTCCCTTGCGTTACTAATACCTAGAAATTCATGGTTGTAGTAATACATACCTTAATACACAATAGAGTGTATATAGCATAAAAAATGTACTAAACAAGGTATTACTAATATACAAAGTTGATAGATGCATTATTTTTGCTAATAGACTCTACCAAATGACCCCTAATAAAATACTTAAAACCTAATGTAGAACTAATTCTACGAGGAGCCCAAATATTAAAATGATCTAAATGTAAAAGAGACTTTGCACGATTATTAGGAATACGTGAAAAAGTAGCTTGGGTGTGCTTCCCCAATTGACATGACTCACAATCTAACTTAGATAACTTGGACTAGCTAGGTACTAATTTTTGAAGTTTGGATAAACTAAGGTGTCCCAATCGAAGACTGAGGCCTAATTTGTTTTCATTAAGATTAAGATGTTTGAATTGAATGATTAAGATCTTGTTGTAGATCTAAACATTGATGATTAAGATTATTTGTTTTTAAACATCTGAATATGTGTAGAATTTAATGCCTTAGCCAAACGACTTATTGACAAGAGGCTAAAGGGACAACCATTATTCAGAGTCAAGGTAGGTAAGGGATTGACTTGACCAACTCCGGTTGCCATAGTCTGGGAACCATTAGCAAACGTAATAGTGGGAAAGGACGAAGAGTAAGTAATATTAGACAATAAATATTTGTTACCAGAAATGTTATCAGAAGCGCCTAAGTCCATGACCCAATGGCCAAGTGTGGTGGACAGTAAGATACAAGCAACATGATTAACACGATTACCAATCTAGGCAACAAAAGCTATTGATGAAGATGTCTACTTACTCGCTTAATACTGAAGAAAGTCATTGTATTCTACCTCAGACAAAGAGAACAATTGATTGGTTGGATTACCAGTGGATTCAGCTTGAGGGTTACTAGAGCCCACAAATTTAGTACTAAACATATCAGATCCGAGAGACATGGAAACAAATCTATTAGTGTCCAAATAAAAGTAAATTTTGGAAAAGAACTTGAAGAATAGATCTTAAAAACGGCTTGCTGTCTCATCGAAAAATTAGATTTGACTATCGGAAATTCATCGGAATCAGGAAAAAAAATTAAACGGATAGGGTCAGAATATTATGGCGAACCTACTGGAAAAAAGGAGTATGCTGGAAAAGTGGGTGGAAAACATCACACATGAGGATTCTGATTGTAATGGTGGTACTGGTATATGCACATTATCTCTGGATAGTTTTGGAATCACGGAAAAGTGGAGTGGAGGTTTTGCTGGAAAAATGATTAGCAATTTTGTTCTCTTATTTTATTCTTGCTTTCTTATTAAATAAAGCGTTGATACCATGTGAGAAAACAAGAGTTTGAGAGAGTACTAAACTTGATTATCCCCACAAGCTATTGGGGTTTAAATAGCTAAGTGTACATGTCCTAAAAAAAGGAAATCAATACCTAATTAGATAGGAGTAAATCTAAGAGTAAATCAAGCCACCTACTATATTTTTACATATATGCTAGAGTATTTCTAGGGTTCTAACATATATCAAAATAAGAAATTTAACTCGCTTAGTTATAAATGATGGTGTAAAAGGACACATGTTGTCCATTCATTAATTTGTTGTAAACAACGGATACAATAAATATTTTTACCCCCAAAAACAACCATAAATGTGTTTTGAGGTCTTAAGTTTAGTTTCTCCAATGATTGGTCATCTGTAAACACTGGTTTTAGCCAACTCTTCAAAATTTCTCGATTATTAAAAAAAAACTTGTATTTATTTTTTTCCCTTATGTACTCTCTTTGTTCACTTTTACTTATGCACTTACTAAAATTATTTTCGCTTTTACTTGTTACTTTTAGCATATAAAGAGAAAAACATATTTCTTTCATGTTTTTTCTTAACATCAATTACTTATTCTCCAAATCATTTCCCATGCCCTAAGACTAAATATCAATTAATATTGGTATTGTGGTAAAATATTAATGTCAATCATTATTTCTTAAGGGGCGTACAAATTTTACCCTTAACATTAATTACCTCCAAATCATTTCACAAAATCTAAGACTGAATATCAATTAATATGGATATTGTGGTAAAATACTCATGTCAATCATTATTTTTTAAGGTGGACAAGTAAAAGTGAAAGGAGGGAGTAATAACTACTGTTGGCTTTTTGGGGAAAGGTTATTTTCTTGTTTGATAACACAAAAAGTTCTTGGATAAAAGCAAGCTTGCTTGCAAACATTGTTAGATGGCTCCTCATAATCCTAAAAAATTAATAATGAACAAAAGAAAATAGATACAGGTTGCACCCAAGGGTGTTGCCTAGTACTCAATGAAGTGGTTGAAAGCCATGACGTCTCAGGTTCAAATTTCAGCGGAGACAATAAACACTATGTGATTCTTTCCATTTGTCCTACCCTTGGTGGATAGAGATACCTGGTACCTATTGCTGGTGGGAGGTGGCAGGTATCCTATGGAACTAGTTGAGGTATGCGAATGCTAGCCCGGACACCACGGTCATCAAAAAAAAAGGGAACAGTCAGTTTCCAGCTGTGATTTTCTTATTAGGAACGTGTCAACTTTACTTCTATGGAACACAAAGTCTATAGATCCGCGCTACTGTCAACTTTACTTCTATGGAGGACAAAGGCTGTAGATTCACTGATGTTAACTTGACTTATATGAAGCACAAAAAATCTATAATTCCTTAACCTCGTGCTCTACTTTCTGGTCATTCATCTTTTGAGATGAGCACCGCTTTTATGTTTAGAATTTTGGTTAAAAGGTTCAGAAAATTAATGATATAAGCTGTATATGGCCTAGCAATTAGCTAGGTAGTCTTTGTTTTGGTTAGCTTTTTTTCTTTTGGCTAGGTACTCTGCAATGGTATTCATTAGGTGTTCCAGTTATTTTTACTTGGTGATTCTTTCTCTACATGGACTTCTACTAAATAATATATTTTCAACTTTGCAGGGGATGTTTGAAAGCTTATCACCTTGCATGTGTGGGGAAACATGACTCAGTTTTGACAAGTGGTGAACGTTGGATATGTGGCAAGCCTCTTAATTCATCCTTCGTCAAGCAAATTTAATATTTCTAAATTTACTGTTTGTCCTTTAGTTTATATTGAGATTTTTCAAAATAAATCACTGGAAAAAAATTGTCTTTGCTATTTCTCCATGTATACTAGAATGAACATGGATATGGACTGCTCTGCTTAAATAACTTGCTTAATGGCCTTTCAGTCGCATACACTGTACTAGGTGTTGCTTACCCTTTTACTTGGATGAATCAAAATAGTTTTCTTTGATGAAAAGATACTATTAAAGGGAGGACACTAAGTTATACAGTAGTCGAAATCCCATGATACCATCTGTCAGGTACAAGGAATTACAAAGACGCCACTTTGACAAACAAGGTTTCCAGTGGTTTGAGTGTTTGGAGAGTAGTTGTAACTTGTAAGGTTGTTATTTTATTTTTCTTTTGCATGTAAATACTTCTCGTTAAAGAATAAGCTTCCAAGAAGGTCAAATGATTCCTCCCATAGTTTATAACGGTACGGCATCGAGTAATTGTTGAAATCCTCCTTCATGTCACTTTAGCTGCTTAAGGGATAAAGTTAATTTTGCACTCCTATCTTGCCTCAATGAATTTTTTTGATGGTTGGATGTCTCATTTAAAATCTTAATCAACTTGCCAGTTATGCTCAGCTACCTTGCTTATGCGCTAAAATAAACAACATACCCTGTATAGACAAGTGGGTGGAGTTTGGAAAGGGTAGTGTGTACAACTGTGCGTAACCTTACCCTTGCCTTGTGAAGGTAGAGAGGTTTTTTCTAAAGGACACTCGGCCTAAATAATGCATATTAAAAAAATGAAAAGGAAATAGTAGTGAAGAAGTTGGTTACCAATTTCAAAAAAAATTAGTAGTGAAGAAGCCATGCTGAAAATAATGGAGAAAAGAACAGCAACAATAACAAATAATATGATAACCTAAGCAACAGTTAATAAAAACAATAGGTAAAAATAAATCGAAAAATAAGATAGTACGAGAGTAACAACAATAATACTGATAGGGAAGAAAACTAGACAACTCGACTATCTACTACTTTTTACCCTATTCCTCGACCTACATATTCTCCTATCTAGGGTCATGTTCTCGGTAAGCTGTAGTTTTGCAGTCCTATCTAATCACCTCTCCCTAATACTTTTTTGGTCTATCTCGACTTCTCCTTAGAACCAACTT
The DNA here is from genome assembly GCA_018342035.1 of Solanum appendiculatum. Classification (NCBI taxonomy): domain Eukaryota; kingdom Viridiplantae; phylum Streptophyta; class Magnoliopsida; order Solanales; family Solanaceae; genus Solanum; species Solanum appendiculatum. The sequence continues at coordinate 264,431 of JAGDQO010000431.1, read as the reverse complement.
ATTCAACCTCTCACACCTTCTCACTAGGACATCTGATCATGTTCTCTTCACATGTTCGAACCATTTCAGCCTCGCCTCCCTCATCTTGTCCACCACAAGGACCACTTGCACCTTGTCCAGAATATCCTTATTTCTAATCCTATCTCTCCTAGTATGCCCATACATCCATCACATCATCCTCATTTTTGCTACTTTCAACTTTTGGACGTGTGAGTTCTTGACCGGCCAATACTAAAACGTTGATTTTAAAATGTTACTCATTATAAATCATCTTTTTTTTCTTCATTCAAATTTATGAACCACTGGATTAATCTCAACTGCAGCAGTTCCTGGTATGTATGCTGGTGGGACCCTGTGTTGATAGCTTACCAAAGAAGCAAATCCTTCCTGGTGTTCTATGTTCCATACAGAGAATAGGAAAATGTTGTCTCTGTTTTCTCCATCACCTCTATTTTAGAAAGAATTATCCAAGAAGAGTCCAACTTTCCCATCCTCGTTTGAGATGTCACTTATTACGTCATGAGAAAAAACAATTGAGAGCATGTATATATATAGTACCTCGCAATTGCTTTAGTTAATGATCTCCATCAAAGCTCCAAAGAGATGGCCTAGCGGCTAGGAGCTGGAATAACAACTTTGGGAACGAAGGTTTAAATCCAAGAGGTGAGTGGAGTTATCCTGGTGGGAAGTTATAGGTATTATGTCGATCAGCCAAAGTGCATGCAATCTGGTGTAGTTACAACATTGTATACATTTCAGAAAAAGAGTAAAATGTCTCGACGAGTAAGAAATTTCTAGAAGCAATTTCATTCCAACTGCCAAAGCTTATGTTTCTAATACTTCAGTACAATATCAACATACTCAGTATAATGAACATTTTACTATGGATCTCTATTTTTTTGTATACTTGTATGCGGGAGCCCTTTCCCTTTGTAAATGAATATATTTCTTAAAACTTGATTAAAGAAAAATGGACATTTTACTATGAATTTATGATAGCCCTTTAAATGATTTTGCATATTGCTAAATACTAGTATATACTTTTTTAGGTTCCAAAAAAGAAAGTTTTGCTTCCATTTTTGTTCAGTCACAAACTGGTGTTTATTTTCATTCAGCAGATAGTTCGATGCATTTTATGCAACATTAAATATTTTGTGGGACCAGGTTCTCAAAAACAAATACTAAACAATTGATCTTATAGACTCTTCTCTTAGTTACAATGCCAAAAGTCAAATTAAGAAAATACATCATTATGTGGAAGAGGGAAAGTTTGCTTCAGAATTGATTGTGAATCTATTCCATTCTAAGAAGAATGTTTGCACAAAGCACTTGAATAGATTTAATTGTGCTGATGGCATATGAAAAGCTTTTGTTCATTTTGAGTGATGAGGAAAACAAGATCGAGAAAGACTTCAGAACACACACACACACACACAACCCCCCCCCCCCGGTAGCTTTTAGTGTCTAGCTACAAGTGATTTACAAAAAAAATGCTCCATCGTTTTAAAGCGTAAACTATAAGGATGCATGCATGCAAATTCAATAAATAATTTGCATATTCTAACTCAAGATATAATGTCTTCGCACAAATAAAATGAGTTATTTTCTAGGCAATTTCTGAGGGTCTCACATTTCTTCATATGTAGGCAGTTCTATGGTCAAGGAATTATAACTGTTCTTTTCTAGAGCCAATATTTTCTTTATTCCTTTGTGTAGTTTAGATTTATATTTGTTGCCCAAGGCAAAAGGAAAATATAAAGGAACTAAAAAGAAGATTAGAAGTATGTGGTATTGGATCCTGGCGGCTAGCCCTATTTCATGATGAGCAAGTATGATTAATGTTTATTTAATTCCCTCAAATTTAAACTACTTGAGGAATGATATTCTCATTAGTGTTAATAAATTATGATAAGAAAATTGTTAAGCTCATAATAGACTTATTCTTTAACAAATATAACCTAATATGTAGATACAAGTTTGAATTCATACTTAACCTCAGCTTTAATTCTCTAGGGATAGACTTCTTTATCATACGTGTGTATGCTTAAAAACCTTGATAAGAATATGATAATACATTTTTTTTTATGACAAGGGAAACCTACATTCGCTATCTTTTGGATGCGCACAGGGTAAAACCCTCGCTCCTATGCAATAGCTCGCAAACCACATAGGAGAGGTAACCTGCACTAGGTAAGCTCGGTGCGACAAGCTCGACCCAGAAGGCAAAACCCTTGTTTTCGTTAGCAAGGGGTTTCAAATTTGAGACCTCGAATATGGAACTCCCAAATAGTAATATATAAGCCAAGAGAATATAAAATGCTTAAAATAGTAATATACTGAGAAATGATAATTGTAATCACGTTTTCCTTGAGTGTTGGAGTTTGATGTAGGAACAAAATTTTCCTTTCAATTTCAAAACAATATTAGAATAAATATTATTGCTTAATTTGGCTCCAAATTGTTACTGCACCACTTTTTGGAACGATGAACCACAATGTTAGAGATTAGTAGTCTGTGGTAACTGTTTCTGAAAAAGATATGTATCTATCACTCAAAGACATTAGATAAAAGGGTAGCCTGGTGTGTCAAGCTTCCTGTGTTCACACAGGCTCCAGGGAAAGCCACATCCCAAGGGGCTGTAACGTGGATTGCATTCAAACGTTTTAAGTTTTGAGTACTTATATATTGTTGGCTTATATTGTCTTGCTAGTTTAACTGGTCATGTATTGCTTTTTCATTACATAGAATAAATATAGTTGTGTGAAAAGTAACTCCAGTTTTGCTGTGTTCCAGGACGGCATACATGCTTAATTTGCAACGAAAGATCACGTTATCAATGTTATTGTTGTGATAGAGCTGCATGCTCTGGCTGCATTGGTCAAATCGATTTTGTCCATCTCAAAGGGAAGAATGGATTATGCAATAACTGCCTAAAGCTCGCATTGCTTGTGGAAGAAGACAGGAATATTGATTCTGATGGGGTATGCATGATTATTATGGTTATTCTAAAACTGTATTTTTTGGTTCAGTACTAACTAATTAATTACTTCACTATTTTAGAAATTTTTATTTTCAAATCAAAAGAGAACTTGTCATGGAAACTATTAACTGAACTAGCCTAGGAAAACAACTTGAAAGTTAGGGAGTGTTTGGATTGGCTTCTTTAAGTGAGTTATAAGTTAAAGGTCAAAAGCCATAAGTTGGGAACCCCCAACTTTTGGCTTTTGATTTCTTTTTGTACTTTTTCAGCTTTTAAAAAGTGCTTAAAAAGCACTTTTTGTGTTACCCAAACACTTCCAAAACTAGAAAAATACTTAAAAGCCAAAAGTCACTAAAATAAGTCAATCCAAATACCCACTTAATAGCATGACACTTTACAGCATTGACATATAATTATGTTTAATATTCATGATAGACGGAGATAAATGAAGCCAAGTCTATAAAGAGCATTGAGAGGCGACAAGTTTGACAACAAGAAAGTATGAGATGCGCTATCTGTTTCTCTTTAAAACACTATATTCATTTGTGATCAGAAAAAGTGAAAGATTATAGATGAAAAAAGATTAAGAGCCCGTTTGGATTAGCTTAAAATAAGTAACTTTTAAAAAATTACTTTAAAGTCATTTTAAAAATAAGTAGTTATGTGTTTATTGATGTGTTTGGCAAAAAAGTGTTGAAAGTTACTTTTTTTTTATCAAAATGTCTGAAATACCCTTAAAGTTGTTAACATTATAAAAGAATTAAGGGTAAAAAAGTAATATACTTGGTCAAAGTAGAATGATTTATAAGTTAAAAAAAATAAGTATGGAGCACCCTACTTTTAACTTATTTTAAGTTACTTTTGACTTATTTTAAGTTATTCTTATAATTGTCAAACACTCTAATAAGTCAAAAACTGATTTAAAAGTTAGTTTGACCAACTTAAAATCCCATCCAAACGGGCTCTAAGTTTCCTGTTCAATTTTCAAGGTGAACTGTATTTTATAGAAGTTCAAAAAGTTAACTTTCTCTCAGGGAGTGGCTTCACACAGGTTTAACATTAGAGAAGCGCGGTAGAAAATCTGAGTTGTATTCAATTGGTTATGGTTTGATCATCATTTTGTTGTTTCCTGAATTTATTCTTCCTCTAGGCTTCCGAATATTGAGTTTATTCTAGTAAAATGTGGGGAGGATATTATCACAATCGATCTTCTTGTGTCACATACTCTATTAACAGCTTACTTTCCTCTATTTGAGCATGTGAGATACGTCTTGCATGTTTATCACTATTATCACATTGGCTATATTCAGTTAGATTGGTCTTTCTTTTATTGCTTGATATATCTCCGTTCTTATTTGCTTTATTTTTCCTCTAGTTAATAAGTAATCTGTTCCATTTCTTATATGAATGACTGTTACTTTCCAGGAAAGTGTAGACCTCAGAGATCGGGAAACATGCGAGGGCCTTTTCAGGGAGTATTACGAGATAGTAAAGGAAAAAGAAGGAATTGACAAAAATAAACTTCTTGCTGGTAAGGCTCAACTAGACAAGGAGAAGATATGCCAAATTAGCTCTTATTCAGATAAACGTTGTGAGAAAGAGGATGAGCAGCTTTCTTCTGACAATGAAGATTTCAGTGATGGGGAACCTCAGAAGAAAAAGCGTAAAATGAAAAGATGTACACAGCAGAAAACAAAGATGCAAAGAAAAGTCATCTGCAGCCTTGAACAAAACAAAATATCCTCAATTTGGTATTCAACTGCACCACAAAGTCAATTTGCAGACTTGATTCCTGAAAATATCAAACTCGTTTACCTGAAGAGGAGCTTGGTAATGGAGTTGATCAAGCAGCCTGAGTCAATTAAAACCAAGATCATAGGAAGTTTTGTTCGGGTCAAGTTAGATCCACGTGATTCTGAGCAGTGTAACTCTCATCAGCTTGTGCAAATTACAGGTTGTTTTAACAAATGATTTCATTCTTTGATTTGTCTTGAAATGGTTGCTAGCATCCCTCGGTGGACTGCTGTGAATATGATGCTGCATTATGCTCATGTCTTTCATACTGAGTTTTTAGATAATTGGACATCAACTAGCCAGAACACCTATTTATTTTCTAAAATAAATGATTATGTTTTCTCAACCAACTTTGTTTACACTTTTGTGGTTATCATGACATTAATAATCTGTTCAAGCACATGAGATTAAAGCTGAAAGAAACTCATCTTTTCATCTTTCCATGAACTGAGTTTCCTTTGGGTTAGTCCTTATTTTGTTGTTAATATTGAGAGAAGAGTTCATTCTTAACATCCTCTATATTTTGTTTGGAACATATAAACCTTCTTTACAATTTGTTATATTTTGTCTACCCATGTTTGGAGGCGAGTGGGACAAGAGGGATAATGATGTTGTGGGATAGTAGAATATAGAAGGGGGAGGTACTAGAGACAGAGACATATACTCTCACCTGTAAATTTGAAAATCACAACTGCAGGACTTTTCCTGCCAAATTACAGGAGTGTATGCACCAAATTGCTATGTGGAAAGAAGACTAGTATGGGAAGAAATTGGTTCTATCGGAGGATTAATAGAAGGTCCATGGGCAATAGGATTAATAGAAGGTCCATGGGCAATATGTGGGGATTTCAATGTGGCCAGATATGCCTCAGAAAAGAAAAATTGTACTAGGAGAACAATAGGAATGCGAGAATTTTCTGATTTGATTGAGGATTTGAATCTAGTTGACCTCTAATTGGGAAATGCTAAGTTCACTTGGTTTAAAGGGGATAACCATCAAACAGCTTCAAGAATTGACAGGATCCTGGTAGCTCAAGAATGGGATGATGTATTTAGTAATCTGAAACAGTACTACGCAGAGAATAATGTCAGATCACTCCCCAATCACACTTCAAGGTGGTTACTGGAAGAAGAATAAGAGCTATTTCAAATTTGAGAATTGGTGGTTAAGGACTGATGGTTTCATAGATAGAGTTAGGAAGTGGTGGGACTCATTCGATGAGACCTGACTACATCCTGGCATCTAAATTAAATGCTTTGAAACATAAATTGAAGGAATGGAATAGAAGTGAGCAAGGAAGTCTTGGCCAACAGAGAAAGAATGTTCTTGAAAAGCTGGCTGCTATGGAAGATATTGCCACTGATAGAGCATTAACAGAAAATGAAGCAACAGAAAAGGCAATTTTACTTCTGAATCTGGAGGGTTTAATAAAAAATGAAGAGATATACTCGAGACAAAGGTCAAGATCTGTTTGGCTAATGGAAGGGGACAAGAACACCAAGTTCTTCCAAAAATGGCTAATGCACACAAGAGGTATAACAACATAGATCAACTGCTAGTTCAGGGGAATATAGTCCAAAATCCAGAAAGGATCCAAGGGGAAATAGTGGAGTTCTACCAGAAACTTTACTCAGAAAATGTTCAATGGAGACCTGGCAACAATTTCATAAACTGTCCAAGGTTAACAGGGGATGAAATGGACCTAGAAAGAAATTTTGATGAGGAGGAGGTTCTGCGAAGTTTAAAGCAATGTGCAGCGGATAAAGCACCAGGACCAGATGGCTTTACAATGGGGTTCTATATCAAATGTGGGGAAGTGGTCAAGGGTGATATCAGGAAGACTTTTCAGCATTTCTATGACCAAGGGAGGTTTGAAAGAAGTCTCAATGCTACCTTCATAGCCCTAATTCCAAAGAAGAAAGGTGCTAAAGAACTAAGGGACTTTAGACCTATCAGTTTGATAGGCAGCATTTATTAAATTCTCTCTAAAGTGCTCACTGAAAGGCTAAAAAGAGTGATGTCGAAACTTGTTAACTCACAACAGTTAGCTTTTATTAAGGGGAGGTAGATCATGGATGTTGTTCTAATAGCTAATGAAGCTATAGATTCCAGGTCAAGTTTGAAAAAACCAGGCATTTTATGCAAATTAGATATTGAGAAAGTATATGACCATGTCAACTGGGATTTTCTTATGGGTATGCTAGAGAAGATGGGTTTTGGTCTCAAATGGAGACAATGGATTAAATTCTGCATATCTTCAGTAAGCTTCTCAGTAATGGCTGTCCAGCAGGGTTCTTTAGTGCACAAAGGGGCTTAAGGCAAGGTGATCCCTTATCACCTTTCCTTTTCCTATTAGTCATGGAGGGACTCAACAATATGATTAAGAATGCAAGCAGAGAAGGATGGCTAAGAGGTTTTGAAGTAGCTAGAGCCGGAAGGGAAAGCCTAAGGATAACTCATCTACAATATGCAGATGATACGTTGATATTTTGTGATGCTGAAGAGAACCACCTCAAAATTTTGAGACTAATTCTGGTCTTGTTTGAAGGAATGTCTGGACTTCATGTTAACTGGAGAAAAAGCTTCTTTTATCCAATTAATGAAGTGCCAAATATGGGAAATTTGAAGTTAATTCTTGGTGGTGAAGTGGGTGCTCTTCCAACTACTTATTTGGCATGCCTTTAGGGGCTAAATCCAATTCTTTAGAAATCTGGAATGGGGGGAATGAGAAGTGTGAGATGAAACTAGCAAGGTGGAAGTCTCAGTACCTCTCACTTGGAGGAAGACTGACTTTGATCAACTCTGTGCTTGATGCACTTCCAACATATATGATGTCTTTATTTCCTGTTCCTCCAGTTGTCATTAATAGGTTGGATAGCATCAGAAGAAAGTTTTTGTGGCAAGGGAACACGGAAAGGAAGGGGTACCACTTAGTCAAATGGAAAAAAGTGATCAATGATAAGAGAGTTGGGGGTTTAGGGATCAAGAACCTAAAGAATCAAAGCAATGCTTTGAGAATGAAGTGGCTTTGGAGGTATTCCAACGATAATCAGAATTTATGGGGCTCAGTCATAAAAGCAAAATATGAAGAAAGTGACAATTGGATGACAAAGGAAGTTACCACTCCCTATGGTGTTAGTTTATGGAAATCCATCCGATCACTATGGAATGAATTCAAACCAAACACCAAGACTAAAGTGGTAGATGGCGCTAAAACTAGATTCTGGAAGGAGGATTGGCATGAAGCAGGAAATCTGGAGACACTTTTCCCAGATATACACTCTCACTCTCTGGTTCTTCAGCAGCAAAGCAAAGCACAATAGCTGAACTATGGACACTTCATGGGTGGAATATTATATTTAGAAGGCACCTCAATGATTGGGAAATTCCAAAAGTTACAGAATTCTTTAGCATCATTGAACAATTTAGTGGCTTGGAGACAGGGCAGGACAGATTGCAGTGGTTGGGGAACTGTAAAGGGACTTTCAAAGTAAGTGCAGCATATAGGAAGTTGAACCACCCAATTATGCAGGCACCCAAATGGCCCTGGAAACACATTTGGAAGGCCAAGATCCCACACAAAGTGGCCTGTTTTGTGTGGTTACTGGCTAAGGAAGTTGTCTCGACACCGGAGAATTTGATGAAGAGGGGAATTACACTGTGCTCTAGATGTTTTTTTTGTGGGGAAACTGCAGAAACAGTCAATCACTTGTTCATCCAATGACAAGGTCACTGGCCAATTGTGGAGTCTATTCCTAAGACTCAAAAACATCTCTTGGGTCATGCCTGGTAGAATTGCAGAGGCCTTATACAGCTGGGAAGAAGCAAGATTACAAGCAAAGAACATAAGCAACTGGAGAATCATTCTTGCTACTATTTGGTGGACTATCTGGAAAGAGAGAAATCTTAGAGTTTTTGAGAATAGGGAGAGTAATATGCAGCAAGTAAAACTGAATTGTATTCTAACTTTGTGTTTTTGGTGTAATCAGATCTACTCTAATGACACTGTCTCTATCATTGATGTCTTAGACTCATTATAGGGATAGGACAGTGCCTTTAGAGTCCATTATGTAAATATGGTTTTCAGTACAACCCATGTACTGATTTAAAGAAATAGAAACAGTTAATAATCTCAAAAAAAAAATATTTTGTCTGCCCATGTTGTATGATAATTACTATTTGGCGAGTCGAATTGTTTCTTTCTTTGACTACGATATGTTTAAATAAGTTGGTTTGATATTACCAAATAATTGCGATTAGCAGTAATTACTAATATGCATTTTTCAAATATGTAAATATTATTTTTAAAATGGTTAAACATCGATGTCAGAATTCACGTAGAGAATCAGATGAGTGGATTCCGGATCCTATCACTCTTTTCGGAACGGAGGATGATCGTTGCTAAACTAAAACAAGTTACTCTCTCCAACCCAAAGAAGAAGAGTAGAAGACCTAGTTTGACTAGCACCATAGGTTGAGAGAGAAAATTTAAAATAAGTTACTATTATTAAACTTAATAGGATTTGGAGAAATTTGATATGTGAATAGAGTGGATTAGATCGATGAAAAGATGTGACGTGATGAAATAAGATTAAATCAATCAATTAAAGAAGCTCAGTAAATTTGGAAGAGAAAAAAGCAAGCAGGTCAAGAAATTGGATGGAGATATTGAGGCCATGATCATAGTCTTATTCTTATCTTCCAAGTCTTAATATAGAATATTTATCTGCCATTGAAATATTAATCTTGAGCACCAATTTGCTTCCAAACTGATATCTTTCTTGTTTAAGGAGTTTTCTCAGGGATCAAGCATGGATCAAGCGACAAGTGCAACAGCGAGAGTTTAATTCATGTTTCAAATATGGCCACAGCTGTTTACTTGACCATGCTTTCAGATGCTGAGATTTCTGAGGTAACCTACTTCATCTTTTGAGGGCATCTGTCTATGCAAACTCTACTTATAATTTGACATGATTTTTTTCAGCTAATCAGCTATATATATATATATATATATATATATATAGCAAACAGTTGTGAATATTTTTGTATGCCTGCTCTGAAGTCTACGATACTGCTCATTTTGAGGAGGCAGATACACACAACACTTGATCAAAGTTTTGCCATGTACAAATACTTGTCGCTCTGTTAAAAAGATTTAAGGTTTTCTCTTGTTCTGAGAAGTTGTTGTCATTGGTTGTCTCAGATTTTGGTGTGAGTAGCGTTAAAATAGATTTCAGTCTGGGAAAAGAACCCGATTGTAGACAATGATAGGAATTGTGGCATGTGGATTAGCTATCCTTTTCTATTTTGAATGGAAGAAAACAGTTTTTTAATCCGTCTACTAGGTGTAATCTGCACCACAGAAATCATAACTTCATATGTTTTCTTGTTACAGTATAGACCTAATAGGAAGGTAGGTACCTACTGATTATTCCCTTTTCCATTTATTTCTCAGTTGAGAATTCTGAGAATCATTTTAAGTATTTCTTGAACTGAGGAAAGAAACTGATTGAACGTTTCTACTTATCAAAAATAAATAAATGATTGAACGTTTCTAGTAGTCTAGATGTTAATGGAAGCTAGTTATTTATTTCTTCAAAACACAACATACAATCTCACCCTTAGTTGATTTGAAGCTGTTACATGTATTCATCTATACTTGAGAAACACCTTAACAGTGCGGAACTACCCAGTGGCTAAAGCTCTACCCAAAAGCTTTTGTGGCTAACCCTTCAATTCAATGAATTTCGACATTTTTCTCTGTTTTTCAGGAAGACTGTTATGATCTCAGAAAAAGGGAGAAAGCTGGGACTCTAGAAAAGCTTACAATTGTAAGTTTTTTTGGCTTGCATTTTGACATAACTATTACGTTGAAACATAGTCTAGATATTATTATGTGACAGCTTTAATATGATTAACTATTGTTTCCAGCATAAAATACCCCCCAAATAGATGACTTGTCCAAAATGTGATCTCTCTGTTGGCACTGCTCGGTGCAAGTTCAGGTTGCCTCTAGAACAACCCAATTTCTGTTTGTTATATAGTGTTAGAGCTTGTAATATGGATTTTTAGTGGGAGCTAGTTTCTCCAGTCTCAGCTCTTCAGGCAGCATACTGCTTGCAACATACGACATGCTCTCTTGCGGATTATAGGATTCATCCTTTCCCTAAGAGCGACTACTCTTGGTTATATTCATGTATCCTTCATGTCCTATGGTGTGACCCCTCTGGTGGGAAGGAACTAGTAGAACCTGGGTGGATCTTGGCTGGGATAGTGGCACCCAATTCTTAACCAGTTCTGAAAAAAGACTCTGATCAAGAGAGAACTACTGGAGTGGTTAAGTGAATTCTCAATCTTCTTCTTCTCCTCCTAATCCTTTTCCCTTATCGTTGCAGAATGTTGATGGAAAAATGAGTCGCTGTACAGTGAATAGGTTCTCCAGTCCTGGTGTCTGGCACTAAATATTCTGTGTACTTGATAGTGTCCTCAGTTTGGTTTTACCAAGTAAGAGTGCCTGCTAGCTGGCCTTTATCATCGTGTTCCATTTCAAATAAAAAGCATGCCTCACTGAAACCCGTTGTCTTCTTTCTTTTTAAGCAAACTCTACAGCGCCACCTCAACAAAAGTGTGTTCCCATCATCTGCATTTTACATAAATATTCTTTTTTCTCAAAAAGGATGAGACGTAGAATTGCATTATTGAGAAGGTCAAAAGATAGAATATAACTGGACATTGAATGGGTTCATCTAAAACACTACTGCAGATCAGCCAAACAACATGATTCAATAGTGGATTATGTGGATCAATGCACTTCTTGCCTAGTCTGGGAGATAATGAGGGAATCTTCCAGCTTACCAGTTTAACACAGTGCTTTTGATGTTCCTTTTTTACTATATGGAGAGTCCTTTTGAATTTCCGTCTTTCTTTCTTTTTTGAAACTGGTAACTTTGTACATATTATAAGTAACAAATCAGTACAAAGGCTGGACTGCAGTAATATTTACAAGAGAAATCTAAATCCTATGATCCTATGCCTATAATGAATCTAATACATCAATAATAGATCATTAGACCAAATCTGGTTACACCAAAAACACAGGATTGAGATACAATTCAACTTGACCTGCTCAATACTATTCTCTACATCTCAAAACGCCTAGAGTTTCTCTCCTTCCAGATAGTCCACCATATACTGGCTGGTATAATTCTCCACCTTCTTCTATCCTTTGCCTGCACCCCAACTTCCCAGCTTTGGAGTGTCTCTGTAACCTTTCCAGGCATAGACCAAGAGATGCCTTTGAGATTTAAGAATAATTTCATAGCTGTCCTGTGATCTTGCAGTGAAGGAATAAGTGGTTAACTGTTTCTGCCTGCTCTCCAGAAAATACACATCTAGGGCTTAAGTTTATCCCCCTCTTCATCAGTTGTCCTGTGTAAGTACTGCCTCCTTAGAAAAAACAGGCAATCTTATAGGGTATTTTAATCTTCCAGATATTTTTCCATGGCCAGTTGATATTCTGTTGGTTGAAGTTGTTCATCTTCCTGTATGCTTTTAACAACTTTGGAGGTCCCCTTATCACTGCCCTGCCACCACCATAGCTCATCAACCCCTTCTTTTGTTCCTTTAAACTGACCAATTGTACTGAAAAACTCTGCAACTCTTGTGATTTCCCAGTCATTTATTTGCCTTCTGAAGTTGACATCCCACCCTTCAGGAGTCCACATTTCTGCTATGAACCTTTGTTGGTGTAGCACAAGGTTGTGGATGTGTGGGAAGAGCCTTACAAGGATACCTGCCTCATGCCAATTATCATTCTAGAAGCTTGTCTTACCCCCATTATTAACTTTGATGTTGGTGCTATTCTTGAGTTCACTCCATAGAGGTCAGATCTCCATAGATTTACAGCATATGAAGCAGTTACTTCCTTGGTCATCCACCTGTCTTCCTCCTCATACTTAGCGTCAATGACTTTCCCCCACAGCATTTGCTTGTCATTTGCATACTTCCATAGCCATTTCATTCTGAGAGCCTTACTCTGGTTTTTCAGGTTCTTAATTCCCAGACCCCCATATCTTTTTTCCACTCTCAGATCTTTCCATTTGACAAGGTTATAGCCTTTCCTGTTGAATTTCCTTTTAAAAAAATTGCTTTTGAATTTGTATCACTTCATTAAAATTATGAGCTACTAGAAAGGGAATACTTCTATATAATTTGCATTTGGTTTTTTTCATTATTCTCACTTGTGGGCAAGAATATATTCCCTGAGCCATGTGGGAGATTTCAGTGATGGGTTGTGGTGAGACTCAAATCGAATAAAAAATTCTTTCTCTGACACCATTTAGATTGTGTGTGTCATCTCTATTAAAGTTTGATCTATTAGAGAGCTGATACTTCTAATTTAACCTTCTACATTTCTGAAAAGATACAAACTCAGTTCCTCAAGTTTTCCAGTTATAGATTCAGCTGAACTCCAATTCCATTTAGTACAACCATAAAACTTGGTCTCCTATTTGCAGGTGGAGCTTGAACAGAGGGCTAAAATCCTTCATGAGGACATCACAAAGCATGTATGGTTTCAATCTTTCCAAGTTACGTTTAAAATTGGATAATTTATTTTCTTAGGAACTCCTTGTTGATCTGGATAGATTGTACCTCTACGAATTTATACTCCATTGTCATGATAAATACAAAATATTATTGTGCAACATGGATTAAATGTTGTAAAAAGATATCAGCTTCCATTCCAGTAACATGAAGTTATTAGCGAGCTGTTTATTTTTATCTTGATTCCATATATTTGCGAAAATCTAATATCTGGTGACACCTTCACTTTTAATGTCAGAGGATTGCTCGAGAGCTGGAATTGTTGCAAAAACGCATTGATCGAGCGAATGAGAAAGGATGGAGACATGAATATCCTTTTTTCCTTCTTTTTTTGGGTGACTAAATTTATCATATTTGACAGAACGCCAAACCAGTCCCAAGGATGGAAATATTTAGCACAGATTTGGAAGTAAGCTTCTGTGTTTGGTCACCAGCATTACTTTCTATGATCACCAATTTCATCCTAACCCCTATGTTCCTCTTTTATCATCTCATCCTTCATGCCCTAATTTTGTCTGTGTGTACTGTAGTCTCCCTGTTCTTCATCCTGGTCCATTCTGCAAAGAAAGGAAAGTGTTTCCTTAACCCCTTGGTGTTTACACTTTTCCAGCATCTGCAGAAAAGAAAGCTTCTACAGCAAGCTTCATACCTGTCATCTGTGCTGCAGAATATTCCTAGAGTGATTCCAGAGGAAATAGAGCTTGAATCTCTTGATAGGAATGACAATCAGATGCACCGATGCTCAGATGAAACAACCCCTACGAAGCAGAATATTCCTGGAGTGACTCCTGAGAAAATAGAGCTTGAACCTCTCTCTAAGGACAAGAAGGAAGTCAATCAGATTCACCAATGCTTAGATGAGACAACCCATACAATGAGAAATATTCCTGGAGTGATTCCCAAAGATGTAGAGCTTGAACCTCTGGCTGAAGATGAGTGGGAGGGCAATAAGATGCATCAGTGCGCAGATGAGACAACTCCTACAAAGAAAAATATTCTTGGAGTGATTCCCGAAGAAGTAAAGCTTGACCCTATGTCTGAAGATGAGAGGAATGGAAATAAGATGCATCAATGCGCAAATGAGACAATCCCTACAAAGAAAAATATTCTTGGAGTGATTCCCGAAGAAGTAGAGCTTGAATGTCTGGCTAAGGATGAGAAGGATGTCAATCAGATACACCAATGCTTAGATGAGACAACCCCTGCAAAGAAAAATATTCTTGGGATGATTCCCGAAAAAGTAGAACTTGAACCTCTGGCTGAAAATGAGGATGAGAAGCTTTCTTTGGACAATGGAGATTTCAGTGATGGAGGACCTCAGAAGAAAAGGGCTGAAAAGAAAACATGTACACAGCAGAAAACAAAGATGCAAAGAAGAGTCACTTCACAGAAAAAAGAATTTGTTGGATGGGGATCAAAATCTCTAATTGACTTTCTTCGGTTTTTAGGTCACGATACCCTAAAAAAATTATCCCCATATGATGTGGCATCGATGGTAAGTAAATATGTAAATGAAAATAACCTTATCCATCCTGTTGAAAAGAGAAGAATCCTTTGTGATGTTCAGTTAGAAGCTATTTTTGGGGAAAAAGTGGTAAACAAAGACAAAATATTTAGCCTCCTTGAAAGCCATTTTGTTGAAAATGAGGAGCGATTACAACAGGATGAGCTTGATCATGATCATGAAGAAAATGACAAAGAAATGTTGGTGGCTTCTAAAACTGAGAAAAAGGTTGAACAAAACAAAAGATCCTCAACTTGGTATTCAACTGCAGCACAAAGTCAATTTGCAGCCTTGATTCCTGAAAATATCAAACTTGTTTACCTGAAGAGGAGTTTGGTTCTGGAGATGATGAAGAAGCCTGAGTCAATTGAAACCAAGATTATAGGAAGTTTTGTTCGGGTCAAGTTAGATCCACGTGATTTTGAGCAGCGTAACTCTCATCAGCTTGTGCAAATTACAGGTTGTTTTAACAAATGACTTCATTCTTTGATTTGTTTTTAAATAGTTGCTAACATCCCTCGGTGGACTGCTGTGAATGTGTCTGAATGCTGCATTATGCTCATGTCTTCCATACAACGTTTTTGGATACTTTAAATTATCCAAACTATGACTGCTGTGAATATGTCTGAATGCTACAGTATGCTCATGTCTTCCATTCAGAACACCTGTTTTTTTAACATAAATGATTCATGTTTCCTCAACCAACTTTGTTTACTCTTTTTGTTGTTATCATGACGTTGATAATCTGTTCAAGCACATGAAATAAAAGTTGAAACTCAAAACTCATTTTTTTCATCTTTCCGTGAACTGAATTTCCTTTGGGTTTGTCATTGCTGTTTTGTTAATATTGAGAGAAGAGTTCATTCTTAACACCCTCTATATTTTGTTTGGAACATAAAAACCTTCTTTACCAGTTATTATACTTTGTCTGCCCATGTTTTATGGTACTATTACTATTTGGTGAGTCAAATTGTTTCTTTCTTTGACTACGATGTGTTAAATAATTTGGTAAGATTTTACCAAAATAATTGTTATTAGCAGTAATTAATATATAGTTTTCAAATATGTAAATACTATTTTAAAAATAGTAAAGCATCGATTCGGAATTGACATAGAGGATCAGATGAGTTGATTCCGGATCATACCACTCTTTTCAGGACGGAGGATGATCGCTGCTACTAAAACAAGTTACATTCTCCAACCCAAAGAAGAAGAGTAGAAAACCTAGTTTGAATAGCTTCAAAGGTTGAGAGAGAAAATTAGAAGTAGGTTACTATAATTAAATTTAATAGGATTTGGATAAATTTGGAAGTAGAAATTTGATGTGTGAATAAAGTGGAGTAGATCGATGAAAAGATATGACGTGATGAAATAAGATAAATTGATCTATTAAACAAGCTCAGTAAATTTGGAAGAGAAAAAAGCAAGCAGGTCAAGTAAATTGGATGGAGAGAGTGAGGCAATGATCATAATCTTATTCTCATCTTCCAAGTCTTAATATAGAATAATTTCTTCCATTGAAATCTTAATATTGAGCACCAATTTTGCTTTCAAACTGACATCTTTCTTTTTTAAGCGAGTGTTTCAGGGATCAAGCATGGATCAAGCGATAACTGCTGTTGCAAGAGTTTAATTCAAGTTGCAAATATTGCTGGATATGTTTGCTTGAACACGCTTTCTGATGATGAGTTTTCTAATGTAACCTACTTCAACCCTTTTATGATCATTCTGCCTATACGTTCATTACATATAGATATTAAATGTTGTTAATCCAACTCTTGTCATGTACAAATACGTGTCACTCTTCTAACTTAGAGTTAGATTCCATACTGCTAAAAGCAGACTGCAAAAAAGTTGTTGATTTTGGATGTTGGTTATTTTCTAGGCTATATTTGTTTTGATCTTTTAAAAAGGATCAAAGGTTTTCTCTTGTTTTGAGAAGTTGTTAACATTGGCTGTTTCAGATTTTTGTGTTAGTAGGGTCATAATAGATTTCACTTTTGGAAAAGATCCTGATTGCAGCCAATGATAGGAGGTGTGGCATGTGGATTAGCTATCCTTTTCTATACGAACAGAAGAAAATAGCTTTTTAACTCGTCTTGTAGGTGTAATCTGCACGACAGAAATTGTAACTTTATACGTTTTCTAGTTACGGTACAACAACTTACTCAGTGTAATCCCATATCTAGGGTCTGGGGAGGGTAAAGTGTATGCATACTTTACCCCTTTATGTTTCTAGTTACGGAAAAAACCAAATTCAGTGACTGAAGAGTGGCTTCATTTGGGTTACCAATATTCTCAACCTTGTGAAAGCTGAGGTAGTTTTGTGTGATCATCAAATTGGAAGTAATTTAAAACATCTTAGACGATAAATGTTTGATAGCATTCTAGAGCTGCTGGACTGCCACGTGTAATTGGAGCACTCCTATTTTTGTTCAGTCTTTTGAGCAACTCTTGGTGCATTTACATTAATGGAAATTGCTTATCCAAAAACAATGGTTATAGACCTAATAGAAAGGCACCTACTGATTATTCCCATTTCCTTTTACTGATTATCACTTTGAGTATTTCTTCAACTGAGGGAAAAAGCTGATTGAGTGTTTCTACTTATAAAAAATGAAATGATTGAACGTTTCTAGTAGTCTAGATCTTAATTAATGGAAGCTAGTTTTTTGTATCTTCAGAATACAACATAGCATCTTATCATATATACTTGAGAAACATCTTAACAGTGCGGAACTACCCAGTGGCAAAAACTCTACCAAAAAGCTTTCTTGGTTAACCCTTCAATTCAATGTGTTTTGACACTTTTCTCTGTTTTTCAGGAAGAGTGTGATGAGTTCAGAAAGAAAGTGACAGATGGGGTTCTAGAAAAGCTTACAGTTGTAAGTTTTTTTGGCTTGCATTTTGACATAACTATTACGTTGAAACATAGTCTCGATATTATTATATGACTGAAAACTTTAATATGATTAACTTATGTTTCCAGCATAAATACTCCCAAATAAATGGCTTGTCCAAAAAGTGATCACTCAGTCGGGACTGCTCAGTGCAAGTTCTGGTTGTCTCTAGAACAACCCAGTTTCTCTTTCATTATAAAGCATTTCTCAAGTCTCAGCTCTTCAGGCAACATGCTGCTTGCAACATACCACATGCTCTCTTGCCTTGTTCTAGGATTCATCCTTTCCCTAAGAGTGACTGCTCTTGGTCATTTTCATGTATCCTTCATGTCCTGTCATGTGACCCTTCTGGTGGGAAGCAACTAGTAGAACCTGGGTAGATCTTGGCTGGGTTAGTGGCACCCAATTCTTAACCAGTTCTGAAAAGGACTCTGATCAAGGGAGAATACTGGAGTGGCCAAGTGAATTCTCAATCTTCTTCTTCTTCTAATCTGTCCCTTGTCGTGGAGGTTGTTGATGGAAAAATGAGTCGCTGTAAAGTGTAATGCGAATAGGTCCTCCAGTCCTGGTCTGTAGCACTAAACATACTGTTGTACTTGATAGTGTCCTCAGTTTTGGTTTCACCAAATAACAGTGCCTGCTAGCTGGCCTTAATCTTCATGTTCCATTTCAAACAAAAAGCATGACTCACTGAAACCAATTGTCTGCTTTCTTTTTTAACAAACTCTACAGCGCCACCTCAATTAAAGTGTTTTCCCATCATCTGCATGTTACATGAATATTCTTTTTCTCCAAAAGGTTAAGACAACTTTAGAATTGCATTTTTGGGAATGTCGCAAGATAGAGTGTATAACTGGACATTGAACGGGTTCATCTAGAACACTACCGCAGATCATCCAAACAACATGATTCAATAGTGGGTTATGTGGATCAGTGCGCTTCTTGCCTAGTGTGGAGATAATGAGGGAATCCTCCAGTTTAACACAGTGCTTTTCTAGTTCCCTTTCTACTATACAGAGTCCTTTTGAATTTCCTTTTTTCAAAAAAGTGCTTTTGAAGTTGTACGACTTCATTTATAATCTTAAGCTACTTGAAAGGGAATACTTCTATATAATTTGCATTTGGTTTTTTTTTTTTCCCTCACTTGTGGGCATGGATATATTCCCCGAGCCGTGGGGAGTTATCAGTAATGGGTTGTGGCGAGACTCAAATCGACTATTGTTTATTAAATGTTTGAGCCATTAGAGTGCTGAAACTTTTATTTTGTCTTATACATTTCTGAAAGGATATAAGCTCAATTCCTCAAGTTTTCCAGTTATAGATACATTCCATTTAGTACTACCATAAAACTTACTCTCCTATTTGCAGGTGGAGCTTGAACAGAAGGCTAAAATCCTTCACGAGGACATCACAAATCATGTATGGTTTCAATCTTACCAAGTTACTTTTAAATTTGGATAATTTATTTCCTTAGGAACTCCTTGTTAATTTGGATTTTGTTTGTAGCTCTACGAATTTATACTGAGAATACAAAATATTATCATGCAACGCGGATCAAATGTTGTAAAATGATTACAGCTTCCATTTCAGTAACATGAAAATAGTAGGGACCTGTTCATTTTTATCTTGAATCAATATAGTTGCAAAACATCTAAATATCTGATGACACCTTCACTTTTAATGTCAGAGGATTGCTCGAGAGCTGGAATTTGCGCTGCAGAATATTCCTAGAGTGATTCCAGAGGAAGTAGAGCTTGAATCTCTTGATAGGAATGACAATCAGATGCACCAAGCTCAGATGGGACAACCCTGCAAAGAAAAATAATCTTGGAGTGATTCCCGAAGAAAAATAATGAAGATGAGGGGGATTACAATAAGATGCATCAATGCGCAGATGAGACAACTCCAGTCAAATGTGAACCGGAAAATGGAGCACCTTGCTCAGGTAGTTAGTAGATGTAATGATGCTATTTGCAACTCCCCATCTTCTCTTTCCTTGGTCAAATTGGTGTTGTCAAGCCTTTCCTGGAAAACTTTAGTAGCTTGTCTCTAACGGAAGAAAGATGCTTCTATCAGTCGCAGGTCTTACCTTGGTATTTTGAATTTAGTTGCTACAAAGATTATTCAGTTCTAGCTTTGTTATTTACATTACAGCCAGTGAAGACTTTTTCCAGACCGCTTTAGTTGTTATGAAAAAAACCATTTTTACTTATATTGAAGTTGCATTTGCTCTTACTAAACCTATATCATGATTCATGAGAAGGATCAAGGGTATATGGTTTATTCTTTTCAACTTATCTCCATTTTCCAGAAATCTTCTTTTCTGAACTTGCATGTCTTCCCTCTGTGCACATCATCATAAAATTCTTTGAAAGAATGCAATTCATCTCGATTTGCCAAAATTATCCTAGCATACTAATTACTAGTAATTAATCATGTTTTAAGTGAAATAAATTTATATACAAATACATGTTATACATCTACTAATTTGATATAAACACCCCATATGATGAAGTTTTATCAACTGAAACCTATTTTGAATAACTTACACGTGTTTATTTTTTATTTTTTTTTGGCTAAAAAGTGTTAGATAGATCAATGATAAATACACAATTTCAAATAATATAATAAATTAAGAAAAATAACATAATTTACTAGTCCCCATTTCCAAAAATATTTTGCCTTCTCCATAAGATACACGTTCACACCATATCTTTGATTCTTTTCCCAAGAGTTAATCAAATTATAGTTTTATTATATTATGTACTTCCCAATATTTTCGAAGACCAAATAATTATTAAAAAGAAATCCTAATTAGTAAAATAAAAATATATACCCACCTCAATTTACAACATAACACTTGTATATTGTATATATATTTCTTTACATATCAATAGCATTAATATTATTTTAATAATTTTTTGTCCTTCAATTTTTGTTACTATGTGTTATTTTTTGTGTTTTGATTATCACATTATTTTACTATTATCACCATTCCTTTTTAAAAATGAATAAATAATCTACACCGTAATATTTTTCTATAATTACTCCCTCTGTCCAACAATACTTGTCCATTATTGACTTGGCACACCCCTTAAGAAACAATAAATAGAAAGGTGATTTTACTATATTACCCTTTGAATATAATAAATATAATGTATTGAAAAATGTAATAGGGAGATGACTATAATTAATGATAAGGGAAAATTAGGAACTAAGTGTAAAGTTATCCATTGATTTCATAAAGTGGATAAGTATTGTTGGACATCCCAAAATAGTATAGTGAACAAGTATTGTTAGACGGAGGGAGTATTTGATATGCCTTATTTACTTATGTAGTTTCCTTTTCAAACTATTTTGGTATGAGTTATGTGCTTGAGCCGAAGGTCTTTTTGAGTCAACCATTCTACCTCAACGAGGTAACGCTTAGGTATGCGTACACTCTTCACTATGGGTGTTTACGATTTGGTTAAAATTCTATCCCAATCGAAATCAAACCAAATTAATTAAATAAATTGATTTTAGTTTTAATTTGGTTTGGTTAGTTGTAATATTAACTTATATATACCTTCATCAAAATTTATTTATAATTTAAGGGGATAATGAAATCAACCTGGGGGCATAATTCAGTTATTGACTCTTTCGATTTTGATTATTTTCTCCCATGTCAGTGAACTCAACTTGAAAAAAAAAAAGAGGGTACATTATGGTGGACGAGGTGGACAATTGTCACTTTTCGAACTAATTTATTTTTCTATTCTCCCACTCTATCTTTTAATTTATTTCAATGTATGATTAATAATTGAATCATAACTTATAACAATCAAATCAGTAAATGTATATTACATTTGGTTTGATTTTAATAATTTAAAACTCGATTAAACTGATTTGATTTTGACCAATAACTAATGCAAACTGACTCGTGAACATTACTATTCTATACTTTCTCAACCCATTACATTGAGCATGCTATTATTATTATTGTTATAATTTACGATATATCACTTGGCTTTAATGTAAATTAATATAATCACGCGTAGAGACACCAAACATTATCCTCATAATCAATGTTAACTATTGCTTAACAAAGTAAATTAGATTTTAAGTATTATATATATTAGTATCTTTAAATGTACTTTAGCCTGCAAAAGCATAGGTAGTGAACAAGTACTTATCAATATTTTAAAATTAGTATGTAATATTTGTTTTCCCACTCAATACTCCCTCAATTTCATATTAAGTAAATATTTTAGGCTTTTTATTATTATTTAAAATAATTGAATTGTTTAAAGTTCAAAATGGATGCTTGAAATTTTTTCCATATTTGTCTTTTCATTTATTGAAAATTTATATTTTTTATGAGATAAAGTACACTACAATTACAAAATACTATCTTTGTCCCATATTAGATGGGCACTTTCTATTTTACACGATAATTAAGAAATTATTAATAGATTGATCAGTTTTACTATTTTCTCCTTTTGTTCATAGTAATTAGTCTCTTGAAAAAAAGAACTTTTGGGTCTTCAAAGTTTGTTTAAACTTCCAAAGATCATATTAATTGTAGAGGTAAAATGAGAAAAAGTTAATTAATTCTATCCCAATTTAGTCAGTGATCAAATAATATGAGACAAATATTTTTAGTAAGATGTTCATCTAATATAGGATGGGGGAGTAATATTTATGATTTCACAAAGGGTAATAGTGAAAATTATAATTTAAATTATGAAATTGAATGTTTTTCTTAATATGAGTGTATTACCTCACAAATTCAATTATTATGAAATAAAGGAAGTATTTAGCATCCACATTAAAATTTAACTCAAGACCTTTAATTAAGGAAGAATAATTCATCTACTACACCACATTCTTTGACGCGGTAATATATATACATTTCGATGTATAAAATTAAAATTCAAAGTAAATATAGTTCTCTAAAATTTGTTTGGCAGCACCTTAACGTCCATATTAACGGAGGACGATATTTCAGTGAGTCCCACTTGATATGAAAGTATTCCTAATGTTTCAGCCACGTGTCAGTATGTTACAGTAGTGGACCCCACAGTAAAATCCTGCAAAATTTCTGTATACGTTCCTTCTTCCTCACGAGACATTTATGTCCTTTCTTCCTCCGTCTTTCTCAACAAATTCTCCTAATTTTTTGTATTAAATATCCTTTTTTTTTTCTCAATTTCGAATTTCGCAAATAAAAAAGAATCTAAATTTCAAATCTTTTATTGTTAATCTTTCTTAAGAGTTAAGAAAAAGAATTAGGTATATTCCAAGATTAATTTTTTTTTAAAATATCTGAAATTTAATTACTATTTCATGGTCATTCACAATCTGTCAGATCCGAAAATCACTCGATTTGTAGGTTTGGACTAACCCAATTTGATTTTTTCTTTCTTTCTGTTTTTTTTGTTGTATTTCTTTGCTTTTTTTGTTGTATTTAGTTATTTTACTGTGTGATTTGAAATGAAATCATTTGTTTTTTAGCAAGAAAATAACTTGCAGGAAGTTCGGGAAAGCAATCCCTGGAATTGGAGTTTCTTGCGTCAAGATTCATTTTTTTGTACATTTTCTCTGTATATAGTATTTGGTTTGTTATTCTCTTTTAAATTACATTGATTTCACTTACATTCTTGATTATCTTACAATGTGGGTTGGTGTTAGGTGAAGGACCATATATTCTGGGATCTGGGGTTGTTGGGATTCTTGTTTTAGGTTGTTTGTGCGATTTTTCCTGTCCCCATTTGGATCCTAAAGATTACTAGTCTTTCTTTGAGGTACAGATCCTTTTTTTTTAAATCAAGAAGGTTTGTAGAATATATTGTTGTATTGATTGGGATTTGAGGTTGGGGGTTAATTTGAAGTCTATGGTGATTTGTGAGAAATGCTGGTTGGGATTCAGCTAAATGCCGGAGATACTGAGTGAAAATGGATTGAATTTTGTGTTAAGATTAGGATCTTGTGGGGACTGCATTGATTCTTATTTAGAAAGAGGGAGCTTTAAATTTGGTTATCATGGGATGTGTTTGCTCAAAGGGGGTTTCTGTAAAAACGAATGGCAGGAAACGAAATAAGGAGAAAGAAAAGAATAAATCTTCATCCAGAAGACTTATTGCATCTGACAAGGAGGAGGATGTTTTGGTGGATGTTGATAATGGTGGCAATGATGCGACTACGAGGCTTATATCAACAGAGCCAATTGAGAAAAGTGCAGGTTCCACCCCACCTGCTTGGGATGCGGAAGAGAAGAAGCTTATAGTTTTTGAGAAACCTGAAGTGCCAAAGGTGCAAAGTTTGGCAGCAACAAATGCCACCGAGGTTGGAGAACAACCTCAGATAAATAGAATATTCAGTGTCCGGAATGGAGTTGACGGTGCACAAGTTGTTGCTGGATGGCCATCATGGCTGACAAACGTGGCAGGTGAAGCTATCAAAGGCTGGGTTCCTCGGAAGGGAGATTCATTTGAGAAGTTGGATAAGGTGAATCTGAAGCTACTATGTGCACTTGTTGCTAAATTATAGTATAAAGTTAATGAAATTGCAATTTTCTTACACAATTGCAGTTACCATGTAAGAGCAGTTTCATTCTGCTTCCAAAGAAGAATTAGTGATACTTATTAATGCACCTGCTTTTCTTTCCTGCATTTTTTCCCATTCCAATTGATGGTTATTTATAAACAATACAGATTGGCCAAGGTACATACAGCTGTGTATTCCGAGCCAAAGACCTGGAAACTGGAAAGATTGTTGCAATGAAGCAAGTACGATTTATCAACTTGGATCCAGAGAGTGTTCGTTTTATGGCTAGGGAAATTATAATACTTCGCAGACTAGATCATCCAAATGTTATGAAGCTTGAAGGTCTTGTGACCTCTCGCGTCTCAGGCAGTCTGTTTCTTGTCTTTGAATACATGGAACATGACCTTACAGGTCTTGCAGCATCACCAGCCGTCAAATTTACTGAATCTCAGGTTTGTTCTTCTGTTTGCAGTCTGTGTTACTTAGATATCTTATCAAAAGGAGGCAGTGGTTGATGTTATATATATATAGTAAACATTACTTGCAATAAGATAGAATTACTTGAAATTTCAACAATGGAATGAAATAGAGATGTGCCAACTTAAGGACATTAGACCTGATCTCACTGGTGCAAATTGCGAAATAATCTTTTGTGCTAGAGTTCTATCTCAGTTTAAACCGTCTCCAACTCCATTGTCTGTTTTTGTTCAAGGGAGTATGGTTGAGCTTTCTGTTGAGTGTGTTGTAATGATCAATGCTTCAAATTTGGAGAGAGACAGCTAGATATTTGTTTCAGAATACTCAAAGGATCAATTATGCATGGCATTCATCCTGGTTCTAAAGATGCTAAGTTAAGACCTGACGGAATGATGAAAAGTCTTCACTTTCTTTCTTGTCACTTTTTCATTTTTCCATGTCTATAACAACATACCCAGTGTAATCCCACAAGTGGGGTCTTGGGAGAGTGGTGTGTACAGACCTTAAAATGTTTCAGAAGAAATACATTTAGGGAAGAAAAAGGGGAAACACATCTTTTCTTCTAAAGTTGAAAATATGCATGATTCAAGTAGGTGGATATGTGCCTGATTTATATTTTAAGCCCTCATATAAAGATTCCATCCTTTTAAGCACAGGTGAGAAGCTATTTAAGTTGTGTAAAATGATGAATCTTGGTATTAGTGGAGGTCTAAAGTTGAAAATATGCATGATTCAAGTAGGTGGATATGTGCCTGATTTATATTTAAAGCCCTCATATAAAGATTCCATCCTATAAGCACAGGTGAGAAGCTATTTAAGTTGTGTAAAATGATGAATCTTGGTATTAGTGGAGGGCAATTTTTTTTTTTTTGATAATGGTAACATTCTGTATATTAACAGGTATACTATACCAAACTGTATAGGTCTGGGAGTTAGACATTTACAAAATAGAAGCTTGTCATGATACTTCTTACATGTGGTCTAGAACATCAAAAATATCTTCTGTTTGTACTACATTCCTGTTTACACCAAAAATAATAAAGAGCTAGGCAATTCATCTTCAGCTTCTGAATGCTGTACTGCTTGCCCTCAAAGCACCTCTAAATTTCTCTCTTTCCATACAGTCCACCAATTACATGCTGGGACAATCCTCCATCTCTCCTTCTGATTGGACAAACACCCTTCGCTCCCCCAACCGTCAAGAAACCCTTGGTGTTTCCTGGCATCACCCACCTTAGTTCTCTCAGGTTAGTGAAAATTCTCCAGATTTATTGTGTCCATTTGCAGTGTAAAAAGAGATGGTTGGTTGTCTCTGCCTGTTCCCCATACAAATAACATCTAGAACACAAGTGAAATTCCTTGCTTTTCAACTTTTCCTGTGTCAATACTGCTTCATTATCCACCAGCCAAGAGAAGCAGGCTACTTTCAGTGGAGGCAATTTTAGATGGCTATAATTTTGGTCTATAGACTAAAGGCAGAAAGGCCTGAGAGAAGTGACTTAACGTTGCTCCTTCCTCTTTCTTCATATGAGGAATAAATGGGAAAAGGGCTGGGGAAAAGAATCTTGGAGAAGAGCATGCTGCTCACCAAAATTGTCATAGTTTGTCTGATCTTTCTTGTTTATATTTTTATTGTTATGTGTGGTGGTTGCATTTCTAAAAAACATGTCTAATCTTGCAGATTAAATGTTACATTCAACAGCTTCTTCGTGGACTTGAATACTGCCATAGTCGTGGTGTCCTTCACCGTGACATCAAGGGTTCAAATCTTCTGATCGACAATAGTGGTAACCTCAAGATTGGCGATTTTGGGCTGGCAACTCTTTACCAAACCAATCAAAGGCAGCCTCTAACAAGTCGTGTAGTTACTTTGTGGTATCGTCCTCCTGAGCTTTTGCTTGGTGCTACAGACTATGGAGTGGCTGTAGATTTATGGAGTTCTGGTTGCATTGTAGCTGAATTGTTTGCAGGAAAACCTATAATGCCAGGAAGAACTGAGGTATGGTTGAAGTCACTGTTTTTGTTTCGTATATTTGGTTATAAATAAGAATAGACTGATATATCTTCTCTTGTTAATAAACCTATGCACATTTTAGGACGAGGAAAGTTCATACTGAACCTTCAATCTGCGAAATCTCTTTGTAAAAGTGATACATTTGAAGAACATCAACCTAGTATATTCTACCCACATCGGGAATATGTTTTCCATGTGTGTCCTTGGTTGTTAAGTTTCTCAAGGAGCTAAAGTGGTCTGCAATGTCGCATAATCGAGTGGTAAATATTGGTTAAAAGGTTGCCACATGTTACCATATCGTTGATAAACAATAAAGAATTTTCTTAACTTTTGCTCTTTAGTTCCAGCCACTTGAGTGTATCATACAATTGTTAGTCTAGCAGCAACTTCTTTTAGATGAATGTTGTTTTCGCCTTTGAGCACCTTGGGAACTTAGGGTACTATCCCTAGTCCTTTCCTTTCAAAACAGTATGAATCATATTATGCTTGTACGGTACTCATACAAAATGCACTCGTCGAATTCTATCAAAGAAAGAAATGCATTAGTCACTTCTGCATTCTGCCAACTTTGTTGTACACCATTCCACGTTTAACCAGACAAAATGTGCATTTCTCTCTATTATAGCTTATCAGTTCTCTTGGTGCATGTATTATCATTGTACGCATATCTGATGTGCATTTACAAATGTGTTCCAGAAAAGGGGTTTGGGTGGGCTTGGGATTGGACAGGTTTCCTGACCAGCATCCCTTGTCAGTCAGGAAATGACCATTCAATAATGACTCATGGATAAGCTGTTATGCAGGTGGAACAGCTACATAAGATCTTTAAACTTTGTGGTTCACCATCCGAAGAATACTGGAAGAAATCAAAATTGCCACATGCGACGATCTTTAAACCTCAACAGCCATATAAGCGCTGCCTTGCCAACATATTCAAAGACTTCCCTCCATCAGCTTTAGTACTTTTGGATTCTCTCCTGGCTTTTGAACCTGAGTGTCGGGGTTCTGCTACTTTGGCACTTCAAAATGAGGTAAACCTTAGTTTATAGATTGTGAATAGTTTGTTTTATCTTCTCAGAGAGCTTTTTAGTTCCTCAAATCAGGAAGTCAATTCATTCAGACGTCTTTTTCCATATCATCAATCTTTTCCCTTTCTGGGAACTCAAGATCTTGTCTTCATTGTATTTGGATCACTTCTATGCATATGCTAGTAAAATGTTGTATGATGCAGTTCTGGATACGAATCATGTGGTTATAGATATCTGAAAATTAAGCACAGTGAAGAAGTTTCTAGTGGTTGGTGCTTTGATTTGCTGCTTATGGTGTTTCACCCTCTTTATTTCTCTATACTGTTTATATATTTTAATGTTTGGGTTCTCGGTTCCAGTTCTTCACAGCAAAGCCTCTTCCTTGTGATCCATCATCTTTACCTAAGTACCCTCCTAGCAAGGAATTTGACGCTAAGATGAGAGATGAGGAAGCAAGAAGGTACTCATTTCTGATTTCTCTTCTTTTAATACAAATAGATTGATTGACATACAATTTCTTTTTATTACTTGTGCTTGATTTATCTGATCTTGTCCATAAGGATGTTTTGTTACATTTTTGCTGATTCTTCTCTACCATTTATTTAAATCTAGTATGCTGGAATTTTTCCCATTAATCAATAAAGATTTTACTTCATCTAGAAAAAAAGTAGGTTGTCTTGTTGCATATTTAGTATATTGAGGATTTGGCATCTCTTAGATATTACTCCCTCTGTCTTATTTTATGTGGCACCCTTTCCTTTTTAGTCTGTCTCAAAAAGAATGTCACCTTACTATAATTAGAAACAATTTAACTGAAAATACCTCGTTTACCCTTAATGAAATGATTTTCAACCAAACAAATATCTAAGAATTGTTTTAGATCACAAGTACTAAAAGTCTTTAGTTTTTTCTTAAACACCGTGCCAAGTCAAATGGTACCACATAAAATGGGATGGAGGGAGTATGAGAAAAGGTCTGATAACTTTTTCTTCGCCCAAGCAAAGGCATCCAGCTTGCATTTTGCAGTCATGGTCCTGCAGGTGTTCATCATTCCAGCCTAGTTTTCGACTTTCATTAACCAAATCAAAGAGCCTTATATTGTTCAGTTGACTCAACAGCTTTTAACGTGTTGTTGTTAACCAATACTGTGTTCTGACTTGTCAAATAGTTTCAGTTCAAGAAATTATCTTGAACTGAACACCTTCTTTTGTTCTCATTGAACTGGAGATTGCTTGCCTTCATTTTCACTTTATTGAGCAATATTCTGTTTCTAGGCAAAGAGGTGAAGGTACAAAAGGATCTGGCATTGAATCTTATAGAAAGGCTGCAAAACAGTCAAAAGCAGTACCAGCACCTGACGCTAATGCTGAGTTACCAGCATCCATACAGGTTTTTTCCTTAGACACCAATAACATATTTTAGCTTTTCTTTATCTACACTATGTTCACCTTTAAGCTGAGTGTAAGATTTGCATATAATCTGGATTTCTATGGCATGTAGAAGAGGAAACAGCAGTTAAATCCCACAAGCGTTAGTGAGAAGTACAATCATGAAGAAGATGGCGGTTCTGGTTTCCCTTTTGATCCCAGCAGAGGATCTTTATATAATGGCCTTTTATCACAAGTCAGTGATTCTGGAAATTCCATAAACACAAATACCAATGGACTTGCCCCTCTTATGAGTTCTCAACGAGCATTTGATTCTTCAATATTTGGAGAATTAAGTGCACAAAAGTCCTTCAGACCTCACGGTGCAGCAGCACATTTGTCCAGGTTCTCCAATTCAGTTGCAGCTCATGGTAGTTCAAGATATGATATGAGCAGGGAGGTCAGTACCCACTCACAGTGGCCTGAAGAGCACACGACTGGGAAGTATAACCAGCTTAATGATTCTGACTCATCCTACTCTCTTTTGGGGAAAGACTCTTCCAATAAGAAGGACAAACATACAACAGGAAAGGAGTCTGCGGTGGTAAGGAACTGCCAATTTGCTTTACGTCTTGGCTATTTTGGCCAACACTTTTAGTACTGTACTATGGTTGAAATCCTACACCACACCAAAAAATTAAGAAAAAATGAAGAAAAACACAATGAAAGAGAAATATACTCACAGAGAGGATCTTCCATTTTCCGCTTTGGCTGAAGAAAGAAAAGGAGAGAGAGGCATATCACGAGTACTATCCAGTAGAGTGCCTAATTAATTTATTTTTTGTTTGCTGTAGGGTTATATTCCAAAGAACAATCGAATCCACTACTCTGGACCTTTGATGCCACCCAGTGGAAACATCGACGAAATGCTGAAAGAGCATGAGAAACAAATTCAGCAGGCTGTCCGTAAAGCCCGTATTGACAGAAATAAGATAAGAAAGGAACACACTGACAATGGGCAAACGGAATCGCTCTTACACTATACGAGCAATGGTCGGTGACTTGTAGAGGAGCAAGAAAATGCAACCTTTTGATGTATTACAGAACTCTAGCCAATGGTAGAGTTTCATGGATCAAGGAAGCAACAATAAATCCTAACCTACGAAAACTGCAGCAGCAAGAGAAAAAAAGCTTTACTCACATGGAACTCTCAAGTCTTTTTTGCCTATACTAAAAGTAGTACTTAGCAGAATGCACAGTATACAGTTCCAGATTCATATCCTAACCTCCTCTTGTAATGGCCCTTAGAATGAAAAGAGCAATTCTTTTGGTGGTGTATGTGTTGGGAAGTATTGTTGTACAGTTATACATTGGTCAGTTCTTCATGTAAAGGATAAACTTTTTTTTTTCAAATTTGTAGGAATTTTGAATATTACACAGATACATCAATATGATGGTAGGATCTAACATTTAGTATCAGATTATCTGGTTTATATATTCTTCTCTTTTTTCACCATGGATATGGACTTAAATGTTGGTGGTAGTCACCATGTCCAAGAAACTTTTACTTCTTTTTTTTTCTTTAGAAGTGTAACACTTACAATCAATGAACCTTCAACGCCGAATTAGTAGGGATTTGTTATATGAATCTTGTGCATTTACCCACTCTATTCGAGTTCATATCATTCAAATCCAAAATCATATATTGAAGCTACACTTAACGAAATTCACCTGAATTATACAAATGGAGAGATAGGGTTGGATTCCATTGATGAAACATTAGCAAATTGCAATTAGTTTGTAATTATTTGTTGGTGAAAGGATTCCATAAAGCTCTTGTGCTTCTTTCTTGCCCCATAACAAATTGACGTTTCTCTTAATATCAACAAACTCCATCACAATCAAGTAGATATCTCTCTACCAAACCTCTTCATATCTACCAGCAACTACATTGCTTCATCCAAAATTTTCATATCTTACATCAAAATCTTCAATATATATCTCTTTGCCTCCTAGCTTTTGAACAAAACTTGTAACAACTCCCAAGTCAAGCATGAGGCCTAAAACACATAGTTCACTTAGCCTAAAGCTTCTTCTCATATGTGTTTTCATAGCTTTCTTACTTCTCTTTGTGTTGAGATCAACATTAACATCATCCAGTGTAAGTACATCATCATCAAGTAGTACTTGCTCATCACCAAAATGTAACAAAATTCCATCATCAGTAGCGAAATCCCTCATTCACTACACAACTTCAGCCATCACACCACAACAAACACACAAAGAGATATTAGTAACATCCAAGATTCTAGACAAGAAATCACCTTGCAACTTCCTTGTATTTGGTCTAGGTCATGATAGCCTAATGTGGCACACACTAAACTATGGAGGACGAACGATCTTCCTTGAAGAAGATGAGGCATGGATACAACAAATCAAGAAGAGATTTCCCATGTTGGAATCCTACCATGTTACATATGACAGTAAAGTGAATCAAGCAAATGTTTTAATAGAAGCAGGGAAAGGAACAGAGTGTACAACTATAGCTGATCCTAGATATTCAATGTGTCAACTTGCCTTAAAGGGTCTGCCTAGTGAAATTTATGACATAAAATGGGATTTAATTATGGTGGATGCACCAACAGGGTACTATGACGATGCACCAGGAAGAATGACAGCAATTTATACAGCAGGAATGATGGCAAGGAACAGAGAAGATGGAGAGACACATGTGTTTGTGCATGATGTGAATAGGGATATTGAGGACAAATTTTCCAGGGAATTTTTGTGTGAGGGATATATGAAGAAACAAGTTGGGAGGTTAAGGCATTTTACAATTCCTAGTCATAAGAGCAACTTGGATATGCCATTTTGCCCCTAGATTTTTTAATCTTTTTTGTCGTCTATGTTGTTCATACTCTTGAAAAATGCATGAAGTACAAGTCCAAGCAACATAGTTTTTTTTTTAGTTATCTCTCTTTATTTGTTCATTTTTTGAGGGTTGGATGATTGGGAAGATCCGATCCTGCTGATGGATCAATGAGGATATTGTTTTTTGAGTGAGGAGAGTAAATCATTAATACCAATAAATTGGGAATGTTAAGATAAGAGGTATAGAGGCACATGAAGTTGGGACTACTTTTTTTCATGTAATGTATTTGGTACATAGAAGTTATTTTAATTTTGAGTTCATTTTTTTTTATTTTTGTTGCTGTTGTTCATTTTGGAAATCAGCTCTGTGGGCTGACTCATTAGTGTGTACTGTCTCTTTCTTTTCAATAAAATGACCCATTGGGTCTTTAATTAAAAAAAAAAAAAACATAGAAGTTATTTTTTATAAAAAATATTTTTTCTAAAAATGTTTAATCTATGTTTGGTTTGTTAGAAGATTCTTTAAAAGAATAATAATAGTAATAATAAAGATAATAATAATAATGGTAATAGTTAATTATATCGTGAGAATTTCAAGTATTAGTGGTTGATAATAATGGCTTACGATTGAAGTAATTGATATGACAATCAATGATTAAAAGTTAATAATTTCTCTAATATAATTATAAGAGAAAATGACATCCAACCATGAATAAAGAAGCTACATTTCTCCTTTTTGATTGGGTAACCATCCAACAGAATTATTTTTTCTCCTTATTATAAGTTTTTCTGAAAAATATTTTTTGTTATATCAAACGCATCTTAATTATTTATCATTTAATAGAGTTTCTGTTTATCAGTTTATGCATGATGACTTTTCTCTATGTTTGAAAACTTGGGAAAAGGAGAATGGGATGTATTTCGAGATTTGTTTGGGTTGAAATAGTGTAAACGAAGAAGAAAATATTATTTATTTTATTTTAGATAAATTATTTTTACATAATTAAGGATCTTTTAAAAACATAATTACAAAATTTGGATAAAAAATTACAGATTCTACCGTATTCGTAATTAAAATAATAGCTCTGCCCTTCTACATTTGAAATCCATGTGAAATTTAAATCACATTGCTAACTCTTTGAATATACTTTAACTTGTGTATGTAAATTCTCCGATGAAACTTTGGTTCAATAGTAAAAGCATAACGCACGATCTATTAGTTAGACATAGGTTTTTAGTTTTGATAACTGTTGTATTCAGATCAGTTTGTACCCATCTCGATTAGTTCTATAAGATATATGTTATCTCCAATCAACAACAAGTACAAGTTACTCTGTAAATCAAGAATTATACAAATTACATGATACATTTTTATTTAATTTTTTATAAAACTAGTAGTCGTTGTGAATTAGGAAAGGGATAGAATTTGATCATTCTAAATGATTGGAGAAAGAATATTCATAGTTGGATAGAGTTGGGGCAAGGAATGATTTTTCCTAATGAAGCTTAGAGTACAAGAAAAATTTCCCTTTCAAGTGACTACTTTAATAACTTACATAATGTTGACAAGATACCAAATTAAAATAATACGATATAGTTAACATATCAAATCATTTTTCGAAAAAAATAATGAATTAAATTGTTGCAACAAATTGGACGTGTAGTAGTCATGGCCAACCTATTCATTGCCAATTGAGTAAAATAATATTTTCTCATCACATGGAAGACCAAACAAAAATATGTTGTTTGGATTTGGGTTTCTTTCTTTTTTTTTCTTTGAGAAAATTAAGTTTGGAAAAACTTTTAGAAAATGTTTGGAAAATTGTTTAGAATATTCGTGCTAGTTCTTCAAAGTTCTTTTTTTTCCTTTTTCAAAAAGTATTTTAATTTTAATTTCAAAAAAAGGTGCGTTTTGAATATAAACACATTTGGTATCATAATTTTTCAAAAACTTTTCAACCTAAAGTTGATTGTCGATTATTTCCTTTGTAATAAGTTTGATTAGTACCCATGATATTTTCAAAGAATTACAGTTATTTTAAATTGAAGTCCTCCAATCAAATCTTTATTTAAAATCAACGTAATAATTATTACTATTAAAATTGTTTTGCTTGTGAATTTATGATTTGGTTAGCAAGTACTAGTAATACCACATTTACTTGACTCGACAGGTGGAGGGAGAGCCCTCCAACTCAAGCACGAAATCAATGTTGAGCAACAGTCATCAAGAGGGGTACAACTAAGTCAGATTTATTGTCTCCTAACTATAGATCATATTCATCAGACAAGAAACTCAACTCCGCACTAATGTTGAGTCGTCAGACTTATCCATTAAGGAATTCGTGGAATTTTTGTGGATTGCGTCGGGGGAAATCTACCAAAGCTAGGCAGATAGATAAACTCCTTTTCCAGATGCTAAGGGAGAGCAAGAAAGAAAATCAAATGTTTAATTTTTAACCATCACCCTCTTTTGGGTATGCAAATACTAAGGGTCCTTTCACTACTAATCACGGACATCATCTGGCAACAAGAAAAACATTTTTCTTGAAGAAGAGAATTCAGGATGCATGTTTTTTTCATTCGCTATGTGCTGACTGAATGCGTACTCGCGTAATCAATCGATGGACGGAGAAATTGTGTTAATGATGAGACCGACCTAACCTAAAATCAAAATTCTCCCCTCTCTTGATGGCCAGTATTTTGATATTAACATTTTTAAATTAGAACTTTAAAAGAATAATTTTTTTTAAAAAAGGTTAGCTGATCAAGTACGGCCCGCGAAATAAAGAATTGGGCAAGCTATTTTAAGGACTTGAGGAGGCCGGTAAGATGAAGCACAAACCTTACCCTTATTTCTAGGGGTGTCAAAAGAATATGAAAAACCGACCGAACCCAACTGATTTATGTTATTTTTTCAATAAAATCGTGGACTTTTATTTAAGTGTATAACCGTCCCGAACAATTGGGATGGTCTTTTTAATTTATGAAAAAATCAAAAAATTCCCGAACCGAATAACCTTACATGTATGTAAATATATTTTATATATTAACAATATGTTAAATTTAATATATAAATATATTTTATATTATTTTTCAAATATAAATATAACCTAGGTCCTAGGCCTCTGGTGACTAGACGACTTTGGGTCTTTGCTCTTTAATTAGCCTTTATTTAATTAGGTTTAAAATTAAAAGGTACTACAATAGATATTCTATCAAACAATACAGCTACAAGGTTTTAAATTCTTGTCTTCTTGGTGAAGAATTAAAGTGTTTCTTCAAGAACATATTTGCGAAAGAAATTTTTTAATAGTAGTATATTTTGAGGTGATATTTTAAAAGAAAAAACTGAAAATTAACCGAACCGTACCGATACCCAAGAGAAACCTATATGATTGGGATGGTTTAAAAAATCTAATTTTGATTATGCATTATAAAATACCCAAAAAATTGGGAGGGTATAATTTTTAAAAAATAACCGACCGAACCGTACCATTGACACCCCTACTTATTTATACTAGAACTATTTTTGATAAACATCCCACTTTAAAAGTATAACTAATATTTATATTACTAATTACTAATAATGTAAACTGAATGACACCTAAAGGCTTAGATTAGATTTTAACGAAAAATAAATAAAAATGGAAAAGTGGTATAATAAGGGAATGAATTGACAGGTAGGTAATCATTTCCTTCAATATTACTTGACACATTTCTTTTTCAATTTTCTTTTCTTTTCTTTTTTTCGTCAAAATGATAGGAGTATTAATAAAAGGAAAAATAAAAATAAAAATCCAAAGAGTCGAAGCGACTAATAAAGACACACACGGAAAGACAAATCATCTCTCTCACTTCTCAGAAGAAAAAACTTTTTTTTCTCCACAACCCAAAAAAAAAGGGAAGAAGCAAACATGAGCAACGAATAGTACGATATTCTGCAATATTCATCTGAATTTTTCTCCATTATTTTTCATTGTTATTACTGATTCATGTTTCTTTGATTGCAGTGATTACTTGTTCAAACTGTTGTTAATCGGCGATTCTTCTGTCGGCAAATCCTGTCTTCTTCTCAGATTCGCCGTATGTTCACCTGTTTTTCTTGATCTCCTCTGTTTATAGTGTATTTGTATGTGTGAATGAATTTTCTGTTGTATAATGCGTATGTTATTGTTCGATTTTCTTCGTTAGGGTAAAATGCCGGTGATTTTTTTTTTTGTAGGATAATAATGATTTATTGCTTAATGGATATAATTATGCTGTTTTGGTTGATTATGTTTTAGGATGATTCGTATGTTGACAGTTACATTAGCACCATTGGAGTTGATTTCGTAAGAATCTCGTTTCTCTAGTTGTTTTATGTCACTTATTGTTTTTTTTTTTGTTTTTTTATGAAAGTTTTGGAATGATTTTTGGATTGTAGAAAATTAGGACTGTGGAGCAGGATGGAAAGACAATCAAGCTGCAAATTGTAAGTATACCGGATTGTTGCATTTTAGTTAACATGATTGTTTTCAAGTCCAGGTTAAGGTTATAGTATATTGAGCTTATGCTGAAGCTACTCAGTTGTTTTACAGCCATTTTAATCATATGCTTTATCATTTGAAGTAGATAGAGATCTCAAACTATCCATTTCTTGGCTTGAAGTCTTGCAAACTTTCTGAGGCTTGTGGGCATATTATTGCTTTAATCATCCATAGTGTCTCTGTTCGCTACGGAAATACTATCTTGTTATTTTTAAAGCAAACTGATAAAGCAGAATCATTCTAACGATTATAAAAGAAAGGCGGATTAGTTTATATGTTAGCTTTTACTGAGTCTTAGTCTGAGTCTGATGCTCTATGGCATGTACGTCTTTGATTGGATGAAGACAAATATATGGAAAGTGTGCATTGAGAGCGTTTGTAAATCACGAGGTAGCCTAGCTCGACCCAAGCAATGCCCAAAAGTCCCATGCCATGTGCTAGACTTATTAGATCTGTGTCTGTTTTGATAAGAAAGTAATTCTTCGATTCTCTTCTTGTTAACGAGTACGTGTATGGGATTTTTTTTTCTTTTTTGAATCAAGATTTAGAGAAGATACGGGTAAAGAAAGGGTGAGCAAATTGGATGTGAGGCAAAAGGTGAAGGGAAAAAAGATGTCATTCTGGTGGAGAAAAGGGAAAACTGATTGATAGGCGGTAGGCCCTTTTCTTTTGCCTTTTCCAGGTTGCAGAGTTTGTAGGGTATAGTCTGCTGCTACATTGTGTTCTTTTGTATCTTATTACATGGATGTCAGAGATATAATTGATGTTATTCAATAAGTTGAGTTGTATTATTTTGCCGTTCTTTGATGCGGTGTTTTCTCTTTCTTGATGGTTAGTATGTTGGTCAGTTTCAGGCTAGTGCAATAAAATCTGCTGTTACCATTATTTGATTAATTGGTACTGTGTGCTAAAACTAAAATATTGAAGGTTAGGTAGAGGATCAATGTTTTGATTAGCACAATCATATATCCACTTCACCTCTTTTAGTGATATCAGTATGGGAAGCTGGCATTTGCTAAAAAGCATACTGACTAAATTGATCAACTACTTCTTTGATGCTTACTCTATCCTATTTTACATATTATAATGCCACACTGCCTTCTTTTTTTGCAGTGGGATACTGCTGGCCAGGAACGTTTCCGAACTATAACAAGCAGTTACTATCGGGGAGCGCATGGGATTATTGTGAGATATTACATACATTGATTATAACTTCTCCTGGGACATAAATATTTGAACAATAGTTTAAATACGAATTCACCACCTCCCTAGCGCATCTCATTTAGTCTGCAGCTTTTTCCTATTCGTGTATTGCTTGTAATACTTTTTTCTTGCATCCATAATGCTTCAGATTTTGAATCTTTTGAAAATACGACCTGCATATTCATATCTTCTCTAATTATATCTTTATAAGGTTAGGACAGTCAATCACCCATTCTATGATCCCTGTTATGTCAATTCTGAACCACAGCTGGTTTGATTTCAAGTTTACTGAAGGTAACTGTCACGGAGTTTGACCTTCCCAGACTTGTACAACTGTGAGAAGATTAACACCAGAAAACCAAATATTACTTGCAAAATTTTGTCCCTCTGAATCCATTGTATGCCTTTTTTTTTTTCTTTTTTTTTTTTTTTTTTTACTTTTGGGTTCTCCTTTATCCTGACAATTTTTTAATAGCCCATTCTCTCACTTCTTGTTATGTCCATGCGTCGCGGGACTCGCAAGTCCTTAGTCACTTTTAAATATATCATGGAACTTTTGAAGAGAGTAGAATTGGAAAAGAAGAAAAGTTAGTCTCTCAATTATAAAGGCTTCGAACTCCTTGTGATGGGCCAAAACGAAAAGAGTGTCATATAAAGTAAGATGGAGGAGGAGTGATAAATTTTACTTTGTCCCAATATTGTTTTCAATAAGCAAAGATGTTAAAACTGAGGTATAAAAGATGTTAAAATGTTAACCGTGTATCTTCTTTTTTCAGGGGTTTGGAGGAGATGGTGTGGTTTGTACTAATTAATTTTTTTCTTAGATTGCATGCCATGCCTTTTGTAATACATGCCATCCTCAAATAAGTGTGCCATCGATTTCTCGCGAGCAGATAGATGTTTGAGATTCATGGCACCCCTAGGTGTTAAAATTTTTTGCTTTCTTTTCTTGTCTCCTCTAGCTTAGTGTCATGGTCTATTAAACATACTGGTTAAAGAAAAATGGTCATGTAGCTTCAATTGTTCTTGAAGTGTTCTTATTTGTGGTTACATTATGCTAGATTGTTTATGATGTAACTGAAATGGAGAGCTTCAACAATGTCAAGCAATGGCTGAATGAAATCGACAGATATGCAAATGAGAGTGTTTGCAAGCTTCTGGTGGGGAACAAATGCGATTTGGTAGAAAACAAGGTCGTGGACACACAGATGGGAAAGGTATTCTGTGTTGCCTCTTTAACAGAAAACATCATGTTTCATTTGCAGTTGTACTGTTCAAGCCTAGTTTAGTGGGTACTATTACACCATTGAACTCGGCTTGCTGACAAATGCTGACAATCATCTCATTTTCTTTTTTTAATAGTTTTTCTAACAATTCTCTCATGTTCTTTTCATTGAGTTCCTCCCTTGAACTCAAGCGATGTGCCACAAACATGTTAATTTTTTACTATACTCAAGTAGGGTTTTTGGTTTCATTATAAGCATCTAAACTATAGTGTCTTTTGGATTGAAAAAGGTACTAGCTGCTTTGGTGTTTACATTCTTCTCAATGAAGATGTTAGACAAACCTTCGAAAAAAAGTGATCAGATTGAAAAAGTAAAAATTTGTAAATTCACTTATGCTACATTTTCTTTGTAGTAGGCTTATGTTTGGAGTACTTTATGCGACCATTATCTGTAGTTTGTGTCCCTCAGTGGAAAATTGAAGAGGACATACTTAAGCTGCTATATCTAGCTCATTGTTAGCTGTAACTGTGAGTCTGAGACAGTGACATAATGAAACATGTGATTCTAATAGTCTTCAAATCATTCCAACAATATTGAAACTCGACCACATGGATGAAATTCTTGGCTATATGAGTCAATTATCAGTTATGTCATACTCCCAATTAAAGCAATTATGCATATGTAACATCACTTCAAATTTATTCAGGCTCTGGCAGATGAACTAGGTATCCCTTTCCTTGAGACGAGTGCAAAAGACTCCATCAATGTGGAGCAGGCTTTCCTAACGATGGCTGGAGAGATCAAGAAAAAGTAAGTAGGCTAATATTTCCTTCCACGTTTATTTCTGTAAAATGTGGTCACATCATTCCCCCCATAATTTGTTGATTCTATTTCTGTTTGGGTAGTGAACACTGATACATTTCAACAAGTTTGTAGCTTACCTGGATAGATTGCATTAGGGGGTATGAAATTGTCGATATATATAGCTACTTTATATGGCCAGACTGCTGCTGCTATTTTTTCTATGAACTAGTTACTAACTTACTATATATAAATGGATTTAACTGAGGTGAACAATGTTGGTAACAAGTAAAAGTTCTCTTCCGCCCCGAACCACATCTCTTAGCAGTTTGTTGTTAAGTCTTCACATAGTTTCATCCAAGAGCTGAACCAAAATTTTGTTTTGCAGAATGGGTAACCAACCAGCTGGAGCCAAGAGGACAGGTAGCACTGTTCAAATCAAGGGACAACCAATTGAGCAGAAGGGCAACTGTTGTGGTTAACTGTTGATGTTGCATTGCTGTATCCCTCTGTTCCAATTGCAAAATGTCGAACAGATTGTAACTAAAACATATGTTTACTAGAGCTAGAATGTCCCGACTCCTGTGTATCTTCCCGTTAGTGGAAATACATTTCCAACTTTGCTTCAGGTGCATGTAACAACTACTGTTTGATATTAGGATCTTGGATGAATAACTTGGTGAGAATTAGTTTACTAGCTACTAGAGATGAGATGAAATTAAAATATGCTTGTAAAACATTATCACTAGAACAAATTAAAACAATATGCTGAGTAGACTAGAACAGAATACAGGTACTCCAGCCCTAACCCAATTTGATCGACGCATCATATATATCATGAGTTTATAGTAATTTTTTCAAAGGCAGGCTTGTTTTGGTGTGAAATTGAACATGGCATTCTTACCTTTTGTAAGTGGAGATAGTAAGCAAACACTTCTCTGTGTAATCAACTAATTATTACCATTCACCTCCCCATTTAGTGTGCCAATAGGTTTTGCCCCAGAATTCTTATATCTGAAGTGAAATCGCTGGATTCAAAGGGGCATTTGGGTACATCATATATATTTTTAGTTCAAGACCATAAAACTTGGAAGTACTTTTTTTTTTTCTTAAATTTTGTGTTGAGTTAAACTAGGATGAACAAATTAAAACGAAGGTAATAATTGCTAATATGTCATTTGAGATAACACTTCACAATTGAAATAATTGATCTCATTCTTAACGAGTCATACTATAGCAAGATTTTAACATGTATTGCAAATGAACCTTCCTAATGATGAAAATGGGTATAACATTATACCAAAAATATAGAAGAAAAAAAAAAAGAGAAAGAAACAGTACTAATTATCACTAACAAAAGGAACAGTTTAGAGGCTTAAAAATCTAATGACCATTACTATGCAGAGCAACATGCCTTCTTGGGGACAGGCTCCTCTGCCCCAACAACAAGAGTCTTCCCTTCTTTGATATTAGCAGTTGCTGGCTCCTCTGAAGAAAGTGGCTTCTTACTGATTATCCGATAGATTTCTGAAAGAATTGTCTGGAAAGACTTCTCTACATTTGTTGCCTCCAATGCAGATGTTTCAATGAAAGAAAGGCCCTCTTTTTCAGCAAAGCTTTGAGCATCCTCAGTAGCAACTGCTCTGAGATGCTTCAGATCGGTTTTGTTTCCAATGAGCATAATCACAATGTTCGAATCTGCATGGTCCCTCAGTTCCTTCAACCACCGGCTAACATTCTCAAAGGTAGAGGGTTTTGTCACATCATATACCAGAAGAGCCCCAAGAGCACCCCTATAGTAAGCACTTGTAATGGCTCTGTATCTCTCCTGTCCAGCTGTGTCCCAGATCTGAGCCTTGACGGTCCTTCCCTCAACCTAGACACATCAGAATTGAGCAACAAAGATTTTAATACAACATAAATTCTACAATTACCAAAAATTGTAGCAGCACCAATAGCAACAAGAACAGAGGTGTTATTCAATGGAGTACGGGCAAGGTGAATCTTTGTTGGATTATCACAAAAGACTAGACTCATGGCATCTCTTAAAGATAGAATGCACTAAACTGGTCTTCCAGATTCATGTTTGACCTCAGAGAATCTGGAAGATGCTTGTTACTTCCTATTTTGGAAAACCAGTTGCTCAGGATGAAGACAACTAGGTCCTTCCAGACTTTGATTAATAGTAGAATGGACCTCTATTTGTTTCAAGAGTAACATTAAACAGGTAATGGAGAAAAATGTAGCTGAACAGAAATAAGTTCAGAGGTAAACTACCCTTCGACTATTTGCATGTCATCTTTTAATCTTGTCTCATTAGAAAAAGGTGAGATTAAAAGATGGCATGCAAATAGTATAAGGTAGTTATTTGATTAAGAGGTTAACAGCTTTTTGTTCTTGAAATAAGAACCCTAAAACTTCCTTTTATCAGCATTAGAAACCTTGGCATGATCACATTAGGTTCCCTAGAGTTTGAAACTTGGTAATAAACAGCTGGATCAAAACAAAGCAAGTGATCATGCAACAATGTTTGCTTTAACCATAAATGTTTTCTTTCATTTTCTGGCATTATATCTTTCTGTAACAAAGGATTACAAAATATGGGAGCTTTTATTACAGTAGAAGTTTATTAGATCAGGATATGCTCTTTAGACAATTGCAACTCGTTTTGTTACTAGAAAAATAATTATAGACTTGGTTGGGAGGAGGAGGGAAATCGGGGTTGTCCGTCCTTTAGAACAAACGCATAATTTGATAAGAATCATTTTGCTAAGTGAGAAGGCCAACTAGAAGTCTTCATCTAAAAAAAAAAGGCAAACTAGAAGTACTTCTGGCCAGATTACACTTTATGTCTCCTTTACTTCTTTGAACCCTTCATGTCGTTTTTACTAACAAGGTTCTTATACAGTTCACCAAGATACGACCGACCACAGATGAAGAATGTATCTCTCACTCGAGTGTCTGAAAAACAATGGACAAACACAAGGTATTCATTTCATTTCAGCAGTAAAAATGCTCTCTTATTCTTCCCTTTACTTGCACTTACTTCCAATCAAAACTACACAAAGGGCCACATGAGGAAATTGGACCATGGCGTAGATGAAAAAACAGAAGGAATGATTCTGAGGTTTTCCTAACATGGACTGGTAATCATATTAATATATCCTGCTTATGGAAGGTTTGAATTAATAAAAGTAGACAACAAACATAAGTTTTTTTAGAGAAGATTAATCATACAAGGAAAGAAGGGATTCTAATGCCAAATAAATCCAGGGTAGAACATAGAAACTGTTGGCATATTAAAGTGGAATAGTAACTTCTAATAACTTCACCATATATGAAAAAAGAACTACAAATGTAGTGAATGGCCAACAGAAAAGGAAAGTGAAAAGTAAATACAAATTTAGTGAATGGCCAACAGAAAAGGAAAGTGAAAAGTACACCCAAGGATGTTTGGGTTTTACTAGCAGCATAGCAAAGAGACCATAGAATATATAATGCCATTTCTTTTCTATTCACTCCATTTTAAATGAAAATAAAAAAAAGCTAATTTTATCTGCACTTATTTTATGTATTTCATACTATCACAATGCATAAAACTTACACAGTGCAATTCAAGAACCAAGCACTGCAAGGGTTTCAAAGATCTGGAAAGGCCATGAGACCCTG
Source organism: Solanum appendiculatum (assembly GCA_018342035.1). Taxonomy (NCBI): domain Eukaryota; kingdom Viridiplantae; phylum Streptophyta; class Magnoliopsida; order Solanales; family Solanaceae; genus Solanum; species Solanum appendiculatum. Next base: position 220,938 of record JAGDQO010000431.1, on the reverse strand, counting down.
ATCTCAAGGATCCCATAAAATAAATAGGATATAGATCTATATCCCATCCCAAATCCTAACTCCATGCCACCAAGCAAGGAAGTCAGTTCTGGAAACAAAGCATTTATTAATGTTAATGAACCTAACATATCAACATGCCCAGAAATATAAAATCAACGCGATCACAACAATAAATAATACTAGCACTCTAGTATTAAACTCAACAAAGAAGCACATTAACTCTTATGGTACAGTTGAATTTGTTACCAGGTCAAGGACACACGTATCGATTGATGCACTTAATACATACAGTCTTGACAGTAAACAAATCAATTTGCCAGTTAATGCAAACGTCGGGTTGATTGACACGTATACACAAATGCATTATTCAGAATCGCGCGCTTGAGGAAACGAACAAAAACAAAGGATGAGGAGTAGAAGAGGGACCTGGAGAGTACGAGTGGCGAATTCAACGCCGATAGTGGATTTGGACTCTAAGAGAAACTCATTTCTGGTGAATCGGGAGAGCAAGTTGGATTTGCCGACTCCTGAATCGCCGATTAATACAACCTTGAACAAGTAATCGTACTCCTCTTCCGCTCTTCTCGCCATTTCCTCGCCCTGTTGAATCGCTCCTTCTGCCGCTTCAGATTTACTCAAATACTGTAAATGTAAAAAAGCCTTCGGATTCGGATATCTCTCTCTCTATGAATGATCGAAGATCGTTGATGATGATGACAATGAAGCGTGAGGGGAACAGAGAATTTTTTTATGACGCAAATGCCCCCAAAATCTTGTTCTTTAATTACGAATTTGCCCTTGGAGCACTGCGACATTGTGCTTTTCAAATTTTGACTTCCGAAATTTTCGCATTTTTGAATTTCCAATTCTTCCAACCGCATTTCTTTACCCAAGGAAAACAGTCCACGTCTTCTTTTTTTCTTTTATTGCGTAGTAACAGTTTTCATACAAAAGACTTCATAATTATATTTCCTTTGTGCAATGAATAAATTATAAATCCAATCTTGTAAAATAACTCGTAGAAGGTGTAAATTATAGTAGACAAGTTTAGTACTGAAAAGACATTGATAGAGAATTAATTTCTTACCTCTCTTATGGGATACAACTTGTTGCTCCACATAATACACATAATATGAGCTAGTGGTAAATGAGAAGGAAAATCGTCCTCATAAGTGGGGTCTGGAAAGACTGAGGTGTACGTAAACCTTATCCCTATCTTTGTGGAATAGAGAGATTGTTTCTGATACCCTCGACTGGGATTTGTTCTTTAAGGTCATGTAATTAGTGCTAAATGAAAAAGGAACAATTGGAAAACTTACAAATAAAACCTCAATTTCAACACAAGAAAACCATACAATGTTTTCATCAAACGTACACACAACTCTACATGATTCTTTACATAACCATGTGAACTTATTTTATAATACAATAGAATTCTCAACATAGACACAACACCAACATGGTCATTTTCCATAACCATGTGAAATTATTAATCACGTAGACACAACTACTACGTGATCTTTTATCCATAACCAATATGCATGTGAATAATTAGGAAGCAACTTCAAGAGATGGGTACTCAGTGTAGCCAATAACTGGATCATTAGTGTAGAAAGTGCTCCGATTATACTTGTTAAGTGGAGCATTAACCTCGAAACGCTTTGGTAAATCTGGATTAGCCAAGAACATACGTCCAAATGAGATTAAATCTGCATAATTCTCATCTATGGCTTTGTCCCCATCAGATTTACCATAACCACCAGAAGCAATAAGTGTCCCCTTAAAAGCGTTCCTAATGGGAAGAAGACTTTTATTAGCTGCTTCTCTTGGCTCCATCACATGAAGATAGAGAACGCCAAGTTTGGTTAGTTCATTCGCCATATAAGTTGCTAGTGCTTCTGAATTCGAGTCCTTTTTGCCATCAAAAGGATATAGTTTAATACCGATTTTATCAGTTCCAATTTCATTTGCCACTGCTTCTACTATTTCCAGGGCAAGGCGACAAGGGTCCTCAATACTTTCATCATAATTATCAGTCCTATCATTGACTTGATCTTTCATGAATTCGTCAATCAGGTAGCCGCCACTTGAAGCATTGATCTCAATTCCATCAAATCCTTCATATATATCATGGGAAACTAGTTAAGCTATCAGATAGATGCTTGGAAAATGAACTATAGGTATGTCATTGAGTAAATGAATACTTCTCAATCTTCATTATAATGTTTGGATTTCATCATCAAACTTGTAATTGGTAAAAATTGAATCACCTGTAGTTTATCAGTTATCAAATGGGGGATTGAGTAAAATATAAATTACCAGCTTTAATCGCGTTACGGGATGCGATACTGAAATCGTTGACAATGCAAGGGATTTTATCAGATTTCAGAGGAAGAGGTGTAGGTTTCTCATACACTTTATCATCAGGTCCTGCATGTGAAAAAGAAGACAGAAACCGCATATAATTGAGAGATGCAGCAGAAACTAGAATATGATTTTTCCTTGACTACTGCATGATTTGTTTATGTTTATCCACTATAAATTGTAAGTCTTACTTGTGGACCAGCCAACGCCGATCGAGAAAAATAATGCACTAACAGTAGGGACAGACAAGCGGCCTGAATGCCAAATTTGACAAAAGAAGACACCTCCTTTCTCATGAACACCCTTCACTACTGACACCTCCTTTCTCATGAACACCCTTCACTACTGGTTTCCATGCTTCCACTTGCTCCTCATTCCATATTCCAGGCAAGTTTGGGCACCTTTAAGAAAATTGAAATATTGTCAATTATTAGTGAAACGTTAAAACAAATCCAGAGTTCTATGGAAAAAACTTGTATGTATCTCATGTTTTGTTCTCAATGACAACAACATATCCAGTGGTTTGGGAAGGGTAGAGCGTATGTAGATCTTACCCCTACCTCATGGAGGTAGAGAGGTTGTTTCTGAATGACCCTCAGCTCAAGTGCAACAATTCAAAGTAGTTATGAATAGGAAAAACGACAGTAAGTAAAGAAAACATAGCACCTAATAAGGAGAGCAGCGCAGAGCATCATGTTTAGTTCTTGATGATTTGACTATTAGTAATTGAGCTTACTCATTTTGCGATCAGAATCGTGTTTAAATACTAATGTCTGGGCATCAATCACAAATGAAGTTAGATATCCCAGAACGTACTTGGCTTTTATATATACGTGGAAGTGGAGTTGTATTTTTGTACTCAACTAGAATTGAATATGCTTTGCTCGATTTCATATAATAAAGAAATACATGAAAACTATCTTATTTTGGGCAAGGGGAGGAGGAAGAGAGGGGTAATCTACGTACTACTTAGAATTATCAGATGCAGCAGCTGCTTCAGAAATGAGAAGACCTCCATTAGTAGCTCTTTGAGAATAGTATTCAGTTACATGTGGCTGTGGAGTATTATTGTGTGATCTGTTCCTCGTTAGTGCTGGAAAAACTATTCTGCAATATTCAAGAGAATAATATGAAGGTAAAAAACAAAGGTAACTGATGACCTATGAGTGAGTTCGAATCTCGCCAGTTTGTAAGGAGTACAGAGGGGCACAGCAGAGTTAGAGTTTGCTTCCATCTTCAAAGTCTCTCTCTTCTCTTACTTTGTGTGCTAGGCTAAGTCAGAACACCCTTCAAATATATAGAAAAATATGACAGCTACTAGCTGTAGGAATAACTTTGATGATAAGCAAATAATTTCAGGAATAATCCTTTTAAAAGTTCTAAACAGCTTGACAATTAAAACTATATTCCATCATGTAATCATATGGGGTAGTTAGCATTTTCAGTCATTGACCAAAGAAGCTATTGCGTGTTTTACATGATTATGAGTTTATAAAAGAAAGAACAATGAAATAAAAACTGTTTGGTCAATGTATAAAAATGACTTGCTTTACTTTGAAAGATAGAAAATTTGCATATGATAATATGATCAATGATTAAGAATGACTTAGCCTCTCTACCTTAACAAGGTAGAGGGCTAAGGTTGTGTACACACCAACCTTCCCAGACCACGCTTTTGGGACTACACTGGGTATTTTGTTGTTGTTGATTAAGAATGACTTACTTCACAATAAATATAGGCAATTTGCATCAGTTCATATGCTCCAAAGGCCAATAACATATCTTTGTCATGCAGATCATGCACATCAGTGGTGAGTTATTGGTAAACATCAAACTTAGAATGGCACAGTTGACATATCTACGTTGCACTTGGATGAAGTGTGATAACATGTCTCGAAGAATCAAATGAAGTTTGAATACCAAACTTCGCCAGAATTCGATAGGATGTTGAACAAAAGCAATTTTATGAAAAGGTTTCCTTAATTCACAACTGTATTAACTTGATTCATGAAATTTGTGAACATCTCTCTTTCTCTCACTCATTTCATGGATAAGACGTAATAATTAATTAGAAACTGGAAATGTAGAATCCTCTGCATCAACATGAACAGCTTAATTTACTTTTCTCTCTACTTGTATGTCATATGAGATTATTACTAGTTGGGAATCAAACAATTTAGTCTGACTATAGTTTTCTCAACTTCGCACTGTGTTAAGCATACCATCTTATCCATTGTCCTATAGCAGATTTGTCAAGTGTTATAGCTCAGTGCTTGCTCCATGGCATATACAGATTGTAACTTAATAATACACCTTAGGGGTGGTTTTCCAAATTAAGATTATATATATCAAAAAAATAAAATTGACAAACCAAGTTCAAATTCTCATCAAAATTTAAGTATTTTAAATCCTTTTATCATTCTTTTTTAGACGGAAAAAAGTGCAAAACTATATAGAAAAATTAATACTATGTAGAATAAAGAGTCAATACTATGCAACCGTTGTCAATTACATGGAGAAGTTGAGTTGTTATCCATCTACTTTTGCATCGTAAAGGGGTCATAGATGCTGGAGTTCCATTACTATACCAAAATACTTCAGCTTATTGTATGCATAACTTCTTTAGTAAAGAACTAATCTCAAGAATCACAATATCTTCTAAAAAGTATTATGCAACATCAGTTAATGAGTATCAGAACTATCTTTCATCTCATAATATCGAATAGTTATCCTTTCCGGCCAGCCATTGATTAAAGGAACTATAGCGTGTTACACATTAGAATTAAAGAATTTGCGAAAGAAGGAAAATATAAAACAGAATTGTTGGTCAATGAATAAAAATGACTTACTCTATAAATAAAAAAATAGGCAACTTGCAAAATGAATGTGTGGTCAATGATTTAAAATAACTAACTTTGCCCCAAAAAAATAGGCAATCTGTTCATGTGCTCCAAAGGTCAAAACCCATTAACAATTTAACACGCAGAGCCTGCATTGCAATAGTGAGTTATTGGTAAACGTCAAGCTTAGAATAGTGCAGTTAGCATGTTTGTATTCTACCTAATGTGGTCTGAAGGAATCAAATGAATTATGAACGCACAAACTTTGCCCTAATTGTAGAATTGATTTCTCCAATGGTCCCCCAAAAACATGACTTTCAGAGATAATAACTATCCGTTGAGGACCATTTGAGAAATTAACCCCCTAATTGTAGGGGATCAATGAGAATGTTGTAATTTTAGACTGTAACTTATGAAAATCAGAAAAGAGAACAATCAAGCATTCTGTCTTCTATTTTTTCTCACAGGAACATTGCAAAATTACCTGAGAAAGAATTCCATTTGCCTGAAGGAGCTATAAACCAGAAAGATTAACACGAAGTGCGGGTGCCGGTGCCCGGAGGAATTTCGTCTGGTATTCCGTTCAAGCTCCGGAGACATGGTTAGAAGCACTTCTCGAATTCGAAACTGAAAATGCTAGTACCATTGTTGACCCTCCTTTATCAGTTCTCCACCACGCCATTGTTACCGAGTCGTTTGACATGCATGCCAAATTTATGCTGCAGCTACTCATTTTCCCAATGTTAAGAGGACTATGATTAAGAACATATGGAAATAGTCTTAGTGGCCGATATGATAAGAAAAGTGAGACTGATAGGTGCAAAGATGTATGCACGAGTGAGGAGAGGAGGGGGAGTGTGAGAGGTCGACTGTAGAAAGGGTTAGGAGAGATAAGCCATAAAGAGTTGATGAAGTTGATTAGACTCAAGGTGACATAATTTTTACCGACTAGAAACATGACATTTAGATAATAATGTATGGACATAGAGAATTAAATTAGAATGTTAGAAGGTAATCTAATCTTGTTATACTTGTAGTAGTAAGATTTAGGTTTCACGTGATTTTAGTAATAATGGTTGGTACACTTATTTTGTAAATTGTTATTTTATTATTTTTTTCCTTTTCTATTTTTATATGTCGATTACATTTCTTTTAAGTTGAGCGTAATAATATTCCTTCCATGCTCTTTTATTTACTTGTTCAATATATTAAAATTATTTCTTCAGAGCAAATTAATTGTTTTTTATAACTATACCCTAATTATTCTTTCGAATTTTCAAAATATCATTAATAACGATAATTTAATAAATAAATACTTAATTTGTAATTCCTTAGTATTTATGTCGAAACGGTAAATATTGTACTAAGAAAAAGGACAAAAGAATTTGTCTTAGATAACAGAAAAAGAGAAGGAAAGAAGAAAACAGAGAAAGCGGGCGATATTACCATTAGACAAGAAAAGGTGTTTGATAGCGAGAGAGAAAAGAAAGCATAGAGAGAAAAAGCAAAACAGGGAGATGAGAGGGGTCTCTAATGGGAGATCAATTCCTTTTCTTCTCTTCTTCCTTTCATTTTCTCATCAATTCATCACAGGTTTTGCATTCATTCACCCAGATCTTGATTTTCCCTTTTTTTCCGATTCTGTTTTAGTAATATGCTGGTTTTAATGGGTTATTTCGTATTGGTAAATGTTTCTAATAGATCCCTTGTATCCAAGAAAGAATGACGAGTTTGGAATTCGGAAATAATAGAGTTTAGTATCGATCTCGATTCAATTTGATATCATTAACCTTTTTTTTGTCAAGAATTGTAATTGAAAATGTACACAAAATTGTAATTAAGCATTAAAAGAACAAAGATTGCGTACATAGGAAGCTAAGATGGGGCTAATTGTTCGGTGTTATGCAGAATTTCTAATTTACTTTTGCTTTTACTGTCGTATTTGGGATAAGGGTTGTGTGTGTAAAGGTTGTCATTTTCTAATTGTCATTTGTCAGTATTCTGTCTGGTTTTCAGAAAAATGGAGTCTTGTGACAAATTCAAGAAAATGAGATGATCTTGTCTTGATTACAACTACTAAATTGCAGCTTCGGATTCTTTTTTTTTTTTGGGTGAAATGAATTACTATGGTTTGGTTTGGACATGTGAAGAGGAACGATGCAGATGCTCCAATGAGGGGTTATGAGAGGTTGGCTGTGGTGAGCTTCAGGAGAGGTAGAGGTAGAGGTAGGTCGAAGAAGCAATGGGGAAAGGTGATTAGACAAGACATGTCGCATCTCCAACTTAATGAGGAGGTATTTTAGGGTGGTCGGTTAGTGGATAGTTGAGCGTGCACAAAATAGGTTTCTCCTTGTGTTTGATTTGTCTCTACCATTTCTGATTTTCCAAGGGTATGCAGTATACTTTACTAATTTGGGTAGAACTACATGCAAATATCAACCAATTAGGAATATAACCTTACAGCTCGTAAATGGGACAATGAGAAAACTATGTTTTTAAGGAGTTGTTAAGTTGATCCCGCTGGCAGACTTCAAATTTGTAGACAATAGAGGAGAAATTGAGGAATGGAAAAAGATCTGAAAAGATAATGAGAATATCATGTTAATAATTTGACTTTTGGTAAATGATTGCTAGTAGGTGAGAACAATATTCTATACTTTTCTGCCTAGAGTTAATGACGACCTCCACTCTCAATCAATGACTTTGAGGATTGGTCCAATCAATTCGCGAAATATGCTGACAATTTCACCTAAGCACTCACCAATAAAAAGGCTATCTGTGGAAAGGAAAAATCTGAAGCACTTCCCAGTAGGTTGTTGAAGTTGCAAAATTTACAAGGAAATTGAGTATGGCCAACTAGTCGTACCGGTTTACATGAGAGATCACTGCAGGATAAGCTTTCTGACTATGCCAGCAGACCATAATTTTAATCAAAGTGTCCCAGCTGGGCGTTGTAGAAAGAAACCACTGTCTTTGTTGATTTCTTCACACTCAAGCTTACATATTGTCTTGTGCATTCAATCCACTAGTAATGACTGCCCCGACATGGTTCCATTATTTATTTATTTTTGATGAAGTAATAGCAGATTTCATTACGGGCATGACATGGCTCCATTAATTGAGTAAGCCAGTAAGGCTTAGATACTCCTATTTGTCCATCCCTTACCTTGACTCCTGACTGCTCCCAGTTCCATCGTTTGCTTCTCATGAATTTAGTATCCAATCCTACATGTCTAATATTCATCATTTGCATTCTCTTCACCACATCATTCAATCTAGCACCATCTTCTATGTTTCTGGGACATAAAAGGGAGATTCAGTGTTGCTGTGGAAAAGATTTGAGCTCAACTAGTGGTTCCACAATTTGTCCGTCCTTGACATGGAATCAATATGCTTGAAAAGTCTAGCTCCCCATGGGTGTTGCTACCATTTTATGTTCTTTTGTCCTTGTTCAAAGATACCCAGGAACACACCCCATCAAACCTGTTTACGGTTACATTTTTATGACAAGCATGCGTATACTTGAATTTGGTTCCGTTTTGTCGGTTTGATTGTTTATATGTGTGTTTTTTACTTTCAGGCTTTTCAGACGATTCTTTAAATCCCAAAAATGGAACAAAAGTTGATACTCATGCTGCATCCAGCAGTAACACTGGGTCAACTATACTCATTGTATGCCTTGCCCTTGTGGCAGTAGTGCTTCTATCATTTTTCCTTTTCAAGTTTTGGCAAAAGAAGAAGCGTGAAGAGCAGTATGCTCGTCTGCTAAAGTTGTTTGAAGAAGATGATGAGCTTGAGCTTGAGCTGGGTCTTCGGGATTAAATTTGTGTCAGATGTTAACAATCAATGTACTGAGGTGAGGCTCCTTATTGTACTCTCTTGGAATGTTGCTCTGCTTTCTACTCCTAACTTTTACATGGAATTTTGGAATTATTGTTTGGTGAATGAGCATAATGTTGTCAGCACATACTCCTCTTACCATTTAAGAAGATATTCGGGTTTTTTTGAGTATCTCAAAATGTTCAAAAATACGAACTCTGATCAACTGCATGGAAAAACTGTAGCTTAAACTTTAAACTGTGTAGTTCTGCTGTCTCTGTAAGTAATCTTATACAAAAACTTCAGCATGATATGAGAAATGCTTTTATCTAGCATTGCTGAAGTCATACCTGAGCAATGTAACTCTTTCAGCCAATTTGCTCTGCCAAACTGTCATATAAGAACAAACTGTCATATAAAAAATGGGAAGGAAGGAGCAAATATTACTCACTGTGCACCTTCCTAATGTTTATTACTGTATAGATATGCTATAAGGGTAGTCTTTACTCATCTTTTCATATAAGTTTGTTTATGATTTCTGTAGGATGCTTTATCTTTTTGTACAGTCTTCTTCTATTTCCTTTTTGTACCAAGTTGCAGGCAACCAAGCTATCTAGTCTTTGCTGTTGCTATGCTTTATCAGTAACATAGTTACCTTTAGCTAATCTCAAAATTGTATCAAGATGAGTGATATATGGCTTGCTTTCTTTGCCAAATATAACTGCAACACAATTTTATGTTTCTCCTTTGCTAAATTCTTTTACCCTGATTTTCAGTTATTCTGTGTTGAGGTTGTCTATCTTGGCAAACGATATTGGAATGCGGAACTTATCGGATTTTATAAGCATTAACTTATGTGTGCTCTGTAAATTTAATGACTGGCATATATGCTCTAATAGTTTTCATTACAAATGTTACGGCCTTTGCACGTATCAGATTTTGTAAGCATCTTATATGTGCCCTGTTATTATGCTTTATCAGTAACATAGTTCCCTGTATGCTTTGATTTGGTCTTGACTCCTTGGGGTGATTCCCCTGGAGGGCCTGGACAATTATTTGATGTGCATGTGGTGGTATATACGTCTACGTAGTTTCTTTTAATCGTTTGTAATATGGCTGTTATATGATCATGTTACTGTTTAGGCTCGAGTGTCAGCCTGTGTGGACATGAAGTGGTCACGCTGATGAGGAAGTGTCTTTTTCTATTTCTTTTTTGAATGCCGTTATGTTATTTGTTTGTATCCAATATCTGCTCAAACTGTGATATTATGCGAAGGCTGTCAACTATTTGGATCGATCAGTCTTATCCGCATATTGCATCTCACTTTTGCTTTCAATTTCTATTTACCTGATATCATCTCGTTGTGTGCAGATGTAAGTAATATCTTAAATCCAGATTCTTGATTCAATGATGACAATGGGTTGGATTGATTCCAGAATATTGGCATAAATCGAGAGAAATCTTCATTTCACAATTTGTAGAAATATGTATCAGTATTAGCAGAACCAAAACTATCATGCATTCTGTTTTTTTTGGGTACAGCGATCGATGGATAACAGATATTGCCAAAGGTCTCCCTCCAAAATGAGTATTGTAGTTCATCCGTCACAATTTCACTCTGTAATAGTTGTGTAGTAGGTGTTTGCAGCTTGTTAGATGGCTTTGAAAATTGAGGAATAATTTTAATCAAAGCTCAAATGAGCTAAACTATACTTCAAGTTGTGCAAATTTGCTTTTGTACCCTCTGATGTATCGCTAGGCCTTAAATATATTTTGTTCTTTGTATGTGTTAGATGTTGTATTCCCTAAATAAGAAGTCCACTCTTCATCAATGGAAATCTTACTATTTTTCACAAGATGAAAGGCATTTAACAAACAAGACTGCAGATTAGCGTTTGAACTAACTTCAGTGCGACTCTAAAGCAAGGAACAGATTTCAATTACTATTTAATATTTAACTTCAGTATTGGTATAATTTAAAGCAAAATATTCAGCATATCTTGTCAAACTTCTGTTCTTCTCAATATATTTATTCAGAAGTTGAAGCAGTTTACCTGCAATAATTAAAATAATACATGAATCTCACGAGTATCAAATAAGAAACAGATTATTCTGATTGATTTAACACATTGACCACTAAACCTAGATTAAGACTAAAGGTCAATACCTCTAGGAAAGATGGTTACATAAAAAGAAAACATAAACATTACGCCTATATCTAAAGAATCTATCAGAAGGATTCCTGCATTCTGTACCAGAAGCAAACTTGGGAAGTCTTCCTAATCTGGCAGATAAGCTATCATCTGTGTCGATCACTAGACAATCAGCATTTCAGCAATTAGTTGTCATCTTCCCGTCTTTGCTCGTTTCATTCCTGTATTACTAAATGGAGACATGCTAGGGCTCATTCGGGGACTCATGCTAGGGCTTTCTTCCCTTAGTGTACCATTTAGCATGGCCAATTCTCTTAGTTGTTGCTTCTTATAAATATCCACGGATTCATCCTGATACGAGAAAAACGAGGGAGAAAAGCGTCAAAGGGCTAGTTAAAAGTTGGAAGCAAATGATGGCAAATGGAAGCTATATCGTTTTAACTCGTACCACAGGCTTTAACAGGTTCTCTAGGATCGACACTGCATGATCAATGCGGGAGTCAATGATGTCTTCCGGAAATTCAGCCTCCACCAGGAGATGTAGTGGCTCTTTAAGGTGCTCATACCCAGGTTTATCTTTCAATTTCTCTTCCTACAGAAGAGAAAAAAGAACAATGCAAAAAGCAATTTAAAACTAATTTATAATTTAGACAACAAAATGATTCAGGACATTAAAACAATTATTCTTTCTAAAGATGAGAATGATGTCTGCTAGGTTGTTTGATTATACAAGGAAAAAAAACAATGGAACTTTTCATAGACATTTGGAGAAGATATCTTTCAGCCAGAATTTCTGCAACTGATAAAAAGCAACAGTATTTCCTTGGCTGTGCATGCTACAGAAAGTATATAGTTGGCTAGCACAGAACTATTAGGCACATTAAAAACTGCCTCCCTGAAATTTATTTACGACTGGAAAGAAGACCAAAGATAGCATGTGTCAGGCTTTATTTTCAATCACACATGGAGTTCACTTGAATATTAAAGATTCAAGCCATGTCAGCTATAGCAACATGAGAATGCCATATTTGAAGTCAATTCCATTTACCAGGCAGCCAAATACATGGCAACCCCTAAAGTTGGCATTACTTCATTTTGACACCTCAACTGACCCTGGTACCTGTTAGACACCTCAACTGAATTTTAGATTTTTTTTTTGTATAACACCAACTTATGTGCACCTAGACTTACCCACAAGATACTTAGTACCTCCTAACAACACAAGTACTATGTGACTCTATCCACCAACACTAAGATAGATCAGAAATCACCTAGTAATGTTTGCCTCGGCTGGAATTTGAACCCTGGTCTGCCATGGTCCATATTCCAGTTTCATTGACCACCAAGCTACACCTATGGGTGCATTAAATTTTTTATTTATGTTCCTGCTTGCTTTTCTCTGCAGCTTACCAATTAGCCTCAATGTAATAGTTAGCAGAATTTGATTGGTCATGGTTGACCACCTCTTCAGATAAAAACAGAAGAGAGATGACTATGGCATTTGATATTTTCAGCACTTACCTAAATAATCAATTGCACATTTCAGGCAGTAAACTTCACACCTGTAGAGTAGAATGATTTTAAGACAGGGAGACTGAACAATACACATGATGTGATTTCTTAGGACCAAGCAAGTAAATCACCATTCCGCCTATAAAGATTTTATCAGCTATTCATTTGGAAAGATGGATGCAAACCCATCATCAGATAATGGCTCTAGAAAAGATAAAAGAGATGAAAGTGGCATCAGTGGAAACACTTGCTCGTAAATTTGGAGTTAAAAGATAACATCCACAACAACTAATTTACACCACGAAATCGGATATGTTTATACTGCTTTTTGCTTGGACAACAATGGTGCCTAGGCCAGCTTGTGTGCATCTCAATTAATCTTTTAGCTACTTGCTACCTCCACCAACACAAGTACCAGGTAAGTTTGTCCACCAAGACTCAAAAAATCCACTATAAGTATTAAGCATTATTTTGACAAAGCATTTCAGAGCAGTCATTTTCACACAAAAACAAAGGATGTATGTGTGTGTGACAGAGAACACTTCTCTTATAGAGGCATACTATGCCCTCATGAAGCAAGTCATAGTAAATCTTAAGTTTATTAAAGCATGCTCTTACAACAAATATTGAGTGAGAAGAATAAAAGGGCCCAATACCTTGATAGAGTCCTTGACTGAGCCTTGTCCTCTGATGTAGACTCTACACTCTGTAATGGCTTCAACCCTCTTTAGGGAATTCCCACGTGGTCCCAAAATTCGACCAACAAAATTATACTGCATGGTTTTAATTTGGTCAAGATCTGTTTCAAAATTAGGAAGAAAAAGAGCAACATGAAACACCACCCTAATAAGGTTCACATACATTTGGGAAATTCTCCACAGGAACATCCAGTCTTATGACTCTCTTCACAACAGGAGTGGTTGCAGTTCCCGGCACAACATGCCAATCCAGAGGGGAAGGTTGAAATGGTGCCATTTTCTGGAGAAGTCTATTTTCCTGTAGTGAGTAAAAAACATCAAGTGGTAAATCCTCCAGCTATGTCCGTGAGCAGTTATTCAAACTCCTTCAAGGTATGAAGATGGATTCAACAAATATATTATCAAAAGCTACTTACAATATCAGTAACGCGGAGTAGGAGTAACAACTCCTACAATACCTGAGTAAGACTAACACCACAAAAAGTGCTAAGCTTTTTTTTCTTTCTATTAATGGCTAACTAGGTTATATTTTGTGCTTTGACAAGGAAGCAACAAGTGTGAGGAAAAATGGGGGTTACATTTTCATTAAAGTAATCCACGTGGCAGGGATAGATTACATTTCTGGGAAAAGCAAGAAGTCCATAATAACATCTGAGAATTTTATTAGATTTCATATAAGGATAACAACACAGGTCAAAACAGTAAATTTGAATGCTGAAACTATGCACAGAGTTGGCAATACCATCCTCTACAAAGCTACTATTATTGATAATGATGCATGAAAATTCCACCTGCTGTACTTACATTTCTTTCTAACATTTGCGAGCAAGCATAGTGTTCTAAGGCTCAAGCTAAATAGATAATTGAAACTACAAAATTGAGCACAATATTTCCTGAGCTTAAGAAAGTGAATCCTCCTGAAGTGCATCTACATACAGAAGCATTTTATCTAGCTAAGTAATTGTCATAAGGAGTAACAGGACAACGATACAAACTTAGAATAATTCTTAAAAGTAAGCTACAAAATATGGTTTTTCAAACACATACATTTATTAAGCTACAAATACACAAATCATAATTCACATAGAATCTTGAGGAAGTTAACTCTTGTGATTCAAGACATAAACTTGCACAAGGGTTTAAGTATGTAGGATTTTCCACATTTAGTATTAAAACTGCTCCCGTACAAGAGAAACATCAATTATAGTGCTTGAATTTCCACATTTACTGTAAAGGAGAAACGTCAATTATAATGCTTGAATAGTATGTGTCGTGGGGACCTGGTTTCCAAGGAAGCACATAAGGTAATTCACTTCCAATTAATATCTAAAATTAAAGGTATGCTAAAAGATAGAGCAACTAATTAGTTAAACTTTTAAAAGTGCTCAGAAAAATCTCTCGTCGCATGTGAGCAAGTGTGCACCTAGGCCAGAAATGACCAGAGGACGGCCACGCAAAGGGCAACCTAACGATCTTGGATCTGGGAAGAACATGCAGGCTTGGGAAAGAGGCAACGGTGCGAAAGGACCCATAGGAAAAGGGAATGGTAAGGTTCCACTGGAGTACCAGACAAAGGAAGCTCTGTCATTGAAGCTTGGCCACCATTATCAAGTGCTAAACCAAAAACTAATATGCCTGTTGTGGTGGGAGGACCTAGTAACTTGGCGAGCTTGAGAAAGATAGCTTCGCCACTAAGATCACTGAGTACAGGCCAATATCATGTTGTACTATCTTATACAAACTTATCTCAAAGATACCGCCCTACAGGATGCAAAAGGTGATGGATGGATTGGTGGATGCAATTTTATCCCTGGTAGAGTGGTAGCGTGATTACTGATAACATTACTATGAGCCCTGACCTCATTAAATGGTATGGGAGGAAAAAGATCTCAGCTAGGTGTATGCTGAAGATTGACATGAAGAAAGCTTATGAACCCATTGAATGGATCTTCCCGTAACAGGTTCTCAAGGCTTTGAGCTTTCCAACACAGTTCTAAAGCTGGATTATGACCTATGTCACCACAGTTTCACATTTTACACTTATTAATGGCACCCCTTCCCATGCCAAGAAGGGTATCTAAGGCAAGGAGACCCCTTTTTTTTTTTATGACAAGGGGAACCCGCAGCCGCTAGCTAACCCTTTGGTGCACACAGGGTAAAACCCCCGCTCCTATGCAATAGCTCGCAAATCACATTCCTTTTTGTATTACCCATGGAATACTTAAATAGGTAGCTGAAAACCTTGAAGAAGCAACCTGATTTTAATTTTCATCCCAATTGTCAGAAATTGTGCATTACTCGCCTTGGGTTTGCAGATGACTTGTTGCTTTTTTGCAGGGGTGACCTTAAGCCTGTCTCTATGTGACTGTTTTACTGCCTTCTCTAGTGCTTCTGGTCTTGTGAACTGAGAAGAGGTTAATGTATTTTGGAGGTGTTAATGTGGCTGACCAAGCAGCTATACTACAGCTTCTGGGATTAACAAAAGGTGCTCTTCCTTTCAAGTACCAAGGTATACCCCTCACGGCCTCACCTAAAAGAAAACCTCAGTGACTCAGTACAAGCCCCTTATAGATAAGATGATAGACAAGATTAAGCTTTGGGCCTCTAGATTCCTATCCTATGCTGGTAGGGTACAATTAATCAAATCTGTCTTGTTCTCTGTCCAGAACTTTTGGTCACAAGTTTTTATTCTGCCCAAGAAAATGATCCACTTTGCAGAGTCCTTGTGTAAGGATTCCCGTGGGCTGGGGGTGCTGAGACCTCAAAAAGGCTTTGATTGCTTGGGAAAAGTTATGTATCCCAAAGACAGTGGGTGGTCTTGGTTTCTTAGACATGATTGATTGGAATAGAGCTGCCATTTGTAACCACTTTTGGAATCTGTGTTTGAAAAAAGACAGGTTATGGATCCAATGGGTCCATACCTACTTCATTAAAGGTGACAGCACATGGAATGTTCATGACAACCAAGCCTCATGGAAGATCAAAAAGATCCTCAATGCCAAAAGAACTCTGGAAGCAGCTGGCTATGAGGAGCAGGATGTTGCTGCTATGACTAAATTCAGCACACAAACTATCCATTATAAGCTGAGGGTGGACACTACACTATAGTGAAGAGGATGAAGTTACTAGGCAACAACCATGGGGCACCTAGATGGCTGTTTGGAGAAGACTTTTACCTAAATATAGGTTAGCCACATGGAGTATTCTACCTGATATGTCCTGCCTTCTTTGCACCAACACTGATGAGAGCGTGGACAATTTGTTCTTCAAGTGCCAGTACTCATCTGCCGTTTGGGATAGGCTGCTCTCATGGCTGGGCATTCAAAGGGTATCTCTGGAGTGGCATGAAGAAGTGATGTGGGCTGTTAGACATGCTAGTGGCAAGTCAGTGCAAGCTATCCTATACAGATTGGATTTAGCATGCTGTCTATAATTGGTGCGGCATGAGAGAAACATGACGTCATTTCCGCAGAAGAGTAGAGGACCTGATGTGTTAGTAAGAATGGCTGTTCAAGCAATCCGTTGAGGGGGCTCTCTATTCCTTAGATTGAATAGTAGGCTGGCTATACTCAACAATTATCCATAGGCTACATTAGATAGTTAATGCAGATCTCTTGATGTATTTTGATTATTTTGTCATCGGTGCTTGGGGCTTGTTGTCCAACACTGGGAGACTTCCGTACTTCTTTGATACTTTGGTAATACAATCAGTTAAGTCACCAAAAAAAAACTAGTTAACTTCTATAAAAATGCATAGTTTGAGAATCAGGAACAATCAATTTACTGAAATCAACAGTGTTATACTAATAACTCTAGCTCATACTCATTACGTGATAAGAACAATACTGGAAGAGTATGACCACATTAAGAACAACAGTCGTGACATAATTACATTCCAAAGTATGACCCATAACAGTCATACATACCTAAGCTAACCTTCATGAAGTATAGAAGCTTATCATACCTCAGTTTGCATTGCACTCCATGTCCCCATATTTATCTGACCTCCATTCATTTGTTGACTGACTGACCTATGTGGACTCTCTTGTCCCATCCTTTCCTGATCCACGAACTGATTTGACAACAAAGCTGTTGCTCGCATGATTTCTGCAGAAGTAAGAAATCCAAAACCTGATTCAGTCACTTAATTGGATGCTTCCCTCAATTTACCTATCACAAGATTTCAGCAAAGACCGTCATTGGTGGACTCACCAAGCTATCCATAAGACACCATTTTAGCTTCATTTTAACCAAATTCACCTTCATTCCTTTTGAACACATAATAATGTTACCCATATTTGAAGTTAGAAAAAATAACATGCAAAGAGAACCCTAATAAATCATTTTCCCTAGAACTACTGTCCCAAGCCCTAGCTTCATCCACTGTTAAATGCACGAGTTAGAGAGCAAAATATTAAGTTACAAGGTCAAACTCGACATCAAACTTTATATTGATGCAAAAAGTCCATTATTCCAGGACTAAATAACGATGCCGAAGACAAGTGGAAGAAAGTGGAAATCAGACACTTGATCAGGTCAGGCTTTCAACCAAATTCTGTGATTTGTAGATTTGAATTTTTACACTTATTAATGTTGCATCCAGAAAAGCTACTTAGAGACTTCTGTTTGGTAACTTAGCATTTGGTTAACAATTCTTTCCTATTCCACTTACTGATTCTTTAGTAAATTAGATAATAGTTCGCATCTTAGTTTAGATTTTAGAATCCTCCCGGTCTCAGAAGTCAACCAATAGAAGTTGCCTTATATTCCCATATTAAAACCTCTGAACAAAAGGAAATAAGAAAAGTAACGAAAAACTGACGGTTTCTTTGAATTCAATAGATTTGGACATTGATTCTCTTTGGTGAAGGTTTTCTAGCTAATTTAGTGCGTAATAATTAATAAATATTAAACTTAGAGCAGTGTACCTGGAGATTAAAAAGGACTGCTAGAACAGTTTATTCTTTATTTATGTCTCAATCTTCTCTCTCTTTGTAAAGCATTATTTGTTGCACCAATAAATCATGATTATTTGTTTTGTTTCCATACAAATCAAAAACCACAAACTAATACAAATCAGTCCTTAGCTTTTTTTTTCCCTCATGATAAGTAAATCATTCCTAGCCTACTAGTATTCCACCGCCCAATCAAAGGCTTACAAACCTCCGACTTGCACTTTATCACCTTCATTTTATCATAAAAAATCATGACACTTAAAATTTTCCATTAATGACTGATTTCTGGCTATGATGCAGTCAGAATAATTGGACATCCAATAAGGCGTCATGTGTAACGGGGTAAGATTACGGACTTCCAGCAAAAGGAAAGCTCAAACGATTTGTCTTTAACTTAAGGAGAAAACTCATGTATTTGCACCACAAAACAAATCCGTGGGTCAGTCTTAACTCTTATGTTTGCTGATATTTAAACATTCAAAAGAAAACTCAATTCTATCGGAGTAGTTGCATAAGACAATCTGATCAAGACAATAAAAGATCCTAAACTTAACAAAATAACACCTATTAATGATTCTACCATTAAAGTCAACAATTTAGGCATATCAGGAGAACTTTCTTCGCCATATATTGTTTTGTAATTATTGTTTGTTGACAAAAAACCCATTCCAGAAACAACAAATGTTTCCATCTTTGTCATCAAATTATTCAACTCCAAATTACTTGAATTACGTGTTCTTTACATTTGGGAGATCAAAAAGCATGAAAGAGTGCAATCTATACCGTGATATTATTAAACCTTAATATACTTCGACTGTAAATCCTTCTCCATGTGGGCTGTTAAGAACTTGTGTACCAAAAAGGAACATCGAATATGATGTGTAGCAGCCGAACATGTAACTGCTGGAAATTATATCTATGTGAGACTGAAGAAAGGTGTAATGGAGACTCTTACTTTTACTTTTTGGGGCTATATATATTTCTTCTTCATGCTGGTTGGTGGAGAAGTGGGGGAATGGAAAAAAGAAATAATGACTCTTAAGACCCCGCTACTCACTTGGAATCTTGTGTAGCAACACGTCAAATTTTCCAAGAGTGTTCTGACAATGAGAGCAAGCCTTGGCACAACGGTAGAGTTGCTCCTCTCGTAACTTGTAGATACATGTTCAAAGGTAGAAACTGCCTCTTTGCAGAAACGCTATGGGAATATTGCGAACAGTATATGCCCAATCGCCCACTCACCTTCACCAGCCAAAAGCACTTCGTACACAGGAAAAGCCCGCCCGCGACTGGTGTTTGAACCATGCAATCTTTAACCTCTTTTATTTACATGAACTATTCAGGCTATCGTCATCAAATAACTCAACAATTTGTTGGGATAAAACATTTATAAAGCTTTCAACAGAAGAAAGAAACTTCGGCTCCAACATAAAGATACCCAGAACTATTATAAAAAGTTGTTGTGGTTACAGTTTACTACCTTGGTTTAGAAGTCTACTGCATATGGGAAGTATCTGCATGAATGGCCCCAATTTTTGCCTCTCCCCAAATAACTCTGCCAAATATCTGTCATTTCGCAAGCAGCCAAATCACATATTAATAAGGAGAGATGTATCTAGAGTTGACACAGAAAGTAATGGTAATAAGGTATACTCTATTTCAATTATTTATAAAAATTGACCTCTTGAAATAGAGAGCCCAATGTGCTAGTCAGGCAGCAGAGATGGACTTAACACGTGGCTAAACATACAACCGTCGTACGACAAACATTACTTGACCTTGTACATGAGGTTACTGAGAAAATCAACTTGATACCGAGAAATTTTCCTTGGTAAACGATAACTTGAATAAACTTAAATCAAATAAAGTAGCTATCAGGATATGTCCTATTCAATTGAGAAGACTCAACTACTCAGCCCGATTTTCATGACACAGCCAAGAAAACCTTAAGTCAACAACAAGAAAAACCTGAGTCAGGTGATCAGCCAAGCTTACAGTCTAATAGAGTATAGGTAAAGTGGCACAGAAGTGGCACAGTAATATATTTGGATCCACCTGGTTAAGGCCTGATGCATGTTGAAGGTAGTAGATGCAGCCACTGCTTTCATCTTGAAGTAAAATCACAATTATATATTCACATAAAGTTTGAATCAATTATTAAAATAATTGTGGGTTCAGTGGCACCCTGCACCCACTGCCTTAAAATCTTGGATCTTGTACCACAGAAAGGGATCCTAAAGTGTCACCACGTGTAAGAGTAACTAGAAGCCAATATTCAACAATCATAGAGACTATATTATCAAGGTTTTGTAGACTCAAGATGCCTATAGACAGAAAAAGACAGCCAAGAAAACACAACACCCAACAAAACAAAACAGATCCAGACCCAACATTCCAAGAGAGCAGTAATTCACGAAAACTGACTAAAAACAAGAATAAAACTACTGAAACAAGAATCAAGATTTGACCTTTCACGATCTGTAAGAGAAGATGACCTCTGAAGTGGACCATGGATTCCAGTAGGAGAGTACTGGAAGTAACTCCCAGGGGGTATTCTATTCTCCAAATTCATCTAAGAAACCAATTCTACAATAAAATCTTTAGTCAAGAAACAAACTGTTGATGATGTCTGTGATACAAAGATACAAAAGGGGGTCTTACTGTGAACAGCTCTTGATGGCAAGGCAAAAAGGGGAAGGTGGGGAAGAGAGACTTCAGTCTGCTTCCCCCCTTATTGGACCTTGAGTTGTTGTTGTGGGGGGAAGAATGGGACTGCTCAGTGGGAAAACTCCCTATAAATACTAATGGCTGCTACTCAGAAAAGGGTGTGCTAATGGAGTAGACCGTTTTTTCACCCTCACATATATTTTTTCTTTTTATCTACATAAAATTTTATAATATCACAAATCTTCAATTAATAGTAAGCATTTAATTAATGATACATTTAACTAATTTTGAACCAAATGAATTTGACCGGAATGCTTAACTATAGCACATTCCTTTGATAGTTTATTTATTTTGTGGAAATATTTAACTCGAGATATACAAAGTTGATATTTTGTTGTTATTTTTCTTCAGTAATATCTCTATTGTATTACTAAATTATATATTCTTCTTTTTCTTTTAAACACATCTTATCCTTAATGTGTCAGATAACTACTTTCATTTCGCTTAAGTTGAAGTATTAACTTTTTGAATTTGTATCCAGTTGAATTTGCGTCCAGCATGTAATCACAGTCGATACTGTATTTTTTTGTCCGAGGAGAGAGATCCATGTAAGGGAGAACATGAAAGCCTACCCCTCGAAACCTTTCTTTCTTTGTCCGAGTTGTAGTAGAAAACTACCCATCAAAAACACTGCAATCGAAAAAGAATTAGCGGCAATAATTTTCTAGTCTATTGAAACTCTTTCGGCTAATTGCATCAGCACATTACTTTTCTCCATTCACATAATGTCCTGACTAGAAAAAAAAACTCTCTTTATTACTTTGAGAAGAGTATCATTTGTTTGATCGATGTGGAAAATAGGTTTCTCTAATTGATTTGAATCAATATTTTTGAAAACTTAGTTTGCTACTGCGCGGAAGTTTCAATTGATCGGTGTCGAATTCGCTAAGTTTCGCTTCCCTCTCTCCTTTGCTTATGGAGTGAAAAATAATCATTAGCATTCCATAAGCGACTTGAACGAGTCTATGAAATTTTGCTCTTCTTATAGTTGATCCATAAGCTGATAATTTCTCTCTATAGCAGGACATTCCTATTGAGAATGATAGAAAACTACTATTTTCTGATGATCGAAGAGTCTTGAGAATCGTAAAGAATTACCAGAGAGTGAATAACTCAAAGAGCTTTATAATAAATTGCACTAACAACAAGGAGTTCCAATTCTTCAATTGAAAAAGATCGTTTTATCAGGAAATAAATACACTATAAACATTTTTTTGATTATATACTATGTACAAATTTTTCGACAAATAAAAAAACTTCTACGCATCAGGCTCATAAAATGAACTAGTCAAAAAAATAAAATACAGACACGTAAAATAGTATTTTATCTAAGAATATGTTATTTCCTATTTTTCCTTTTCACTGTTTTAACCACAATAATTATAAGAGAAAATGGTCAAATGCCCCCTCAACCTATATTCGAATTCTCAACTACACACTTCAATTTCACGGGGGTCCTTTCACCCCTCTAAAGTATTTAAAACTGAAATTATTATCACCCTGAATGCTAATGTGGCAAAGTGAGTGTATTTCACTCTCTTTGAGAGAGTGAAGACCATAAACAAATCTTAAAACGTTTTTTTTCCTTTTCTCCTTATTTTTCATCTCACTTTTAATTTATTATCTTCTTCACAGCAACTTCAATACAATATCCATGGTAGCAATCAATTCTCATCACCACTCACCATTTTGAAACTATCGTCACCACTACGTCAAGCGATAGACCACATATTGTAGATAGCAATTTCACTTACCACTCTCTCCAATAAAAAATTATGCATAAAAAATCTTTCAAAATCAAAACAAATTTAAGCTTAAACAAACTCAATAAGGTGACACCCAATTAATTTTTTCAATAAACTTTGAATACTAAGAAAATTTTTGATCTTATTTTCAATACCCAACAGACTCATTTAAATTACTCTCAACTAATTTTAACTGAACATTTTTTTGCAAATCTGAAAATCTAGCGCCCATTCTTCATCTTCTTCATATCCTTGCTCTGAAAATTTGATGCAAACTCACCCTAAATATTTTTTAAATCTCCCCAAAATTTAGATATAAGTTTCTCTTGATGTTTCGATTCTTTTGATATATTACCCACTCAAAATGAAAGCTCATTTGTGGCAAATCGAAATTCAAACTCAAGCTTTTGAACTAACTTTAATGGACATTTCAAGTTGGTGTTTAACATTTTCAATCATAAGCTGCAGTTTTCAGCCATACAAAACTTTTCGAACCTACAATAATAGTTGCTCCTCATCCAGGAATGTAGATTCAAAAAATTCATATGGAACCTTGTCAATTTTCCTGGAGTTTTGGCATTCTTCAAATCTAAAAATCAAAACTATGAACACAGTCAAATTCAATGCTTTTAGCTTCAAATAAGTTGCAACCAATAATGTAATTAACTAGTTTTAAATTTGAAGACTTAAAACAGATCAAAAAAATTTAAGGTTTTGACCCTCAAATGGTTTTTAAAACAATAAATCAAGAGGGGAAAGAATAAAAAAAATAAAAAAGTTTTAAAGAAAATTTCCACTCGTTAAACGCGTGAGTCTCACCTATCAGCATAGATGTGGTTGTAGTGTTTTAAGGGTGTGTTAATTTCAATTTTAAATAGTTCAAGGAGGTGATAGGACACCTGTAAAATTGAAGTGTGTAGTTGAGAATTCGAATATAGATTAGGGGGGCATTTGATCATTTTCTCTAATTATAAAATAAAAAAAAGGAACCTTTTTGTAGATCTTAAGTTGTCTATTTCTTTTCTTCTTTTCTAAGTTATGTGACAAAGAAAATATAATTACGAGAAAAAAAAGAGAGAAGAAACAATAAATGCATTTATTCCCATCTTAATCCCTTTATGTCATTGTCTTCTTTTCTGTGAAGTATCACTTACAATAATATTCCTTTTGATTTTGAATTTGAATTTGAATTTAGAATAAATGATAAATATATTTGTAGTTATTTCAATTAAGTTTGATTTGTTTGCATTTGCATATTGACTTTGAATGGACATGTGTTTCTTATTTTGCACAATTTAAAAATTATTAATTATTCAAACTAACATTTTTTGCTTAATATCATTTGAATTATCTTTTATGTCTCTATTAAAACATGAATATTTTATTTATCTTTCATTATGTTATGAATCGAATAATAACTTTAAATAAAAATTGAATTTACAACTATCAAAAAGAATTTTGTGATGAAAATTGAACATGCAATAAAAATAAAAAAAGGCAATTTAGTATAATTTTTTATAAGAATTATTAATTTATTTAAATTTAATTATTTTTCGCAGTGAATCTCGATACTAATAAATGTTAGTTTGAAAATTATGGACAGCATGCTTGCAATAGCTATCCAAAAATCAATAGAATCACCTCTATTTCATTAATAATTATTATCTAAGATAAGATTAGTTGATGTTTTTAATAAAAATAATGCATAACTTAAATGACCCGTCACTCCTAGGTAAAGGGTTAATTTTATGCACGTAAGAAGAAATATGAAAATTTCATGTGCAGCATATCTTAAAAATATATTTATATAATGAGAAAAATAATGTATAGCATGGATAATATGTTGAATCATGTTTGTCAACGGTGAACGATAATTCTAAAGTGAGAGCCTTGGAGATAGTATTTTTCAATTGTCGATCAACGTAGTAATCATGCCTGCTTGACAAAATCTTTTCATTTAGTCTCCCAATAAATGAAAAAAAATGATGACATGAAAAATGCATTGTTATACGACAATTTAGTTGAATGAACAATTTCCATATACATGCATATGTACTAAAATTATTATTAAAAACCCAAATATCTTGTATTGTTATCAGAAGTAAGAAATTTGAGTTAATTGTACAGATCTGTCTATGCCTATAAGACTCATGTTTGCTTTATTTATAGTTACAATGCATCAAAATTTTATTACTTTGTAATTTTCTCTTGATGCTTTTCTACCACTTAATTATACATATACTTTTATCATAGTGTATTTTTTTCATTATGGCGTTTACACTTTAAATTGATATGCAAAATCAATATGACAAATATATACCCACACAATTAGAAATAACTATTTACTTATATTATGGAAAAGTACTTGTCAACAAACACCAATGATCATTTGAACTTAAAGAGCACATAAATAATTCCCTTGTACATTATGGACAAAAGTATTATTATTTGTACTAAGTGCTTAATTAATGAGGTTGAAGTAACTTTTTTGAATTAATATAAAGTCCATGAATTAGATAATTATTTATTTTTACATTAATTTTTTTTGTCTATTTTTAATTTATCGGGACTCTTAATTATAATCCATTATCAACCAACAACTACATAATTACCATTAAATGCTCAAACATCTAATTTCAACATAAACCTACACTTATATAGATGTCTAAGTATATTTAACATTTATAATTTAAGTTTTTTTTTT
The DNA here is from genome assembly GCA_018342035.1 of Solanum appendiculatum. NCBI lineage: Eukaryota > Viridiplantae > Streptophyta > Magnoliopsida > Solanales > Solanaceae > Solanum > Solanum appendiculatum. The sequence continues at coordinate 195,420 of JAGDQO010000431.1, read as the reverse complement.
TTTGCTTTTTTACCGTTAATTTTATTTATTTATTTATTTTCTTTTCTAATTTTTTCATTATGAAAACATGAGAGATATTATATTCTATTTATTTTTATTTTTTTCATGAATATAAAAGACATCAATAATCAAGTACTCAATTTTCTTTATCTTTAATTTATTTAATAGTAATTTTTTAAGTTGGCAAAATCAAACCCAACCTGTCCAATTCGATCCAATCCATTTAGGTTTGAGTTGGTTATTGACCCGCCCATTTGTTAGTTCAACTCATTTCAATCCATTAAAAATTAGGTTGATATGTAACCCAAATTGATTTTTGAGAAATCTTGTCAATTTTTTTTATTATATGTAGTTATAAAAAAGAAAAAAATAATTTTATTAGATACTAAAACTTATAAAATAACAAATAAAGCTATTAAAACTTAGTAAAAATTAGGCGGTTGGGTAATGACCCGTTACTTGACCCATTTTAGCCCAAGTCAATTTGGATCAAATTGGGTCTTGACCCGCCCAAATTTAACTCAATTCGCCCCATTGTAACCCTTAAAACTACTCCCTCTTTTAATTTTTAAATTTTATATAATTTAATTAAACATTTATTTTCCGATTCTCAAACGACGGAAAAGGCTTTTGACAGCAGTGCGTCGAGTATCCGTATTCGTATCTCTATATAAATCCTTCACAAATTCCTCTTTCTCTAAAAAATTCTTCTCTCTCTGTTTTTCTCATGCATGAACATTCACCATGAAATTGAAAAAATTAGGGCACAAGAATTGTGAATTTCGTCAATCGATGTTGTGGAGGCTCTAAGGGAAGATGTGAATTGTGATTTCTGATTTTCTTTTCTTTTCTTTTCTTTTTCTTGGTGTAAAGGATCAAAGGAAAAAGTATTCGCATGAAGGGGCCGTTAGATCGATCAAAAGTAGTGCTGCGGCACTTGCCGCCGACAATTTCTCAGTCCATGCTTCTTGAGCAAGTTGATTCCCGATTCGCTGGTCGCTACAGCTGGTTCTGTTTTCAACCCGGCAAGTCCAGGTTAGGGTTTTGAGTTCTTGGTTTTCAAACAAATTTTGGAGTTTTTTCTAATACAAATTTTCTGTCATTTTACTTATTGGGACTGATTGTATAGGTAATATTAATAATAACCCAACCCGATTATGGAAAAAAAAGGGAAAGAAATCCAAGATTATATCAGGACTCTTGATTTTCAAGAAAATTTTGTGTGTATAGGAAATATGGTTCCTGGCTCCTGTCATTTTACTTATGCATAATACTGGGACTGATTAAGATTGTATAGGTAATAACAACCCAACCCGAGAAAGAAAGTAAAACAAATCAAAGATTCTATCAGGAGTCTTGACTTCATGTAGATTTTGAAGTAAGTGTGTTCACTTGTGAACTTCCGAAATTTTTAAAGATTTTTATTTCTTGAATGGATAAAATTGGATATTATTGAAAAAATACCAAGGAGGTGCAAATGTACAGAGATTTATGTACACCAAGATGAAAGAAGTCATGTTATGTGAGCATGTTTTATAAGTATTCCTTTATATTGTATGTGTTCGTTTAAGTTTCAGATTGTCAGTAGTGTCACTGATTGATTGTTATTTGTTGTTGATTGGAGAGACAAGTATGGTTTTGGTAGAAATGGTCACACAAATACCAGACATCCTGTTAAAAAGTGGTCATGCTTGAGGAGTTAAAGAAAAGAAAACAGTACTGCAAATAAATATTCCCTCCCCTTTTGTTTGCATGAAAAGAGCATGGTGGCAAATGAGATCGTTGTCGGTGTAGTTTGTCCGTATTGTACTATCATTCTTTCCTAACTTGTTTTCTTTGGTTGGTGGAGACCAGGGTCTTCTGGATTGATTTACCTGTACCGATGATTTTGTCCTTATTTTCCCTTTTTAATGTCTCTCATTATTTGGAGATCTCTTTTGGATGGTAAAACTTTTCACAAAATTAGTACAAATACGAATTGAGCAGTTTATCCAGATAAGGTGATAGCCTTTATTTCCTTGACTTGTATAGGTATTTTTGTTAGAGATAATGACCGGGTGTGCTTTACATTGAAGAAAATTGTGAACTAGACTGCCATGTGTATGAGAGGGATTTTCAGTGACACCTCTGAATCTAATTTCAAACATTGTAGTTTGTCCAGTCCGTTCTTTCCTTATTTTGTTTTATTCGAATACGTGTTGATATGGGTTGTGTGGAAATTAATTCATCAAATTTATTGCCTTACCTAGAAAACTAACCGAAATTTATGTTTTTGTCCTAGTTCGCCTCATTTACCCCAGTCCTTGCTAGTTGGAGATTTTTTGTTAGATGGTATATCTTTTTTCAGAATTTATGGGGAATCCTTGACTTTTTAGACTTTAGTCGGAAATACTAACTGCTGTGGGTGCTGTTTGGAAGAAAATGCTGAACTAGATTGCCACTGTAAGAGGGGGGTTCACGCTTTTGGAAAGCAGATTTAAAGTCCCTTATCTGTGATTTTATCCTTTCTATCTCATTTTCTTCTGAATGGTATGCCTTCCTCAAATTTACTTGAAATAGGGGGTTGAATGTTTATCAATGAAGGATGATCTCACCTCTATTGTTTTGATTACAAATTAAAATTGATGAGGTGCTGTTCTAAAGAGAATGTTGAACTAATACTGTCACTTGGGCAAATGGGTTGCCAACAACTGCTTTTGGTCTAATGTAACATCCTTTGCATGAGTATTTCAGTTCTTATCTTTTGTCAAGTTTGGTCTAAAGGACCCTTTTATTAGTCTATTTTTAACCCCCCCCCCCCATTTCTTTGTTTTCTTCCTTCTAGACGATCTTTTGGATTGCTATAATCATATAATTTCTTATCCACATCAATGCATGCTTAGACATCTTAGAAAACATTGTTAGGGGATACTTTATCTCCATTTATTGGTACTTTCTATTTACATTTACTCACTTGTGTACATAGTACATAATTTTTTTAAAAACTGATAGTACGTATATTATTATATAGATGCTTATACTAGTTTGCCATTCACTGAAGTTTCAGTTGGATCTATTTTGTTAATCTTTATGTCCATTTTTATTTTTCTTTATTATTTACTCTGTTGGTAAGATTATTTAACTATGTTTCAATTTTAAAAAAATAATGGTCCCAGCATGTTCTTTACACAACATGAACTTAATATGCTTTAGGTTGTCACAAGTGGACTTCTTTTTTCAAGGTTAGTGTCCCTCATAGTTTCCTTTACCTCAAATTTTCTCCTGCAGCCAGAAGCATCAAACTTATTCAAGAGCCTATATTGAATTTAAGAGGCCAGAAGATGTTATCGAGTTTGCAGAGTTCTTTGATGGACACGTTTTTGTAAACGAGAAAGGTAAAGAAAATTTGGCCTAAATTGGTATTTCTCCCTTCCATATGATGTTTAAAATTGTTTTAAATCCACCCTGACATTTTGCTACAGGATTAAAGTTCTTATCCTGTTAATTGTAACAAGAAAATTTTGAGCCCTTGCTTTATCTGGGTCCTGACAGTTCTCAGTTTAGCAATTATATTAATATGTTTCTTACCCTAGTGTATGTCTATACTAGGCACTCAGTTCAAAACTATTGTTGAGTATGCTCCTTCACAGCGTGTTCCAAAACACTGGTCCAAGAAGGATGGCCGCGAAGGAACCATCTTGAAAGGTACTAAATCAATGCGCTGATTGCATCTGACCTACCGCTATCTCCTCTAGTCCTCACTCATGGTTAAGTTGATGTCATTGTAGATCCTGAATATCTGGAGTTCCTTGAATTTATCTCAAAGCCTATTGAGAATCTTCCGAGTGCAGAAATACAGTTGGAAAGAAAGGAAGCTGAACGTGCTGGTTAGTTTGAATATTTACCGAATGCATATGCTGTCCTCCGGCATCAAACTGAGACTTAATCAATTAATGAGAGATGTAGGATAGCAAACTATGAAGGTGGATTGCATGTTCTCTGAACTTAAGTTTTCACTTCTTCTTTGGTTTTTAGGTTCTGCAAAGGATGCTCCTATAGTTACTCCTTTGATGGATTACATACGTCAGAAAAGAGCTGCCAAGAGTGGAGCTCGGGTAGGAAATTTCCTGTTATGAAATTTTAACTTGTTGGATTTTCATTTGAGGACTCTTTCTCTCTCTTCCCCCCTTCCCTCCTCTTAGTACATTCACCTTCCCCCAAGCTTGCCTGGGTTTGCTTGCACAGGGTACACCTTCTACATTTTCTTAATCTTTATTTGGTAAAGGATGTTTTTCCCTTCCCTTAGTGAGAAAGAAAAAATAAATGGGTCTTGTAATGATTAGAATGCTCCTGCTTTCTGTCTGTGTATAATATGACCACGCGAGGAACAGAGAATACATTTCATCATTCCACGTTAAATTATCCTAATATACCTCCTCTTTCGTTCTAAATTTTGGATTCGTCATGAGATCAGTGCTTCAAGAGAGTCTAAGAAGCTTGCAATTTTAAATCCTATGCTGCCTGAGGGTTAATTACTTTCTTGGGGAAAAACATGAATATGTTACCCTGATCTGTGGTCTCCTTTCAATTTCTTTGGTAAGCTTTGGACATCAGTTGTATATTCTCGCAAATGGAGGCTATGTTTGTGTTACAAGCAATTTACCATCCATTCGTACCATTGGCGGTGGTACATATGTGAACCTGTTCTTTTGACATATTAATTAAAAAAAAGAAAGAAAGAAAAGGGGTCACAAGCAGCATAAGTTTTGAGCATAAATAATGTGAGAGGATGATAAGATGATATGAACAAGTTGCTGATAGCGGGGGAAATATTCACTCGTGGGACCCTTGATGCATCAAATAATTATTTGAAAATTAGGATTAGTTCCCCTTTTTTCTGAAGTTGCTGGGTCAGTTTTCCATGTTGGTACTCTGTAATTACATTAATAGATCTAAGCAAATCAAAAGTTTGATGTTGAGGAATTTATGATGTATGCTACCTACTTATGCTTAAAATGTACTATGGTAAATTAGGGACAGAACTCAGAAGTATAATGATAACTAGATTAAGTACAGAAACTGTGACAAAATTCGCTCTAGATTAATTTTTTGTGACAATAGATGGTAAGATTTCCAGGATTTCTGTGAGCAGACTGAATCTGTTGGCGATTAGCTTTTCCATTAACCATCTTTTACTTTGGCTACACTTCTCAGGATGATAGTATACACTCAATTTTGTGTTTACCAAAAACGATGATGGTATCTCTCATGATTTTGGAGCATCTTTCTCCAAGTTTAAAGGATTAGTACTAAGTTTTTATCCCTGGTCCTTGACAGAAATCTATAGTTAATGGGAGACCAACCAGAAGAACGAGTGGCACATCCGCAGGAAGTCCTAGCTCAAGTGCATCTAAACGAAGCTCTGAAAAGAGAAGGGCTTCCGCTACCATGGTAAGGGTGTCATGTTCCAATCCAACGTTTTTGCAATTGGTACTCCTGGTTATAGATCTATCTATCTATTTCATGCAAATATTCTGTGTTTGATCTTCTCTCAGTCACAACATCTGTGATCTATGTGCTTGTGAAAACAATAATATACCTGATTTGACTTCTGTATCAGCTTTTAGCTGTTGATTTTCCTTAACTCTGATAATTGGTTGGAGATATTCTTTTGATTGAATTATTCTTGGTATGGTACTAATGTTTATGTATGCATGTCTCTTTTTATATTTTCAAATATGACGTGGACATTAGCTTTTACTCTGGGGATATTTCTTTTGATGGATATGTGGTTAGTGTCACTTCTCTTTTCTAGTCGCTCATGGAACTGTCTGATCGTGTACAGTATGTTCTTCGAGATAGTTCTAAGGCTGGGAGTGGCAAAGACAAAACATATATTCTAGCTCCAAAACGTGATGATCAGCAGCGTGCTGAGAAGTCTGGTACCTCTGCTCCTGGATCTGTGGCTAATGCAGTTGAAGCGGAAACTGGTATGCCTACACTTTAGTTGTCAGTTGTAATCACATGTTTGCATGCTTGTTTGTCTATTATCATCCCATGAAGGCAATCCTTGGAGCAACAGAGAAGCGCTTGCGTTTCTACGGGCGACCAGGGTTCTAATTTTGGAGCCAACCTTTCCAATGGGGAGGTAACGCTGTCTACGTTCCCCTTCCACCAAACCTTCATGGAGAGCCTTCTGGCACTGGGGTCTGCCCTTTTTCTTACATGTTCGTCTCTGAAGCAAGGAACAATCATAAATCATAAGCAAATTGACATGGTTTTGGACTTTTTTGAGAATGACTAAGTAAAAATATATTATTTGCACCTCTACAGTGCAAGCACTGGATTTACATAATAGTACAAGAAAATCTTACTAAAAAAATTCATCATAGCATTTTTTTAATTGACAATAACATTACACCAAAAAAGACAACAACTCTAAACATGTGGTATCAAGCTGTATAGGCCCTTTCAATTTCAAAATATCAACAGCTCTGTACCTTTCTTTCAATACATAGTGTGTGACAGTGTTTCGAATACTTTGGATATTCATGACTTTTCTCCCGTTCCAGCTTTGTATAGTAAAAATATATTATTTGCACCTCTACAGTGCAAGCACTGGATTTACATAATAGTACAAGAAAATCTTACTAAAAAAATTCATCATAGCATTTTTTTAATTGACAATAACATTACACCAAAAAAGACAACAACTCTAAACATGTGGTATCAAGCTATATAGGCCCTTTCAATTTCAAAATATCAACAGCTCTGTACCTTTCTTTCAATACATAGTGTGTGACAGTGTTTCGAATACTTTGGATATTCATGACTTTTCTCCCGTTCCAGCTTTGTATTGTTAATCACAGTGTCTTTGGTATCACTTGATACTCCAAATCTTAGATGCTATAGGGTGATGAAGGAGAGGATTGGGGTTTGTCATCTCCTTTCATAATACAATACCTGCCTAATGTCATTTTGCTTTCGATCAAGTTATATTGGCTACGGGGCGATGCAAAAGGAAAATATTGGGGTTTGTCATCTCCCTTCACAATACAACACCTGCCTAATGTCATTCCTCTTTTGATCAAGTTATACTGACATTATTTTACCTTATCTAAGAGAATCCAAGTTATATTGAGTTAATAAACTTTTCATACAAGGCAATCCAATCACACATGCAACTTTACTTTACTTAGGCCTCTGGTTTTCCATAACATTTACCAGGGCCTGCCAACAGTTCAAACAGCAAGCTATAACTTTCTTGACACTTTTACCAGTTAGCAATATCTAGCTGCCAATCATGGGTCATCTAACTAACCTTTCTTGTAACAAAAACTCCATGGAATGCCTTTTGGCCAGTGCGAACTCTAATCGCAGCGAAAGAGTTTGTTAGTGTTGTTTATAAAATGTGTTACCAGTTTCCCCAAAAAAAGTGGATGGAGTTATGAACGCGAGGTAGATTCTCTTTGTACTTTGTAATGGTGAGAGTATGTGCTCTTTCAGTTACTTAATGTGGACTTCTACCTTTGCTTTGGTTAGACAGTATGAAATGGTGGGGGGTTTCACCACCACTCTCATGTTGGCTGCATTTGTTTTGACATATGACGCAAATAAAAAAGAAAAGAGGGTTCATTCATATGAGCTGAAGATACAACATTCCTTAATCCCGAGCAGACCAAAGAAGTGTTTTTATTAGGTAGAACTTGGTCCAAGATAAAATTATGCTAGATGATACTGATATTCTTTTTTAAGGAAATTGAGCAATATGTTTAGGATGATTCAAATGGAAAAGAAAATCTTTAATTGTTGAAGGCTGGAGTGAGTTTAACGAGTTTTTGTGGAGTGTTTAAACAATTGGAGCTTGTTGTATAAATAACTGATGATGTTCTTGAAATTCATCTGCAGATGTTACTTATTCAACAAAAAAGAAAAAGAATTCCATTCTAGAGGGATAACTAGTGTAAACGAGACAATGATCTTCTGTCCACTTGACATGTCTCACAGAATTTAAACTTGAAGTAAAGAAGCTTCTTTGTTGGTTTATGTTTTGATGAGTAAAAGAGAAAATCAACTCCATTAATGTGGTGAGAGAAAGAGGTTAAGGGAAACTTGAAAGAACCCAAGAAGGCTGCTCTAGGAAACAACGAGAGGAAAATGGAAGGTCGGTGTGTGATAAGGGGAGGAGAGTTCTTAATCTAGATCTTTCTGCTGCATTTTTTGGGTTAGGTAATACATAGATAGACTCTTAAAAGTTGGCACTAACTGTCAAATAGACACCTTAACTATGTCAATGATTAGATGCACCCCTATTCTTGGCAAAAGTGTCTTGTAACCTCACACTGACGTGGCAAAATGCATGTCTACGCTCAAATTTGAGCTCATGCAAGTCCTTCAAAATCTATTTTTTTAAAAATTACATGGGCCCCACATTTTCATCCTCCGCATGCCTCTTCCAGTTTTCCAATAACTATCTCAGGCAAAGAACAAATATTTGCATAAAACTGAAAAGAACATTTGAAATCCATACCTCAATTCTTTCTCCCTAAAGCATAACGTGGATTATTGATACCTATGCTAGTAAGTCTTTTTGTTTAACCGACAGATAGAAATTAGACCTCTACCTGCCAACTTCTGGACTTTCCTCCTTTCTCATTATCAAGTCACAAGGTACTACTATTACATATCTTTTGCCCGTTGCCACCTTTTGGGTCTATGATGGAGGCTCTATCAGTTATTTTCATCAATGTATGGTAACAACTAACATGTGAGACAACAAAGTAAAATGAGAGTGAAGTCTCCGGTAAGGCAAGCAGGCAGATTGACTAGAGGTGGCTTCAAAATGGGACTATGGCCTCAAAGTTGTCATCTGCCAGAAAGAAAGTGGGTTGCTGACAGTCCGATAATAGAGCCTCATAGTAGAGCTCAAAAATCTCTATCTGAACTTCCACAAAGTCTTGCTTTCAGATCTTCTGATGACCCTCAATCGGTGAATGTCTCGAAGTTAGATTTAACAATTGTGGTATTTTGAGTTTGTTTGTTATGAAAAATGAACTGACGTAGAAGATGGCACAAGAGGAAAAGGGGTCACGGGAGGTGGTCGGATTCCAAGTGTACTGAAGGTGTATTTATCGTTTACCAATATGGAAAGGCTTAACTTTTTAAAAATAAAATGAGGGTGAGGGTTGGTTCTAACTATTTTTCTTTCTAATTAAAAGGTGGCTTTTATTTAATGACCCGTGTCATTTTTTCACATTTGGTCATTTGACGTGTCATTGGCGATTGTATTGCACATGTGAGATCTAACGGATTGATGGGTTTCCGAGACACTTTTACCAAGAAGAGGTGTCTATCTGGTCATTTGCAAAGTTAAGTTGTCTATCTTGATAGTTGCTGTCAACTTTATGTGTCTATCTATGTCCTTGGCTTAATTTTATTAATAATGGTATAATCTCCCATTCACAAGTAATATACCAATAAGTAGAGAAGCTACAACATAATATGATTCTCTAACAACAGTACTAAAAAGAACTAGGAACGAGAGGCTATTCCTTACAGCTGTCTGTGTTGAATGATGACTTGAAACCTGAAACGATCCTCCCTCGTAAGGATTTTCTTTCTTGTTGGTTATGTTCTTTATTGTTACTAAGCTTCTGAACGATAACAATCTTTTACATTCTAATTTATGATATTGATTGAAATTTTTCACATTTACCAGTTTCAAAAAAAATAATTTATGATATTGATCAATCAGCATATGTGCTCTGAAAATTGTCTAAGGGATGGGTAGTTGTTGATTTAATTGCGTTACCAAATGTAAGACATGATGTGTTCCATGAGGGTCTATTTTTTTAAATCTATTATACTAGATCGATCTGTCGCTGTAGATTGTCTGATCTAGTGGCTTCTAGCTTTTGATTGAATTGAATCACCGAGCATAATACACGATCTTTTTACTGTGCCTTCCTTTTTGAGGGTTTAAAATTTTGGATTGTTGACCTCCTTTCCTTCCCATTCTTGACATTTATTTTTGTACGTTGTTTAAAATGTCCTCTGTATATGTTCCAGGTGGAGCTGCTGATGTTGGGAAGAAGAAAATCCTGCTCTTGAAGGAAAAGGAAAAAGAAAATCCTAATGTAAGCTTTCACCTTCTACAGATAGTAGTTTTTTTGGTTACAAGCTATCTATGTTTGGTTATAGCTTCTTTTTTGGGGAAAGGGGTGGGGTGGGGTGCCACGCTGAAAATGAAATTAGCTCCTGTGCACCTTGGGTTGGGGAAACTTTACTTTCATAAGCTCTGGAAGTGAGAGACATGTAGGTGAAGATCATTGTTGCTAATCTCTTTTAATTAACCAGTCCAGATCATCCCTCATATTCTCGACTCCCAAACTTGTGGACTGATGTTATCAGGATCAGTGGAAACATTTTTGTGCGTATAAGTTGGTCCGTCAAACTTTTTAGGTGATCTAAACTGCGATAGATTTACTTCTAAGCCACTGTAAGGCTGTTTTTTGAAATTGGTAAATTGTATTCTTCAGCATTAAGGCTATGCTGTGGCCACCTCCAAAAAGTTTACAAAAAAAGAAAAGAGAGATACTTACAAGGAGCCTATAAAATCCACTAATTGGATTTCCTCTTCTATACTATGTTCTTTACACCAAAAACCTAGTGAAGTAATAACTTTCCACTTAATCTTCAAAATAGAGGATTCTTTTCCTTCAAAGATCCTTTGGTTCCTCTCCTTCCAAATGGTCCACCAGATGCACGCTGGGACTGTCCTCCACCATCTTTTTTGGCTTTTGCTTCCTCCTCTTCTGATCCAACAGCTAAGCAAGTCTGTAGTATGTTCAGGCATGATCCAGTGGATTCCAGCAATGGAAGTGAACATAGCCCAAACTTGTGTTGTTACTTTGCAATGCATGAAAAGGTGTTTGTTGGTTTCTAGTGCCTCCTTGCAGAGGAGGCATCTAGATGCTATGATGGACCCCCTTTTTTGCAATGCCTCATGAGTCAAGCATGCTTTCCTAGCTACTAGCCAAGTGAAGTATTTCACTTTATTAGGAGCCACACTCTTCCATATAGTATTCCAAGGTCCAGTTGACCTGCCTGCAGCTACACTCAGTCCCCTTTTGTATACCCTGTCAACAGTGAAAATTCCATCATTGTGGTGCCTCCAAATGAGTTTGTCTGATTCTGTACCCGGGAAGTTCCCTATTAGTTTTAGAAAATCTACTATCCATGGTATTTCCCAATCATTTAGGGGTCTTCTAAAAGTCAGGTTCCACCCTTGAGGGGACCGCATTTCTTGTATACTGCATCCAGTGTTCAAGCTTATTCCAGGGAAAAGGGATTGAAGTGTGTGCCATGACCACTCCAGTCCTCTTCCCAAAAAAGTACCTTGTCTCCCCTACCAACTCTAACTTTAGTGTTAAGCTTGAGCAGTGTTCTGAAAGGCACTCGCCTCTCGCCTCTCGCCAAAGGCGAGGCCTCGTCGCTTTTTACTGGTGAGGCGTGGCGAGTACAGAAAGGCGACAAAAGGCGAACGGCGACGTCAAGGCGAGGCGACAAGGTGTCGCCTTTTTATTATTTTTTTAAAAAAAAATCTGATTTAATAATTAAAAGGCAATATTAGGGTTTATTTGGTGTTTTTGCAAACCTAGGACTTCTTTTCTCCATCGCGATCCTCTCTTCTTCAGTTCTCCTCCTCACACTACTTCGCGACTCTCTTCTCGAGTTCTCCTCCCTCATACTTCGCGACTTTCTTCTTCTTCTCTTCTCCAGTTCTCCTCACTCACTACTGATGACGAGACCTCATCTGCTCAGCACTCGGCAGGTACGGTTTTAGATTATTTTTTTTCTTCTTTTCTTCTTCTTCTTCTGTTATGTTCTTCTCTTCTTCTTCTTTCATATGCAGAAGAAGAAGTGCAGACTCTGTTTTTTATTTTGAAGCTACTGTTAATTGACTGCATTACTGCAATCTGCCTACATTTAAATATTTTTTTTTTTAATCCTTTTATATTTATTTCTACCCTACTCAATTTAGTTTTATACTAATTAATATAGTATTTGCTAATATATGTTATTGCTATTGAGATTTTGGATATTTATATAAGCAATTAAATATTTTAAGTTTTTGGTATTAATTGGCGCCTCAACTCGCCTCGCAATGAGGCGAGGCAGACCTTTGTCGCCTTTCGCCGTCCAAAACACTGAGCTTGAGAGTCATCCATAGATTCCTGATAGATTTCGAAACCCCAACCCCATATGTATTAGTCACTTTATTAGTGCACCACTGCCCCTCCAGACCATACTTATGAAGGATAATCTCCCTCCACAAGGACTGATTTTCTTGAGTAAATCTCCATAGCCATTTGATAAGTAAACTCTTACTATGAAGCTTCAGGTTCCTCACTCCTAGATCTCCAAAACTCTTGCTTTGCTGAACTGTGCTCCATTTTACCAGGTTGAAACTTTTCTCAATCTTGCTTCCTTGCCATAAGATATCCCTCCTCAACTTGTCTAAGATTTTCACCACCTCACCGGGAATGGGAAATAAAGGCATTATATATGTTGGCAAAGAATCTAGGACTGCATTGATCCAAACAACTCTACATCCCAAGGAAAGGTATTGTGATTTCCAAAGAGCTAGTCTTTTTTCTGTTTTCTCTATTATTCCATCCCATATATTCACAGCTTTGTGATTAGCACCCAATGGCATTCCCAAATAAATTGTAGGCAACTCCTCTATCCTGCATTTCAAAATATTTGCCAGAGACTGAATTTGCTGCACCTCTTTCACTGGAAAAATGTTGCTTTTCCTCCAGTTAATCCAGAGCAAGCTTCAAAGATCACCATTATCACCCTTAGGTAGCAAATTTTTTCTTGTTCAGCTTCGCAGAAAACCACAGTGTCATCAGCATATAATAAGTGAGTCGCCTCCATGATTTAATTGTTCCTGTTCTTAATGCTGAAGCCTCTTATCCAGTTGATTGTTGCAGCCCTTCTCATCAGACTGCCTAGCCCTTCCATAGCTATGATGAACAGGAAAGGGGACAAGGGATCCCCTTGTCTCAGACCTCTTTCAGCTGGAAAAAAACCCGCAGGTTCTCCATTTATCAGAATGGAGAACCTGGTAGTTTTGATACAGAATTCTATCCATTTAATCCACCTTCTCCCGAATCCCATTTGCCTGAGAGTGTTCAACAAGAAACTCCAGTTCAGGTGGTCAAAGGCCTTTTCTATATCTAATTTGCACATAATTCCAGGCACATCTCCTCCAATCCTGGTGTCAATGCACTCACTGTAAGGCTGTTTTTGGTAAATAAAAAACTGTTACTCTTTTTTGTTCGACACGATTGTTTAATAATTAATGCTGTAATGCACGTGAAAGAATAATCTTGCTTACCTTGACAAAGAAAAGGTGGCCTTGAAGTAGTTTGAGCTTTCTGCGTCTTAATACATGGTTGTCTAGGGTTTCACCCCCCCCCTCCCCCCCACCCAGCTTGTGTCTTGCTACTTTGTGCTAATATTATTATTGTCTATTGAACGGTCACAAAGTTCTGTCATTTCATCTGTTTTCTGATGTAGAGGGGAATCCCTTCTTGTGTAGATAGTTAGCTTATTTCATTTGATGTGTTACGATAATTTGTACCCACCACTTAAATATATTTAACACCAACTCGGTCTTAATCAATAATATTGATTCGTTCATCCCGAAAAATGTATCCTGGGAGATTATTTTCGGTTTATATTTCTGAAACTTTTTACTTGCCAGAGCTCGAGTCTGCTGTATTTTTGGTGTGAACAGGATTTGGTGGGGGTGTAGATAGTTTAGTGGATTTTATAGATCAATTGTAAAGTTTTTACCAGTTTTGGCTTTTGAAATTATCCCCTAGGGGCTGTAAATCCCACCTCATCAGGTTTTGCTGATGAGTTTTGATGTGAATATAGAGTTACCTTTATCAAAAAAAACTTTATACTTGCCAAACTTTTCTTTCGTGCATAGGTTTCTAGTGGTTCATTGATTCAGGACAATGTGGCACTTATTATTACAATAACTTCATCTGTTCTGAAACAGAACCAGCGTCGTGAGGCAAGTGGAAGAATCATTAGAAGTATTCTTCTCAAGGATGCTCGTCAAAATCAGGCCCCATCTGCATCCCAACAAGAAAAACACAGGGTGGATAAGGACAAAAAGCCTCCTAGGCCACCAAGTGTCCAGCTGTTTCAGAGAGAAACTAATGGAGCTAATGAAGATAGGGTTCTTGGAGCTGATTTGCATGTTGTCCACACTGAGAACCAGGAAAAGCGCACTAGGATCAGGGATAGGCCCGATCGTGGTGTATGGACTCCTCTTCGTCGTTCTGATAGTTTACATACTAGTGATGAATCTTTATCTTCATCTGCCTCTCAATCTTCCGAAGTGCCAGATTTTGTTGAAGGTTTGTTCACTAGTATCAATCATGTTTAGTCTGTTTTGACCTTTCCGCCAGATGCTAGATCTTGGTTGAAAGGGAACTTTTCTGCTTTTTATTCTCTCGTCTCTCATTTCTATCTGGATAGGAAAGAGTATAATTGTCATTTCTTAAATCTCTTTATTAAAATTGACATGTATTCATGTTTGTTAAGGATTAGAGTTCACTAAGTTCTCTTTTCCCTGATTTTTTCTTTTGGGGAAAACCTTTCTATTTCTTTAGGAAGTCAAGGTGAAACCAAACATGGTCTGGCAAATGCTCGTGGTGCGGAGTTCAGACCCATGGGAAGTAGGCGTAATTCTCATTCTTCTTTTGACAATGGTTAGTTTTGTTTATGGTTCATGGAACTTTGTTATTCTATGCTATATGTGAAGTGATATGCTCAATAGTCTTTTCCCTCTTTTCATCAGTGGGACCTGTTTGATCACTTTTGCATTATTCGATGGATCTAGGTACTTATAAACATGGTGGTCGTCGTGGTATGAGGGACGATGGAATTTCAGTAGGGGAAGGAAAACCCTTAAGAAGGGGAGGTCCTTCTAGCTATGGCACCCATGAGGTATGCCTTTTGTTTTACAATGTTTCATATTTTAGTGTATGCGGTTGTGTTTTCCTTCTGTGTATTTACTAATTTGCTCACATGGGTTATATGATTTTAATGCAGAAACAAGTGTGGGTCCAAAAGTCAAGTTCTGGTACTTAGTTTTGTCTCTAATGGTAAGCTTTAAAATTGGCTGTTCATTTCTGTCTCCAAGAACTTCTGGTTTTCATTTTCCTGATATTGCACGAAAATGCTTGATAGATGAAAATATGTATCCAAGAAAATGCTTAACAGATGAATAAATGATTGGCATCAAAGTGTTGTGGATTACCACAACAGTCAGTCATATGAATGTAATAGTGGCACAAGGATATACTTTATTATCTACTTATTTTGGTTTTGCCTAAAAGTGTTAAAAGTGATAAAAGCCTGGCCTATATCTTTTTTGTGAGTGCAATCTAGCAGGCTAATCGATTTGCCTTCATTTTTCTCATTTTGGCCAAGTTTTGGGCAGTATCATATTTGTAGATTAATGGATATGACCTGGGTGGTTGTATGTTTTTTAGGCTTGCTGGAGAAGCCTTATAGGTAATGTGATCCAGTGATCGTTTTTCTCCCTTGCACTTATCTATCATTAGTTGCATGTACAGTGTGTTCCCGGTTATACTTGTAGAGCATCAGTTGAACTATCACTCAAGATACACTTTTCGCTTATGGTCCTGGTTCCTTTTTACTTTTTGTAGTCTCCCAGTGTTTTGGCGGATGCGTCCTAGAGCATGTACACAGTTATTAGTTAATGCATTTTGGTGTTTATGCTTCTTGCGGATGATTAGGATTTTTACTGGGACTTTTTATGCTGGATTTAGTATTCCTGATTTTGCTTTAATCTATCTTAATGACACTCCAAAGGGGGTTTTTTTGAGGAGGGGGTTAGGAAGGGCAATGAACTCAGGGTATTTTAAAAACATCCAAGTGAGTTTTAATTAAGAAATTAACTTATGGAACTCTTCTTTTGGTGGAGTCTTCAACTAACTGTGTTATCTGGTTTTTTCTGCAGCTAAATGCTTGGTTTTTACCATATAAAAGTGTGCAAGTCCTAGTGGCTGGAGCTCTCTTTGTTGACACATCATGTATGAGAAAAGTTGATGGAGCAAATATAAGGATTTGAAGGCCTTAATGGAATTTTTGACTTGCCAGGGTGATATAAAACCTGGTATATACTGTGAAGTAGCCTTGAACTTACTAAATCGAAGATGGCTGGAGTAGGAGCAAGAAGGAAGTTAGTCGTGTCAGTGACATATACACCACAATTTTCAGCTGGTGTACCTTATGGAGTTTTTTTATCGGAGCTGTGGTATCCTTGTTCCTGTGATCGGCTCATTATCAAATAATATAGTTCTGTAGATGGAAGGTTTCCTTTGTTGAACTGTAAATACCCATGTGGAATTGTGTGAAGGGCGCCCATTAATCCCATACATATGCTGATAAACACCATGTTAGTTCTAGTCTCGACTGATTGGAGATTGCCAAAGAAGGAAAGCTTGGAGTTTGCTCTGCCATCTTTGTGGAGGCTTATTATAGTCGTCTAAGCAGGTGGTACTGCCAAAGCATTGAACAGGGGGATTCAAAGTGATAGTCACTTGTTTTTGTCTGGATTTTGGGGTATGCTAGTGTAAAGTGTGTTACTGAAATGAAAGAGCGTCTTGAATCTTGATATGACTGTCGAGAAAAAAAAAAGGTTCAATTTATGTGTATACAAATGGTTGTAGATTAACTTTTGTTGTACTTTTCTGGGTTTTCTTTCCACTTGTTTGTTTCATCTCCTGGCGAAAAAAGCACCCTATTCTTTAAAAAAAATGCAACTTGCTACACCCAGTGAAGATGCAAAAAGAAGGGGAAAAAGACGTGCTTGATACGTTAACTAAGTAAGTGAAAGTACTTCAAATGGCCCGAGCTACAGGGGTTAAGTCGTAGAAAGGGAGAACTAGAATAATAGTTTATATCTGTAAAACAGTCACTGGCATATATTAATTTATAGGACTCCAGTAACAGTGGCTACGCGTCGATCAACGACTATGGTTAATTCTCCAAATGATTTTAAGGTAAATTCTCAAGTTTGGCTCTTTCCCTGAATTGATTGGAGAGAACATATATAGTTGAATGATCTTTTGTTGTGTGCTCAGAACTTGAAAAAAGATGGAAAAGTCCAGCCTCTAGTATAGGCCATAAGATTTGGTATGCTTTTGCCTTCACTTTTTTATTTTCTTTGCTTTTGATGATTGTTGAAAGTCTCTTCTTTGGCCGCATGCACCTTATAGCTTGGACCACTGCTTTTCTTTCTTTCACATAAATTGGGTTGTGATTTGAAAACTTCACTAGCATGGGAATAGGTATATGTCAATTAATTGACCCCACCAAGGATTGTGATTTGATGAGTGATTATCCATTCAAATTATTCAGAGATTTCAAATTCGAGTTCTAGAAATGGAGAAACTCATGGTAGGCAATGCTTCCCCTTTGATGGGATCTTACTTGCTACGAATCTAAATTAATAGGGCCAATAATACCTAATTCCAATGGTTATACAAAAAAAAAGAGAAGTTATAGGCCAATTGACATGTTATCTAGTCCCTCCTAGGTGGTCCTTCATTTAAAAGGGACCAGTCTATGTTATTGATTTGCTGCTTCTTTTTTTTTTATTGGGTTGAAGAAAATTATGCACATAAAAGTGTATATATATACTCAACTTTTGTCTATTCGCATTATGCATGTATTCAAAAGTATAGTATTTATATGACAGAAATGAAAGAAAAGTAATCTTTTTCTAAAAGTAAGACTAAAATGTTCAAGCACATGTAGGGTAATCTAAATTATTGTACGAAAAATTCCAAATTAAAATTGTATTACTGATCCTTCAAGAAGAAATTGTCAAACTCGTGCCTTCTCAATATCATTTTCTATCATATTCTTTCTAATCAAATGTTTTTTATAATTATATTACTGTGCTTTCTTAATATCATTTTCTATCACATTCTTTCTATTCAAATGTTTATTTTTATATAATTATATTACTTTATGTAATAAACTAATAATGAAACCTCAACAAATAATTAAACCTATTTACTGTGCTAATACCCTAGGTATGTGGTGGCTTTACTTTTTTGAAAGTAGAGAAAGGATAGTATAAAGTTCCCCCAAAAAATAAAATAAAAAAGTGAGATAAAAGTCAACAATGTGGGATGGTCCATGTTTACCTTTTTATGTTTTGTTTCCCCTTTGAATCATAGATTAGGGGTGTAGTATGGTTACATTTTGAAAAATAACTTTACCAATAAAAATAGTGTGAACAAATTCTACTGCTGACATTTCACATTAATCGTGTCATTTCTATCCTCTAACATATCTCATCTTTACTTCATCTCCATAATCCTCATCTTCATCACGCCACACTCCTACCTCCCAACCCCCCGGTCTCCTCACCCTATTTTTCATAATATTTATTTAAATTATATACAAATATTTTTAAGATTATAATTTCGCTTACCTACCAAACACACACAAAAAAAATTCTAGCCTAGACTAGTATAGAATGAATATAAGAGCAAAAATTAATTAAATAATAAAGATAAATTAGAAATTAATTGATAAATTATCTTTTAATTTTTTAAATAGACATTTTAGTGTAGTAGACAAATAAAAATGGAAGCACGGAGTACTCCTTCAATTTCATATTAATTGTCTCCTTTTGATCGGACACATTTCTTAAGAAATTTTTAATTATATATTTATTTTACTAAACTAACATTATTAATGATATTGTGGAATTCTAAGTCCGTCTACTACTACTGTTTTAGATAGTTATTTAATACAAAAAATAATATGAGAAAAAAAAAGAATTTTTTCTTTTCTTAATTTACTAAAATAGACGTGTAAAATGAAATATTTATTTTTATTATAAAATCAAATAAAACAAAACAGAGAGAATATTTTGATTAATTTATTTTTTATTTTTAGTGAAAATGACAAAATAAAATGGATTGGAGGGAGTATAACATTGACAAATTATACACCTCAAATCTTTGATGATTTTGCTTCTTCTAACATTTGATTTTCACAAGCTATACTTATCGTTTATCGCTATGATTAGCCCCATAGGTTGTCGATAATGCAAACTATGGGACCAAAATGATGACACGTGTCTTTATCACGTGAGAGGTTGTGTCCTAATCCGACGTTTAAGGGGTGGGGTCACGTGACATGCCTTGGTTTAAATAATTAACAACATTTTCATTTGGTGACCAACAAAGAATAAAAATGTCAGTATCAGTATTATTCTAAAACTTATAACCACTTGCTTCTCAGCCTTATCTGTTTGCCTCTAAATTATTAAAAAAAAAGGATTGTATTGATACTTTCAAGTTTCAACTTTAGACTTTGGGATCTTAACATTAAAAAAAATATATATTTTTTCACCCTAATAACCGTTATCGATATATACCCCAAAGTATAATAAGTATATTATCGATATTTATTATAACAAGGATGGTGATAGAGTGGTAAGTAATATTTCATTCTTAATTAGAGATCTCAAGTTCGAATATATATGTAGCTTCGAAAGAAGGTCCCCTTTTGTTTGGTAACATAAAAGAGAAAACATGCAATTTGTTTTAATTAGTGAAAAAAATATCAAAAGGTAAACTAAAAATGTATTTTAACTTCGGATTGTATGAATCATATTTTCATAAAATAATAAAAGAAATTATACATTGCATCATTTCAAACAGTCAAATTAAAACACCTTTTTTTAGAAAAAGAAAACTTGGATCACCTCTTTGGAGTTATATGATTGTTTGGTTTTCCTTGGTTGCTTCTATTAGCATTTATGTATATCTATCTATATCTATTTTACATTAATTTTCAATTTCAACATTGTATGTATAATTGTGATATGAACTTTTGTAAGTTATAGATTTGAGTCGTGGAATCAGACACTCATGTTTATATTAGGATAAATTGTCTATATTAAGTTCCTTAAATATGTGATTTTTTGGAATCCTACGTAAATGTGAGATACTTGATACATTGGATTATTCTTTATTCTATTTTTCCCCCTAGTAAATACCTTTGACTATGATAATTAACAAAAGTTTCATAAGAACACCCTCTGGTCATTAAATAAAATCAATGAATTAATTTTAATGAAAACTTACTTTAATAAGAATTGACGAATATTGGGATTTTTTAATTGGAGGAGGAAGTGAAAGGGAAAGAAAATGACTTTGGAAGCATTATTGGACCTCTCTGTTCAAGATATGATAATGCCCAATCCTACAAAAGAATGAGATTACATCTAATGATTTGATTATGGATTCTTCATTAAGTTTAAACTCACAACTGTAAAATGAATACTATTTCTTCTCCTATAATTAATTTTAAATATTTAGAAATTTACTTCCAAAATTGAACTATCATGTAAAGGTTTGAAAAATCACTTTTATTTTTATTCATGTTGCCAAACATCTCAATTTTCTTTTACCTCTCTCTAGGAGCTTCCACCTTTTTGCTCCCTTGATGCTCAAACTCGAACTCACAACCTTTAGATTGGAAGTGAGGAATGCTTACTATCGAATCAATTTGTTTCTCAGTTATCTGATTTCAAACATCTCAAACACCAAACAAACTATTACTGAGGTCTTTGCTTTTGCTCAATAGGTGTTAAAATTTAATTCTTGTATGTTATGAATTTCATACAAACTATCCATTCATATTATGCAGAGATTTCAGATTCCAGTTCTAGAAATAGAGAAATTCATGGTAGGCAACGCTTCCCCTTTGATGGGATTTTACTTACTGCGAATCTAAATTAATAGGGCCAATAATACCTAATTCCAATGATTATACAAGAAAAAAAGAGAAGAAGTTACAGGTCTAGTGACATGCTATCAATTGATTATGCAACTCTCAACGAGGAATGCTTACTATCGGATCAATTTGTCTCTCCGTTATCTAATTTCAAACATCTCAAACACCAAACAAACTATTATTGAGGTCTTTGCTTTTGCTCAATAGGTGTTAGAATTTAATTCTAGTATGTTATGAATTTTCAAGTTTTTAAAATTTGTCTAGACTAGTTTTCGGAGAAATATCACTTTCAGTCACAATTTTTTTTTGTTTGTTTTCTAAGTAAAATGTGTGCAAATTCAACTTGAAGTTCCAAAAGTTATTTTTCAACACAGCTTTCAAACACAATTTTTTTTGAAGTTTCAACTAAATCTATGCCAAACGCGTAATAAAAAGGGAAGAAAAAGAGGAATAAATTGATTGGGTGATTGGAACCACCATTAGTGGGTGTGAAAGCAGATAATATCTTTCTTTTGAGAGATATTGTTTGAAGAAAAAGAGTCATCTTATACTCATTTCACTTGTCAGAGAAGACTGTCACTCTCTCTAAAACTATCGAAAACCTCAAAACTCTCTCTCTCTTCACACTTCTCGCATTTTAGAAAGAGCCAAAACACGAACCCAGAAAAAAAATTTCAAAAACTAATTCGCCTGCGTTTGATCTGGCTCTTCAACTGACTTTCTCTCTTCAATTTCTACGATTTTAGTATGCATTTTGTGGTGTAAATTGATTGAAAATCTCTATTTGCTGGAATCGTTGAAGAAGAAATGCTTCGATACTGCTTCGTATTCATCGAGGTTAGTTCTAGTTTTGTTATCTACGTTATGAGCTTTGCAATATATGATTTGCGTTCTTAGACGATCGTTTCGTAACTGCTTGGAAGCGGATTTGCGGATTTATTCTTAATTTTTTTTCCGTTACTTGTAATTCGTCGGATTATGCGTTGAAAATCTTATGTAATTTCACGTTTTATCATTGGTGTGTATGAAGGAGTTGATGTAGTGTTAAAACTAAGATACTGCAATTTGTTGGAGAGAAACTAGTTGTGGAGATGGAAGTTTGAAATCTATGTTCATATTCTTTAGCGATATCAAATAAAAGAGGTTCATATTTTGAGCAGCTCAGTTTGTCATGGTGAGCTGTGGAATAATAGTCAGAGAGGTTCCGCATTGATTAGGAAGACTTAAGGATGTTATGGGAGAGCTGTTTTTACTAAACATAATTGGGCAATTGCGGTCACTTCTGCTAATACTTTCTTCACTCTCATTTCATCTAATAAAGGACTATTCGTATTGGATATAGATCTGTTTAATTTACTTTCCGCCGAAGTATATCTGTTTATATAATGAATACCTGGACTTGAATTAAATGGAACAAATAATGATATCCACACGACTTAGTTTGGCGTTGAGGCGTAGTGATTGATTGATCTATAGTTTCTTTTATAATAGAATGAGAAGTAGTTGTGTTTCTGCTTTTGTTTGACTTCCATATTTGCATTGTCTTCTCAATCGAATTTCTATGCAAAACAGAAATTTGTTATTTATCAGGAAGATTTGTTCGTATTTTGCCCTTTCTCTTAGGTATTAACCTCTTGAATCTTTGCCTAAGTCCCTAGCTGTGAAAAATATGTGTTGACTTCATGAAAACTTAAATGAATGGTTCACTGGAGATGCAGTGTACTTGGTTTTTCCATTTTTTCTTTGTCAACAGTTGACTGGGCTATAGCTAAACCTATCCTTTGTCTAAAGATGTGGTGCCACAAGATATTCGATTTGAGAGTACCTTCTCATTGGGGCATGCTGACAACCTTGTGCCTGAGAACTATCTGGTGTGGGAGTAATCTATTGAGCTGAATGCTTGGTTGAGTATTCTGTCGCGCCTAGTAGAACAAACATCCTTATACTTATGTGTCATGTGTGCTTATAAGTGCTATTGAGGGGCGGCTGAAGAAACTAGTTTGTTTCTTGATGTTGGAACTTATAGAACCTGGCATACAGAGATAAGAATCATAAGCACTCTATATTTAAGACTAACATAATGAGGTATGTGCCTTGACTCTTTCATTCAGCACCCTGATTGATGGTTCATTCCGAATCCCCCACTCCTAAATAAAAACTGGAATATAAATGCAATGCACTAAATTTGGCATTTATTTGCTGGTTTGTACATTATCCTTTTACCTGGTCTTCTCAATTTGGTTGATGCTCAATGAATCAATATTTTTATCACTGTGTTTGGCTTCCTATTTGCAGCACTTTTGTTTATCATACCGACGATCTTCATTTTACTTAATTTTAGTCAGAATTTCTCTTCAACTATATTGAGTTAAGGACTTTGTCATCAAACTAGGTAGACAGGAACATCTATGGGATGAAGGGCCGCACCAGAAGGAATTATGCAGAGAGGTGCAGAGATTAGTGTCAGTGACTTTTGCAAGGTTCATTTATGGCGTCCACTGGCCTTGGCCACGGAGGAGCAGGCAGTTCTAGAAGTGCTAATGGATTCAAGAGTTCATCTAGTTCAGTTGACTGGCTGGGAAGAGAGATGTTTGAGATGAGGTTGAGAGACAGGGCGGACCATGATGATGACGGGGTGAGCTTCTAAATTTTCACTGTACCAAGTAGTCAATGTTCCATAGTTAACCTTATCACTAGTGGTCTTAGTCACAGCAATCACTAGGTTCTCTGTTAAGTTGAACAAACCATGTTACGTGTTTACTGGAGTTCGTTGACATTTGTTTTTCTCAGGAATAGTCTGCCTGACATTGCTAATGCTTCAGTATCCACTTTAGGGTCCTTGGATAGATACATTGGTCCTATGTACTTCAAATACACAGGCTTAAATGATCTGCACCTCTTTGGATATAGACAGGATTTGAATTTCTTACTTAAATCAGTTCATATCAACCTCTATATTGTATTCATTCAAATGAACTTGATAACAAGTCATTTGAAAGTTGAAATATCCTTGCAAATCCAGATGTCTCCCACCCGATGAACCTATCAACAAAGATATAGTATAAAGGTTTTTTCTGTTCAATGCCATAAGAAGCATGATTAGTTATAAACATGGTAACTGTAAGTACACACATCTTAATGATAATTATAATTAAGGGCCTTAAGTCAATATTCCTAAGGAGTTCTCTATCGTTATCACTGTATGACTTATTCATTCTATAACTGAATTTTTCTCTAATAATACTGGGTTTCTCTTCTGTCTCTCTCCCCTCCAAGTGCTGCATTCTCTCTTTTTGCAGCTGTCTCTTTCTGAGACTTGCTTTCTTCCCTTCATTGTTAGATTCAACGAGTAAATTTGCTTCTTCTTCTTTTTTTTGCTTATAGTGCTCTAGTATGCATATATGTTGATTTGTGTCTCGCAAGAATACTTCTCCCACTCAGCTTATTGGAGCATTACAGCTTCAATGATCATTTATCTGGAAGCATCATTCTTTCTATCTTTGTGTAATAATCATGCAGGACAGTGAACCAGATATAATTGATGGTGTGGGTGCAGAAACAGGGCATGTTATTAGAACCAGTATTGGTGGTCGAAATGGTCAACCTAAGCAGGTTCTAATTAGTTATGAGAAGTAGGTATTACTTATCATGTGTTTGGGATGAAATATGACTATTTTTTTTAATTTGGATTCACAGAATGTAAGTTACATAGCAGAACATGTGGTTGGAACTGGTTCTTTTGGTGTGGTTTTCCAAGTAAGAACTGCTATAATTTCTGGGTTATCTTTTTATCGTAAAGTGTGTGTGTATATGCGCGCGTGTGTGTATTGTTTTTGGATTATCTACTTCTGTTTTTTATTTACAGTGTCCTATATTATTGTGATATATATTTGCTATCGTCACAGGCGAAATGTAGAGAGACTGGAGAGATTGTGGCAATTAAGAAGGTTCTTCAAGATAAGCGCTACAAGAACAGAGAACTGCAGATTATGCAAATGTTGGATCATCCTAATATTGTTGCTCTTAAACACTCTTTCTTCTCAACTACAGACAAGGAGGAAGTGTACCTCAACCTTGTCCTTGAATTTGTTCCGGAATCTGTCAATCGTATTGCAAGACAATACAGCAGAATGAACCAGAGGATGCCATTGATATACGTCAAACTCTATACCTATCAGGCATGTTGCATTTTCTGGTGGTTCTAAACTATTAATTAGACACTAGCTTAAAATATTTTGAATTGTTTTATTTGAAAATTTACCATTAACTACTTGCAGAAATTTCAAACTTTTAATACTGGACCAGTTATTGATTTGAGGCCATGTAATGTCTCACTTACTATACCTTTTTCCTTTGTTTGTCTCAGATATGCAGGGCGCTGGCTTATATTCATAACTGTATTGGCATCTGTCACCGAGATATCAAGCCTCAGAATTTACTGGTTAGGTGTTTCTTTTATGATAGTGGATTTCTGCTCTTTCGACTACATACTTTGTTAATTTTTACTTTTTCTTGTTCTGAACCTCATTCTTTGGGTATTATTTTCTGGATCAAAGGTCCTCTAATCATGATTAGATAATTTGGTGCGTTTTTCTTTTCTTTTCTGAATGAGTATGATTAGCTGAAATGCAGTATGTGCACGTGTGATTTTGTCACTATATAATCTAGTTGGATCAACTGTACTTTTTTGTTTACATAATAGACTTTGATATGATTCTGTATTGTATATTTAGATATCATAAGGTTAAACTCAGTGAACAAAATTCTATACTCTATCTCATAGAAAGCCCTATTCTTCATAGAAAACTCTCACAGAAAGCAATATAATAAAATAAAAACTCACAGACTGTCCTATTTAATGAAAAGTTAAAACTCTATAGCAAAAAGGAGGAAAGGGATTGAAAAGAGGGACACCTGACCGTTTTGCATAAATGATTGCAAATTGTATATTTAGGGTCTTATGATGCGTTGATAATGATATGTTATTCCCGGTAAAATACTCCAATTTTGGGAAAACTCTTATGATCATTACGAGTGAAGTGGTAAAGGGCATTGAAAAGTTCTTTAACTTACTATTATTTGTTAGACAAGCCACCGAGTAAACTCTAGAGTAACCAAGTAACTTAGTATCTAGCAGATCAAGAATATAAATCTTTTTAAGTTGAACTGTCTAAGAGGCTATACATCTACACCTTTTAGAAAGAGAGAATGCAATAGCATAATCTTATGGTAGAATCCATGATGACGTCAGCTTAATTTTGGGTAGTGTTATGGTACTGCTATTGATGGTGTCTTCTGATTATCACCGTGATTTTTTTTCTTACTAAACTGAATTACTGTTTAATACTTAGGTAAATCCACACACACATCAGCTGAAGCTTTGTGATTTTGGAAGTGCAAAAGTTTTGGTAATTTCTCTCTGCAAAAATCACTTTGAATTTAAGAATCACACACTTGCTACAGCTCTTCGACTTAATTCTTTAACCACTGGTTAGGTGAAAGGTGAACCCAATGTGTCATATATCTGTTCGAGATATTATCGTGCCCCTGAACTCATATTTGGTGCCACCGAATACACAACAGCTATTGATATTTGGTCAACAGGTTGTGTGATGGCCGAGTTACTTCTTGGACAGGTAAGTTCCTGCCTTATTGTTTTTGTGTTATTCTTAATCATATGTTGTGTTCTTTGTTCTAATACTTTTAACAAATCCTGTTTAACAGCCATTGTTTCCTGGAGAGAGTGGGGTTGATCAATTAGTAGAGATTATAAAGGTGAATTTTAGAAACTTTTCTATTTTTGATATTATCTGCTCAAAAGATACTTTGCTGATTTTCTTACCTTTACAATTCAGTTGGACCTTTGTTGCCTCAGTAAACAAGAGAGCATGTCACCTTTTGGGAACATCCAATAGTAAAAAAAATAAGAGAGCATGTTTACACATTATGGATTAAGAGTTCACACAGTATGATCGTAGACATAAATCATCTATGTGATATTAATACCTAATGTGTATACGAAAAATATCCAGTTTTCTTAGTTCAATAGGCAACAAATCAGAGAAAGCAAAGATATTGGATCCTGCAATTCTAAATTGGATATCTTTTGTTCTATTTGTACCAATTAAAAAGAAGATATATTTTGTTCTATACTAGATATCTCTCCTTGAGTGAATGAAGTTTCACTCATCCACTTTTTTACTTTTGAAATGCCCAACTAGTTTTAGAGGTTCTTGTTGATGAACACATCAATTCATGTCTCTGGTGCTGTCATACCCCATAAGAGAGTTGGAGTGGGGTGCAGGGGTTGGAGTCGTCTTTGTATGTACCCTGGGACATTTATGTGAGGGCTTTTGCTTATAATGTTGCTGTACATGTTGACCGAAAAAGATGGATTGTTATTTGTCAGCCTACTTATGTCAGTATTTGCTATGGACAATCTTCCTCAATAATAAGTCGACTTCCCTTTTCTACTTCAAATTTTATGCAGGTTTTGGGGACACCTACTAGAGAGGAGATAAAATGCATGAATCCAAACTACACTGAGTTTAAATTTCCACAAATAAAGCCACACCCATGGCACAAGGTATGCTGTGTAAAGTAAAGCTGAAATTCAATATATAAAGGTTGATTATTGGTGTTCACTGCATCATGTTTATGTGCTCTTCGTCATTCCATCACTTTTACTTTTTGATGAAAAATGGGTTATGATCATAGCTTTTATTTTGTTCTTCCTTCTACTGAAAGTCAGATTTAGGTAACTAAAAAATACGGGCTACTTGATTTGATTCATTTTTTCCTTACATCAGTTATGAAGGATGACATTAGAAATACTGATGTTAATTAATTAAAGTTGGTCAAGGACAGTTTGTAAGTTGCTTCTTTCTGCTTAACAACTTAAAAGTCCAAAGGTGGATAAAGTACATGCACCCAAAAAAAGGGACCAATATAGATTAAAAAAATAAGTATGAGTGGAAGTCTATGTCTAAATAAATCTGATTACTTGATTTTCCTTTAGGTTGTATTTGCCTCATTTTATTGCTGTATTGAATCTGGGCTGACGATCTCTAGGGAAGAGTCTGTAGTATAAAATTCTTCGAAGAGAGCCCCTCTCTCTTGCTGGCTACGATGGTAAATGACATCTAGAAATTTCTAAAAGCAAGTGGAGAACTGCTGCTTTGGAGAAAAAAAGTAGGACTGCTGGGTAACTGTTTTACTCACCCCTTTCCATGGTGTGGAAAGATGGGACACTGGAAATCAGGAATTAAGAATGAGAGCAGTCTGTGTTAAAAATTGGAACCTGTTGGCAAAAGATAGAAAACATCTTGCGCTTGGATCCAGAATATCTGAGAGGATGGTGGTATATTGGTGCTCCTCCCTAATATGATACTTGAAAATCATAATCTGTCAAATACGATGAAAGGCATGAACATTCTTCCCATTGGTTCACATGTGTCTGATGGTAAGACATTGTAAGATCCAAATAATACAGAAGAAAATGTGAGTAGAGATTTAAGTGGGACAAACAGAGAAGAATACCAAATTGGAAATATTCTTAGAAGAGTTTTACAACAGAACAAAGTATGAGTAGAGATTTAAGTGGGGACAAACAGAGAAGAGCACCAAATTGGAAATATTCTTAGAAGAGTTTTACAATGAACCTTAATTTCGTCATGTCCTACATATATAAATACTTCTATTCGTGGCTGTTTGAGATGCTTCCAAGCCTGGATGAGCCTTTGTGCATCAGAATGTACACCATGTCATTGCCAGCTGTAGTACTAGAGTTTAACTAGCATTTAATGTGATGCACCTAGAAACTTATGCTATCAACTAGTCCAGTGAGATATTGCCAATATTATCTTTCCATTTAGTCCATGGGAGCATTCTCATTTATCGTCTTTTATTCCATATATCCTGATGAATTGTGCTTCTTTTTTCCTGATTGTTTTCCGTCATATACAGAGAGTTCATATTTCTCAGTCGTCACTTTCCCTTCCATAAGTTATTTCCTCTATACAAGTCTAAATATACCTCACGATGCATCTTGCAGGTTTTTCAGAAGCGATTGCCTCCAGAAGCGGTTGACCTGATTTGTCGGTTTTTCCAGTATTCACCCTATTTGAGATGCACTGCTGTAAGTCTGCATTCATCCTGAATTAATTCAATCTCATCATCTTAAGGTTTGGCTGTAGTTGCCTATTGATTTCTGCTTTGATCATGCAGTTAGAGGCTTGTATTCATCCATTCTTTGATGAATTGAGGGATCCTAATACTCGTCTTCCCAATGGTCGCCCTCTTCCACCACTTTACAATTTCAAGCCCCAAGGTAACGTACACCAAAAACGGCTATTTTGCCACATTGTAAGCATATTATGTGGGTGACTTATTAGATTAGATACGACTGAGTTCAGACTGAGGCTTTGAACTAAATAATCCTGATTTCAACTGCCACCACATAAGAGAGAGAAAAATTATGATAGAGAGGGACTACCTCATCTTTTCTGAGAGAGAGGGGCTACCTGAATAGAGCTGAATTGTTACAGTGGATTCACATATATGACTTCAACTAATTTATATTGAGGTGTAGACAATGTAGTCGATTAATTATGATGATGTTCTCTAGTTATGAAGGAGGTTTAACCACAACTTTGTTTATCAAAAAAAAAAAGAAGCATAAATCGATACCACATGGGCAGATTTTATGCTGGTTGGTTGAGCTATTTCTGCTCCAGCATGGTTCTTAGTTCTTACAGCTTTTGATCTATGTATTCACCTACTTATGTTGCACCTATACTTCTAAGGAATGCGGTTAACTACCCTACATGTCCAACCGTTCATAAATAAAAATAGCTTAACTTCTATCACCGATAAGTTGTTTAGACAAAGAAAATCTCAAAACAAAGGAAAAACTAGAATAGGAGAAGAAACACTAGATGATTTGTTTGTAGATAGATGACTGTAATGGAACCTAGTGAATGGCTAAGCAGATAATCCCACAACTTCGCAATATTTAGACAAGCTCCTCATAGTATGTGATGGTATTAGTTATTAGTATTGTGATATGACATCATTGATATGTTTTGATATTGATATTTCACCTATAGCATTTTCATAATAATAGACAAAAATTAACTAATGGTATGTTTTTTCAATTTTTGCCTGATATGAAACATATTTATTTTTGTGTCATAGTGTGTTGTATTTTAATCGTTGCTTGATCATGTAACCGTTCGGTGTCTATGCTTGATAGGTACTAGTGATTAAGCCGTATAGCATTCAACATTTTGCCACTTGTGGCAATATCTTACAAATGTCTGAATATTCAATTTCTCAATTTGTTGGCCCTATATTTTTCTCTAGCTCTTTTGATGTATGTATCCTCATTGTTGTGGTATGCACCTTTGTAGAGCTCACTGGAATTCCTACTGAGACTCTCCAGCGCCTTGTTCCAGAACATGCTCGAAGGCAGAATTTATTCATGGCTTTACGACCCTAGAGACTATTTTGTGTTCTGCCACTGTCCCTAAAGTACAATATGATAAAAGTGTTTGCACATTATCCCTGAGTGCTTGCTAAATGTGGTTGTAGATCAAGTTCACAATGCTGTTAGACTTGCCGTTCCACGTATGTGAGAGAACATCTTGTAACTTTTTCCAATAGTGCATATATGTCAAAGCACATTTTGTATACTTGTGAAAACACTGAGATTTAGGTTTGGATGAAGAAAAGCTGAGAGTTTTTATATAATTATTTCAGTTTTTCTTTAAGCACCAATTTGCTTCATGGGCATTAATAGCTAATTTTCAGATAAAAAAGAATAATACTAGCTATGTGTCTTCTGTATTTCCTTGCATGTGTTATTCAGTGAAACACGATCACATATGCACATGTTATTTATCTGGGACCGGAAGAACAGTTCTTAACAAATTGGATTGTTGTTGGTTTTGATAATTGTATCTCCAATTGAGTGTTGATATTGCATTTTGAAGAGGTATGGCCAAGAGCCATGTGCTTCAAAGGTAATAATAATGTGAGCATGGATGTATATACCTTGTTGCCCTTGAGTCCTGAGATGAGAAGTAGTAAGTACTCTTGGTATTGTCAATTCAGTTGCTTCCTTATCCTTATCGGCTTATCCATATTGTGGTTTCTTCAAACTCCTTGCTTATAGTCATAACTTGAATAGGATATGGTGGATATGGTGGTTATGGAACTAAATCTGTTGGTACTTTTTTGTACTTTGGTAGCTCCCTAAATTTAGTATAGAGAAGCCCTATGATGGAGCTAACAAATTCACGTTTGTACTTGTTATCTGTTGTACTATTTGCATCTTCTTGATGCCATCAAAGAAAGAAAAAGAACAGGATATGTGGCTCTCCCGAGGTGAACAGTTAGCCCATAACTTCGTTTTACGTGGGCGATTTTCAGCAAAAAGAAAGCAAGATGCTTTCAAAAGCAATGAACATATTGACAAATGATCACATTGAAGTGAGCAACCTCTTGACTCGGGGGCATCACTAAAGTTACAGATAATATATGGTCTCTATTTATTTACTTTCTGGTTCAAAGTTATTTTCCTTTTTTTTTAAATTGGGGGATTAGTGTCAAACTCAAGAAAGTTTGACTTAGGGGTAGCAATTTCGTTTTAGTCTTGGTGAGAGTTCGACAATTCGATCCCCTTATCCTATTCTTAATTTTTTATTTTTTAAAAGTAATTAAAACATGTATTTATATTGGGAGGGCATTTGCACTTTTGTCCCTATTTTAGGTTAGTTTTGATTTTACCTTTGAGCTAAATATTTTTTCCGCGTGCTTTCACATCAAAATATTTTACGATTTTTGCAAGCATAAGTTCAATTGATAAGAGCAAAAATTAAAGATCGGTCCACTTGAGGGACAAATTATGCAATTAAATTTGTGAAATTGGTGGAATTTGGATAGATCAAAATGAGATAAGTTAAAATTGATTATCGATCCGTTCAAAGATTACTTTGGATTGAAATGGGTTAAAGAAAGGTCATAACCCAACCCAAAAGTAATTTTATCCAGGAAAATTTGAACATTCAAGAAGAAATCATCTAACCTTGAATAAAATGACACTAAATTGGAAAATGCAGACGAAGAAACAACTAACTTAAAACTTTTTAAAGTTATTAGCCAAAAGAAAAGAATAAAAAAAATACAAGATTTTGCAAATATTGCGTTAAGCCGTTTGATTCGCCGTCACTTAACAAAAGCGGGCTT
Source organism: Solanum appendiculatum (assembly GCA_018342035.1). NCBI lineage: Eukaryota > Viridiplantae > Streptophyta > Magnoliopsida > Solanales > Solanaceae > Solanum > Solanum appendiculatum. Next base: position 163,317 of record JAGDQO010000431.1, on the reverse strand, counting down.
AGAGCTTGTTTGACATTTCTACTAAAAATTGCTTATTTCTAAAAGTATTTTTTTAAAATAGCTTTTCTGAAAAGTGCTTTTAAAAAAAAAGCAATTTGTATTTGGCAAATTCATTTGAAAAATGCTTTTGATAAGTAATCTGTGTTTAGCTAATTTTTTTTTAAAAATGCTTTTGAGAGTCAAATTATGAAAAAGGGCAAGTATCAATGTGCTTTTAATATGAAGATTATTTTATATATAGAAATTATTTTAAATATCTATTATAAAAAATTAAATCAAACTTTTATTTTTATTGAATTAAAATGTACATATTCAATTTTTCAATTAATATTATACATATATGAATAAAAACAGTTTAATATTGATATGATGATTTAAATATAATTAAAAAAATAAAATATAAAGTAATGATAATAAATGTAAAATAATAAAAAGAATATTATATAAAATAAAATTCTTAAATGAATTTTTTATCAAAGTTATGAAATATGTTAATTAATTAATAAGGGATATATGGAGAAATTGTAAATATAGAAGGGATATTTTGGTCTTATAAAAAATAATTTTCTGCTTCTGCTTTTTTTAAGAAGAAGAAATTTTTAACTTCTTTTTAACATAGAAAAACTGCTTCTACTTCTATTTAAAAGCAATTTTATTGATTTATCAAACACCTTATTTTTTCAAAAAAAGTATTTTTCTTTCAAAACAAGTGTTTTTGACCTTTCAAATGCCAAACAGGCTTTTGGTGCTAAAACCCCAAATAGAAATAAGTAGTCTGTCTCTGTGTTAAAACATCACTAAAACCTAAAACACTCTGCTCCAATTTCTCCTGCTCATCTTCTTCATCGCATAGCTATTGTTCTTCGAAATTTTTCTTTGAACTTTTATTAAAGTGAAAGGAAGGAGTTGAATTAGTAAAGGAAAAGAAGAAAAATGGCATGTATGTCACTCAATATAGGAGCTGCTTCTGGTTTGAAGTTTGTAAGCAATTGCCAAAATCATTCAGTAAAGCTGTTCTCGGCTAAAGAACAACGTTGTTCCGACTTCAGTTCCAGAAATTGTGGTTGTTTCAAACTTCGAGTTCGTCGGAGTTCTTGCCGTCGTTTTGATACATATAAATCTTTCGCCGTTTTCAACAGCCTTCCAGTGGATAATGGCAACCCCAGTAAGAAATACTACACCAATTTTGTCTTTCTATCTGTTTTGTAAGAATAGGAAAAACTGAGAAATTCGGTTTTTGGATTGCTTCCCTCGAATTTTTGGCTAAAAAAATGTCTTGGGAATTTCGGAATCCCAAATTTTCTGCCTATTCGAAAGTGATTCTATTTCCTCTCACTGAATGGATATGTTAATACCTGCTTCTTTTCTTGGATTTTGATTTTCACTTCCCTTTAGAGTAGAGAATGAATTTTGAGTTGTTATTCAATAGCTTGGAATTGCCGTGTAATGCCGGAAGACCCTTTCTTTTATTCTTTTTTAATATAAAGTATTGTCTTTTGGTACAGATACGATAGCTATCTAACTAGGATTAGTACTGTTGCTCTGTGATATATTGTACAATTCATCAAGTTCCTTAGCTTATTTATTGATTCCTTTCTAATTGTTATTATAGAGGAAAGGGTGGTTGTCTTGGTAATTGGAGGAGGAGGGAGAGAGCATGCTCTCTGTCATGCTCTAAGGCGATCCCCTTCTTGTGATGCTATTTTCTGTGCACCGGGTAATGCTGGAATTTCTAGCTCTGGTGATGCGACTTGCATATCAGACCTTGATGTTTTAGATAGTTCAGCTGTGATTGCTTTCTGTCGTAAATGGGGAGTTGGGCTAGTTGTGGTAGGACCAGAGGCTCCGCTTGTTGCAGGCCTTGCTAATGACCTTGTCAAAGAAGGAATTCCTACCTTTGGTCCCTCGTCAGAAGCGGCTGCTTTAGAAGGTTCTAAGAACTTCATGAAGAGCTTATGTGATAAATATGGAATTCCAACAGCAAAGGTCTGTGCGCACTATCTAGTTTCACCAATATTTACTTGTTTTTCTCATAATAAACGTAGTGTGATGCTTGGCTTTTTGATTTTTTGGTTCACTTCATCTCTTGACTCTAACTACTGTGGAATATCTGCAGTATCAAGCATTTACAGATCCATCCGCTGCAAAAGAGTACATCAAACAGGAAGGTGCTCCAATTGTTGTTAAAGCGGATGGATTGGCTGCTGGTAAAGGAGTGATTGTTGCCATGACATTGGAGCAAGCATATGAGGCTGTTGATTCTATGCTTGTAGACAACGTTTTTGGTTCTGCTGGCTCTCGAGTCGTTGTAGAGGAATATTTGGAAGGAGAGGAAGCGTCATTTTTTGCTCTGGTAGATGGTGAGCATGCCATACCTCTGGAATCTGCTCAAGACCACAAACGAGTTGGGGATGGCGATACAGGACCAAATACTGGTGGGATGGGGGCATATTCTCCGGCTCCCGTCTTGACAAAAGAACTGCAATCAATGGTCATGGAGTCTATAATTTTCCCTACAGTGAAGGGAATGGCTGAAGAAGGCTGTAAGTTTGTTGGGGTTTTGTATGCTGGGCTAATGATCGAGAAGAAATCTGGTTTGCCAAAGTTAATTGAGTACAATGTACGCTTTGGAGATCCAGAGTGTCAGGTTAGTTGGATTGGACTTGCCAGATGCAATCAAACTTTTATTTTCGTATTGCAATTTGTGTTAGTACCATTGATCCTAGTTTCAAATTACGCTTAGGAAAGCATCATACTCTTTGGTTCTTCACTTTGGTATATGATGAATATGTTAAGTGAAACATACTGCTTTTTATCCATTACATGATTTGGCATTTGCTACATGCACAAGGCTTTAGTCTTTCATAAGCAATAGAATGCTAGATGCTTTCCAAAGTAACATGTACTCTTTTTTTCTTTTCTTTTTTGTGAAAGAGATTTATTACCATCATGTCCTACAAGTGAAGAATATTGTTATATTGGTTCAAGATCATTTTTGTTCCAGGAGGTGGATAATTGGAGGTGTTATTGCTAAGTAAGCGGGTGCTCTCATTTCAGTTATTAACTTAGAAATATCTGATCTGTTATACAGACTCAATAGTCTTTTGGTTTTGGAATTCATATCTTGGATGACAAGTTACTATTGTCACATTAGAACACCTATCTTGGAGTGTAGCTTCATGCCTTCATCACATTTTATTGGAGTGTGGAGGCTATTATACTCCCTTAAACCATAATTTTTTTTCTAAGACAGTATAAAATTATAGAATTAGCTCACTATGGACCCTTATTGTTCCTATTTAGTTGCATCTGCGGTGCAATTTGAGTAGTTGAATAGGGATTCAAATGAACATTTCGTTGAGACTTTTTTGGGCAATTACTATCCCAAAGAGTGGGTAACTTTTTTTTTTTTATGCATACTATGATGGAAATCAATTACTATATAGTAAGATAGGTGATTCAGAATTTACAGATGACTTTGTGTTTAGTTAGGTTTGCATATTTGCTCTGTTAAAGCAACAGTAATTAAGTTAGTTCATCCTATATGTTTGTCCTATGCGTTGTATATTTGGGAAGGCAGAATTGTAGGGAAGGGCAATATTCGTCACAGAAAGAGTAGAAGTTTGATGCTTGTCTATTCTATTCAGTTATTGTTGGCAAATTTTTCTGGTTACTTTTTTTTCCTTTGGTTTTACATGGTACTTGATGAAACATGTAATGGATATAGGATTGGGATCTCATTGTGCTCGGTGTAATTACTCTATCCCATAAAATAGTGTTAAAGACTTTTTCTTATGCTTTGCAGGTGTTGATGGTCCGGTTAGAGTCTGATTTGGTCGAAATTTTGCTGGCAGCTTGCCGTGGGAAGCTACATGGGATGTCTTTGGACTGGTCCCCTGGATCAGCCATGGTGGTTGTAATGGCAAGTAATGGCTATCCTGGTAGCTACCAGAAAGGAACAATCATTCATAAGCTTGAGGAAGCAGAGCAAGTTGCTCCTTCGGTCAAAGTATTCCATGCTGGGACTGCTTTTGATGCAGATGGAAATTTCATTGCTACTGGGGGACGTGTTCTTGGAGTCACAGCAAAAGGAAAGGATCTTGAAGAGGCTCGGGATAGAGCTTATCAAGCCATTGAACAAATTAGTTGGCCTGGAGGTTTTTATAGACGAGATATTGGTTGGAGAGCACTACCTCAAAAACAATATTCTTAAGGGCAAGCTCCTACAATCATCTGTTTCATTGGAGTCGTAATAACATTTTGGAAGCATGATATGATTATCGTCAGCTTGGCATTGACTATATCGGGGAACTCATTTGGCATGACGTTTATGGAGAGACTGAAGCATGGCATGGCTCTTTCGAGAACCATGTTATATTAGATGTGAGGAAAGGGTCCAGGAATAGATAGAAAGTCCTGAATTGACTGTAGAACTTTCTAACAAGGTGATTCTATATTGCCTAATGAAAGCTGCTGATAAAACTAGAAAAGAAGCTGTTGTATCCTTATTTTTTTCTTCTTGTTCCCCTTGCAGTTTAAATAAAATACTCTGATATGAGTATCCTAGTATGTTGTATCTTATCCATATCTTCAACAAAAAGCAATTTTGTTGTGTGAAAATACACTAGAGTAGTGGCGTAAGTAAGTTCTCTCCTTTGAAGTTGCATTTTGGAAGTTGTTGTAAATGCATGTCTAATGGTATTTAGTTCTTGTCAAATGATGGGACTAAATTATCGTTTAGCAGATCCACATGTTTTGACTACGCAAGTTGCTTATTCTCTTGCATGTCTAATGGTATTTTAGATTTCTAACAATATCTAGCAAATAATAAATTAATTAAAATAATTCCTGACCAATTAATTAGCATTATTATTTTCTTAAATATAGAGTTTTGTAACTGACAGGATATACAATCCCCTGATCAACCGACAAAACAATCTGAAAATTCAATTTTCAGATTGTTTGATAACAATAAAAAAAGAAACTGATTTGGAGAAAATCATGGAATTATACGGTTCTTAATATATGGATACTTATTATTATTCTAATGTTTATTGACAATTTTCCACCACGTGTTTAAAAAATAATTACTGTTTTGGGCTATTGGTGAATTAGCAGAAAAATATGGCTGCCGGCCTATAGGCTAGAGATGATCCATTGGGCCTGAGGAGCGGGCCCAATATGAATGAGCCAATCACAAGCTTTAATTTCAATCACAAACGTGCAAAGCCAAAAGATCATTCTAGAACCGTCCACGCGTACTCACCTAACCCTCACCCTCACCCTCACCCTCCTCCTTATCTTCTCTTCTTCTACTCCTCTTCCTCCTAACTCGCTTTTTCCTCTAATCCCCAAATTCTCATTTCTTCTTTCTAGGGTTAGTAGGGTTTCCTTCTCCACACCATGGCCTCTTCAACTGCTCAAATTCACGCTCTTGGAGCCACATATTTCGCTAATTCAGCTTCTTCCAGTAGAAAGCCATCAAAGTCTCTGTTTTTGGGGCAAAAATTGAACAATAGAACCCTAGCCTTTGGGTTGAAGCAGAAGAAGAGCAGTTCAAGCCGGGGAAATAACGGTCGTTATGGGCCGATGCGTGTGGTGGCGGAGAAGGTGGTGGGAATTGACTTGGGGACTACTAATTCCGCTGTGGCTGCTATGGAAGGAGGGAAGCCTACTATAGTGACGAATGCCGAAGGGCAGAGAACAACTCCTTCAGTGGTGGCTTATACGAAGAGTGGGGATAGGCTTGTTGGTCAAATTGCGAAGCGTCAGGCTGTGGTGAACCCGGAGAATACGTTCTTTTCAGTGAAGAGATTCATTGGGAGGAAGATGAATGAGGTGGATGAGGAGTCGAAACAGGTGTCGTACAATGTTATCAGAGATGAGAATGGAAACGTCAAGCTTGATTGCCCTGCCATTGGCAAGTCATTCGCTGCTGAAGAAATTTCAGCTCAGGTATATGCAATCTTGTATTCTGCTTCATAAACACGCTTAAGATTTGTCTTCACTTGCATTTCTAGAATAGTATTAGTTGGATGCTTAGAATGAAATTGCAGTTGGTGTTTCTTACCATCCTGACTTGGAAATTGTGGTCCTTGAGCAAGTCTGGACATTTAGTATGCTTTTGGTATGTAATATGTAGAAAAGTTGAGAACGGATGATATTGCATGGGGTAGAAAAAGGTACAAGGATAGTGTTCTAACATAATTTGTATTAAAGGTTGGCAATAATATCTAAGTATTGATTTCATTGTAAAAAAATAGTAATATCTAAGTATTGATTGAAGTAAGAGATATGGAGTAGCAGTCTGGGGATTGTAAAAGAACATTATTTTTCCTTTGAGACAACATAGTCCACAGTTTAATGTAACATTCAAAGTCCAGGAAAATAATCCTCCATATGCCAGAAGGAGGAGTTGTACATTTTTTTAGACAAGTCTTTTATTCCATGTCAAAAACACTGGCAGTGTCACTGTCTTCGCAATTTGAGATCTTGAAGTTCATTAATTCAGATGCCTTTTGCTGAAGTTAGTGTGAACAATATGATTTTGCTGTCCAATAAAGCATTAGTTATGTGATGCTCTAGCAAATTCGATTAGACAATAGTGCATAAAGAGGCTTGAGCATCCTACCAGATACTTTTTTCTTGGGTTTTTATTTTTTAGTTCCATAGTCAAGTGAGCTGGCCATTGTTTATGATTTTAATTGCTTCCACGCTTCTGTTGATTTACTAATGATTTTATTCTCTTTTCTGGTTTAGGTCCTGAGGAAGTTGGTGGATGATGCATCCAAATTTTTGAATGACAAGGTTTCCAAGGCTGTTGTCACGGTTCCTGCATACTTCAATGATTCTCAGAGGACAGCAACTAAGGATGCAGGTCGCATTGCTGGATTAGAGGTTCTTCGGATAATTAATGAACCCACTGCTGCCTCCTTGGCTTATGGTTTTGAAAAGAAAAATAATGAAACAATTTTGGTTTTTGATCTTGGAGGTGGTACTTTTGATGTATCAGGTAATAATGGAACTATAGTTCCCTCCTGTGGTGTTAGCTCTGTTGTGTGTTAAAACTGTTCCCTGCTTTCTGTGCTTGGCTTTGTTGTTGTGACCCATTAGGTGATTTCCTCATTTTGAGTTTCCAATAATCATGCTGTGCATTGAGCCACAATTTATAGGAGAGGGGATTGGAATAATACAAGTTTGTAGGGGTACTTTATAGAAACTAAAATAAAAGGTTTTGGCTAATAGCTGTTAATTCTTTACTGCTAGTTATCCCATAACTTTTTAAGCTTTTAAGCTCGAGCATGTTGAAAGGTTCTTAGGAATGGGTTTATAGCTGGTAACTCTCGACTGTTGTTTCTTTATACTATATGACCTCTGTGCTGGCTTTAGCTACTGGTAGCTTTCCTATGAAGTCTAGGGGATACTACTATAAAATGTCTTTGTCATCTTGACTTTATCCATGTCTCTGTGAGTGCATGCTTGTGGTTAATTGTAACAATTTTTTCACTTGCAGTCCTTGAGGTTGGTGATGGTGTCTTTGAGGTGTTGTCAACTTCTGGTGACACCCATCTTGGTGGTGATGATTTTGACAAGGTTTGTTTTCTGTCCCCTCTAATGAAAATGTATTTGTTGCTTGATTGAGCAATGTAACTCTAAATCACTAGACGTGCTAGAAGTAATTTTGAAGTATTCCACTCATGTAGAGGGTTGTTGATTGGCTTGCTGCAAGTTTCAAGAGGGATGAAGGTATTGATCTTCTGAAGGACAAACAGGCTCTTCAACGTCTGACTGAGACTGCTGAGAAAGCAAAGATGGAACTGTCATCACTGACCCAGACTAACATCAGGTATGTATGACGTTTTCAAGCTTCATTTTTCTTCTTTTCTCTTTGGTGTTTTGTTATATGTTGGTTGTGAAATTATATTTTTTGTTGCAGTTTGCCATTCATTACCGCCACTGCTGATGGTCCTAAACACATTGAGACCACTATAACACGTGGTAAATTTGAAGAACTATGCTCAGATCTGCTTGACAGGTAACAGCAATATAACACACTTTCTTTTATAGCTTAACAACTTTAATGATTAAGTTGCCTGGCTTTTCACAAGATAAGAGGGTTTGATGTCAGCTTTTTTTCTCTTGTTCTGCAATTAGGCTTAAAACTCCTGTTCAGAATTCTTTGAGAGATGCCAAGCTCTCCTTCAGCGATATTGACGAGGTGATCCTTGTTGGTGGTTCTACACGTATTCCAGCTGTTCAGGAACTTGTTAAGAAATTGACTGGAAAGGACCCCAATGTTACAGTTAATCCCGATGAAGTTGTTGCTCTTGGTGCTGCAGTGCAGGTAAGACCTTTGTTTGTTCGTGGTTCTTGTAATCTGGTCTTGATTAGTATTTTGGTGCACATCTCATTTTCTTCATTATTCTAGGCTGGAGTGTTGGCCGGAGATGTCAGCGATATTGTCCTTTTAGATGTCACACCATTGTCCATTGGTTTGGAAACACTTGGTGGTGTGATGACAAAGATCATTCCAAGAAATACAACATTACCTACCTCCAAATCAGAAGTGTTCTCTACCGCTGCTGATGGTCAGACAAGTGTAGAAATTAATGTCCTCCAAGGGGAGCGGGAATTTGTTAGGGACAACAAATCTTTAGGTAGCTTCCGGCTTGATGGAATTCCTCCTGCCCCAAGAGGGGTTCCTCAAATTGAAGTGAAGTTTGACATTGATGCCAATGGCATTCTCTCTGTCACTGCTATTGACAAGGGTACTGGGAAGAAGCAAGACATCACCATTACAGGTGCCAGCACATTGCCTGGTGATGAGGTATGTTATTGACTTCCAATTCTATTAGAACCATGTCTCCTTTAGCAATTCTAGCTAGGTAGTTGTGCGAAGAGTTGTATCGTGTTTTTATCAGTTGTTGAAATTTGCCCATTATTATTTTTCCTTCTAATATTTGCTTTTAATACTTTTGGTTATATATGAAGCAATATGTTGTGTATCATTCCTCTAAGTTTCCCTTGCTGCTCATAAGTGATGGGGTTTCTGGTTGCATGGAAACAGGTCGAGAGAATGGTTAAAGAAGCTGAAAGATTTGCCCAGGAAGACAAGGAGAAGAGAGACGCCATAGACACAAAGAACCAGGCCGATTCTGTTGTCTACCAGACAGAGAAGCAGTTGAAGGAACTTGGAGACAAAGTACCAGGGCCAGTGAAAGAAAAGGTTGAGGCTAAACTTGGAGAGCTTAAAGAAGCAATCTCAGGAGGCTCAACTCAGACCATGAAGGATGCTATGGCTGCCCTTAACCAAGAAGTAATGCAGCTTGGCCAATCACTCTACAACCAGCCTGGTGCTGCACCAGGTACTGGCCCAGCACCTGGCGGTTCTGATGGACCTTCAGAATCATCATCTGGGAAGGGACCTGATGGAGATGACGTAATTGATGCTGATTTCACCGACAGCAAGTGAGCATAGAAGAGCAATTTTGAGGCTATATTTTATTTTCAGCTTTTATACTCCTGCTTAGGTTGTGTATAAGGGATTTAACTTTGTGCACAATTACGATTTTGGGGGACAATTTCTGGTGGAGTGGGGTACGCGAAAAAGATAATTCATACAGGGAACTAGAGGTTAGAAATGTTGAGGTAGGTGGGGTTACTCTTGATTGCAAAATGAAACAGTGTCTACCCATGAATATTTTTAGGAATGTTAGTGGTTTCAAACCTGAAGGTTAGAGAAACTGCTCTTTCTGGTTTCCACAACTCTATATGTAGGAGAACCTTGTGGATCCTTTCCTATAAGCTCCTTGTGTTTTTGGATTACTTGCTGTTATTGGAATGAATGAATTTGAATTTATTTCTTAGTACTAACGTTGAGATAGTTCTATTTATCTTTTCAATCTCATGCCTGATCCTGAGATTGAAAAGATTAAATCCTAACAGAAGAACTCTTGCCTTGCAAGTACAAAATAATTTTCCTGAGGAACCAATCAGAATTTCAATATTTATTATACAAGGTCCAAGGTAAAATGCAAAAGACGAATGTACATCCCTTCTTATATGATAAGATAATATGATAAAATAATTATTTACTGTACAATAACGTGCACCAAAGAGGGTGGAAATTGCAGAGCACATTAGAGTCTTTAAGTATCCCCTAAGGCAGCCATATTGGAGAAGCGAGGGCTTAGTGGAATGGGACTGGGAGAAAGACTACTGGTTCTTCTTTCCACAGAATAACCTCCTGGAGAAGCACAACCATTTCCTATCTCCATAGAGAAACTGCTCGGCGATATACTTCCATTTCTCCTTTCATAGTCATCAAAATGCATACATTTTGTACAACAGCCACCACCACGGCTGTGCCTCGAGGGTGATTGATAGTAATGTTGGTTATGATCCATTTGATACCTGAACCCTTCAGTTCGACCAACAGACCTAACAGAAAACAACCTGTCTGGCCCTTTGACTGGATCACCAGGACCATGAGGAGGTTTGTTTAACTGGTAACCATTGAAGTATTGTTGTCTATGGTTGTAATAGTGATGTTGTTGCTGCAAGTTTTGATGTAACCCATGTTGCTGCTGGTTACTGACATTGTAAAAGCTAGGGGAACTCTGAACTTTGTGCAATTGACTTCTATTTTGAAAAATACTCTGTAGCAAAGACTCATGAATAACACCATCAGTAGTGCAACTGTCAGGAGATCTTGGTGAAGAACAAGCAGAGGAAAACCCGAAAGAGGCTTGACTTATGCTTAGAGGTTGTTGTATCCTAAGCCCTGCTTCCCTTGCACGGATTATACCATTAATAGCATCGATGTATCGTTGTTCTAGAGGTTCTGGTGGCGTTGTGTGGTGATCCACCACAACAGGTTTTGCTGGGAACAGGAAGGCACGAAGTCTCGGGATCCCTGCACTTTCAGAACGATCATATTCGTCTAACATATGGCGTAGATCCTCATCCGTTTTAACCGAGATCAAGGCGTCAAGGTCCTCGAGTACTAGTTGATATTTGAGAACCATGTCACCCTCAATTTGAGGAGTTAACTTCTTCATAAGTTCTGTAATGTGGCATAACAGTCATGTCATTTACTCGAAAACTCGGATTCTGCTTTAGAATTTTGAAGAACAGAGACATTCATATGCAATTTCAACATTAAATTTCTTTGAACCAAGTCAAGAATCAATGAGGCTGATGCCATAATTCTTGGTGATTAAATGATGTTTTGAGTCTTGTCAATTATTAATGTCTCCTAGAGATATAATCTTTTGCAATTATAAATATATCATACATGCCAAATCTGTCTACTCTCTGATCCTAGAATGTCATTTTTTTTAGAACTATATAACACATAAATATGAGCAAAAAAAGTTTAAAAAATTGGATTTGATATGGAAAAGTAAAAGGTGAAAAATTGTCATATAATTCAAATTCCAATAAAATACAATATGCAAATCAACTAAGGATTCAACTCCCCACAATGTAACATATATTCATATAAACCGTTAAAAAGGACAGCACAATACATAAAGCACCTGTTATTGGAATGAGGTATTTTTACCTGAAAGTTTAATGTCCCGAAGAACAGAGATAACACGTGTCTCGCCACCGACATACTTGAGGTGGCCATCAGCTGGTTGAGGAAGAATTTTTCCTCCCTGGCTACACAGAAATTTAATCCTACTCTTAGGGTAGGTTGGGCTGGACCCTAGTGGTGAACCACAAAAAACAGGTTCCTCCACCATGGCAACACCTTCTATTGGCATAAACAAACCAAATGCCAAAAAACCAACAACAAAAAATGAAATTAAAAAATGTATATACACAAAGAGAAGAATTGGAATTAGAATAATAAGAATATTATTATTATGCTTCAAGAATTGAGATAACAAAGACAAGAACATTCAAAAATATTTGTGTATTTATAATACATGAAAAATGGTTTCAATTTTTTTGCCACAGATTTGATTGTCTGGTTCTAACAATAGTGAAAATAGCATGAAAAAAAGAAGGGACTTTTCAGGTATATAGGGATAAACAAGGCTAATAATTTGTGTATTTTTTATGGTATTTCGTATTAATCTGAGGATTCTTTCATTTTGATTCTATTTTTGAGGGGGATAAAAATGGATTTAAAAGTTTCCTTATATACAGGAAATTAAAGGTTGATAATTTAATTGAGTTCCCTACATTCATTGAGTAACATATGGTATTTTATATTATAATGTTAAAGAGAATTGTATGGCACCTATTTTGGAATAACAATCAAAGAGGATAAGATACTTTATGTTATGTTTCTTACACGGAGGATTTATTGGATGAAATTGAAACAACAAAATGGTCATGTATAAATTAGAATGTTCACATATCCTTTTAACACGTAAATTTGTATGGGTGTTTACGTCAAATTATATAATTTTATTATAGTTGAGAAATTTATTAAGAATACATATTAGTTAATTATGATTGAGTGTTTACTTGATTTGTTAACTATATGGAAATATATATCATGTATTTACTTGATTTGATATAAACACTAAATAAAGATATATTTTTACCCTTTTAGCAAATTGTTATAAAAAATATATATTCATTGTATTCCCACAAAGGGATCCAAGGTTGGTAAAGGGTATACAAACTTGTTCTCTATCTTGAGAGGTATAAAAGTTGCTTTTGATGGACTCTCAACTCAGGGTAAAGCATATCAAAGCAAATACTAAAAGAGCATGACAGAATTTTCAGATTAAAAAAAGAAAGAAAAAGGAACAATAACTTCAACAAAATAGTGAGGTTGAGAGTTTGTTTTCGATGGACCCTCAACTCAAATATATATATATATATATATATATATATATAGAGAGAGAGAGAGAGAGAGAGAGAGAGAGAGAGAGAGAGTAAAGCAGATACTAAAGAAAGTATGATAAAGTCTTTTGAAGAAAAGGAACAATAACTCCAACAAAATAGGCGATAATCGAAATATAAAAAATAGTAAATAGTAATAAAAATCAAAAAATAAAAAATGACACAAGAAAAAATAAACAAAGCAACACTCTACTATTTATGAAAATTTTTATTTTGAGCGAGGTACAACTAAAAAACTTGTATGAGGATCCATTAACTTTTCGACATGTGTATTGTGGGAGCCAAGCTATTAGTTAAAGCGGTAAATGAGACCAAAAGAAAAGAGAATGCAAAGTTTGAGTGGGAATTGCAAGATATTTGTGGGGTCTGCGTCAAATTCAATTAAAGAAACTAAAATGGTGTATTGAAAGTGGAAAAGTGCACAGTAAAAAAAGTAATGAAGGGAATAAGAAGTCATATTATCAGCTGACCAATATTTTTATTTTTGTTTTATATCCATATTTATTTAACGTGTTGAGTTGATGATCTCTTAAAAATATATTATTTCTATATTACAAGATAAAATAAAATTTGTATACACTCTATTTTCTTCAAACTCGCGTTACTTTTAAAAATAGTTCTATATTACAAGATAAAATAAGATTTGTGTATATTCTATTGTCTTCAAACTCGCATTACTTTTAAAAATGGATATTTGGTATATGAATTGAGAAAAAGATTTGAAAAATATAACAAAGGGAAAATTTTTAAAAGTATCTTATGCTATAACGAGCGTATTATTAGAGTATTGCTTTTATCTTAATGATGTTAGATGAATAACAGCATTATATAGTACGAATTTCATTTTAATTTGGAGCAAATCAGTCAAATTTCTACATATTATACTTCTATTAAATCATATAAAATTTGTATTAAATTTATTGAATACGTTTTTGTACTATATTTTTTTCTAGGAATAGTAAATTAATGAAAATCTGGGCATTCATATCTTATTTGACATTTTTATTAAAATACTTTTTAATTAATAAATTTCAATATACATATCAAATGACTTCTCGTTCTCTTCATTACTTTTTTACTGTGCACTTTTCCACTTTCAATACACCACTTTAATTTATTTAATTGAATTTGATGTAGACCCCACAATTTTCTTTCACTTTCCACTCAAACTTTACAATCTCTCTTTTATTTTAAGCTTTAAAGGACAATTTGGGCTCACAATACACTTGTCAAAAAGTTAATGGAGCCTCATACAAATTTTGTTCATTGTACCTCGCTCAAAATAAAAATTTTCGTGGCATTGATTGATACTATATATTTGTACAAATTTCCCTTTTATTAGGTGGGTCTATTATAAATTGGCGTTTCTATTGGTCCACAATATGAATGTAATAATATTTCGCCGTGATGACTTTTTTACATCTTTGATTAACAAAAATAATTTACTGAATAACGTTGATTATATTGTGGACGTTCATTCATTACTTCTATAAATAACATACAAACAGCTTTGAAAGCAGGTTTCTATAAGGAGCATACAAGCAACTTTGGAAGCAGGTTTCTATAAGCAACTTGCAAGTAAGTTCCTTTCAGCAGTTTTGCAAATAGGTTCCTATAAGCAGCTTTGTAAACAAGTTTCTATTAGTAACTTACAGGCAACTTAAAAACAAGTTCATCTAAAGTAACTTTGTCAACAACTTTTGTTCTTCTATAAGTATAGAGTCACTTAAATTTATTTGTACATCATTTGAAGTTACATAATATATCAGTCTATCTTTGTATACTTTGTCTTTCGTTTATAACATTACTCAATATAATTTTTTATCTAATATAATTTTATAAATAGAATCTAGAGACGATAGTTTGTATGCAGACTTTAAGGTAGAGAGACTGTTTTAGAAGATTCTCAGCTCAAATAAAAAAAAAAACAAAATAATTCAAAAAAGAAAAGAAAAGTGAAAAGCCAAGATAAAATGTTTTTTTTAAAAAGCATGGCAAAGCACACTAAAAAAATAAAACGGTCACCATCACAAACAATACGATAATCGAAGTGCTAGAAAGAGTAAACAATAACAGAAATGGAACAACAAGAAACTCCCACAGCAATACTACGACTACTCGTATGAAAGACAAAGCGAGACAACTATCAACTACCTAACTAACCCTCTACCCTAATCAGTATCCCTTCAATCTCATATTTAAAACCATGTTCTCCGGTAAGTTGGAGTTGCATCATGTAATGTCCAACTACCTCTCCCCAATGCATATTTGACCTATCTCTACCTCTCTTATAATCATCCATAGTCGACCTCACACACCTCTACATTGCTATATCCGTACATCTCCTCTTTTCTTATCTGAATTATCAAGTCTCACTTTCCACATCTTATCCTTTGTCAAGATCATTCTTACTTTATCTTGAATTTCTTTGTTTCTTATTTTATCTTTCATAATATATCCACACATTTATCTTAATATCCTCATTTTCACAACTTTGTAACTTTTAAACACAAAAGCTCTTTGATGGACCACAACTTCTTAAAACTTGCTTGTTAAGTTTTAGTGTCACCTCCATTCTTATATCTTTGATTGATTTTCTTTATTTCACGAACACCACAGAACCCTAAATTTACTACTATTTCTCACTTCAAAATTCACAGTTGTTGCCTTTGAACGCCATGGATGTGGAGTTAATCGAGTACGAATTGACCTGCAATTGTGGCTACCAACTCTACGATGTCGTTCTTGACGGCACCGAAATCCAAACCAGCGTCACTGTTGATCCTTCTACTGTCTCCTCATGGATCAGAAAAATCGAAACCGAAAACGGACCCCGTCTCCACCGCTTGATCATAGGGCTTGACATCGAGTGGCGCCCAAATTTCAAATCCGGCGCTGAACGAAACCCCGTCGCCACCATCCAGCTGTGTGTCGGAAACTCCTGCATCATCTACCAAGTTATCCACTCCACCCACATTCCCCGCCGACTCCGAAACTTCCTGAAGAGCGACGACTACAGATTTGTTGGGGTTGGTATTCGTAGTGACGTGGACAAGCTGTGGGACGACTATGGACTTGAAGTGTCCAACATTGTTGATCTCGGGAAGTGGGCGGCAGAGGAACTGAACAAGAAGAAGCTTCTTAATTCGGGGCTCAAACATTTGGGGAAGAAAATTGCGGGAATAGAGATTGACAAACCCAAGAGGGTGACAACCAGTGCTTGGGATCAGCGTTGGCTTAGCGGTAAACAGATATGTTATGCTTGCCTTGATGCTTATATTTCTTTTGAAGTTGGGAGAGTCTTAAGTGCTTGGTATTAGAATATGAGAAAATATGTAAGTAAAATGCACCAGTTATCATTTTCATTTTCTTCTACTCAAATTGTAAGTGCATGTATTAAACTATTTCCTGTATGTTGTGTTGATTCTAGTTTATTATCAATCCATCTTGATGATGAGAGATATGATTTTGTGTTCCTTTGTAAATAGTATTAGTAGACTAATAGGGGTTGTTTGGTTTGAAGACAAGTTATGTTAGGATAAGTTATGTTGAGATTATTTTTTATTGATTGTTTGGTTTGTCAAATATGCATGGTATAATTTCTAACAATTAGTTGTTTATTTACAAAAATATCCTCCAAAATAAGAGTTGTTTGTTTTAAAAGAGGGTTTAAGAGGCTACTTTTGTTATTTTATATTTTTATCCCGGGATAAGTTATCCCGAGATTAGTATTCCACCCACAAGTAGGGATAACTTATCTCAGTCATAATTATGAATCCCGGGATAAGTTATCCCATGCTCTGTAACCAAACAAATAATTGAGAGGTACTAAAAACTTATCGCGGAATTATTTTTCTTTATCTATTACACCAAACGACCCCTTAGTTAAATGACTTGTTCACAGGAGATTGTCCTTGATTTCTTTTATTATTTGTTGTTTCTTGTACTTCGATTATGGTATTATTTTGCTATAGTTATTGTTTAGAATGATTTGTCAAAATTGGTATATTTGTATTAGACATCTAGGATGGGAAAAGGGTAGAGACTCAATGAGATAACAATGTTTCAAAGGGGTCATTTAATTCAGGTTTGTAACATTGTACTTCAAAGGGGTAACGTCTTATTCATCAAATAGTATTGACATGATATATATGTTGGTTGGACTCTTCAAAAAATGTCATAGGGTGGTAGTTGGATCCCTCAAAAGTAGTGCATTTTTTGGAGGATCAAACACAGATGCAACATTATTTTTGGAGAGTGAAGACTAGAAAAGGTAATCTTAAAAGAGTCTTAGGTTGAGTTGTCTTTCTCCACTTCTTGATAATTTTTTAACAATTAAAACCTGTCTAGTGTCTGATTTTGATAGTTGTGACTCAAGGATTTTGGTTATAATATTGTTTTGTGCTTAATAGTTTATGGCCTTATAATGGATCCTGTGTGAAACCAATTGAAGTCTTGGTACTTCCATTTTTGTCTTCATTGTCTGATGTCCACATGCTTGTTGATATTACACTTATTTTAAACTCATTTTCCATTTTTTGTTCAATATCTTGACTTTTATTTGCTTTTTCTTTAGTTTTTTGTACCCATGTTCCCCCCTCATAAGTTCACCTCACTTTCCCAGACAATTGTTATGTCACTATTATAACTGCTGGCAAGGCTTTGAATTGAAAAGTCATTAGTTTATGCCTAGATTTGGATCTCAATCAGCTTCCTCATAGTCAAACATGTGAATTTGACTTCAACAGTTAGATAATTAGGAATTAAGCATCTAAAAATAATAGAACACTCAAAATTTGAACTTATACGACAACCAAAGGTAGGGTAAGGTCTGCGTACATCCTACCCCTCTCTGACCTCACTTGTGGTATTACACTAGGAATGTTGTTGACTGCTACCAAATTGAACAAATTAACTCAAAACTTAACTTGCACTATAACTTCTAAGATTATAAGACACCACTGTTTATGCTTATTATTACAACAAAAGATTTAACAAAAGAGAAAGATAAAATGCCAAAGATTTAACATTCTCAACATATATGTAGTAGGAGTACCTCCCTTGAGCACATATACATACAAACTTCTCTTCCTATGACAGGGAATTCGGAGGGAGATTTAGAACGGGTTGAGCGAATTGAACTGAACTCACACCTTCCGACTCAAACTATATATGCATATGCAAAAGAAAACAAAAACTATAAATATATAATAGTTCACATCCGTCCTGAAATTGTGGACTTCAAAATCTTGAATTCTCTCCACTCTTGAGCTATGCCAAAGTGTTGGGTGTGGGGACTGGGGACTGGGGAGTAATGAACAATATAATAATACTCCATATGTTCTTCATAGTGTAGCCCCAGTGACTACAAAACTCTTTTGACTTTGAAAAAGCAGAAGTGCTGGATTAAGTTTATTTTTTTTAAGAAAAAGAATGAAATGATCCATTTTATGGTGACTTTCAGATTCCAAAAAGGCGCTTACAGGCTTTTAGGATTCTGCCACTTCCATTTTTCTTCTTCTTCTTATTCTCCCTATTCCCATGAGCTTCAGCAACATCATCCAATATCGGAGACGAAATGGTGAATCCTTGATCATGAATCCTGCAATACTTCTCAGAAACTGATGAAGATCTTCTCATTGAGAAAGCTCTCTTCACTGATTCAAATGATGATGTAGTTGTCTTCTTGCTCCCTTGTCTTTCTAGCCTGAACCTGTTTGCTGAAGCTGCTGATGAAACAGAGCAAGCCCTGCTCAATTTCATAGCACTAGGAATATTGTTGTTGTTGTTGTTGCCCTTCATATTTTCTTCATTGGCAATGGCATCTTCATTCTCTTTCTCTTTATCTTTCTCTTTCTCATTCTCATTCTCATTCTCATTCTCGTCATGGGGCTCTTGGTTCTTGCTTTGTTGGCTTTTGGACATGGATTCAAGATCTATGACATCATGAAAAACAGTGTGATTTGGGCTAAGATTCTCATTGGTTTTGTGCGGTTGGGGTAAAGATTGGAGATCTGAGAAATTGTTGGATCTTGATTTGTTGGTTCCATTGATCTTGGTATACCCATCCATTTTCTCTTTTGACTAGTAGATATGTGTCTAATGTGTGTATAAATATGATGTGGAAATGAGGTAGAGATAGGTTTTAAGAGTTAAAAAGTATGGTCAGGACAAAAAAAAATGAAGTTGATTGGAAGGTAAGCTGAGATTTATTCACCCTTCACATAAAGTGATTACATATTATTATGTCACCATCTAAAATTACTATTTGGATAATACAGAATAGATTTAAGATTTCAAGAGTATGAATGCACTGTTAAAAAAAAATGTATTTAGCATTTAGATAAATGACTTAGGATTCAATCACATGCATCTTTTTGAAATATATGTGCTAATAAATAATATTAAATTAATTCTAGAAAATATGTAGGTAGAAATTAGAATACCTTGTGTGGCTGAGAGATCACATGTCGGCCTTGGCACTCAAAAGGAATATTTTTTTTCAATTGTTATGAATGATTAAGTAGTAATGACTTAATAGCATTTTTTATATATAATTTTTAAATATATAAATTTTATTTTAAAAAATAGAATTTACATCGTCGTGCTCCGAATCAAGCTTTGAAAAAGAGAGGGAAATCAATATGTGAGCTGGTGAGGATCCTATAATAGCACATCAAAGCGGACCCAGTTGTTCTTGTGAGAGGAGATTCGAGAATAGGGCGGGCGGACCAAGTTATTGCCCAATAATGGGAAGAGTCAAAATCAGCATTTCACACAGCTGTCTTCTACTTAAAGTTTCTTTTCTCTTCTATTTTTAAATAGTTCACTGATGTATGTATATATTACTATTATGTCAATTCAATAATTTATGCATGTGGGTTTGTATCACTTCTCTATCAATAAAGACATATGGCTGAGGCTGACACTCCAAGATAAGAAAAAAGTTTTGGGTAAATTTTTTTTTTTCCTTTACTAACCTACTATTCTATTTTAAATACATTGCTCCCTAATTGAAAAGAAATAGATCGACATATCCTTAACCCAAAACTTTGTTGTTCTATAGAATGAGCATATGCAGATAGAATGAGTTAATTTAGTCAAAAGCAACAAACTCAAACCATCTTAAAAGAGTACATACATGTAATTAAGACAAGTATCTCTGCTGGTGGCATTCCAGTAAGTTGTTTTACTTAAGGTTAGAGAACTATCAATACAAAAACATTTTCAATGACCAAAGAGAGATCTCATGAGTTGTGAGAAAAAGCGAATAAAGAAAACAGTGAATGCTCAAATTTTAGTTCAATTCAATTGCACAAAAGTTGATCGACGTACGCTATAAATGCACAAGACCTTCTAAGTTCAACCTAACAGTGTTATTCCATCTCCGCACATGATCATGTTGTGAAAAAACTTTGGGAAGGGAGAACATGGAAAAGGCAAACAAAAGTCTGAACAAAAATGAGATAAAATAAGTCCTCTAATGTTGCTGTAGGGGCACAATTTGATGATGCCCTTATGGTCACACAACTTGGTAAGTCTCCGTGGCCAGCAGTGTTCTTTGAGAATGTTTGGGAGTAGCCCCACCTTTTAGAGGCAGCACGTTGACAACCTGAAAATTTTAAACCAAATTGTGTTACCAGATAAACAAACAAATCCAGGCACATGGTTAGTGGAGATAGAGTACAGTGAAAAAAACAAAAGAACAGACTAATTTCAATTACAAAAGTATCAGCTGGCAGTGAAGCGAATCTAGGAGAAAAGAGAGAGGTTTGCCTTTTTGATATTTAGTATAGATTTCTATACAGCAATAATACTACTTTCCTAGTAATCCAGGAAAAAATTAGGGGGCTATATTTAGAGTTGATGTTACTTATATCATCGTCCAGCAAAACTATTGCTTCTAAATTTTCAATAAACACGATCAACTGCATAGAATCACAACACAGCAAATTCCATCAACACTGTTTTAACTGTTAAGATTGCAAGAGATTAAGCCATAACAACCACAAGAAGAAGACACTCTCACGAAAATGAAGTATAATAGCAGATCAGATATAATGGTTGCATGCAAATAAATCAAAAATAGCAACAAACATGTAGCAAGAGCATCAGATGATCTCAAGACACTAACTGCTAATGGTCAGCATAAAGTGGGGAAAAATTAGAGCCACGCCACATAAACACCAAAATGACCAAGCAATATCACATGGAAGATTAGGAGCAAACCTTCACATCACTGAAGGTTCTTGAGGAAGTAAACTGTGCAGAAATTGGAAAGAAGGCCGACGGATCAGCTGCTGGAACAACAAATTCTAGTGCTCCACTGCAAGATTTCCAAACTTCCACATTAGAAAGACTGAAAGACAAACAAGCCTTAATGGCTCTGTGCTTCAATCGAACAAACTATAACATTAGCTAACCTGCGGTTCGAATTGTCAATGAGAAGAACAGACCACTCCAAAACAGAATTTCTGGAATCGTACCTGCAATTGGAGGGTGAAAAATATTAAATTCTACATAGAACATTTGACAATCTGTACAGCACAAATCCAGCAGTTCCATACAAGTTCCCAGTCAAAAAGGTCAGTCAATTATCTATGCCTCAAAAAAGTACTTAAAATTATACCAACTAATATTAGGTCTATCAATAAGGTCTATGAATAAAGGGATGAAATTATACATTCTGCACTGCATTTTGACTGACTTACCATTTTCCTCAATATTATCATACCACAGTACCACACAAGTACAACAATAGAGCTTTAACTGCAGCCAGTGGCCCCACTACCATTTTTTACTTTTTCATGTCAGTTTTTCTCTACACTCAATTTCGCTTAAGCACTACAGACATGCTACCAAACAATCTTATTCGATAGTTCTTACAAGGAGCAACCAAAATGAATATAGGAGTTCATATTTCTTCTTCAAAGAAAGCAAACGGAATTGAAAGCTAGCATCGGAAGGAATAACTGTGAGATTCATCCCTCCTTTGAAGAGCCACATCATGTGTGAACTTTCCAAACCAATGATTCTCCAAAAATCCTATCGATATGCAACCACATTAAATAATAAACATGAAGCAACTGCTTCGCTCTGACCGCAGTGAATGCAAACTAGTGATGCAAACTGGGCATTTTTAAAAAAGCAATAAACAAATTAGCATCTTAGAAGTAGCATGGTCTTCCATGCAAAGGCCATTTCTTAAGAAGATTAAAATCCAGTGAGAATAAATCTCTGATAAAAAGGATGATCGCTTAAACCTAGCAGAAGAGCAAAAGTTTAAGTTTAAGTTAAAAGATCACCTCCACTCTCCATCTATCTGTTGAACATTTGGAGCCTCCCTGAGAGCTGGAAGGGGTACAGAAATTACAACATTTTGTAAATCAATCTGTGCGGGGGTTTCATACTCGATATTCACATAGGTTTCGCTTCCAGAAACTGAAGGCCAGCAGTTAACTGAGACAAAATATTTGAAATCAATGATAAAGAATAACATTAATTAGACACAGAAGACAGCACTGAGATTTAGAAAAGCGTCAACTAAAATTCATGAAGCTTACTTGTCAAAGGCAAAATTGACTCATCTGTGCTTTGCATTCTCCACCTCAAAAGACTAACACCATCACCACCTTGACCTGTGGGAAATGGCCTATTGGGATCTTTAAGCCCCAGAATATTTTCATTTGCAAACAACTCCTTGTTCATGTTTGGGTGTGCTTTGAAGAGGATTGCTGGATTACCACTGGTTTCAATCTGAACATATAGTATGGAATGAACAGTAAACTACACTATCACAAAATTCACAAGCAAAGCAAATACGAATGCCTTCTAAAGGTCAGATAGACTTCCAAACACAGAGCTAGAGAGTCTAATTTAGACAAGCATTTCAAATGGAAAGGGGCCTAGTGAGTCTTCAGCTATATTGTGAAGAGAGCATACTGGAAATGTTTTACAAATTTTCTTAGAGAAGAAGTCATGTATTGCAAGGAAATGCAGAAAAAAATATTAGGTTCTTCTTTACCCTCTTTCAAATTTCAAATGCTTGCCAGTCGCATATCAAATGCAATCAAATGAGTAGAGCTGGAAACAGTGTTTGGCTGCAGAGGACATAAATGATACAATCCGCAACACCAAGGAAATCTACATGCACACTGCATCATTTTATTTTTTATTTTATTTTTTGGCATAGAAAGGGAATATAACTAAAATTGTTGACATTGGCCATTGACATAGTCTCCACAATGAATTTTTCAGAGGAGCCTCAGCATACTTGAAGAGAGAGAGAGAGAGAGAGAACCTGCACTTGGATAAAAGCATCTTCTTGGTTCAGAATTTGGAGAGACAAAGTACCCTGGACGACAAAATTACTGACGCCACCATCACGCTTCAGTGTTACATTTATCTTCTCTTCAACAGTCAACGTGACGGGATCAGTTAGTGGAGCAGCAGCTGGTTTGGCCTGACCAACGCTCGGCCTCACATCCTCGACAATTACCTCACCCTCAGCTTTTAGGGATTCCAGAAATTGGTTGGTCTTCTGTGTTTTACCCAGCTGCATACCAAGACCTTTCGGTGGAGCAGTAGCAGATGCAGCTGGACGACCTGATACACAAAATTTTCATAAGCTACATCTTCATAATTGGTTTCCAAAAAATTCTCTAAGGTGGAGAACCTGCAAATTTGATATTTCAAAGGATAAATGGGAATGTGCTTCACAACCAAGATAGAGTAACCCCATGTAGATGCAAAACTTTTCAGATATCAAGAAAAGATCACCTCAATAAGTTGTCACAAACACAGCAAGTCGGAAATATACAACTCTCACAATTAAAAGGAAGGCAAAAAAAGGAGGTTCCTTTTTCCCTTCTTCCTTAAGAGAGATTTAAGGCAAGGGTTTTGTAGGAATTCTTGATAATTTTCTGTGTCATATTTATCAAAACCTTCCACATTCTGCAAGGAAAACTTTTGGAAGAAAGTTGTGTGTTCTCCTTCTCCTTCATTTTCATTCTGCTTAATCACCTATAACAGCATATCTTTTTCATACCATATTCTTTTGGGTCATCCGTATATACCCAACTCAACGTTTATTAAAAAGGGTGGCTTTTTCCTTCCTATCAAAATTGTACACACTGCTTCTTTACACAGTATATGCACATATAACATCAAAAGGGTGTGTCTGCAGCTTAAAGACATATGTAGCCTAGGAAAAAAAGAAGCGCACGAGCAAACATGCAAAAAGGGTTGATGCACCCCCTCTACAGAGTTCGAGCAACGAGCCAAAGACACATCACATTGACAGGGTGAAACAAATACAAACCCTTGGATTTGGTGGAAAATGTGTCCACATCAGGGATTAGACCAAATCCAGAACCACCACCAAAACCACTGCCTCCTGTGTTGGATATGCCTGAGTCGCTGCCAAAGCCAGTATCGATTCTTCCAGAACCCATGGATTGCAGTGACATGAAACTTCCTTTGTCACCTCTATTCTTCTCAATCTGCAAAGTAAATGTGTAGAAAATTATGTTTAACGGTACAATCAAATAGACCCAAGACATGAAAAAAGGGAATAAATTAAACATTTAGCACAGCTGACATGTGCCTTCTGAACTACCTTGCTTTTGTCAATCTCACTGGCTTTACGCTTCATGACATCCTTAGTTTCATTTATCTTGTTCTGTAAGACTAACTTGTGTAATCTCTCCTCGTGACTCTCCATTTCACAGTACTGCTTGACTTGTGTAACTGTAACATTTTCCTTGTGTCCAAGAGAGATCACTTCATCAAATGCAAAAATAAGCTCAAAAGCTGTCCTGCCAATTCCTTCCTCATCTAGTGAATAAGAATATTCAGGAACCTAATAATGGTCAAGGAATTTTCCAAACTTATCCATTTACAGAAAAATCTCTTATAGCATGCACATGAAAACTTGCTTATTTAGATTTATTTGGATTGAATTTGGAGTTACATTTTGCAGGTTAGAGAAATTAAAAACTTTTCTTTTTAAAAGCAGCAATATTCTATGAACAGAGACGGATAAAGACAATCTAATGCTGAGAAGAAAGGATAATCTAACTTCAGTATCAGAGGAAGAGAAAGGATACTAGTTTAGACAGCAGCCTCAGTGTCTCCAAATCTTCAAGAATGTTGCTCTGCTTGTTGGTCACAAGGAGCAAGTACAGAGATTCTATCGGCTGATAAACATATCGCACATTATCAGTCTCAATATATGTATGCTGCTTTCCTATACCAACCAATTTGGGAAAAGCTGCAAGATATCCTTCAATTCTTATACGAGACATATCAACAAATTGCCTCGAGACAAGAGCTGCAGAAGACAATGAGATGATACGGTCAATATTGGTCAGTGGCAAATCCATCCTATTACATGAATAAAAGAATATTGGACATCAACATGCAAGAAATGGTTGAATAACACATCCTAAGTCCTAACACAAACAAACAAAAGAAGCTTCTTCTGTAAGAGCAGAAAATCAAATGAACTAGCAAACTGACAGAATCATGGGACTACTGATACCCCACCAGAGGGATATCATAGTGGACAGAAGCTCTTACACCTTTCAAATGAAAATATAAGAAAGAAGAAAATTCTGACCAAGACTTATGGAATTAGATGATGGAAACATCACAGTTAAGTGAAATGCCAAACTGAGGAAATAGGACCCTTAGTGGTTCCAACGATTTGAACCCCCCCCCCCCACACCCAGCTTTGTCGTTATTGTACCACTACGCTCGAACACAGCAGCCAGAAGAGACAAACAATTACAAATATATTCTCATTTTTTAGAAGGTTGACATTGTGTCTTTTCTGCCCTTCACTTTCTAGTTTAAGTTTGCATTTCATGATTTATTGCTTTCTTCTACATAACTTTCATTTCCTTCCCCTCCCCTTCTAGTAAAATATTATTTTATATTTATTAGTCACATTTATACTACTACTAAAGAAGAACATACCAATTGCAGCACAAATACTTATCTTTTCTCTTCCCTTGTCTTTCTTCTTCTCTCAAAAAGAAGAATACCATAGGAAGTCTGTCAACATTGTTTTTTTCTTTTTTTGATGGGCGGACGCCTGTCACATTTCTTTTGATGATAGTCTTGTAACATCCAAACTAATTAAGTAGGAGAACATTACTACTTCCTAAAGCAGTCCTAGGTGTTATAATTCTTTTCTGGCACTTTTCTTGGAATAAATGTCTTTAATCCAACAAATACTACGCCAACCAATACATACACTAGCAACACACCATAAAGCATCATAAGAAAAAGTAACACGCCAAAAATGTAATTTTCCATGAAATAACATTGTTTATAAAGACAAATATATTATTTGGAAGACAAGTGTCAACTATTACAAATAATCAAATACAATGATACCAAACAAGAACACCTCGGCATCTTTGCAACTAAGACTGGTTAAACAAAAGCAAAATGTTGAAAAACTCTTTTCAATCAAATGATGTTAACTTGAGATCCAACTCCTTTATAGAGTACTTCACTGCACATTGTTCGGCCTAAGTCTCTGTTGCATGCTCAGATTTTACATGTCCAAAATCACATGTCTTAGAGGTAATTTATACTTTGTGCCTCTAGCGATAACTTAATGGACTATTTCCTCTGCCTCTACGGGAATTCTTACATTTGACTTGAGAAGTTTTACATATTGATGTGAATGAAACGGCAACTTCTTTTGTTGTCACATGTTATTTCGAGCTTTAGACTCCAACAACATTCTTCCACCAAAAAAAAAAAAACCTTTTTTAATGAAGAAAACACTTTTTTATATCCACAAACTCTTTAATCTTAACATTCCCTTTTTGCCATTGTAAGGTATGGTATTCTTAAACTTCATTTCTGCCATAAAAATCATTAACTAACATCACACTAGTCTCCACAAACCAGATAATTCCAAAAACATATGTAGAATGTGACATACCTTTTCCAGATTTAGAAATTATGGAAGCCGCTAGAACAACCTGCACAGTGTATAGTTATCATTGCAGTGTTCTTCATAGTAAACAATCTCTATTTTATTTAAGAAAATGATAAATCATTTGAATCCACACAACTATGTTAATACAAATTTATCAGCTGAAATATTACCATCTTTGCTGCTTAGTAGAATTTGTTGTATCAGATCCTAGGCAATAGATAGTATACCACCTGGATTTTGAATACAAAATCAAATCAGTAAAAAAAACTCCAAACAACCGACAGGTGAGTACATACGAAATTAAAACATCATTCACTTCACAGACCTACAATGAGATAAATTTTAGAAACAATCAAAATACGACATACACTGCACAAATTCAATAAAATTACACCATAAAACGGTGAAAATCGACGCAAATTGCTCGGATCTTCGTACAGATCGTTTCAAAGATGAGTACATACGAAATTAAAACATCATTCACTTCATAGACATCGTAATGCGATAAATTTTAGAAACAATAAAATACAACCTACACTGTACAAATTCACTAAAATTACACCATAAAACGGTGAAATCCACGCAAAATAATCGGATCTTCATACAGATTTGAGAGATAAAAAATTCAAAAATCAGATCGGACAGTAACAAATCCCTAGATCTAACGACGAAGATCAGAAGTAAGAAGCTGCAGAATAATCAAATAGTAAGAAGAAGTATTCAGAGAAATCGGCAGTTACCTTACTGGAGATTGAAGAATGCTTAAAGAGTAATGAGATGATGAAGAGAATATAGGCGACCCAGAAACTTATATATGACCCGGGAGTTCCAGATCTGCGACGACACTACTCATTCTTTCCCGTTTCATTTTTCTTTTCATTTCAATTAATTAAAATTGAAGTAACCTCGAAAACTTTTTCTAATTTTGCAAAAATTGCAATTTTACATTTTTTATTTATAGAATTTCATATTTAGGTGCACATGTTAATTGTAATGTCAAACTATTTAAGAGATTACATAAATTATTTTATAACAAAAGGTAAATAATATTCAATCTTTATTAGTAATTTACAACAATATGTCTAATTTAGTTTCACAAAATGGGTTTAGAGAGAGATAAAATGAGAAGTGTATATATATTTTACTTCGACTTCAAAAGTAGATAATTTATTTTCAATAGATCCTCAAAATATTTATTAGTAGTTTAATTAATTATATTGTACTCGCAAATTCTTGTGGAATATGTTAATTCATATATTAAAATATAAAATATAATTATTTAATTAATTTAATGGAAGTATTTTTGATCGACTAATAGTCTCCTGAGTTAAAAGGAAATTGAATCTAAATCAATAATGTCCACTCAAGCCATATACAAAACAAAATTATTGTATGCATTTGTGTTAACTTCGGAAAATCATGAACGTTCACTTAATTGATTTGACCATATTGTATTTTTAAAAAAATAAAATATCCAACTTAACTTATATGATATATCTAATGTTATAAAATAACTTTTTAAAATATGTTCATTTGTCAATGGTTTTTTTGGTCTTTGATGAATTGTCACCGTAATCTATAACTGTTATTTACAATATGTGGCCATTTTCATGGCCTTTGTATTAAAAGTTGGTCACTTTTTAAATAGTATACATAGTGTGACTATTTAGTTTGGAATGGTAGATTTCAAATTAGGTGGAGACTTTTGAATTGCACATCAATTGTTAATTTTAAAGGGTCCAATTTTAAATACAATGTCCTATAATGTTGCTATTTTGATAAACAATCATATAATCGAATAAACTCGTGAACTCATTGAGAGGCTTTTTTTGTTTTTTTTGTTTTTTCTTCTTTTTCTTTTGTTTCAATTGTTCTTATTAATTTCAGGGGCGTATCTAAGGGGGGTCACCAGGTTCACGTGAACCCATGCTCCCCGAGATCATATATAATAGTGTTATATTTTTTTTAAAATACTGAAATATAGATGTGTGAACCCATACTCGGAGTACCATATTATGTGACGATGATTTGATGCACCTCTCTAAATGAGGTTAGAAATCTGAATCTTATATATGTATAGATATATCCGATCAAATTTACATCTTAGATCCACCTTTCTACAATAGTGCACCCCTCATCTCGAAATTCCGAATACGCCTCTGATTAATTTGATGATATTTAAAGTTAAAATTGATATATAACAATAAATAAAAAATTGAAGGAGTTAAAAAATAGAGTTACTTGAAGTTGAATGAATTTCTCTATTTGAATAATTATATGATATATTTTTGGAAGATATAATTGGTTAGAATTAAAGTTTTTTTAAAAGAAAAAAAAAGTAGCATACCTTTAAATTATTCAACATTTTAAATATGGACATCGCAAGTTACTTTTGAAGGAGGGAAAACACCAATATTAAAATTTAGGCTTAAGTCATCGACAGCCAATTAAAGTTGTCTATATATTTCACGTAGATACCTCAATTAAGAGGTGTACCTATTGAACACCTCTCTTGTTCAAGACATGTACCTATTAAATACTTTTTGATGACATGGCATCATAGGTGTAGTACACACCTGAAAAGCGCGTGAAACCAATACAATTAACTTACAAGCCGATACAAAATTACATGTCAACATTTCAAAAGTGGAGCAAAAATTTGAGCATAAAAAAAATAATACCCAACAGTATCTTCTTCCCCAATTCCAAACCACCTTAATCCTTTGCATTTCCTCACCGGCTAACTCCATTTGCCATCGTCCCGTCAAGCCCCTTTCTATATTCTCCTTTATTTTTTCTTTCTATTATCTTCCGCCATCACCAATATCGTCGTCGTTATCTTAGTCGGAAAAGTGTCCATTAAACAAATGACCCTTAAAATAGAAAAATTCAAAAGAGTTAACAAATACAAAACAGAAAAATTCTAACCTTATAAATTGTAGAAAAATTCAAAAGAGTTAAAGCTATAGAAGGGAATATAATAATAATTAAAAAAATCAAATTTATTTTTAAAAAATTCGGTGAACCTCCATTTTTTCCGACAAGACTAATACAAATCTGAGTTTATCTTCTTTGAAATTGTTAAAGAAATCAAACCCTAAAGAACCCACAGTACAAAAAAATATCAACAAATCTTAATTGATGTGTGAGGAAGAGAATGAGATGGAAGAAATGACAGCTATGGTATTGCTGGAAATCGTCAAATCGAAATAAAAGGAAGGGGTAGGTAGCAGCTATAGTGTTGATGACAGAAATATGGGGAAGATACACGTCGCTTGCGATCGGACTATGGTGGCGGAGTAGTTCTGCCGAAAAGGCTTTGGGTAGGTGGGTTGGGTAGGGTTAATTTTTGTTTTTACCTTAAAATATTTTTTTATAAGATATTTTTCAATAATTTTTTGAAACTAAATGACATGTCACAATTTAATTCGTCATTGTGCCATGTCACTGCGAGTGCATCTCACAGACTTCAAAATTTTGGCTGATTGTCAAAAAGATATCAAATAGGTATCAATTCGAAGTGGTAGAGGTGTTCAATAGGTACAAGCCTTAGTTGAGGTGTTCAAATGGATTATGCAGACAACTTTAAGTGGTCGTCGATGACTTAAGCCTAAAATTTATTCACGCAAAATGATATAATGTGACACCTAAAGTTGTTCCAATTTTTTCAAAAAGACACCTTATGTTTGTTTCAACGCAAATGACACACGTGAATGAGAAACTTTACTTCCAAAAATGAATTGAAAAAAGCGTAACATGACTGTTCTTTCTCGATTATTTAATTACTTCCTCTTTAAATACATCATTTTCCCAAATTCTTTCAAAAGAGCCCTAGATGCGCTACAATTTCGACCACCCTTTGAAGAGATTTGAGGGGAATCAATCAATGGGGAATACTCCCCACATCCTAATGTACCTAATACTGAAAGCCCACTTAAAATAGACAGAGAAATCATAATCTGAGAGACTTTCAGAGACGAAATGTACTTAACACAACACATCAAAAAGCCTCAATTAGTAAGCTTCCTAACAATTCAAACTTGCAAATTAGGATTAACGATAAGCAAATTGGAGAAGTTTCAAGCGAAGGAATTCATGTCCAAATTTTGGGCAATTCTTAAAGCCATCAAATTCATGATATCGAGGCCAAATACAGTTAGAATCAAGTTCATAGTATTAAAATTGCAAGCTCAATGTTTGACGTCGGGTTAAGTTCCCATTTTATTAATATTTAAATTTAATTTATTAATTAATTAAAAGAGGAGTGTGCATCACATTCACGGACGTATTCAAATTTTAGGATTTATGAGAAAATATGTTAAAATGTTCTATTTATAAAGATATTTAATATTTTTATGGCATAATAAGACATCCACATATTTAAAGTCAATTATATGCTTAAACTACCTGAATTCACTTTTAAATTATTCAGGTGTGTAATAGATCGTCACAATAGTTTAAGCGTGTACTAATTTTTCGTGAACTTAAGTCAATTATACGCTTAAACTGTCTGAATTCACTTTTAAATAATTCAGGTATGTAATAGATCGTCACAATAATTTAAACGCATACTGACTTTTCGTAACAAGTTCGAGAGTTTTTTTTATGCCTGTTCCCTTTAAAAATTTGAGACAATTTCATATATCACTTTATTGTCACCTCTAAGGATGAAAAATTGATGATCTAATTCTTGTTCATGTTGTTGTGGGGACAATCATTTACAACAATTTTAAAAGTCTACAATAATTATGGAGTTATGGTCACTATCATTTTTACTACACACATTTTGCCGTATATGCTAAATTTCCCTCTTTTGTTGGTAAGATTACCAGTCCAGACACGTTTCTTCGCTGATTGGCCGTCTTTTAGACTGCAAAGTGTTAGTCAACTCAGAATCCTTCCGTTGACGTCGTCACTCAACTCCTGTCACTGTTAAAATCTCCATTCTCATACAAAAAGCAAAAATTCTAAAAAGAGTTAAAAACATTAAAATACAGAGTTTCCATATCAAGCGCACGACTCTCTTTCCCTCTTTAACCTCAAATTTGTCTTCTGAAATTCATCGCCGTCGTCTTTGAAGCTCTTCTCTAGATCTGAGCTTCACTTCAAACTCAAATACGAAATCTTCGGATCTCCAACTCCTCATTTCGATGCACACTTCAGCTAGGGTTTCGAGTCCGTACTAGACTGGAATGCTCGCCGATTCATGACGGATGTTTATCGAGTATTCTAGGGTTTTGCTGTTGAATTTGTGTAGTTGATTTGGTGCAAAACGAGAAATCTGCAATTGAGGAGTATCGTGGATATAATTTTTCAAATTTCTAGATTGATACTTCAAGGTTTCCGAAACTTTGATTATTCTTCAGTTAGTTACAGCTGTATTTTAACTAGTCTAGGAACACGCAGGGACTTTTTGCTTTTTACATGGTTCATTTATAGGTTGCGTGTATGGTAACGTTGAACATTTCTGTAACTTGAAGTCGTTTTTTTGATAGAAGAAGGATGTTGTGACGAATGGCGTTGAAGTTACCTGCTGCTGAAGCAGCCAAGGTTGCGATTCAGTCTATAGGATGTGGATATGATATATCCTTGGATTTGAGGCTCAAGTATTGTAAAGGTCATCCAGCTAATAGTCGTTTAATTGAAATTGATGAAAATGAGGGTCGGGAGGTTGTGCTTCCGGCTGGAATTTCAATACCTAATGTGTCAAAATCTATCAAATGTGATAAAGGGGAACACACGCGGTTTCGCTCTGATGTTCTTTCTTTCCAGCAGGTAGCTTTGTTTCTAATTGCCTTTGGTTACCGGGTCTTATGTTCCTACACCTTTAAGTTGCTATAGTGATATCATTTTGCTTATGTTATTTGCTTTTCTGTTAAGAGGTTAGAATCTTCTCTGGTTGCCGTAGCGTGTGGGTGTCTTCTTTTATCTGTATTTTATGATGCCAACTGTTTTCTATATTAAGAGTTAGGAATATATTAATGTAAAATTTCTCACACTAGGAAGAATGATGCTATCTCCATGTTATTGTGTTTTAATTCCTTCATCACTACGAAGAGTTAGAGGAAAACATAAATGGTTGATAATTCACTTTGTTCATGTACTTGTAATCTCTCCTCTGCTGTTAATTATTAAGTTGCTCAGAGTGGCTATTATCTGCAAAGTGTTTCCTGTCTTGTTTTTGTGGTCTCTCTAAGAGTTCCTTTTTTACCTGCAGATGTCAGAGCAGTTCAATCAGGAAGTATCCGTGAATGGTAAAATTCCTTCAGGGCTCTTCAATACTATGTTCGAGTTTTCTGGTTCTTGGCAAAAGGATGCAGCATACACTAAAACACTTGCATTTGATGGTGTGTTCATCACGTTGTACTCGGTTGCTCTAGAAAAATCTCAAATGGTGCTGTGTGATTATGTTAAAAAGGAAGTTCCATCATCATGGGACCCTGCGGCATTAGCAAGGTAATATTTGTTGCATATTTAAACTTTTAAACATTGGCATTTTTTTTCGATCTTATTTCAAGATAGTCTCCATTTTCTGAAGGAGGTTGGTCGTAGAAGCAGTAAAAAGTAACTCCTTCAAATCCAAGCTCTAATTTTAAAAACAACTTTAGATCCATACTCTGTCTGGCTCTCGCTTTTACTTGCAAGCTGTCTAATCAATTTTTGACCATTTTGTTCCCTTTTTAGTGTTAAACAAAAGAGAAGAGAAGGGAAAGTAAACAGTTAATGACACCTCAAATAGTAACTGTACGTCAACGTCCTTTGAGTTTTTTGCGAAATTCTTTTTTATTTACTTGAGGCATTTTAGTTGATAAAAAATCACAGAGCTCCCAAGTTACAAATTTGAGTAAGAGGGCTTTGATGCAACTGCTTGACACCTCAAATAATAACTGTACATCAACGTCTTTTGAGTTTTTTGCGTATTCTTTTCTATTTATGTGAGGCATTCTTGTTGATCAGAATCACAGAGCTCTCCAAGTTACAAATTTGAGTTCTGGGCTTTGATGCAACTGTTTGTTAGGACACTATCTGGTATCCACCTACATGTTACTTATAAACTGGTCAATTTCAAGCAGCACATTGTTTACTTGAAAGTTCTAGTCTATTAGGACTTTGTCGTACTAGTTCTGAAGTTATGTTCATTCTCCAGGTTTATTGACAAATTTGGTACTCATGTCATTGTTGGTATAAAGATGGGGGGAAAAGATGTAATATATATGAAACAACAGCACTCCTCATCCCTTCTGCCTGCTGACGTGCAAAAGCGTTTGAAGACAATGGCAGATAAGAGGTTTTCAGGTGCAAATGAACAAGGCGGAACAGAATCGCAGCAGGCACATCAGAATGAGAAGGTTAAGGATATCATCTGACCCACCAATTTCCATAATCATGACAAACACTCACAGACACATGAATTATGTTCTTATATGAAGTTTTTGGAGCCTGTGCACTAATTACACTTTTCAATTTTAAAAAAAGGGATTGTGAAGGCCAAATTGATGGTACCAACCCTTTTGGATTCAGAAACAAGATAATCTGAAGTTTATGTTTTTCTGTTTCTCTTATCCCTTTATGACTCGGAGGTGATTTTGACCCAAACAATTTAGGGTCTTTATGTCTCATCAGTCATCTCTATTTGCTTGAATGATCATAATTGCCAACCTTCCTTATTCCTGGTTGTTTTGGAAAGTCCTTTCTCTCCTTGAATTGTTATTTTAAAATCTCTGCAATATTGGTTGAATCAGAAAGGCTTAATAAGATCTTCTACAGCCGCATAGACAATGTCAATCAATATCTGCTGATGGATTTACTTTGTAGGTCATTTGTCAACAATTGGATATTAGTTGAAATCCTTATTGTTAAGTTCTAAAACACGTCTTTTGTCATAACCATTAGATTACTAGAAAAAATATTCATGACATATTATTATGTCACAATTATTATGAATCTATTGTCTCTGTCTCTGATTTGATAATGTTGTCTCAGTTTGAAATCAGGGAGCACCGACTGAGGTTCGCCGATCCCGATATATCAGGTTCATATGCACATAAGGAGGTAAGTGGTATAGGATTTTCATTATCTGTTAAATTTTGTGCACTTTAGAGTTCTGAAACAAGTTTGTCAATTTTCCCATTGGCTACTGAAATTGCAGGATACTGTTTGTATTTGCAAGAGGAGAGGTGGAAGTGATAGCAGAGGCTTGATGCATAATCAGTGGTTACAAAGTGTGGATCAGGAGCCTGATGTGATCTCAATGTCCTTCATTCCTATAACTTCACTGTTGAATGGCATCTCAGGAAGTGGATTTTTAAGTCATGCTATAAATCTGTACTTACGCTGTAAGTTAGAGCATATCATTTGTTATTTTCTTGCTTCTATATTGTATGTGATATAAGTTTTAGGCTTCCATGTACAATGCACATTGCTAAATGTAACATTTCCATCTAATAGTTATGGTGCTCAAACTTTCCAAAAATGCTGCTGCACCTGTGTCAGATCCTCCAAAAATACACTAGTTTTGGAGGATCCGGCACGTACCTGTCGTCAATTTTGAAGAGTCCGAGCAACATATATTATGGGCAAACAATAAGATGGAGGAGGGCCTGTTGAGTTCCTGTATTTTGGACCTTTACATTTGCATTTTCTCAAAATATTAATGATTTTATCAAAATAAGATGTAGAAGTGCCTGTTTTGAGCCTTGCTAATTATGGGGCTAAAAGATGATGGCTGATTTAAATATGTCTGCATTTTCTCAAAATATTAATGTGTTGTCTGATCTTGGAATATTTTTTAAATCTTGCAAAAACTTATTCGAAAGAAGGGTTAGGCTGGCCTGTTTGGGCATAATTACTGCTGTGCGCATTTGAAGGTGTATTTCAAATGAAAATACTAGATTTCACTTTCAGCCACAAATCTTCGATTCTCGTAAACTTATTTTCCAAGTGAAGTTCATGTCCACAACTTCAACTTCCACAAACTTTTTTCTTTTTACTTCAACTTTAAATATTCTTTTTTTTTCTATTTCAACGCAAATGTTGTCCAGACAGCTATCTTTTATCAAGATCTTTTTTTTCAAAAACTGTATAATGAAGAAGTGGATTTGGGGTAATTTCAGAAAAAGATCTTCTTCCGCTCAGAAAGCTTTTATAAATCTTCAAACAAATTGTATTATATAAACCCCTTTCTCTTTTTGAACTATTCTTCAAGAGGCTTTTAGCACAAATATTAGAGATAGCTCCTTGGGAATTTGATAGTGTATTAATTGCATGGGATGCTTTATTATGTAATTACCTGTAAATTGTGTCTTTAATTCTTCACACTTATATGGAAGTGTTGTCTATTTATGCAGATAAACCACCAATTGAAGAGCTTCACCAGTTTCTGGAATTTCAGCTGCCAAGGCAATGGGCACCAGTATTCGGTGATCTTCCGCTTGGTCCACAGAGAAGGCATTTAAGTTTTCCGTCGTTGCAGTTTAGTTTACTGGGTCCCAGGCTTTATGTGAACACCACTCCGGTGAGTTCCCTGAATTTTAACACCTCAATTTTCTATAGAAGACCTGCAATGGAGCAAAAGGTGGTTTATATACTCCTTGTGCTCCTTATGTAGCAGCACCAACTCAAAGCATTCCCATCACCTTCCTTAAGTTATTCGCCATTAACATTGCATATAACATCGCCCCAAGGGAAAAAGCTACTTTTTTTCTTTGGGTGTTGGTGTTCCATATACTATTCCACACTGCCTTTTTTCCTATCTTCAGCTAACTCCATGTAATATGATCCCACAGTCAAGGGTTCCGTTCTCGAACCTCACTATATCATCTTGTCTTCCAGTCTCAGCTTACTAGCTATCATAGTATTCGTCAGTTACTTCTCAACCTTGTCGATTTTCAGCCCTAGATGTCTTTACTGAAGCTTCTATCCCATGTGATCCCATCCTTCTTAAGTAATACATTTTTTTTTTTGGATAAGCTATCCTTCTTAAATGATCAGTTGCATCCTCCCTGAAGTGTATCTATTTACTTTTCCTTCCATCTCATGATCTTTTTAAGTAAATTCGTCCCATGAGAGTTTGTTACCTCACCCGATAGCCATCATTTATGAAATTCCTTACTTAATTGGTATTATCTTACTCAGACAAATCTAATTATGCTTCTAGTAGCACCATGTTAATTGAGGGCAATCCAAATTCTAACCTTAAATGAACTGCGGGCTGTTATACTTTTCCAATCTTCCAAATGAAATTTCATCTCCCTCTTCATTCCTAATTACAAGAAATCTCTTATTATTATTATCTCCAATTTGTGTGCTACAATTCACGGAATATAAAACAAAAGACATGCTATTTGTGGGTATGTTAGAGAGGTTGACTTCAAACTTTGCCATCTTTGGATTTTGTAAGGATTTGGCTGTATTTCTCCAAATACTTGTACACATGATCCCTAGAAATAATGTTTTTAGCAAAGGATGTGAGACAATGACATCTTTGCTTCTTCATTTTAAATTACAATGTGTGCCCTTGTGAATTATTATGGGTCAGGAGCAGCTTGGAGTGCGTAGCTAACTGTTTTCGATCTTTAGGAAGACTGTTTCCATTTACTTCCATTTCAGCTTCTAATTGCGTCCACTGAGCAAAATGAGATGGCAGCTCCCACTAGCTTCTTTTGGTCTTGTCTGCTTACTACCTTCTTTCCAGGCGTCCATGTGATTCATATTATTCTTGCAGGTTGATGTTGGCAAGAGGCCGGTGACTGGGCTTCGTTTATACCTTGAAGGTAGAAGGTGTAACCGCTTAGCTGTCCATTTGCAGCATCTTTCATCTCTTCCTAAAGTTTTCCAACTTGAAGATGATCCAAATGGAAATTTTCGTCGAGAATCATACGATCGCAAATACTATGAAAAAGTTCAATGGAAGAACTTTTCTCACGTCTGCACCGCACCTGTTGAATCTGATGAAGATCTTAACATAGTTACTGGAGCACAATTGGAATTAGGGGACTATGGGTTTAAAAAGGTCCTCTTTCTGAGACTCTGTTTCTCGACTGTCATGGGAGCTACTATGGTAAAGCACGCTGAGTGGGATGGTTCCCCTGGGTTGGCCCGCAAATCTGGCCTGATATCAACTCTCATTAGCCAGCACTTTACATCAGTTCAGAAGCCACCTCCGCGGCCAGATGATGTGAACATAAATTCTGCCATTTACCCTGGTGGTCCTCCAGTTCCTGTGCAAGCCCCTAAGCTCTTGAAATTTGTCGATACTACTGAGATGACTCGAGGACCACAGGAACCTCCTGGTTATTGGGTTGTTTCCGGTGCAAGGCTTATGGTTGAGAAAGGAAGGATCTCTGTGAGGGTTAAATATTCCTTGCTAACTGTAATACCACCCGATGATGAAATATCAGAGTAATTGAGAAGAGGTTCTCTTTTATTTATACTCAACAATGCAAACGCTACAGGGAGAAGTTGCAGTGTAGTTTGTTGATGACTTTCTTGATGTTAAAACACCTGTTGTACAAAATTTGGCTAAAGTGGCCAAAAAAAGGGGATGAAGCAACTGTTCTGTACTTTGAGATGTCTCTAATCTTTGTTCTGATTTTGTTTGCGCTTAATGTAAATCATGATAATATTGGTTGTAATATAATTCTCACTTCTCCGAAAATCTCTTTGAATCTATGTCCTTTGCTCACTTTGATGTTTAACCAATTAGGGAAAGTCACAATTGTTTGATTGAGATCAACTCCAGCAAGAATCTTGAGTGGTTAAATGAGAACATCAGTTTTAGCTCGAAAAAAGTGAAGCCACGGGTAATTGCTTGAATTTTCACCTTGTTGGTGAGGGTTAATATATCAGATTTATGCACAAAACATTAGCTATATTTCCTAGAATTAGCATCACGTGACATAAAACTGCTGGAAGTAGAAAGAAGTGCATAAGCTCAATACTCAAAAAGACTGGTAAAGCACTACGTGGTAAAATAAGCTTTACTTCAAAGGAACAAACTAAAAGCTTAGCCTACTGAACTTCCCAGATCATCCCCACATCTCACATATTGGAAAAGACAATACAGAAAGGGGAACTCAGTCAATACACAAAGCAAAAACAAAATATGTTACACAAAAACAATGAATGTCACCCCACATTTTCCTTCTTCCCAATATGCAAAACTTCAGTTTTCGCCCGAGAGCTAATTTTACAGGTCAGAGCATGGTAAGAGAGTGCTAGATTCTGCAATTGGTGAACTTTTTTTTGATGGTCACATTAGGATTCATAAATATGATAATACAATAATTAGTCTTTTAGGATCATTAAGAGAATGGAAAACTATGCTCATGGGAAGGCCAATAAACCCCTTCCCTTGGACAAGCCAGTGGAGTTGGCTTGGCAATGAAGGTAGGATACTGTTGTCCTGGCATCACAACTGTATAATCCGATGAATACCGCGTTGGTACCTGTTCAAACAAGAGATGATCATTTTAGATTAAATCAAGTGGAAGGAATGATGTTTGAACCAAAAAAAAATGCTCAAGAGAAAGAAATGACACTTACTGTTCGTGAACTTGCGCGTTTCTGAATTGGCCCCAACTCCAAGGAACTGTGTCTACTACCTCGAGGCGAAGAGAAAGGGGTGCTAGGCTTGAAGAGATGTTCAAATATGGCCATGATTAGAAACATGGATATAAGAATAGCAGTAGCAACAAAGCCAAAAGAAATAGCATCCATTGATGTCCCAAAATTCTTCCATTGTCCTTCTCTGTTTACTTGTGTTTGGGAAGGACTTGGTTCTGAACTTGTGTGAATATTGTTCCATGAATTTGATCTTTCTGAACCAAGCTCACTCATATTCATATCCATTTGTTTCATTGATCAATAACAACAACAAATACAACTACGCCTCAATATTAGGCGAGTCAGGATCGGCTATATGAATCCTCACTGTCCATGTCATTCAATATAAGCTTATCTCAGTCCAATATTATATGAAATAGAATCAAAACAACAAACAACAGCACAACAAATTCTCTAATAGGACTAAAAGACTTATTAGAAAAAATCGACCCAACGAAAGAATGCTCACAGCTCACAAGTGATGCACAAATCTATCATGGGAATTTAGAACTTCCATTCTATATGATAAAGCCATAAGAAATCAACTTCATGG
Organism: Solanum appendiculatum; assembly: GCA_018342035.1. Classification (NCBI taxonomy): domain Eukaryota; kingdom Viridiplantae; phylum Streptophyta; class Magnoliopsida; order Solanales; family Solanaceae; genus Solanum; species Solanum appendiculatum. Next base: position 123,337 of record JAGDQO010000431.1, on the reverse strand, counting down.
TAGCAAAAAGTTATGTTTTTAGCTTTGAAGTGAAGAGAAATTAACAGGTTTATTTTTCTTCTGAATATATCATGATCATGTTTTATTAATTTATTATACAAATGATGATCTCCAAGAAAGAAGTAGCTTAATAAAAACTATGAATACCCTTGACCTTTATCAACACACACAATTTCACTTCATCCTCAAGCAATGTTTTTCCATTTTTGTAACACTTCAAAAATAATATCAGTTCTTGAAATAGAAGTTTCCCATTTTTGTAACACACTTCAAATAATATCACATAAGAAATGCAGGTATGAGATAATATGAAGAAAGTTTGATATAAAACAAAAAAAAATCATGAGCTGCAAAAATAGAGGAAAAAATACCTTGAATCTTGCTCTGTGATGTTATCTACTTGGAAATAAGAATGTGATGAATAAACATATATTTCAAAGAGAATTTTTTTTAAAAAAAAATGGAATTTAATCCTGAGAAAGAGGAAGCCCCAATATTGAGGACTTCATATATTCTATAGTTTCATGTGATAAAAGAAACAGACAGACACATGACTCCAATTTTATTGAAAAACACAGCTCAAACTAGGTAGCTTTATACCTAGTTGGAAAGAAATATAAAGACAAAATTATAAGATAATCTTAGTTACAAGACTTTTCTTTGGATTTAAGTAAAAAAATACTTTTACATTATCAGTATATTTTAACTATAGTGTTATACGTAACGTTAACCTAATAATATAAGAAAAAATTATTCACCGTCAGTGCACAAAAGTTGAACTCTTTTTGTTTTGTTTTTCTTATGTTGTTTATTGTACATGATCTTGATGCCAAACTTAATCAGTACTATACCTTTGTTTGTACATTTAGGGAAGCAAACTTAAAGAACTCAAAACTGTTGGCCCTCTTTGTCTGTAGAGCCTAAAGCAAAGAGTGTGACCCCTCTTTTGATGCTTGCAAAAGCATTCATTTTCAAGATACCATAATTGATGGCTTTCTCTTATTAGCTAAATACAATCCTATTTATCACTTCAAAATTAATACGTATATTTCCATTAACGTTTATATACTGATAGCGTAAATATTTTTTATACCATTAGTATAACTTTACGTATCATGATAGGTTGACATACCCTTTTATTGGGACCTCTAGGCGCTTATTAATCAAAGACGCTCACTTAGAAGCTTGAGCTTCCCAAGATTGAAAGTTAGAGGGCTCATACTACGTGTCTAATCCTTTGCTCCAAGGGTCGGTAGATTAGAAAGCGTCTAAATACGAGGTGAAATAGATTGAGATATTTATTAATTTCGAAAAATTAATACATTCAAAAAAGAAAACTTGTAATCTATATAAAAGGCATAAAACTATGAATTTTCTTAATCAAGAAGATATTGTATAGTCAATTAGAGTCTCTTTTTATGAAGTTTACATTGAAATAGATGGACAAAAAAAAACATAAGGTTTCATCATTCAAAGTTAGCAAAAACATACAGACAAAAGAAACACGATCTCCCAATAGATAATCAGGATAAGCAAAAGCTGCCAAACAATTTATTTTTTTATTTTTTTATTTTAAAAAAAAAGCTGCAGCAGGTGGAATTTGTGATAATCTTACAGCTAATGCTATACCAGAAGGGCCATGATTCAATTGAAGAAAGAAAACTAAAGTTTTTTTTATCTCTTAATACAAAAAGGAGAAAAGCTAGAAAAAAAAGAGTTAGTGATTGAGACCATTTTCTTGATTGCCCACCTAGCATCCCACATCTGCGTTCCGACTATTCCGAATTCGCGTCGAATAGAGAGCGCTATCTATCAAGGATTTTTTTTATATCTAGGGCTCCAACACGAGACTTTTCTGGTTAAGAGAGGAGTAACCCCATCCACTACACCACATCTTTGGTGGTATCCGATACCCACATCAGTGGCGGAGCTAGGAATTTCGAGATGGGTGTGCAAATTTTCTTGTCAGCTGTGTTAAGGATGTGCAAAATTAAATATACACTCATAATAACTAACATTTAACCTTTATACACCATATAATTTTCTGGCGAAGGGTGTTCACCGGACCACCCTTCGCCTAAAGTGGCTCCGCCCCTGACCCGCATTGGAGCTTGACTATTCCGAATTGGCGCCGTGTAGGGTTCTATTCAGGGAGAAGGACTACCTACCAAGAATTTTTTCATACTTAAAGTTCGAACACAATATCTCTAGTTAAGAGATTAACAGCCCCATTCCACCACATCTTTGGTGGTAGACCATTTTCTTGATTTATTCCTCAATTTTACCTACTAAAATCTTTGTCTTATAAACCCCACAAACTTTTTGTCAGAAGCACTAATAGTTGCTTAAATTTCTTGAATTATTTGCACATAGTCCACTTTTATGTTGAAGCTTTATATCCGTCCACCCCACTTTAATTCTACCTCCTCCCTATGACCATGGCCTAAAATGTGATATGTAATTTTCTTGAAGCAGAAATGAAAAAAAATATATTATAATGTAAAAGTTTTTTATTTTGCTTAATTGTATCGTGTCTCATTCTTATTGGTCTCACTAATTCGATGTCGCACTAATAAATAGGCTCAATCGTACTATGTCTCATACTCACTATCTCGATTAATTTAATTTCTTGCAAAATAGGCTCAAATTTATGGTATCTCATATTTACTAGTCTGACTAATTTAATTTCGCATCGAGTAGGTATAAGTTTCCTGCTTTTCATTGAGTAGGGGATTTTTAAAAACAAGATAAAGGTCTTTGTTTGTCACAAGCTATGAGAACAATTACAAAATTAATTAAGATATGATGTCCAAAGAACACCAACAGCACCCCCACCCCAAGCCCATTGCAAGAAAAAGGAAGAGAAAATTAAAGTGAAAAAAGTTTGCATAAATTTTCTGCAAATTACAATAAATCATCCCATTTAACTATAATTTGATGAACTGAGTTTTACTTGAGAAGTAAAACTAGAATTGAAAATAATAGAGAAAATGTTCAAATAGCTTCTCAACCTATTGTCGGATTCTCAACTACACACTTTAACTTCACGGGGGTCCTATCACCCCCTGAACTGTTTAAAATTATAATTAACTTCACCTTAAATGTTTATGTGGCAAAGTAAGTGCATTGCACTCTCCTTGAGAGAGTGAACACCAAAAATAAACATTAAAACTTTATTTTTAATAATCTCTCTACTCTTTTTCTTTTTATCTTTTTTTTTTACCTCTCTTTCTCATTAAATATGAATAATCCCCCCCCCCTCCTCCACAACACCAACCCGACCCCACGCTTTATCTTCTTCTTCACCATTCTACCATGTACTTTTCTTTACATTTCTCGGCAGAATTTCTTCATAAATCATAATTCTTAAATCTACTTAGTTGTTACTTTTTAATTAAAATTTTTTTAAAAAAACAACTCTTTCCATAAGAATTCATACCAAACAAAAACAAAAAATCTCCAATTTTTAATACCACCACATACTCTTCTCTCAAATGTGGACTCCAACAAATATGGAAAATAATTTCATCCTTAAACAAGTTTCCATCAGTACTGCCCACATAATCTCTGTACAAAATACAAATAAAGACCCAAAAGTAATACAACCAGATGAACAAATATCATTAATTTTACTAGCTAGGTTCACTAATTACCTCCAAATTCTAAATTTCAGCTTGTGATTATGACTAGAAAAAATGTTCATTCTTAAATTTCTGAATCATGAATTGGGTATCTTCAAAAGGAAGCATAAAAAATCAATTTAATTTTTCATAGTTGAAGAAATTTCGATGAATTGAATTGGGTTTGCTATTTTCACCAACATTAGGAAGAAAAAAAGATTGAATTGCATTAGAATTGTGAATTGAATAAGAAATCTATGGAGTAAATTGTGCAATAATGGAAGAAGCTATTGAAAAATTGAATAGAAATATAAATATTATGCCAATTAGGAGAGGATTCTTTTGTCTATAAAGAGTACTTCTAGTCACCGTAAAAATTTATTGTTCTTTCTCTTGCAGGCAGGTTAACCTCGACGAGGAACTTATGAGCTGGATTTAGCAGTGGTGATGCCATGAATTATAATGGAGGTTTTGTAATGAGTATAAAAGAAAAAGAGAAAAAAATAGTAGTAAAAATAATTATAAAACTTATTGTATTTATATGTGGCGTTGACGTGGCATTTATGTGGCGTTGACGTGGCTTGCGCGTGTATTACACCACAAAAGACAAAACTGATTATAGCATTTTAGGGTGAAGTTAAATGTTAATTATAATTTTAAACAGTACAGGGGGGTGATAAGACCCCCGTGAAGTTAAAGTGTGTAATTGAGAATCCGACTATAGGTTGGGTGGCTATTTGGCCATTTTCTCAAAATAATATCATATTGATGTGTTGAAAATTTTCCTTTTAAGAGATGAGCTCAACTTTTTTTCTTTTCCACACTGTCAAAAAAGGCTCCCAAAAAAGAGAAAAAGAAGGTGATTTTACTAATAAATTTGATTATTTTTTTTCATTTTGGTTTTGAAATTTATAATGCCTCTGCTTTATTTATATTGGGGTCATCTCAAGGAAAGAGCACAAATTTTTACTACAAGACATTTTTGGGGGTCCAGTTGGCCTATGTCTAGAAGAATAAAGCAATGCTCAGACATTGTCTGCTTTCTCAGTTTTTCTCCTTTGTGCCACTGCCCCCCACCCCCACTCTAATTTTTCATCTCAAGTCTTCCAATAAAACAAACTTATCACTTACAAAGTAGTACAATTTACCTTGAATTGTCAAAGAAGGTAGAAGGATAATATGTAGCAGGTACATGATGAATTAATTGAGGTGTACAAAGGCTTTGCTCGAGTCTCGATGGATCGAGATATTCAGTATTGTTAGCGAGAAAGAGCAGGTATTTGATGTAATAGTTGAAGTGTACAAAAGCGGACTCCAAACCATCTTAGAAAATGAATAGTAAACCAAGAGGAAGTTTTTTGTTTTTCATGGAAGAGAGATTCATATCAATTGCTTCTTTTCCACATCGTAGGTTTCCTTTGTTAGCTTTATAGGGTATAAAATCCCACTCTCATTCCATTTTTCTCTTTTCTCATGATATTTATGTTGACGTTCTTGCTTCCCATGTGAAATGATGCCTTTTTTATCTTGAGCTTTCATGTATGATCCCATTTTCTATGAACAAAAACTAAGCACCAACACATCAGCAAATCTAATGTTATATGCGTACATGTATCATTAATTATGAAAAACATCGAACATGCTGGTCTCCGGACTGATGTTATAAATTGATCATAATATGTTAAGCATAACCACCACTAATTTATCTACAGATGCATAATATTAGAAGCCACAGAATAGTGTAATTGCTTACCAACACCAATTTCGTATTAAATAAGAGTGCCACCATGACTTTGCTTTAGGGCTGTTACCAAGACATACCCAGTGAGTAATCCCACAAATGGTGATTTGAGAATATAGTTATTGTTTCTAATAGACCCTCAGCTCAAGTGAAGCATATGTCAAGTATGAAAGGGGAAAGATCATGGAGAAAGGAAGAAACAACCCAGTGAAAAATGTTGGGCAGTCTGCTAGCGAGATATGTAACATAAAAAAGATGCATCTCCAAAAAAAACTTATTAAAATAACAAGCTTTAACTTTAATCTGACAAAATTGCCACAGTATTTGAGAATAAATAAAACATAAATCAAACAGAGACTCATAAATGAAGTTTATCTCGGACAAAAAATAAGTGCCTATATGGTCTTGACAAATTCTTAAGCTTTAAGACGTCCATAGAATTTTGCCTTCTCCTGTGTAGTCTGGAAGCGTCCATGGCCAAACTTGGATGATGTGTCGATGAACTTGAGCTTGATCTCCTCCAATGCAACCCTAGATGTCTGGTTCAACAATGATTGCCTCAGAGTCACAACACGTTTCTTGGGTCCAACACAGCAACCCTTAATCAACAGAAAGTCCTCTTTCACAACACCATAGTGAGGGAATCCACCGATTGGTGTGATATCCTTCTCAGTCCTGAGTAAAGCCGGATATTTTTCAAATTAAGAATAGTGGTATCCAAGTAACAGAGGACATGTTGCATGCAAATTAAAGACTAACCTGTCAAACTCAGTTGAGGCAGAATGGGACTCCTGACCAGCCTTGCCCAACCTGTAGACTTTCTTGTTCATCTCAGTGCGATGGTGATAACCATTCTGTCCAGCCCTGGCAACAGTGAATGACACCCTAGCTGGATGCCAAGCACCAATACAAGCCACCTTTCTAAGCCCACGATGAGTCTTACGTGGGAGACGGGTCACACCCCAACGAGTCACAACGCCCTCATACCCCTTACCTTTAGTCACACCAATGATATCGATCATCTCATCCTTCTGGAAAATGGCATCAATGGGAATTTGTTTCTCAAAAAAACCATAGGCATAATCAACCTTCTGGGCAACATCCCCACCATTAACCTGAATCTCCATCAGATGTGCCTTCTTTTGCTTGAGACCTTTCATTTTCCTAATCTGCAAAGAATAAAGTGTGGGAGAGGGAATCATTAGTGCCTCAAAAGAGAATAAGGAAAAAATAGACTCAAAAAAAGAGAAACGGTGCAGTAAGACTCTAAGAACTATAGTGAGAAAATACCTGAGTATGGGCCAGAACGCGGATCACAGAACAATACTTCTTCATCTTCTCCAACTGTGCATTAATATCTTTCTTACCTTCATCAGTTTCATACTTCTTTGAGTACTTGGCGAAGGCCTTCTTTTTGGACATGCACCAGTTCTTGTAAAACCTCCTTTTAATTTCTTCACTAAGATGCTGAGCCCAGACAGTGCTCAGGCAGCGAAGGCCGCGTGGTGTTTTCACATAACCAACAACCCCAACAACAATCATTGGAGGTGTTTCAATTATGGTAACAGCTTCGCAAGTCTCTTTCTTATGGAGCTCTGCACAAATGCAACTCATAAATGACAGAACTATGTTGTATTCGCTTACTTGGAAAGACAAGTATATTCAAACATGCAGGTCATTGCCTAAAGTTCTACCAACAGTTAAACAAGGCTTAATATGGGCATTTTCCCAGTAGCCCAATATACAAGCATAGTTACTTATCAGGACATCCTCAATAAAACTTAAATTTGTAGCGTGAAAAGACATCTAACATGTATAAACATGGATCTTTAATGGCACATTTAATTTTCTAAACCCTAATGCACATCCTCAATAAAACTTAAATTTGTAGCGTGAAAAGACATCTAACATGTATAAACATGGATCTTTAATGGCATATTTAATTTTCTAAACCCTAATGCCAGTACTGCATTGGCATATCGACAGCAGAATCTTCTAAGTTGTAAGCAATACTTACTTGACCCTGGTTTTTCAACTTCTCTGACAATATGGGTCATGCCAGCTTTATATCCGAGGAAAGCTGTCAACCTGCAAGGTTTTGTTGGATCATCTTTGGGAAAAGCCTTCACTGCATAAACAAAGTTGATCAAAGGATTAGTTACAACTATGATATTTTAAACATTACATGCACTGTCAACTTAAAAGTTGTTTAATAAATAGCCTTGTTGGATCAGAAATGTCTGTCACCCCTAAAACAAGAGAGCAAAAAGTTGTGGAATAAATCCAAAGGCAGCACATTCTTAGAATTCTTTCCATTACATAGTACATGAGACATAAATTGGCTTTCAAGTCGCAGTCCAATTTTACATACTCACAAAGATGAATTTCTAGAAAAAGTGTGTTATTAGTTCACATTTAAAACTCAAAAACCTTGAGACAAATTCAAGTGGGAAAACACACTACCATATTTTAACTCCAAGATAAGTAACACCCTGTTATCAGCAGCAAGAATGCAAATCTAACTAGCAAATATAAGGGTTTGAATTAAAACCTTTCCCTCTGTGTCGTGCTGCTCTTTTCCTTGGAAGAAATCCCAAAGAACCATGTCTTGGGTGCTCAAACTTACGATGTGACATTCTTCCTGCCTGTAATAGCTAGAAAAAGAAAAGGCTAAGCGGCCTCAACCTTTAAGGAGAGTATATGAGACAACATCAGCAAGTACTAACATGTAGCTTTAGAGAATGGAAAAAGTATTCTAAGTCAAACTGAAAGTTGATTTTAATAAAATCAAAACCTCCACATGAAGTGAGAGATTTACAGTGGGGATAAGCAGAGAAATGCCATATCTCTACAGGACAGCCGGTGTGTAATCTACTTCGACAAAATGTAATACACACATATCTCCCAACATCTTTAAAATCACTACAGATAATAGACTAATAAAGATTAAAAGAAAATATCAATACAACAAAAAGAAAATGCAATATAGGAAAGAACTGGATTTTACATTCAAACAATTAAGAAAATATAAATTAAATATAAAACAAAGTGAAAAATAAAGATTTCAATCTTTTGGAACCACTATTTCAAGGGCTATTAAAAAGGGCATAAGCCACAGAGAAAAATAATTTAAGTTTCAAAAAATAAAATGAATAAACCTAGAACAAAACAGTAACATTTACAAATTGAGGATAAAAGGACAAAACATTCTGTCGTGCTCTAGTCAAGTAAGACATGTGAATCTAACACCGATTCTAGGATATGACTAGAAAAGCTCCCTGACCAAAGGCCTATGGCATGTAGAACATGCCAATTCTCAGGACTCAACTGTCTTTCTTTCCAGAAACACCAATTAATGGTGTCATGGAGAAAGAGCCCTTTTGAGACTCCAGCCTTGATTACTTTTTCAAGTTGTTATAGGGAGTACATTTCTATCACTCCTACGATTTTTGGCAAACCCAAACATGCCCACTTGTACTATAGCATCAAAAACATCGAAAAAAGTTTCTTAAAATCTTTTGAGGAAAATAAGCACTAAATCACTCCAGATTAGTGCAATCAGTATTACATCAAGCATTTCAAACGTATTAAAACGCTGTCTCTTTGATATACAATACTTAAATTTGGAAAAGGTATATCAATCAACCAAACCTCAATCCCACACTAAAGCTAGAGGGTTATATGAAACATTTAAATCAATTCCAGATCAGTCGGCATTATTTCATTCAAGATTCAAAAAAGAAGAAACATGCTAAAAATTTAGCAGAAGTGCTTGAAAACGTAGGTAGAGTAAAAGCTAAACGAATCAGATCTAGATCAGGACAAAGAAATCTCAGTTATAAACATTAGATTGCCGAAAGATTATCCAATATTTGATAAAACAGTCGTAACTAATCGCTCTATTTGTGATAACTGAGATCAAAAGTATATACTGTAATAAAATAAATGAAACAGTAAATCGAGGGTTAATAATTCACTAAGAATGAAACATAATCGAAAAAACTTCGCTAAAATTGATCGATCGGAAATTGAACGATGTTACCTCTGACGGAATCGGCGGCCGGATACAAATGGTAGCTTTGTGTTGAGCTTTAACCCTATGACACATTATATAGTAACGGACGGATAGAACTAGGGTTTCGCTACTCGGTGTCTTTTGACATATACGCCCCCCCTTGCCCTCGCTAGTGTGCCGCTAAATGATGAAGAGTGTTTGAATGGGCTTAAAAATTGTTTTGATTAATTTGTTAACTTTTTATTATAAATAAATATTTTTATTTTCAATACTTAATAAGTGTTTTCCGGCATTTGGTGTTTAATTTCTAAGGGGTCGTTTGGTAGAGTATATTAGGAAAAATAATGCATGCATTAGGTGTGTGTATTAGTAGTACCTTGTTTGGTACGCTTTTTCATGCCATGTATAACTGATGCAAGCATTAGTTATACAATCTATAGTGTATTAAGTTGTGTATTACTAATACCAAGTAATTCTAGGTATTAGTAATACATAGCATTTTAACACTTGCATTAGATTAAATAATTATAAAACTACCCTCAAAGCCTTTTTAAAACATTTCCCACCAATTTCACACAGCTCTAGAATCTTTCCATTTTCTTTGTGGACTGTGGTTGTGTGTTTTTATTTTTATTTTGATTTGCTTTTCAGTGTCTTTTAATTTGTTGGTGTCTTAATAGGCTTTATGGCCTCTTACGTATATCTTTTTTTTTAAAAATCTAATTTCAATATAGTTTAATAAAAATTTTTACTATTGTGACGATAAATTTGGTAAAAAAAATCTTTGTCAACTTTCCACAAAAATATTTTGACGCAATAGTACAACTATTTAATATTAATTTTGAAAAAAAAAAAGAAGAAGAAGAGTTAATGATGTTTTAGCAAAGAAATCTTTTTGATGTTTTAGCAAAGAACTTTGTTGCAAATGAAGTGTACAAATAAATAAAGTGTGAAGGGTATTTTTGTAAACATATATTTTTTAATAAAAATTATACAAGATTTGTTATTTCTAATACATCAAACCAAACAGTGTATAAGAAATAATACAGCATAACTAATGCAAATATAACTAATGCAAGCATTAATAATGCAAGCACAATTAATGCAAGCACTACTAATGCATCCTATTTTGCATTATTCTTATATACTCTACCAAACGACCCATAAGTGAATAATCTAAAACTTAATCGTTCATCATTAAAAAATTGCCTATTTACCTAGATAATATATTATATGTCCTTATTTACGAGTTATAGCACATCTTTTACTTTTACATAGATTAACTTTATTTTCCTTATAAGAAATAGTTAAATACATATCTCCTATTTTCTCTCTCTTTTTTTTTGGTTTCTGTCCGCTTTCTTCTCTTCTTCTTTTTTCTTCCGTTTCCTTCTCCTTCTCTTTCTCTTTCACCCTCTTTTTAAAAAAAAATAATTTCAATTATTTTAATTTAAGACTTGATTTTAAATTGGTATTATTACAAATAATTATTAAAAATAATTGAGACTTAAATTTATTTATTTTGAAGATGCTAAAATATGAAGATTTTTTTTGACGTCATTAATGAAAGAAAAAAAATATAAATTACAATTATAATACATTTTGAATTCAATATATTATACATTTTATCGATATTTTTCAATGCACGTGGTGAATATATAATTAAAACATTTTTAATACAAATGTATTATAAGTATTATGTATGAATTTCAAATATTTTGGTACAATTTAAATTAATTTTACGTTGTTAAAATGTATTATATTTGTTTGAATAACAACAATCGAATTTATAACAATGTATAATATTGAATTTGAATTGTATTATAACTATCGTTTATATTTATACAATTTTAATACAACTTTAAAATAGATTTTTTAGAGCCTCACCTCTTCTTTTTCGGTAAATCACCATCACTAGACCACCGATTCTTTATATTTAATACAATTTTGATACAAATTTTCAGAACTTCACCTAATATATAACTAAAACATTTTTAATACAAATATTAGAAGTATTATATGTGAATTTCAAATATTTCGGTACTATTTAAATTAGTTTACATAGTTAGAAATGTATTATATTTGTTCTGAAATAATAACTATCGAATTTATAATAATGTATAATATCGAATTCAAATTTAATACAGATCTTCAGAGTTTCACCTCTTCTTTTTCGTAATCACCACCAATAAACCACTGATTGTTTATATTTAATACAATTTTTCAGAACTTCACCTGATATACAGCTTTAATATAGCTTTAATACAGATTTATATCAAATGGTTGTTAAAGCTAAAATTATAACATATATGATAATAAAAATAAAGTTACACTTAAAAGCGTAATTAATCAAATAAAATATATCGTTTATGTAAAAATTCCTTTAAAAAATCTAACCACAAATTAAGGAATTGTTACATTTATTAAAATGTGAAAGGCTATTTTAAAACAATCTTATTTACGTGTGCTAGTACTCCAATGAATTAGATTTGCATTGATGTGACCTTGATGTTATTAAATTCTTAATCTGATATAGAATTAATGAGTTTCTTTCTATCAATAATTTAACAAACTAACACATGATATGAATATTAACTAAAAAGTAATTGATCTTGTAATTTAAACAAGAAGTTGAATGGATATTCCACTATCTTTGAAGGTGGTGAACTCGTATTGAGATTGTATATGATATTTTTAAACTTGACATCACCTAGTGTATATATATCAAATATGTTTGAGTCGCATTTGATATATCATATATTATTACTTATTGATTGTTTTACAACTATGAAAGGTATTGAATGCAATAAACAAATATTCACGATATAATTACTTCTAATAGAATATAATACGTGATATATATTTTTGTGAAATGACATCGACAACATCTATCATTGTAGTTGGACAATAACTATAAAATAATTTTTTGTATTGTTATTGTGGGGTAGATAGTAGTCAAGGTGGTGGTTTAAAGGTGGAATGAATGTATGTTTGGTGTATATATATTACTGGGTACAGTAGCCCGGACGCAGGCCCAACACGAACGAATGGTACAATTATTAGATCGCAGATCAGTAGTGCCAATAAGACTTGAGAAGTAAATTCTTTGTCAATAGAAAAATTATTTTTCCCGAAATAAAAATAAGAGCCCGTTTGGATGGAATTTTAAATTGGTCAAACTAACTTTTAAATCAGTTTTTGACTTATTAGAGTGTTTGACAATTAAAGAATAACTTAAAATAAGTCAAAAGTTAAAAGTAGGGTGCCCCTACTTATTTTTTTAACTTATAAATCATTCTACTTTGACCAATTATATTACTTTTTTATCCTTAATTCTTTTATAATATTAACAACTTTAAGGGTATTTAAGACATTTTGATAAAAAAGTGACTTTCAATACTTTTTTACGAAACACATCAAAAACACATAACTACTTATTTTTAAAATGACTTTAAGTCAATCCAAACGGGCTCTAAGTGTCAATTGTTTACAATTCAATTAAAATTTTAGCTCTAAATAAGTGAGCATGTCAAAGTATAACAGATGGACTTACAGAAGGTTGCATATTTCCTTAGTTTTTCTTTTCTTGTTTATCCTCTGCTCCAAAATGTGATACAGATTACAATGAAGATGTATTTTTTTGTACAGTTGAAATATCACAATAAACCTGCAAATTTGGAAAACATAGGTATTTCCTTGACTTTTCAGCTTCTTCTTGTTTAGTTTCAACGACATTCGGCTTATCAGAACCCATTTTGTTCGTTCTCACCCATTAATATGAAGCAACTTCATAACCAATTCTGAATTTCAGCATAAGCCATTTACTGCTGAAAGGCTAGTAAACTCTGAGGTTGAATCAGCATGTGCTCTTTCCATAGCTAGCGTGGCTTCCTGAAGAAATAATCCTCGTGCCAATGCCACTGCAAGAAAAGCTAAATTAGGAGCTACATTCAAATAACATAAGTCGAGGAGAAGAGAATGATACAGAGCCTTAGTAAGACCAAATAGACTTTTAATATTTTTATCACCCCATAATTATATAACATGAGTATTATTCTGAATGATAAAACAGCAGTCTACAGACAGATCTAACGATAAAGCTTGTTAGTCTTTCTCATTCCATAGTTATGATTGGCTTCTTTAGTTCAACTTTTATGGACCATACTTGTCCATATATCAGTCCTAATGAGCACCGAAAAGCAGCTTTAGTTTAGAACTAAAGTATTTCCATTCAACCAACTTTAACTCTATATATAACTTTATCGATCGAGGGTCTGTCGCAGGGGCGGAGCCACCTTAGGCGAAGGGAGTTCCGATGAACACCCTTCGCCAGAAAATTATATAGTGTATAAAGGTTAAATGTTAGTTATTATGAGTGTATATTTGATTTTGCACATCCTTAACATAGGTGAGAAGAAAATTTGCACACCCATCTCGAAATTCCTAGCTCCGCCACTAGTCTGTCGAAAATAACCTCTAGCTCTAACTCATAAGATGAGAATAAGGTCTGTGTACACTCCCTTCCTCAGTCCTTACTTATAAGATCGCATCTCTCACGGTCTCATATAGACACACAACACCCACAAATCCAATATAGTCTCATAAGCGAGATTTGGGGATATGCAGACTTTATCCCTATCTTGTGAAGATGACAAGACTATTTTTGAAAAACCCTCGACTCAAATAACGTAAACCTGTAATAACTTTTTATTTTTCCTTCCTACCAGCCCATCTCACACGAAGAAGACAAAAACACGAAATTAAGTGCAAGGAATGTAGTTTCTCAATTTGCTATTATATGGGACTACAAGTAGCATCATTATAGCATATTAACTTTACAACAAAGTAAAGATCAAGACTACTATGTCCATACGAAAGTATATAAATATTTTTAAAATAACATAAATGTACTGATAAATTCAAAGCAAGTAAAATAGAAGTAGGTCAAAAAATTGAATGTAGCTACCTGACTGAAGTGAGCTGAACTTGTCTTGATTTTGCATCAACTTTTGCAGATTTTCCTTCCGACTCTTTTAGTCTCTGGCTAGTATTCAAAATCAATGATGTAGCATAAGAGATAACATTGCCTTCCCCAGTAACAATGTTTACATTAATTTGAGTATTCAATTTTTTTTTATTGAATTAACATAGGTAATTGGTTTAAGAATGCTTACAACTTCGTTATTCTTTTCACTTGCTCTTAAGATGGAGGTGGTGGTACATTAGAAGCAGCGTCAATTATAGCTTGCGATACTGAGATTAATGAGCAATTCATAATCGATTGATATATTGAGGAACAAATCTACTCACTGAGACTAGGGGTGGCAATTGGGCGGGTTGGGTTAAATTTGGGCGGGTCAAAATGGGTCAAGAGAATAAACGGGTCAAGACCCTACCCAACCCAAATTTGTTTGGGTCAAAACGGGTTAGGTAACGGGTCATAGCCCAACCCGCCCAATTTTTACTAAGTTTTAATAGCTTTATTTGTTATTTTATAAGCTTTTAAAACCTAATAAAATTATTTTTTTTCTTTATTATAACTATGTATAACATATAAAATAAAAAAATATATTTTTTAATAATATTTTCACAAGATTTCTCAAAATCCAATTCGGGTTACATATCAACCCAATTTTTAATGGGTTGAACTTATTGATGGGCGGGTCAATAGCCAACCAAAACCTAAATGGGTTGGGTCGGGTTGGGCTTGATTTTACCACCCTTAACTGAGACATTATCTGACACTCGAAGATGAACTTTTACCATTTGAATTGATAGAAAGTGGGAACAATCATATAATGAATATTCCATATGACTACCTGTAATTTATTCAAAGCATGTTGATGTTATCCCTGAAAAGAATCATAGAAAGCAATAAGTTTTGTCACCTTGAATAAGGTCTAATCAAATAGAAAAGAATATAAGGAAGAGGCTCAGTTCTTAGTTCTCGTTTTTTTTTAAAGAGATCACAAGCTCCTCATCCGTACTTATTTGATTCCTTTCCAATTTAAAATATTAAAACCTAGCTAGTGCTAGGTGAGTTTTGAATAAATAAGATAACAATAAGTAAAATGCTAATTAGGCAGAAGAAGCATTATGGTGCTTTCCAGTTATTATATGTGAACGTGTAGAACAAGCATCATTAATAAGTATACTTCAAATCTTCGATCAGCTAATTATGGATCTAGAAGTGCGCAGGATTGAAATCATATATTTCTGAAAAATAACAGTAGCAAAGTGTCCCTTTAAACCATCGTGAAATCATGATAGATGAGCCACTTACTCCACAATACACCATAACCGTTCATAATGGTAAATTAGCGAAGAACTGACATGCTATATCTCTGTCTATACATATTCCAAACACTTTTTGCAAGCGATGTAACAGAAAGAACCAAGAAACAGACTTTAACATTCGTGTATCAACTTAAATAATAGCTAGTTGGACGAAATGTTAGCTGAGATACTACCTGATCAAGTCAACCAAGTTATCTTTATAGAGAGCATAAACAGTAAAATACATGTGTTAGCTCACCATTTGCAAAGTCTTCTCTCTGACTCTGTCACTTAGCCAATAAGCATTTTCAACATTGAACCGTATATCCACCTTGGTATTTATTGTAAAGATAGAAATTTCTTGAAAAAGGAAGAAACGAAAACTTAAAAGCGAATGTTATCTTGTAAAACAATCTACATGAGACCTTTATTGACATTTTGATCTCTAGGAGAAGGATATAAGATGTCAAAAGTGAGATTCGAGAAATTCAGGCTTGTAAAGAGGAAATATCGAGATGTCTCAATAAGAAGAGTGTGAGAGGTTGGGCGTAATGGACTTATACCTCTTTTTAGTGGTCTCTAGTCCAGGTCAAAGGTAGTACTAACTGACCCAATTCCTTCAAAATTAGTCATACCACTCGAAGTGGCCTTGATCCAAATCGTATTAAATATTTGGAGGCCCAAATAGAAATTCACATGTCAAGTCATTTGCTAAGTTCTCCATTATACATGAATTCTAGCATAGTTTATTTCATTGAGGAAATTTTACAAACACCAAATGAGCATAAACTCTTGACATGTTAAGTTGTGTGTCAAAGCACTTAGCAAAACACCTAATTCTAGCATGCTATGAGGATTAAAAGGATGATAAAAGAAGTACGAAAATTGGGGAATATTGACTTTTGACGAAGTAGATGATTAATTAGAAAGGGAGGAAAAACTAACAGAAGTATAGAGAGAATTAGCTCAAATGGAGAGATAGAACAAGATCAATAAAATTACAACTATAAAATTCAATAAAAATAAAAGAATAATACCCAGTTTGGACAAACAATAAACAAAAAGGAAAATAAGTAAAATAGAATTGACCTTATTGCAGTGGCAGCAACAGCGACAACGATAGCGAGGGAGAAAGCAAAAAGTTACAGAGAGAGCCAAAGAGACAAAGGAGGTGAAAGAGTAGATAAGTTCCATGAGTGTGGCAAAGCAAGGACAGAGGGGTAGCACGTGTAAGAGCAAAAAGTTACATTCAGGTTAAAATCAGATGAAACTATCATTCCCTCTTATATTATAGAGTAATATATACATGTTTGGTGGTTGATACTTGATACTACAATGTCTTATGCATGACAGCTCACATACAAATGTGTATATCACCATATACATCACATGTATGCATTGTATATCAAGTATATAAATTGACATGCTTTCATGTTTAAATAGAGAAAAGAACTCGGAAAAACACCGAGAGAGAACTCTTATAAAGGTTAATTCTGGTGAAGAGAAAAAATAACTCAAACAAAGTTGGCGATGTGATAGGGATATCAACGAAAAGAGGAAAAAAACATAAGGGAGAGAAGCTTTGGCATTTTTTTGGTGAGGCAAAGGCGGATGACAAAAGACAAATTTAGTAGTCTTATTGGAGGTTATAGTAAAGTTTTTGTTGCTAATTTTATCAAAAAAACGAAACAATAGCCAAATACTATATAAACTTGAATTTATTTTTATAGATTAGTGCAAAAAAAAAATCATAATAACAATGACTCCAAAAGGGAAAGGAAAATCTTTTATTGGAAAATTACACGGATAAGCAAACATATACTAGTTAATTAGCCAACATTGCTATAGTTTGAATTAATTACGGCTCGCAGCTTACTTTTAACTATAATTACGTCGCTTATACATATACAAATACAAATTATACATATGTATATACTCAATTATATGGCAAATATACAAATACAATTAGCCTCTCTCCACTCTCTGCCCTCTCTCGCTCGCCTCTGTCCTCCCTCTCCGATTCTCGCTTGCCAGATATACAAATACATATGTATATTAGTTACGTATATACAATTATTTGACAGATATACATATACAATTCGACAGATATACATATACAGTTCGCCTCTCTCCACTCTCTGCCCTCTCTCGCTCGCCTCTCTCCTCCTTCTCTCACTTTCGCTCGTCAGATATACAAATGCATATATATATTAGTTACATATAAACAATTATTTGGCAGATATACTTATACAATTCATCTCTCTCCACTCTTTGTCCTCTCTCGCTCGCCTCTTTCCTCTCTCTCCAAGTCTCGCTCGCCACTCTGCTCCTTATAACATGTAGCTACAAATCGTAATTAGCAAACTATAGCTGCATAATTAAAATATTTTGAGTGGCTATATATGAAAGTTCCTCATCTTTTGATTATACTATATGAAATGAATCTTGGCATAGAACGATAACCTGTTCAATGGATTGGATCCGCTCAGTCGGGCTTGTGGATCTGGTCATTTTACAAGACGAATTCACAAAACATTGGGCCAGGGCCAGTTGTTGAGTTGGTGATCTGAAACAAAAATGAACATCAGTTTAGATCAGGACTTATATATTTATGTTTGGGAAAGCCCAAATAAGATAAAGCCCATCTTTGAACCCAACACAATCATGTGAATGGCCCGTGGGCTGCAATTTACCTAAGTCCAGTGTTCTCCAAATCACTCAAGAAAATATAACTCACCAAAGCATTTACGCATTTTATAAAAAAAAAATTGTTTCCTAGAGGATTAGTTGATAAGGAAACTTACTCAATACGTACGGTACAACCAAATTTATTTATCAATATGATTGAAGTATACAAAATTTATACATTGATTATATATTTAGTGTATGTATATTACTGTGAAATATATATTAAAAAAAAAACTTATACATTTATTGGCTATTTTATAAATTAAAACTCCTAAAGAAATTGGACTATAATTATCCCAACTTATAAGGAATTCTTTTACATTCTTTATTCAATAAAAGACCAAGATACTCGTGCTATGATTATTATTTCATAGAGATGCTTGTTTGAATGAGTGGAGAAGTAGTTTAAGATAATTATAAAGCATGTGCAATTTGCATCTTAAACCATATGGCAAATTAAAAATTGTAGGATAAACAAGTGGCATTGACTAAATAAATTTGAGTCATCCACTTTGCAATAATAGCCAAGAAATATTACAAAAAGAGTACTTTAATTGATGATACTATTCTCTCCATTTGATAAAACTTTCAAAGGAGACACCAACCCCTCCCCTATATTTATTTTCATCCTTTCCCCTTTAAGGAATATTGCTTATAACTTTGATGAAAAAAAGAAGGAAAAAAAGGTTTGAGCAATTTAAAAGACTAGTGAATATATTCCTTGCTTTGTGAATGAAGAAATATTTTTAAAGTCAATATATTCCTATTCCCTTTATACTTGTATAGTTTTTAAACTTTTTTGAAGATGATAAAAAGGTTTCCAATCAAATTATCATATGTTATATAAAAAATTGTATAGTTGATAAATGTACAACTTCAGAAGAATTCTTTTTATCCATAAAAAAAAGAAGATAAAATTAGAGTGAGAAATTAAGAAAAAATATCATCTTTATGTAAAACAATACAAGATAATTTGGGACCCAATCTTTTTTTAAAATATAAAAAAATTGAGGGTGTGATGTAAGTGGAGAATGGGGGATATGAGTGGCAATGATACTTGCAAAAGACAAGTAGTAGACAAAAACAATTGAACATGAGTTGGAATTCCACCAATGACAGAGGCTAATGAACCCTACAAAAACCAAAGTCAATTCCCATAATGTCAAATGGGGACAATATATATTCTCATCATTTTATTTATTACTCACATACTATTATCTTCTGAATTCTTTTGCATTGTTCATCTTGCTATTTTGTTATCGTTATTTTATTTTCAATAATGCTTTGATTTTTGTACTTTTGAATCGATAATACTGTACTTATAAAACTACATTGAGTATATTATTATAATGTGACTTGTGAGTTGGAAGAATATAGCTAGGGTTTCTTTAGTCCTTATCCCCACTATTCAATATTCATGACCTTTTTTTTCTACTAGTAGAATATATTCTCTCTTTATTTATGACGTGAAGAAATAAACAATAACATTTGTAATGGACATAAAAAATTAGTACAAAGTTTTTTTTTTCCTTAAAAAATATTTAAAGTTGTTTCGAAAAGCAAAACAGCAGAATCTCGAGTCATTAATTAGAAGCAACATTTAAATTAATTATTATACTATGAAATAGACACTTGACGGCTTGATGTTTTTGTTATTGCATCGAGTAATGATTATACTACATTTTACTCTTTAATTTCTTCCCGTAATGATTTTCAACACATGTCTTAATTAATTGGAGGTAATATAAGCACATTTTACTGTTGAGAAATTGACCATAATAGTCACTCACCAAAATAATATCATAGTTAGAAAATGTATATTTTTTTTGCATATTAGTATGTGATATACATAAAATATATAAAAAAATTATATGAAATAATATGTATTCATTATATATTTGACTAGAGAATGTAATTATTTTTGTCGAGTGATTAATTGTGTAACATCCCTTTATTATTTGATGATTTTGTAAGCTAAATTCATTTTGATCAACTTCTAAAAAATAGTAAAAAGGTTAAAAATATCTTTAAATATGTGAAATTCACAATATTTATTCTATTTATAGTTTGATCTGACTATATATGCTTCTTCTACCATTCCAAATAAAAGAATAAAGAAAATCGAACATATAAAAAGTAAACAATCCTTAAAAAGGATCGACAAATAATTCAAATTAAGCTTTTAAAAAAAAACCCAGCTATGTCAAGTTATCCTCTAAGAAAAAACTGCGTAACTAAAGTAGCCTTTATTATACAGGGGCTAAAGGGGGGACACGCTAAGAAAGAGAGAACATTATTACTATATGAAACGAAACAACGGCTACCAAGATAAATTAAGATCAACTAATATTCGAACTTGGAGCGTAAACGTAAAGTAGGATAAAGTAAGATAAATCGAATTAATATTGGAATTTTATACAAGTAAATGACAAAGATTTTGCAGAGGTTTATGTGCTACGATTCTGGGTAGCAAATTGAGATAGTGCTTACATAACGACAAGAATCTTAAAGAGATTTTCCTCAAAGACATGAATCTTTGTCTTGTAGCCATATGTAAATTACAAATAAGTGGTCCTTTTAAGACAGTAATAATCTTGTTTTTTCATGTATATTAAAGTTTTGTGTGCAATGCACACGTGTAGATGATTACAATTAAGTTCAATTTATTCATAAAGTATAATTTTTTTTCATGAAGGGGTTTTAATTGAATCGTCTGTCACTATTGAAATGAAGAGTTTTTGAATCTTACATAAACAACAAAAATAACTGACTAAGCCCCAAATCATAATAAGGGGTCATTCTCCAAACCAGGGAGGAAGCCAAATCATTATTCGATTGTTTAAATAATTTTGAGGAGAGAACGAAGTCAATCCTACCTTATGAACATATATTCACGCTATAATAATTTCGAAAATAGTTATCATTTTTGACAGTTATACCTATCTTGACTAATCAATATTGAACGAAAGTAGTTACACTCGCATATATTTTAACTTTTAAAAATATAACTTATCATATTCTACAAAACTGAGTCCTAGCAATTGAATACATGTGAGGTGGTCGTCAAATTGGGGCCTATGAAATAATGAAGTTCACATAAATGTAGTCTAAGTTTCTGACTTTAAGGTTTGCACGCTTGTCGATCACTTCACTTAGAAAATAGGATCATAATGTCCATGGTGTTGATTAGAATTGTCCGCTTTGAATCTAGGTCAGTATAAATTTGTTCCTTGAATTTAACCCATATGCTGTCTCAACAATGGATTCTTAACTCATTTTTATAAGATGATTCTTAATTTTCTTCTCTCATTCGATGTGAGATTAGTCTAAGGTATAATATGCACCCCTTCTTCAAAGGTGTATACCCTCAGTCATGGACATTACCACGTCTCAATGACCTATATTTTACCAAAATATCCCCGTTAAACTTTTCCCATATATAATGACAACAAAAATGATACTGTTAGTCTATAGTTACATATGTACATGTTGAGCAACGAAAGCATGTTGAGCACCTTACTGTTTTAAGCCTGAAATTGTGCGTTGCAATATAATTATGAAGTATAAATCAAATGTGTGAAGTATATATATGTTAACACTCATTAGCAATAGCGTAACTTTTGGTTTTCCATATACATACATGACAATCTCTCTCACATATTTACCCTCCTTACTCCTTAGAGCTCTCATCTTTTCACTTTCTTTGTCACTCAAATTAAATTACTGGAAAATATAAAATTAGCTACGAAATTTATCGGTAATTCCCAGCTAATCTTTTGCTAAATAGCTCCTAACTAATTGGATTTTATTATAATCCATCCCTAAATGAGATTGATATAGGGATTTTTGTTGTTTAGCTACAAAATTTTAACCGTAGCTAATTTCTTATTTTCTAGTAGTGTAAACCCATACAATCTTAAGGTTGAAGGTAGAGAATGTTTACCACCTGAACAAACCGTTCTTGTCTTATGATATAGCCTCAACACGAAAGCATGATGAAAGAAAAAAATCAGCAATTTTGACGAGCACAATCAATATGTTAATCACTTTGATTAACTTTTAAAGCAATAGTTAAAAGTGGTATGTATATATGTAAGGCTATAGTAATTAGGGACCCTTAGACAAAGTGTTGAAGATTCACAAAATCAGAAAAGAAGAATGCTAGCTTTCCACTTGAAAATGAAATTTAAATATTTAAAAATTCAATTGGATTATCGATGATTAATATTGGATCCCTGATTCATTATTTTGGTTTATTTTGCTAATTATTGTTAAAATTAATGAATGTTAATTGTCGCATTCTCTAATCACTACTAGTTTACTGGATAAACTGATAAGCATAATCTCTATCGTCATCCGCAATATCGCTAATTTACTTTTTATAAAAATAACTAAAGATCTTTTTAACTTTATTAATTTGTTGTTAGTTGTTAGGATAAATGGTTCTTTCCTTTATATATGTATATTATGTATATATAAATGAAAGACAATGTAACTAACTACATATAAGGTGTAATAATATTTTCATTAGGATGAGATCTTTTAGGAAAAATTGTGGGATCTTGAATAATATCAAATAATGTTAAAAGTGTTTTGGGATTGATTTAGCCCCAGAATTGATATCAGAACATAGATTCTAACGCGAAAAGTTTGGGGAAATGTTAAAATGCTGACATAATAGCGTGTGGCTCAATTGATTTACTATCTTTTACCAGTTATTTGAAATGACACACAAGAAAAAAACAAAATTGTGGGGTTTGGACAATATAAATGACACACAATAAATCTTCATATAAGCTCATGAATTGATAATGGATTGTGTAAAACTTAGTAGGAAGCCTTTGATGAGTAAATATGAGGAACTGAGTTCGAAGACTTTGCTGATAGGTCATATGGAACTTCATTCGAGCTTTAAGGTGAAGAATGTGATGTTCGAAAAAAAAACTATATTTGCTGATGAAAATGAAAAGAAAGAGCTACATATAACATTCGGACTTAACATAATCAAATTGTATAATAGTATATCTATATCATTTTAATAATGTTTTTGGACTAATTTAATTTAGCCTATGATTTTTCAGTTATATATAAGATTTTTCATTTTGAGAGACACATTATTTTCCAATTTTTTCTTTTCCTTTTTTTTTCTTTTGTTACTATTAAAGGCAAAACAAATATAGGACCCAAAACAAGATGCCACCTTCCAAAGATGCTCCCCCATGTCCCTTTTTCTTTGATTAAAACAAGCCAACCTTTGATAGAAAGAAAAAGAAAGAAAAAAAAGCTTCACAACACCATTTTTCCCTAAAGCCAAAGATGTTCCAAAGGAAAAGATAAATGACACAAAGCCATCTCTTTTGGACTGATGAGTCATTATCTTTAATTTACTCATCCTTCTTTAAGTCAAAAGCCAATAATCATTAATATTTACCTTTACTTTAATTTCATTCTAACTGCTTAAGGTTATTATATAGGAAGATGATTTTATTCTTCCTTGTACAATGTTAATATTGAAATTTGAAACATTATTATGATTAGAATATGATCCTCTATATCTATCAAATGGTTATACTTTATAACTATTTCTTTTTGTCCTTCTATCTTCGCTTATCGCTAGAGCGCATTTAAATACTAGACAAAATTTTGAATCCGTCTTCTTTCCATTTTCCAAAGTTCTCCATTTATTTCCTTTTTTTCTAAATGAAGCTTTTTCACTAAGCTTTTTTAAGATACTTACTATTTACTCTATCCGTTTCTATTAATATGTCACTATTTTAAATTTCATGTTCCTTAAGAAACTAGGTAAGTTTACTATTGTATCCTTATTTAGTGTTATCTTGAAGTCAAGTTTTCAATAAATGAACATAAATTAATTTATTTTGATTAATTAAATTGACCAATGAACATGAATTAATCATTTAGTTTTTCTATGTTGATCAAATTCATACTTTCAAGTCTAATAACTCTCAAGGGTAAAATAGGAAGAATAGTGTTATTTATTATTTATGTATTGATTTTGTGAAATGACAAGTATTAAGGATTATCTATTTTTAGTAAGCACGATATGTAAATAGGAACTGAGGAAGTATTATGTAGTGAATAAATACTTTGATAACCAGTTTACCCATTAGACGGCCTCAAACATACTGAAAACCAAGATTAAATTGACAGAATAGTTTGTGCATTATCATTAACTTCTTTAATTTTGGTAAAAAATGAAACTACAATATATTACATAGGTTAAATTAATCATGCAAGAGCACACATTTTCCAAATTTTAGGTGCATCCATTTACATAATTGAGGGTTATTTGATGTTGTACAGTTTTTGTATTGTAGCACTAACTTGTCTGTTAGGTTTTTGGATGGTAATAATAAAACACCAAAAACAGAAGTTATATATCATTATGGATCAATATTTTAGCCATGGTACGTACAGAGGGGGACCAAAAACAATACATGTACATATGTCCAAATAGTAGTTAAAATCTCCCTATATTTTTCTTTTTATTACTCATTTGAGATGAGAAAAAGTTTTTCTTATCACTATGCAAGTTGATGTTTCCCAAGTCGCAATCTCTCATCAAAATAATGATACATGTAATAATTGATACAATATTTTGTGACACCTTATATTAGCTTCTTCTTCTCTGACTTTAGCCAGTAGTAATGTGTACGACTACGCAACACCGATGAAAAATCAAAATATAAAAATAAAAATACATAGAAAGTTTATATATAGATGGTTCATCCGCTTATACTCATGAGGGGCAGAGCTAGTGTGGGTTCAGTATCTTTGATTCTAACTTTGTATTAGTCTTAAAAATTCATAACTCGTAAATTTCATATTCTGACCTCACCTTCGTGGATCGTTGTGTCATGAAATGGCGGATACAGGTGATGAATTTGGAATCTTGTATGCTAAAATGTAGGGTAAGTGAAAACAAATGAATACTTCTAAGAAAAACAATTCGGAAATATGTCACGTCTACACCATCATATACAGACATTATATATCCCTCTTTAGTAACTATCTACAGCCATCCAACGTCATTTAATTTGATTCACGGACATCATAATTAAGTCGATATAATAATTTGGACTTAAGCATGATATTCACGGTAAATGTAGGGATTAGTTATTCCACTTTTTATCATGCGTAAAATAATACATAGATTCCTTTATAACTTGTATATGTATTAGTTATGCGGGTTTCTAAATTGTCAACCAAATGTGGTCGTATTAACTTTGTACATGAATAATTTATTTCCGATCTACCTACCAAACGTCGTATAAGTTATACTGAAATTAATACATGGATAGCTATTTCTTATCCAGCTACCAGTGAAATTCCACAAGTAATTTCTATTGTCTAGTAACTCCGACATATTGTAAGAAGTGAATATTGAATACCAAAAAGATACAAACTTTCAAATATTTGAAACATTGCATATGCTTTTAGTCAGTCCTTGATAATTGAACTATATATTGCTATTGTAATGTAGATATATATGTATAGGAATTGATTGTGGCGTTGAAATTGAAGGGAAAAGGAAAAAGAAAAGATATCTATGGTGGGACTTTAATTTGGATCCTGAAGCAAATACTAGATGATCACATTGTTGAATCAATTGTGACACAATGTATCTTCTAGCTAATTTTTAATAAGAGGGCCATATAAAATTGGCACATGAAAATGACCATTCACAAAGAGTAGATCTGCACAACAAATTGATGGACAGGGACACCTCAAAAGGGCACTCCCCCTTAGCTTGTCCTAACAATATTGAAAATAGTCTACCCTTGCCATGAGAGTTTTAAACATCAGTGGAACCACTATTATGTACTATATATGAGCTAAGGACACTTCTTTTTTTCTTTTAAATAATTGTAGTGTCGAGTGAATTTGCATTGTATCTCAATATATTTTTTTAGGCTGAATTTATTGGCAACTTCTTAAATTTGTCTATTTGATTTAGACACCTTTATATATGATAATAAAGTATTTTTATTAGGCATTTCTATTTTAAATTTTACAAATTTTTTTTTTACGTGTGTTCTAAAATTGTACTTATCAGTTATCATAATCAGCAACATAAATATTAACTCTATTCTGATTTTTATCCTACCTTCTACATATCAAACATAAGATGAATTCATCTTAAAATTGATTTCAGATTAGTTAGTCTTTATCCTTCGTACCAGGCAAGCCCTTAGAGTTAGGTAGATAGAAAGAATTATTGATTATTTTTTTTCACCTATATTGCGATTTGAGTTCTGAATCTCTCATCATTTTCATTTCATACTATTATCAAAGGTTGAAGTGGAATGTTAAAGTATTTATTTATCCTTAATCAGAGGTCTTGAATATCAGTCTTACAAATAAAATTCATATTTTATCCTTCAACGTAGGACTTTCCAAACGAATTCAAATAAATCAGGCTTCAATATTGATATCGGATATCGGACCACCGAAAAAATAAAAGGGACAGTATTAGAACTGCATATATACACAGATATTGCCGCGCCCACACACTATTCCCCATACATATTTGGGTCCATAGATTTTTCTTTGAATGTGTTACCAGTTAAACTCAATACAATAGCACACTTTTCCATGTGAAGAGTTACAAGGGAAATCAACAACTTGTTTTTATTTTCCCCCTTTTACTTTTCTCTTGTTACTATACTTTTCTTTTGACGTGGAAGATCAAAAGCAAAATGTTTATATGATCTCTCTCTTGCTTTAACTTTTGCAGCCCTCTCTTTAGGACTATTCCATCTTCTAAAAAAGCTCAAATAATACACAAATTTACATAGAAAATTGGTCCAATTTTTTTTTTTAAAATCTAGTAGGGCAATCAAGAATAAAGCAAGTTTACCATACAATAAAAGATCAAAAAAGCTTCTCTGGTTGTTTCTTCCTTGCAACCTATGTATACTACATAATTATATATTGATCATTCCTCACAAAACATTGTAATGATATATTAATAATCATCATCTTTTTACTACTGTGTTTGTTGCAGGCACATGTCTCCAACTTCAAGAAATGTACTGTAAGAAAAGAATCACAATTTTTGGACTTAGAAAATTAATTAACCCTTTTTTTATTATGCTTAAGATACTCTATACGAAGTACATAAATTGTGTTTTTCTAGTATAGTTTTTAGGTTAATTTATTTCATCTATTGCCAGAACAATAACCCATGCAGAAAAAGTTGTCCCCAAGATAAGAAAAGAGGATCATCACTACTTATTTACTTGTTCACCCTTTACATCATAAATATTATGCAAGCAAATAAGGTTTGTGTCACGTAAGCAAAACTAGAAATTTAAGTTTATGCGTTCTAGATTCTAAAAAAATATATAAGTTATTAGGTTTGATAAAAAATTTAACACAAATATTACAGCTTGCACCAAAGCTAATGAGTTATATCGAATTCATAATTGGCATGCTAGGTTCGTTTGATTTGTGATGTCATTATATGTTTTGGGCTAGTGAGAAATAGTAAATATATAATGAAATTAAATGAGGTATGCCTGAACTAGCTCAACCACCAAGATTGTAAATCAAAAAAAGATGTCATTATAATCTTAGATGTAGATATTTTTGTTAGTGCTTAATTATGACATAAAGGAAATTGAAGTAACAGAATTTCAAACATGTACATCCATATATATATGAGTGTCTATAATATAGAAAAAAGTTCTTTTTATACAGACACAGATGGGCTAATAACTCAAAAAGTAAGATGTCATAATTTTATAACAAGTTAAATGCATTCATAATATATGTAATAAAAAATCCTTAGATGAGAATGCTTTTGTGCAACCTAAATTATATTCTCCATATGATCAGATCAGTAGCTAGCCTAGTTAGCTAGCACATACTAAATCTATAATTCTCCATTATGTGTTATTAATCATTATCAATTTTGGGTCAACATTTACTATGTAATAGTGGCATGCATTGATTACATAAACACACCTTTTCCCTCTTTCTTTGAGTTATTTTATTGCCATGGCTAAATTTTTATTTGTTGTTTTTCGTCCGATGTTCAATACCTAAATTGAAGTTTGATTAAATTTGGATTCAAAGTCCCACATTTAGAATAAGTACTCCCTAACAAAGACAATTTTGTACCCTTGGACTCGAACTCGAGATCTTTGATTGAGAATGAAGGAGTACTTACCGCTCCACCACAACCTCGACGTTGTGGCTAAAGTTCTTTATCCATACTTATCATCATCATATCAGAAAATTGAGACCAACTCAGCCATTCCTTCATGAACGCTTTGAAAGTGCAATTTCATCATATCTCACTGAAATTAAAGTGTCTTTTCCACTTAAAGTTAAAGGGTATTCTTGTCATATTGAATAATAATGTAGAGTGTGAGAAAGATAATAGTATAGTATCAAGTATCAACTTTACTTTTTTCTCATAATCTCGACTTTAAATTTCTGTTTTTTCATCCAACGGCTGTTTTTTAAAGTCAGTAGGGACCTGCTTTTTTTTTCCTTTCTTTGTTACTTTGCTCAAATAAGTAATTCCTTACTGCATATATACACTTAATAGTTAAAGAAAATACCATTTAATTTAAGCTAAAAACTAACTTTGATCTTCTATGTGATGTGTTGTTCTTCAGTGAGAGATAAAAGGGAAAAAAAAAAGCAAAGAGAGGAAAAGGGGAGGCTTAGCTTCTTCCTTGATCTTGAAGACTCACTTTCTTTCTTTTGAAGATGTTTGATTCTTTAAATCTATCTACACTTGAAGTTTCTCAGATTCCCTTAACTTTTCCCTCCTTTTACATTGCCTCAGAGCCTCATAATAACTCACTTTGTTTCTTCTTCAAGTCCAAACAAATCCACTTTCCTTGAAAAACTTCCAAGAAACTATGTTGCCAGTTATTCTTGTCACACTCTTTACTCTTGTAGGCACTTCCATTTCCTCTTCCTCCTCTTCTATTAATACTGATTTTCATGCTTTGTTAAGTCTAAAACAAGGATTTGACTTCTCAAATCATGGTTTAAGCTCATGGGATAGTTCAAATCCTAGCTCAGTTTGTTCTTGGATGGGAATCAAATGCTTACAAGGTCGAGTTGTATCGATAAACTTATCCAATATGGAGCTTTATGGCTCTGTTTCCCCTGCTATTTCAAGCTTAGATAAGCTTGTTGAGCTTTCAATCGATGGTAATAACTTCACTGGTGAAATCAAGATTGAGAACATGAAGAGTCTTAAGTCACTCAACATTTCAAACAACATGTTTAGTGGGAATCTTGATTGGAACTACACAAGTTTGGCTAATTTGGAGGTTCTTGATGCTTACAACAATAATTTTTCATCTTTTCTTCCTGTTAGAGTTGTTAGCTTGGAGAAACTCAAGTACTTGGACTTGGGAGGTAATTATTTCTACGGAAGAATACCGGAGAGTTATGGTGATTTGATTGGGTTGGAGTACTTACAACTTGCTGGAAATGACCTGCATGGAAGAATCCCTAGAGCTTTGGGGAATCTTACCAACTTGAAAGAGATTTATTTGGGATATTTCAATGTGTTTGTAGGTGGGATTCCTAAGGAATTTGGGAAGTTGGAGAATCTTGTTCACATGGATATTTCTAACTGTGAATTAGATGGTTCAATTCCTCCTGAATTAGGGAACTTGAAATTGTTAAACACACTGTTTCTACATATCAATCTTCTTTCAGGTCCAATTCCAAAGGAACTAGGCAACCTCACTGGCTTAGTCAATCTTGATCTTTCAGCCAATGCACTTACAGGTGAAATCCCATTTGAGCTCATTAACCTCCAACGGCTAAGTCTTTTCAACCTGTTCATGAACAAATTACATGGTTCTATACCTGATTTCATCGCTGATTATCCTAACCTGAAGATTCTTGGTCTCTGGATGAACAACTTCACCGGTATAATCCCGGAGAAGTTAGGCCAAAATGAGAAGCTACAAGAGCTGGATTTGTCTTCAAATAAGCTCACTGGTACAATTCCTAAAGACTTGTGTGCTTCTAAGCAACTCAGAATCTTGATTTTACTCAAGAATTTCCTCTTTGGTTCAATCCCAGAGGATTTAGGCACATGTTTAAGTCTTGTTAGGGTGAGATTGGGACAAAACTACTTGAATGGTAGTATCCCAAATGGATTCATTTACATGCCTGAGCTAAACTTAGTTGAGCTGCAGAACAACTACTTGTCTGGTACCTTATCAGAAAATGGTAACACTTCTTCAAAGCCAGCCAAGTTAGGTCAGTTGAATTTATCAAACAATCAACTTTCAGGTTCTTTACCATTTTCCCTTTCTAATTTCTCTTCCCTTCAAATCCTTTCACTTGGAGGGAACCAATTCTCTGGTCCTATTCCTACTTCTATAGGTCAACTCTCACAAGCTTTAAAAATTGACCTGAGTCAAAACTTTCTTTCTGGTGAAATCCCCCCTGAAATAGGCAATTGTGTCCACTTAACCTATCTAGACTTGAGCCAGAACAACTTCTCTGGCTCAATTCCACCTCGAGTATCTGAAATCCGAATCTTGAACTACTTGAACTTGTCGAGAAACCACTTGAATGAGACCATACCAAAATCAATTGGCACCATGAGGAGTCTCACTACTGCTGATTTCTCATTCAATGATCTTTCAGGCAAGCTGCCAGAATCAGGCCAATTTGCATACTTCAATGCCACTTCTTTCGCTGGCAATCCTCAACTCTGTGGTTCTTTATTGAACAACCCTTGCAATTTCACACTAATCACTGATCCACCTGGAAAGTCTCATGGAGATTTCAAGCTGATCTTCGCCCTTGGGTTGTTAATCTGTTCACTAGTTTTTGCAGCTGCAGCTATCATAAAGGCCAAGTCTTTCAAGAAAACAGGCGCGGATTCTTGGAAAATGACAGCATTCCAGAAGGTTGAATTCAGTGTTGCTAATGTTCTTGAATGTGTAAAAGACGGCAATGTGATAGGCAGAGGAGGAGCCGGGATTGTGTACCACGGAAAAATGCCAAATGGAGTTGAAATTGCAGTGAAGAAACTCCTTGGTTTTGGAAACAATAGTCATGATCATGGTTTCAGGGCGGAGATACGGACACTAGGCAACATTCGACACAGAAACATTGTAAGACTAGTTGCTTTTTGTTCCAACAAGGAGACGAATCTCCTTGTGTATGAGTACATGAGGAATGGTAGCTTAGGAGAGGCGTTACACGGGAAAAATGCGGGATTCCTTAGCTGGAATTTAAGGTACAAAATATCTATAGAAGCTGCTAAAGGATTGTGCTATCTTCATCACGACTGCTCGCCGTTGATCGTTCACAGAGATGTCAAATCCAACAACATTTTGCTGAATTCAAACTTTGAAGCTCATGTTGCTGATTTTGGACTAGCTAAATTTTTGGTTGATGGTGGTGCCTCAGAGTGCATGTCTGCTGTTGCTGGCTCCTATGGTTATATTGCCCCTGGTACATTACTTTTAACTTCCAGGCACACATTCTCAATAACGTTCATAAGTGAAATTAATAACTTGAACAGTAAAATACAACTTGATACGACATGTCAAATACACATTACGTAAGGGGTCACAATTATTGTGATACAATCATATATGTATCTTGGTTAGTTAATTTAGTTAGGTATGTAGACATAACTCTGACAGAGTGATTTTTGCCTGGCCGTACATACAACAACAATTAGTCTTATCAATCAGTCATAAAATAAATTAGGATAAATATTTAATTGTAATTTTTTTTAGTTAGGTAGTTTTCGAGTTGAAAACGACGTCGTAGTGGAATTGCCTAGTTGGGCTTAAGTGAAGAGGCCCAATATCACCTGTGATTGAAGGCAGAGAGTTTAGGGCTTTGTTGGAATTTTGTGGGTAATCGTAAATCGTATCATGGGCCCGTTTTACGAGAGAGCACTTAATTTCTGTGCCATAAGAGAGTTCTTAGTGGGGGCCCAATAGAAGATCACACTGCAAAAGTGGGTCAAAAATCTGATTTGACTGACACACAAAGATAATTGGGCCCCCTAGATTGTCGTGCTTGCCAACTCAACATGCACTTCTTAAAAAGGAATTCAACTTGTAAACATCAACTAAATAGAGTATGTATAAAATATAGTCACAATATTATATATTTTAGTGTAAAACTTTTAAAAGTAGTCAACTTTTTAAATTAAGGAGGGAGAAAAAGCAATAG
Organism: Solanum appendiculatum; assembly: GCA_018342035.1. Classification (NCBI taxonomy): domain Eukaryota; kingdom Viridiplantae; phylum Streptophyta; class Magnoliopsida; order Solanales; family Solanaceae; genus Solanum; species Solanum appendiculatum. The sequence goes on along the minus strand of JAGDQO010000431.1, from coordinate 90,789 downwards.
TGTGAATAGCGATGAAGTGAAAATATTCATTAAGGAGATTCATGTATAAGGAAATAAACACATAAACAAGTCAGCATCAGTGGCAGAGTCACGTATATCTGAGGAGTATCAATCTATATTTTTTCGTTAGAAAATTACACGGTGTAGCTAGGTAAAAGGTATTGTTTTATGTAAATATTTTGATTATGTGTGTTCTTTTTCATATTAAATTCGTATATACATTGTAATAAATGTTAACCTATTTTTTTTAAAAATGATTGCAGAATATGCCTACACATTGAGAGTAGATGAAAAGAGTGATGTTTATAGTTTTGGTGTGGTTCTATTGGAGCTGATCACCGGGCGTCGTCCGGTGGGAGAATTTGGAGACGGAGTAGACATAGTACAATGGAGCAAGAAAGTGACAAATTGTAAAAGGGAACAAGTAACACACATTGTGGATCCAAGGTTAACCACTGTGCCTGAAGATGAAGCCATGCATTTGTTCTTTATTTCCATGCTATGTATCCAAGAAAATAGCGTAGAACGTCCAACAATGAGGGAAGTTATTCAAATGTTATCAGAGTTCCCACGACAATCCCCAGAATATCATCAACCTTCGTCTTCCAAAGTTGTTTTACAGAAGCTAAAAAGCCTTGAGAATGACCAAACTACTTGTCCAAAGATTAGGAAAGAACTTTTGGTCTAACCAATTTTCATTTTTATATAATGGTCCTCTTGGGAATGAATTTTAACTTTGTATTATTCTTTCTGCTTAATTAAGGATAGGGGTTTTGTGACAAAGAGAAGTAGGGATATAATTAGTATGTATTACTAGTTAATTAGTTGCTTTTGATTAATTGTTAGGGTCGGGGGTGTTTAATTTCTTGGCAAAGGCAGGCCAGTTCCAAATTAAGTTGGTTCTGAATGTTTATTGTATCATATGGTTATATACAGGTATATATTGTTCCTTTTACGGTGAATTGGTTCTTGATCCAATATTGTTTAATTGTTTATTGTTGGTCATGTTGTTACTTTAAAATTAAATTATCAAAATTTATTGTTGGTCATGTTGTTACGGGTGAATTGGTTCTCGATTCAATATAATACTATAAGTGAAATGAAATGAGATAAATGTCTGAGATTTTTGGAATGTCAGTCAATATGCCAAACTTTAGACATTTTTCCTGAAATATGCTTCGACAAGTTTAACTTCAGACACGATTTTTTTCAACTTCAAGTTTGTAAGTGCGAAATTGATTCAGAAAAACGGGAACTGAAATCACCATACGGATATTGGGCCTCGCCCACCAATACAGAGTAGCCCAATATGGAGGCCCACAAGACATGCATTTACATAGTAGCCCAGTCTTCAAATTTTCGTACAAGGCTTGAACACGACTAGGCCCAAATCACAAATTAAATGAGAGAGAACAATATTAATTGAAAAAACATTTTAAAATATTATTTATACTCCTATACATAAAATATGCATAAAGTGGATGAGATTTCATGCAATGTTACCTTTATACAATTATCCTAGACTTGTTAATTATACATGAGTATCATTATATTCTTTTAACCCCATAATTATAGATGATTCCACACCTATGAATTTTAAATTTGAATTGATTATTCATATATATTCCTTGGAGTATTTTGTTATTCTTTTTCATATATGACTCGGTACATAATATCTTTTTCAATCTAACAAAATATAAACAAGAAAAATCTCTCCAATATCTTTCTTTTTCATTTTTTTGGGGCATTGGTGTCTGATTAATCTAAATTCACACTGAGTAGGTCTCCTTGGGAAAACACTCCTTGCCAAAGTTGTTTTTTTTTATATCAGGACTCGAAACCGAGAACTCTAATTAAAGAAGAAACTATATGCGACTAAAGTTTCAATCCTGAAATATAACAATCAAGAAATGAAAATAGCAAGCAAACAATAATATTTGAATTTGAATTTATGCGAATGTTACAATCTTTATGAAATCTTTAAGAAAAGATATGTAATCCTCTGATTCTTCTCTTCACGATTGTTCTTGATTTGACGGATTACTTGCGGATCAACACTTGGAGCGAAGACTTCTTTGTATGCGGAAGACTTGCAGAGCACCACTGAAGAGCAACGATTCTCTATGTATTTCTCTCTGTTCTGGTCTTATGAAGACCTCTTTATATAGGCTTGAGTTAGGGTTCTAGGTCCAAGCGATTTTGACCCTTGGGCTTGAAGATCATGAGTTGGGCTCATCTTGTCAACTTAATGGACTGACCCAAATGTAATTTGGACTTGATTTAAGTCGTATAATTTTGACTTAAATATTAATCCGACTTTATTAACCAGTAATTTGACTTGGTCAACGTATCATGAATTTAAGATTTAATCCAAATTTAATATGGATTTGTCAATAAAACTTCACTGTCTACAGAAACAACTACATTTACTAAACCACATTTTTTGATCTTATAATTTAATAAACTTGATAATTTGTCTTATAAAAACATTCCCTGTCTATATAAAGATATTTATCAAAAAATGGCATTGCATTATGAAGAATGTTTTAAATTACATGTCATGTTTTCATTCTAAATACACATATACTTTCCCTTTCTCATTAAATCCAATTTTTTATTCTAGGGGAAAAAGCAAATATGTCAATTGCCACTAACAATCAAACCTAATATTTACAACAACTTCAATTTTTTTCTATCTAATTCTTTAATTCAATTTTAAAATATATCTCAATCCAATTTAATTTTCTAAAAGATCTCATTCGATAATACAAAAAAAAAATCATAGATATTTTTTTAAAAATAAATAAATAAACAACTGGACTCTTCTAAATAGTGCTCATCCACAATTCAAATGAAAAAAAAAAAACACAAAAGAATATTCAGTACCAGTCATTGACTATAAGATCTACGGTCCAGATCAGTTGACAACAATCAAGAAACGAATATTAACCGTTAGATCAAAATTAAGGGTTTAGTCACAGTTCCTTTTCACTCCATGCCTCCTATAATACACTTCCGCAGTCCTCTTTACATTTTTCCTCTTTCGTTTCCCTCAAAAACCTTCGTTACAGGGAAACCGCTTCTCTGTGTCACAGCGGTTTTCCAGTTACCCGGATCGGTGGTTTTGTTTATTTACTTATATAAGGTGAGTTTATTCTTTGTTTTCTTGAATTTTTTTGATTTTTCTTGTCTGCTGTGAAGATCTATAATGTTTTTATTTGAATTGTTTATTGTTTATGTGTGTTTCTACAGTTTCATATGATTTTAACGGGAAAAAAGGTGTTTTTGGTTGGGGTTTCTACGCAACACAAAGAAACACATGATAAAGAAAGATCTGAACCTTTTTTCTTGGAAAGATTTTTCTGGGTTTCACATGATTTTCTGCAAAAGTTTTTTTTTTCTTTCTTGGGGTCTTGTCAGTTGCACTTTTTTCGGTGAAATTTGAAATGAATTTCCATTTTTATTTAAATTTTAGTTCATAGCTTGCAAACCACACTGGAGAGGTTGTGTTCAATTTATTTTTCTAGGAGATTCATTTTCAACCCTAGTTTAGTCTATTTTATATCTTCATACTTTTTTCCCGGAAATTTCCCATTATTTATGGTGTGATTTTATTGGGTATCTGTTGACCGTTATTTGTTTGCTGCTATTCTGCGTTGTTGTGAAGCAGAAACACTTGTATAGATTGAGGGGCTATATTCTCTTTTCCCTTGTTTTTGGGGTAATCATTTGAAACTAGATAAGGTCCACCCTTTTTATTTGTTGGTCAATTATATTAGGATATTAAAGTGTGGGAAACCATTTTTTTCTCTCTACATTACATTTGATAGGATAGCTTTAACTTCCGTATATTTAGGCATGAATTCTTGTTTTTGATTTTTTTTGGGTATGTTCTGTTATCTACAAGTCAATGGCTTGGAATGATTTTCTTGTCTGTCTTTGTTTACATATGATTGTAAGGCATGTGTTTAATTCAAAGATCTCGGAAGGATATTCGTGTCTTCGTGGTTATTCCGGTTGTTTTCTTCTTTTATAGTAGATTTTTTTCTTAATATCAATGATTTTGAAGCTGTCAATTATGTTTCTTTAAACTGTTCACCTCATTTTAGTTATTAAGAATCTGTTTATGATTATTTGTTCTCAAAAGTTTCTGTTTCCTTTTTACCTTATGCATTTCGTCAACTGGTCGCAGGTCAGGAATTGGTTTTTGAAGCTTGATAATGGCTGGTGAGAAGATTATAGAAAAATGTATCCTGTTAATATTTGAGTCTGCAATATTCTTGGGTCTTTTGATACATTCTCTAGATGCTTTACTTACTACATGTTTGAAATTTTTGGAGACAAGGTTCTTAAAATGTGTATAATGTCTCAATCTTTTATTTAAATGTCTCAATCTTTTATTTGACATTGAGGAGTGGATTGCTCCACAGTATGATTTTCTTGCTGATGAGCACATTTCAGAATGTTAGGAGGTGACTGGGAATAATATATGATTTTTCAAATTCTCAAAGAAGTGTCCAACAACAGTTTCCATACATGAATATATGAAATCCGAACTCTTCAAAGTGTCTTTTTCAGGAAACTGCTTTGATCCCCGATTAAGAAAAAGGATGTTTTCAGTAAACAGCTTTGATATATTATTATCTTCGTTTTTTTTTCGCCCCTCAAGTCCCCATGGGGGGATGAAAATTGCAAAGGGACATGCTGAATTTTTATACTATCATTGCAAACATTTAATGCTTGAATTTAGCCCACCCTATGTAGAATCTGGATTTTTATTTTGAAAAATTCTTCTGTTTGAAGGTACTAGTTGTTTTATCTAGTCTTGAGCTCAGACTTATTATGCTATTGGCTATCTTGTCCTGACTTAACTTTTTTCAAGCTGAAGCTGTTGCTCCGGGACTGAAATCTGATCCCTCTACCAAACTGATTGAGAAGGATTTGGTATGCTGCAACTCATTTCTTTCTCTTATTGTGACATGCTTTATCTGTGGTCCTGAGATTGTTGAATGTAAAGATATGTTACTTTACTGGAAAAATAAATAAGCTTGCCGTATGTGACTAATTTCTGCTAAATAGCACGTAGGTTCCCCATATGTCTTAGGAGAGGTCAGGTAGACTGAGAAAGAATTGGGGAGAGGTGATTACAATGGACATGACACATCTTCAATTCACCGACAAGTACTTGACCACCCTAGATATGAGAGTATGAACTATGGAGGTCGAGGATTAGGGAACAATAGTAGGTTGTCGAGTGACTTCTCTTTTTTTTTTTTGATGAAATAATGAGAAGAATACTGTATATCTTGAGCTACTTCTCTTTTCCCTCTAGTAGAGCTTGTTTCCAGGCTGGAGCACTCATCTGTTTCCTTACCAATATTATTATTATCATGCTAGCATTAATCTTATTTCTTCAATATAATTACTACTGTTACTTTTACTTCGGCTATCTTTACTATTTTTATGTTTGATGTCAATATTTTTCTTTCTTCAATAATTTCATCATGGTTTATTTACTCTTTAATTATTATTTTTCAAACCTGTTCTGGAAACCAATTTTCTTGAGCAGAGGTTCTATCAGAAACAACATCTCTAGTCTCTACGCCTAAAAGATTCTGCGTATACTTCGCCCTCCCTAGCCCCCACTTGGGGGACCACACCGGGTGTGGTGTTGTTGTTTGTTCCTTAGATTGAACTTCTCACTTGTTTTTCTTAATTTCAGGCTTGATTATCTTTTCTGCCCAAAAGCATCGGTTATATCATGCTTTTTATGACATCTGTTTCTGTCTCTTTGGGAATTAAAGGGGGTGGGGAAGTAGGTTGCGCACAAACATTATATTCACCAAGGTTTGAGGAGTACTGTTACGTCTTTGTCTTGAGCCCCACATGTTTTCAGCTGTGCTTCTGCATTTGTTTGGTTCATATAAATCAAGCTCATCGCTTCGTTTTATGTACTTCAGACATTTTCCTTCGTTTTTTTCTTTTCTGATTTTTGGTAAATACAAAACATGTATAGGTTTCAAAAAAAGATGGAAAAGCTTCTGACTCGGTGTCTTCTTTGGGAGCTGTGACTGGCGTCAAGGGTGAAATTGATCAACCACCTGCTGCAGAGCAAGGTGCTTATTATCCACGTACTAGCTATTGCGATTACTACTACCCAGGTTAGATACTAAATTGGGTTTGTCATTGTTCATTTAGTTTTCTTATCAGCTCCTATTTAACTCATGATGGAAAGATCATAGAAAACAAATATGCCACAAAACTTTTTGTTATTGGTCATAAACCAGTTATGACCACTACATGATTCTATTCCTTATATAAATGCATTGTAGAATCTTGGTTGGAACTTGTTAACTTTATGAGAAGTGTGTGTTTCTCATATACATAGATCTAAATATTTGTAAGACTTAGTGTCTTCTTGTCATTCCATCAATTGTGAAGTAGTAGTCAAATTGGCTGATGAACTTCTGAGACAAGAGTTGTCACAGATGCCGAGAATAACGCATATTGACCTAGTTTGTTACATTCTACTAGGGCTGACTTATGATACACTACATCTTAAGGACATATTTTATTGATACTCTTAAGGGGAGATTGCTGCATCCTTTGATGCTTGTTTATGAATTGTAGCACATTTTATATTTCAAATTATGTTTTATCTATTCATTGTAAATATAAGGTGCAAACAAAAGTGAGATGTAGCAATATTTATGTAAATGAAAATCAAACTGACAACACTGGAAAAGAAAAAGCTAATGGAAGTAGAAATATAAAGCAAGTAATTGAAAACCTGCTTTAGGGTTTGGGGGGAGGAGGGCTGTTGAGCTCTTTTACTGGTCGCGGAATTTTAGGTAGTTCTCCATGCTACCATGAATTTTATGTAACAAGGACTAGGGGGATTTGGCAGAAATATACGGAACTATTACTGGTACAAAGAATGCAATCATGGGACAGTATCTGATAGAGTTTTGGATGCTTGACTATTTTATTTTATCTTCAGGTCTTTACTCATCACCGAAGTTTGATGCATGCTTGCTTTGCAATTAACTTTAAAAACCCGTTGGATGGTAGTGTAATTTGAATTTTCTTTTTTGCAGGATATAATGGGACTTATAATCAGTTAGATGAGCAAGCTTACTTTAATGCGGTAGGTTTTACTTCAATAAGGGTTGTGTTATCTTAAATTGCTTTGTTGTCTGATAGCTTAAACACAATCTGGTGATTTTCAGGGTGTTCAATCAGATAATGGTTCCCTTCTCTACTATATGCCTGGCTATAATCCTTACAGTGCTGGATTTGTGGGAGGCGATGGGAAGCAGTCCTATCATTCGTCTGGATATCTTCAGCAACCTGTCTCATATGGTTCAGATTCCATGCCATGTTATACATGGGGTTCGGCATACTGTGCTGATATCACCAATAGTGCTGCTCCCAAATCCGGGAACGTTAAATCAACTTTTGGACGAAATGGTTCAGTCAAGTCAAATGGTTTTAATTCCACAAAAACAAATAGCTCTTTCTCAAGCAAAAACTCGACCGTACTTTTTAACCCTAAGAGTCGACCATCTACTGCCATGTCAAATCCGCCAAAGTCTGTCCATCAAGCGCAGCCTTTCAATCCAGTGAACAAGGTCTGTTTAAATTTCCTCTGAAGGTGTCTTCTTTCACTCCTTTCAGAGGGGAAAATGGCTCTTAAGTTTTTATTTTTTATTGTTTTTTCTTGTGATGACTTTGAAAGAGTATGTTTCCCTCTCGTTTTTCTCTTGACAAGTTTTATCCCCGTCTTGCAGTTTCAGTCCGATGTCCAGTCCGGAGGCCTGATGAAGGGGTTTCATCTGGTTGGGGACTACCCATCATACACCAGTCAAAATCAAGGTTTTTTCATGCCTTATGATCCCATCAACTGTCAAACAAACAGTAGAATGTGGAATGGGAACTACCGAGGTAAGCCACGGGGAAATTTCACCAGATATGGTGTGTTTGAGGCAACAAATGAGTTACCTCGTGGTCCCCGCGCCAACGGCAGAAGTGTCCCTTCAAAACCATCTGCTGAGGAGGATCAGCTTGTGCCAACTGTTCAGATGGAGAAGTATAACAAAGAGGATTTTAAGACTCAGTATGATAATGCAAAATTTTACATTATCAAGTCATACAGTGAAGATGATATTCACAAGTGTGTCAAATATGATGTGTGGTCAAGTACACCAAATGGAAACAAGAAATTGGACACTGCCTTCGTTGAAGCTGAGGCTAAAGCAAGTGGAACTGGTTCAAGCTGTCCAGTGTTCCTCTTTTTTTCTGTAAGTTATCCTGTTCCGTGTTTTTTTCTTCGATAAGAAATAATTACATCTGAATTGTGGGCATGGCCGTGTCTTTAAATGGATGCTCAGTATAAAAGTTCTAAGTTTTTTCTCTTGAATTTTCAGGTAAATGGAAGTGGACAGTTTTTAGGTGTAGCTGAGATGGTTGGGCAGGTTGACTTCAACAGAAACATGGACTTTTGGCAGCTTGATAAGTGGAGTGGGTTCTTCCCACTGAAGTGGCACATAGTTAAAGATGTCCCTAACACACAGTTCAGGCACATCATCCTTGAAAACAATGATAATAGACCTGTAACCTATAGCAGAGATACTCAGGAGGTATATTTCAGTTTTTTCTTTACCATTTTTGGCTATTCTTCTCGAAGATTTTTAATATTTAGTTCAGTCTATGCCTCTGATTGGAATGGCAGAATATGAATTTGAACTTATTGATATCTCTGTAAATATGTTCCCCGCCTCTTATTTCCTGTGTCGATTCGTAATTTAAAGTTAGAGATCTAACGAGGATGCTGTCATTCCAGATTGGATTGAAGGAAGGTTTGGAAATGCTTAACATTCTTAAGAATTACTCAGAGAAGACATCTATATTGGATGATTTCAATTTCTATGAGAAGCGTGAGAAAGTGCTCAAGGCTAAAAGGAGTTCAAAACCAGCTATTCAAGCTGATGTATTCGAGAAAGCTGATTCTCTTGTGAGTTTCTCCTCCTTGTGCATTTATATAATCTTCAACAAGTAGTGCCGCTCTGCATTTTAGCTAAGATACCTCATGTTTCCCTTTAAGCTGTGGACGCTTGTGTATGTTTGTACCACACACTTCATATAAAATTCATAGTTAGCTATTCTTCACTTTAAATTAGACAATTTATCTAACTGTAAGAATGAGGAAATGATATTTCTAAAAATATTCACAAATCAAGTTCTCCTATTCCACAAGTTGAGTGTGTTATAAAAGGTTTCCAATCAAAAAGTTTTTTGTTTGTGAAATCAAGTGGTCAGGTAGTAATAATTATTGCTGTTAATTGTAAGTTGTGAAAGGTCTCTGACCAAAAGAAAGTTCATAAAATAATCAATTGGTGTTTTCTAGAAGAAAATGTGAGTTATTGTCTAAAATATGTACTGCCAATGGATGCAACTATTACATATTTCGATATATTCAAACTTAAAACTCACGCCTTTAATATACTTGCATATAATGGAACGATATATTCAAGAAAGCCGGGTCGAGTCTTGTGAGTTTCTCCATCTTCTTGTGTGTTTTGATAATCTTCATCTTAGTAGTGCAGCTCTGCATTTTAATTGGATAGTTCATGTCAGAGTTGTGTTTCTGTTTTGAAACCTCACTTCATAAAAAAATTGTCTTGACAACACTTGTAGTGAAATCTAAATATGTTATAACTGGTAATGTTGCTGTGGTGCAGAAGCAATTCAAAGGAGGAGACAAGGTACTTGAGGAGGAGCTGAAGACCAACTCTGCTGATCCAACTGCATCTCTCGTTTCTCTCACCAAAAACCTATCAATTAATTCAAGGCCATTCAAAAGTAGTGTCTGAATCATAGGTCGCCTCCAAGAGGCATTTTATGACTAGGTAGTCCTGAAGCATCCAACGCGTCCTTGTTTCTTCTTGTGTTTATTTAGCTTTATAGGCATACACTCCTCCCGCTGCTGAGCTTTTGGGATGGCATTTACTTACTAGTCCCTGTTAGTTTTGCCTCATCTTTAAGAAAAGAAAAGGGTTCTGTTTCTTTTCTGTTGACTTTGCAATGTTTGTTTACTTTCAAAAGATCTCTACTTTTGTTTTAGATTATTGCAGTATTGATAATGTTAATGAAAAAGTTGACCCCCATCTCCCAGTCTAGCTTTACTTTATTTTGATGACAGTGCTGAGAATGAACTTCTAGTATTATACTTCCAGTTTGTCACCATATTACGACTGTGGTGGAGGTCCATGTAAGGGATTTCTGGAATTTTGCATCCAAATTTTATCGAAGTATACAACTTAAGATTTTGTCCAATGATAAAATTCTGGAATTTTGTGTGTGAGAGCTGCTGGATGAAGCTATATTTCCAGCGACACCAAGAATCGCATACATGTAGATATTTTTAGATAAAGATATCGTTAGATTAAAGCGGATTATTCAAAATGGCCACACACGAATTTGTGATGAGAAGAAATTAGCTCGTAAGAATCTTTTGCTTATACTAGAACTAGACTTTGGTGCTACGAGGATTGAAGATCTTAAGTTAGCAGTTATCAAGTATCACTATATTCATTACTCGCAAACTGCAACAGCAAGCAGTTTATGGCACTTCAGCTGCAACAGCAGAATGCTAATGAAAGAACAAGAAGAAGCCAAACTAGAAGAGTTTTCATTAAAGATGAAAAGATTTCTTGATGATCACATCACTACATATGAAATAAAAAGTCGAGTCTTATAGGATCACTCCTACTTCAAAACACTAAAAACAAATACTGTCATCCTATATAACCAAAAAAACCGTTAATACATTCCTTTTCTCATCGCGCAATGTTAAAAGAAATGGCTCCATTCTCGACTTTTAAAGTTGAAGGAAGATCAAATTCATACCAAAAAAGAAGAAGAAAAAACTCAATCTTCTATGACTACTTCCTCATATAAGGTGAAAATTTAGCTTTCTCATCTCGCTCGTTATCTCTCCAAGGATGTTGCATTTGAGGCATAGCACTTGGCACCATCATGCATGGAGTTGGCTGCAGAATTGTTGGAGCTACATATGGTGAGTATGTCAACTGATCATTACCTCCCATCATGTTATGAGTCATCATAGTTTCATACTTCATCAATGCACACCTCATATTATTGCTCCCAATGCCCGCAGACGACGATGATGCACCATTATTATACTGCCAATCATTCTCATTCATCATCAACATCATCATTTCTTGATGATTAACAATCGAATTACAGTAAGGATAAATTGGAGCTTGCAATTGTTCGCGATGATTATAATCTCCAAATTCCATTCCTCCTTGGACCATAACATTGTCATTGTAATGAGTCAATTGGTTTAATCTTGTTGCTTGTTGTCCTCCTCCCAAATCAATCATTTCTCCTTCCATCAAATAATCATTAGAAAAATTCCCTTTAAGCATATTAATCCTAGCCTTCACATTTTCAACTTTGTCATCCAACAAAGTCAAAAAATCCCTCAACTTAAACTCAGATAACTGATCCATAAACTCTAGCCAACATGGATATTTTTTTTCCATATTCATCTTTCTCAACTTGATAAACTCTTCCTCAACCTTCTTGTTTCGATCAACGAAATAATCAGACAATCCAAAGGTTTTAGTACTACCAGATTGCAAACTATGCTCCTTTTTATACTCGTCGATGAGATTCTGAATCTCTTGTTGCTGTGAACTTTTAGTAGTTGTTGTACTTCCACTACTATTTGTCCAAATCTCAGGGCTAGAGTTGGATCCATTGGCTTGTTTGGGTCCATACATGATCATAAGTCCATTGACATTGCAAAGAGTAGTAAATTCATACAACTTTTTCAATAAACCTTCTTTCCTTTTCTTGAATGTTGCATTCCTTGATTTCTCCTTAGTTATTAGTTCCATCTTCAATTTTGCACGCCCCATCTTCTTGATCTACCATAAATTAAATTAAATATTCAAAAAAAAAATTGCTTCGAAATACTCTAGAGACAAATTCAAGATTTAAAACTACAACAAACTCAAATTAATATACTTTATATAATAACTGAATATTAAAGTTTGTAAGGAAAAACTTTGTTTCACAACATAGGAACACAAATTTGAAAACAACAGTATAACTATGAAAGCAAATCATATAAATTAACTATTATTGGAAGAGAAACAAGTAATTGAAGAAAGTACCTTTTGGAGTTTGTTTTTCAAATATGGCTTCAATGAACAAAGCAAAAGAAATAACTTCTTTCAACTTTTTATAAAAGGGAGAAAAAGGTTTGTTTACATAAATCAATTAATGCTACGTTAACAAAAAGTAATTTTAAAAGGAAAGAACATGTAAAACTTTAATTTAGTATCCCATTAATTGATTTTCTTAGATCCTTTCTTGCTCATAAATATTTTTGGTCAAAATTATTTGAAAATTACCATAAATATATAATTCTCCTAAATAAAAAAAAAGTACTACCAATTAATGTTATGAATTGTATTACCCACACAGTGTCAACAGATTTATGCATCTCCGTGGTTATTAACTGTTCTATTTTTAATAATAATAATAAGTATAAATAACCAATACTAGAGCTATATGACTAAAAAAATAACTGGATAATGTATTTTTCTTTTGATTTTGTAGTAAATCAGTTCCATTATCAATAATCAATATTATCAATAATCAATCTCCAAAAGCATCTGATTAATTGATTTTGGTTGATTATAGTTTCCTTGCAGAGGGATTAGCTAATTTTGTTTGGATTAGTTCTATCATCTTTTCACCCTCACCCCCTACCATAAAATCTTCTCATTTATTATGGTAGCATCTTTTATTTTTCAAAATATGGATTACCTTCATTTACAACAATAATATATATTCAATATTTAATGCAATATTATAAGTTGGTTTGAAGAGAATAGAGTGTATGCACATCTTGTCTCGACTTTAGGAGGTTAAAAGACTGTTTTCGATAGACCATTGCTTAAGAAAAAAATATTTCAAAGCAGTTTAAAAAAAGTTATAGAAAGTAAAATTTCCGCCTATAATAATAATAAAATTCATAGCAAAGTATGCTAATAAAAAAATGAACCATAACTATAATAAAATAATAAAATAACCGAAAAAATAATTGATTGTGAGGACAACCTAAAGGAGTAAATATTACTCCCTATTAATATGATATGATGAAAGAAGAAGAAAGGCAACACACAACTTCACAATAATCTTACACCCTAATTTTGTCCTTCATAATTTTCTATTTAAATAATTATTACGTTTATTCATGGTCTTTTAAAACTACAATTTTTTTTCTAATTAAATCACAACTATAATTTCAATATGTTTGTTATGGGACAGTTCAATTGATGATTTTTCTTTGTTTTCCAAAGTTTTTAGTCGCATAGTAATGTTATGTAGTCATGTTTGGACATAAATTTTCAAACAAAAATTTTAAAAGTTGATATATTAGACTAAATTGTAAAATTAATTTGATTTTTTCCGTCAAAATATTTAAATATTTTTTAATGAACAAATGACAATAATTCACGATTTTTTTTTTTTTAAAAAAAAGAAGTCGGGGCGGATCCATATGTCTTTCGGGCTCCCACCAAACCCTTAAACCCTCTCATTGCATTTCTAACGTTCAGAACTATACAGCTCCAAAACTCTGCAATGACAAACGATCAATCACAGCCGTTGATCTCGGAGACTAACAAACACTCGCTCGATCAACGGCCGGAATCTCCCCAACGGCCGTCGAAATTCCCCAAGGTAAACGACGACGCCGGCAACGACGTTGTTGAAGAAGAAGAGCCGAAAGAGTCTGTTACAAGAACAATGAATCCTAATCCTCGGCTACAGCGGTACCTGATAGCAATTGAGTACATAGGAACTCGCTTCGCCGGTGCGCAGCAACAACCTAATTGCAGAACTGTCGTCGGTGTTCTTCAGGTGAATTTATTATTTATATGTTAATGAGTAAGGCATTCAGTTATTGATAATACATGTTTGGAAAATTGCCTGATGATTGGTCATCTACCTGCTATAGAAGGCGCATTTAGACTTAAGTTGTGTCAGTATTTGGTGATAAAATGGCCATGAGAAATTAAATTTTCCTTTTTTTTTTTGTTTTGCAGGATGCCTTTCAGAAGTTTGTTGGACAGCCAGTATCAGTATTTTGCTCGAGTCGAACTGTAAGCGTTTCTTTTCAGCTGTAATGAGCTATGCCTAACCACGTGTAAATGTATTGGTCTAACCTATTTCATGTCTAGCTTCAGAAACGTTATGTGAATTCTCTGGAGCTCAGATTTATTTATGATTTATCTTCAAAATTCAACCTTTAATGAATTTAAATGTACGTGCTTAATATGGAAGTCCTTATCAAATAAAAAGAAGAAGAGATAATAGTAATACTAAGAAAAATGATCTACTTAATATGGATGTATCAACATGATTTTAAGACTTCCTCTATATTTCTAACAACATTTTCTTTTCCTTTTTATAACTATGTACCATTTACTTTTTGCTATTTGAAGACTAGTAACACTGTAGCAGGTTCTTGCACATTCTCATCTTTTCTCCTCCCCTTCCTCCTTCTAAATTCAGTTCCTCTCATTATTAGGGTGAACACATTAATATCAAGGAAAAGAAGGGAAACATATAAAAGAAAATAATAACCAAAGGTCTAAGGGGTCGGTGTGAGGGATAAAAATAAATAGTCATGGGATAAGAAAATAGTGATGGGATTAAATTTTTGTGTCTTGTTTGGTTGCCATGTTTGGGATAACTTATCCCACCATTTATACCATAGTGATGGGATAAGTTATCCCATATACATGGTGGGATAAGTTATCCCAGGATAACTTGTTCCCAACCAATTGACCCCCAAAAGAAGAATTTTGGAAAAGAAGGAGAAACCCAACCCCACTTGTGGGATTACACGGGGTATGTTGTTGTTTGTCTAAAAGATGAATTTTGGAAGTAAAAAAAAAAAAAAAAAGGATGTGGCAACTGCTAGTCTGCTTTTAATGAGGTGAAAATCATCTTTGTTCCACTTGATATTATGCATTGAGTGGAGGGTAGAGGGGCGGGCCAATTATCCATCGAGTTTCAAACAGTGACCCTGACCCTCGGGGATTATGCGCTGTGGGAATGTGTGACTTCAAAATGGAAAAAATGACTCTCACTTTCAAAGAACATCTTTTTACTAGTTGTTTTCTTTCCGTTTTTGTGGGTCTATTTCCTGCAAAAGCTGGTTATCTATGTTTTCTTTCTAGCTCTTTGGAAGTTACTAAAATGTTCGATATTAACACACTTACAGCTCACTTTGGTTTATCTTAGGATGCTGGAGTACATGCTTTATCAAATGTTTGCCATGTAGATGTTGAAAGGATAAGCAAAAGGAAACCTGGTGATGTGGTACTTTTCTGTTTGTAATGGAAGTTTCACAATATCTGCACTGCACAAGCACTTTCAATCTTTTGAGTAATGCAGAGAAATTTGTTATCATCCTGCTTCTGTTAGGTTGAATTATTTCCTTCTCATTATATTCTATACTCGTGATTGAGTGACCAATTTTCATCTATTCCTTGCAATTGTCTATAATTTTCAGTATGTGAATCCTCTATAATATTTCCATTCCATTCATGCCTGCTTCTTCCAATACTAAATAATTGTCTTTTAAAGTTGTTTCTACCTCTTAACCTATTATGTTACTTTGCTAAATCCTTATTGCTTGTATTTTTCTCGTGCAGTTACCTCCTCATGAACCTCTGGTGGTAAAAAGAGCTGTGAACCACTTTTTACAGGTTTAGTTGTCTAACAAGTTCTGATTCCTGATATTTAATTTTGTATAATCCTCCAAAGTCTTGATTCTGAACTTTGCTGATCTTCCATCTTCTCATGATATTTGCTTAAGGAAGTATCTTTCTGTTTCTTTTTATTTGGAATCTTTTCTTCTTTTTATGTGCATATGGAGGCTCATCAAAGTTCCAATCCTTAAGTTCTGCTATTTCCTTAGAATGAGTCTTGTGGAGAATTTAGAGTTTTCTAGTAATCTCATCATTTCGAGAATTCTCTAAGGATAACATGATTAATGCACCGGTGTAACTGTTGACAGTTTAAGAGGATAACAGTGGTACCAAACAACTAGAACTCTAGAAGTAATCATTGATTCTTCAACAAAAGTAAACCTGTCATTTCTCTCTCCTTTTATATTCCCCTCATGTTTCCTGCAACAAAACCCAATACCAATCAAGCTGGTATTTTCAGTTTGTTAAATTACATTAAGAATGAAATTTCAAGCTGGTATTTAAGTTTGTTAAATTACATTAAGAATGAAATTGAGGCAACATGACATAATGCTAATCAAGCTGATATTTAATTTTCTATCTGGAGGTACTGACCATTTTTGTTCATTATTGTTTGGTTGCAGAAGAACGAGGGTGATATAATGGTTATTGACGTTCGGTGTGTTCCAGCTGATTTTCATGCCAGATATAAAGCTCAAGAACGCACGTAGGCATCAATATCTTGGTCACGTAGAATTATACTGAATCTGTACATGCTTATGTGATCCAAGTAACATCCCATCTCTCAAAATTGAGTTTTTCAATGTCTATGGGAAAGGTTAGCTGCAGGGATTGTCTTCTGTCCGGCTAGGATGGTGTTATTTACGTGTATGTCGCTGCTCCTGATTGTTCTCTAATCCATTCTGAGAGTCGATGTTTAACAGGATAACAGTGGTTATATTTAAAGTAACAGTTTATTTGGATAAGGTGTTGAAACACTCGATATTTAATTCACATATGAACTAGTATATGCTAAATATAGGTTTTCCCGTCTTTCCGTGTGAGCCATGCTTATGAGATCAATGACTGAGTGCTGGTCATTGGGAATCTTCTTTTTAGTTACTTTTACAGATTGCTATCTGGACCGGAGCCAGTATCTAGCTTTGAGAGGGACCGGGCTTGGCATGTGCCGGAGAATCTGGATCCTCTTGCCATGCAGGTTTACTAGCTGCACATATATTTTTTAAGCTTAGTATTATTATCCCATATAACGATATTGTTTGTGTATTTTCCAGAAAGCATGTAACATTCTTATTGGACGTCATGACTTCAGTTCTTTCAGAGCAGCTGCTTGTCAGGTCAGCTTTTCTATCCTTGGACACACAACAGTGCTTTTTTTAATCTAATTATGATCTTCCAAAAAATCTTTTTCTCTAATTGATACCCTATATTTCTTCTCTATCTGTTCACCATAAATCTTGACTTTTTCCCTCAGGGATTTCTAGGTTATCAAAAAAAAACTTTTAACTTTTTTTACAATGAAATTGGAGTAATGAATAATTCAAACAAGCTAGTTTGCCAGTATGCCTCTTCTTCTCCATCTTTTTATTTTTCTTATTCTCAAAAGAATTTGGAGTAGAGGAGGTTACTGGAAAGCTAGCTTGTTGAACTATTCATTGCTATTGCGTGAAAACCAAGTGCTGACATAGATTAAGATGAGGATGTGGTATAGATTTTATTGGATCTGTAGGAAATTTTCACTTATGCTCTAGTTAGAGGAAGCAACTTCACGACTCTTTATTCCAGTTGGTTGAGATTTTAGTACTTCTCATTACTTTTTTTCATTTCCACTCTTGCTATATTCCTGTATAGAAAATTGGATGAACTTAACATTTAAGGTTTGGCTCTTAACACTTTAAACATTAACAGGCCAACTCACCCGTCAGAACTCTGGATGAACTTAATGTTATTGAGGTCGTTTCAACTCCTTTTTTTCCGTCAATCTCAGAGAGACTAAAGAGCAGTAGTGTCATGGAGGATCCAACTGTATCCTTGGGTTCAGACACCAACCACTCCCAAATCTCTTTGAACACCAATGAAGAAAAGTTGGAAGGTTCAAATGGTGAGGCTTGTCAAGAGTTTGGCCTTAGAAGAAGACACCGTTGCTTTGTGGTAACCGCAAGGGCACGATCTTTTCTTTACCATCAGGTTGGTATTTTGTTTCTTCCAAACGTTTATTGTCTTTGCTTTTAACTGTTTTTTACTCCTGCCCTTCCCCCCTCCCCAACCTATAAATATACTAATGAATAAGTAATATATAGCATGTCAAAATTGGACATGGAAAAGAAGTTCTTTATCAGATCACTTATTAGTCTTATTATACTCCCAATCCAACAATTATACCAATGAATAATAAACGGAGTGTGAAAATTGGACATGGGAAAGGAGAACTTTCTATATCAGATTAAGTAGTCTTATTTTTAGGTGAAACTCCTTCATATTCTAGATTTGTGAAATTTTTGAAATGTTTCAGAATAATAACGTCAATAGGTCTCCTTGCCATGTTAATCGTGTTGCATGAATGGGTTTGCAGTGTTTAATGCTACTTTCACTAAATTGACTTCTGTTTTTGTTTTTTGAGGTTTGTTTTAGTTTTTTTAGCAGGTATATGTTTTGTTCTGAATTTAAACAAAAGAAGTGGAGTTGATGGATAGATCTTGATACAAATACAGAAAGACTAAAACATGTATATGTTTTGTTCTGAATTTAAACAAAAGAAGTGGAGTTGATGGATAGATCTTGATACAAATACAGAAAGACTAAAACATGGGAATAATATATGCAAGCTTCCAGAATCCAGATCATGCATTTTAGTACTAAGCATATATATCATCAAATTTGTCCATCTTTATACAAATAGGTTTCACATGTCAACTCTTAAAAATAAGTCTCATGCAGGTTAGGCTGCTTGTTGGAGTCCTTAAGTCAGTTGGGGCTGGAGATCTGACAGATCCAGATGGTATGTTCTTATGCAAAACGTTTGATGTCAGCAAATAATAGTGGTTTTTTAGTCTGACCACTAATTCATCTTTGATGCATCATTTCAGTAAAACGCATCCTTGAAGCAAAATCCATTACTGCAGCACCTCCGATGGCTCCTGCTTGTGGTCTTTATCTTGGACATGTCAAATATGATTTGCCTCCCGAGACTAATCAAAGCTAATAAGAAGTATTTCTTGGAAAACTAGTTTGATGTTCTGTGAGTGTATTTCTTGATCGAGCGAATTGAACAGCTTCTTGTTAACAACTAGCATTGTTTGCATTAGGTGGATGCGAGTAGTGGGTATTTTGGTTTGTTAAGTTTCAACTCCCTACATGAGATATTCTTGAAAGTTGATCCACCATACCCTAACAAATCAAAATATACGTTATTTTGTCCAATGGTTTCATCCTGCCTATGCTTCCAGTGTTCAGTTCATGTAAATGTACAGGAATCAACATGCTGCTTTCCTATACCATATTAATTTAACCTTTGCTTACAATGTTATGTTACATTTGTTGTTATTTCCATTAGCTTCTTTCGTTCTGCAAATGGCTTGGCAATTTAAATTCTCTCCTTGATTCAAAGATAATTGCAGTAGCCATTAAGGTTAGAAACGCTTAACTATATCATTATTCCTGAATAGTGAATGCCAGACAATCTAGTCCTGATTCCTGTGTTTACAATCCAAATTTTAACCCCCCACCCCAAATTTAAAAAAAAAGAAGAGAGAAGCTAATGGGGAGAGAGTTTATTACCCTCAAAATACATTATACACTCAACCACCGAAAAAAAACTTCGGATTCACATATTCCGTATTCATCAGGCTGTACTGTCCAAGATGATTAAGAAAAAACCTACTGCATCAGCATGGAAATAGCTGCATGAATGGAGCTCTTGCGGGTGGTGGAACCCCCACGCTTAACCAGTGAATGTGGTCCATTCCAGACAGATCTTTGATTATCAGCAAACAGGATTCGAGATAAATCCATAACTGTTGGATTTTCAAGATAACGCAAGTTCTCCCACATCTTGGCCTTCTGATACTTATCTTGCAAGTCCTGTTCAAAATTTCATCACAAAGCAGAGTTACAACACAAAAGAAGTTGAAAGATACTGATTTGTTTACAATAACCTGCCTTGCACTGTATAATATTGTTATCAGCCAACAGGGATCCTCTTAGACTGATGAGAAACATTATTTCCAGCTCAGTTTTCTCCGAAGAGCAAAATAATAAACTCAGAGAGTATAATGCACTTGACATGGACTTGAACTCAAGAAATTCTTTCATGCAAATTTCAAGCTTTAGCATATGTTTTTCTTCAGAGAGAATTTTATTCAGCGTGTATCCTTAGCTGTTAATTTGTGGCTGTCATTCAAGTAGGAATATGCAATTTTGTGAACAATAAGGTATTGAAGAATGAACTGATATATGATGAACCAGGTACTTGAACGAGCCTTTTTCATACTGGAAACAAAGGTATAAACAATACTTATCGCAGAGTATTTGCTTTCAATTGCTTACCTTTGGCCTCTGTAGCCCAGTTGCAGCATTTTCATCCCCATGCTGCAGATTTTCTTTTCGACTGTCATTCAGCAAATCTCCACCTGGCTCCCCATTTTGCTTCTGATCATGTGCTTTGTGCTCATCTAAAGATGCATAACCTGACTGCAAATGCTCAGAAGTGACCCCCGCTCTTTTACTTTGGATTCCCATTTCACTCCTCATCCCTTCCCCTAGCTTCTCACGTAAAGCGTCCTGATTTTCAGTCAACTTTCTCTCTGCTCCTTTTTCTTGCATAATGGTGTCAACATCTGTCTCTGGTGAATTCTCCATATTTGATGAGGTGTACTCTCGACTTTCTACAGGTGAAGTTTCCTTTTCAGAAAGAAAATGGAGAAACAACAATTAGAAAGGAAATTGTATCAAAACTATCAGAATGATCACAAAAAAATTGGAAACAGAATAACATCTCTATGCTCAAGTTATTAAACAAATATGTAATGCGGAGATCCATTTAAACCAAGATTCTTATGTACTCCCTCCGTCCCATATTAGTTGATCACTTTTCATTTTGCACGGTGCTTAATAAATCATAAATAAGAAGATAATTTTACTAATTCACCCCTTAAAAAACTTCTTGGAAATTTTACAAATAAATGTGATCACTTTCAAAAAGAATTAATTGCAAGGATAATATAGAAAAAATGAGAAAAAATATAGAAAAAATTAATTAATGTTTTCTTGATTTTGTAAGGTGGACAAGATATCCAGAAGGTAAGCAGATTGAATACGAAGAGAAAAGAAGTCCAGAATTCATCTTTTAGACCTTTGGTTATTATTTTCTCTTCCTGTTTTCCAGGTTAGATATATAAATTTGTTCCCGTTTTCTTCTTTTGCACAAAACACGTTTTTCTAGTTCAAATTTACCAGCATTGTCAACACTAGACTAGTTCATTAACAATTTTCTACTGCTTACCTTATCATAGATATGTATGCAATTCCCATTATACCTTTAGATCTGTAGACAGGTGATTTAATATTTCACCAATCGTGAAGAGTACGAGAGAGGTCAAAAAGATAGAGCTCATGCTAACATACTGTTTAAATCATCTTAATTATAATTGAATCTGCTGCTTTATGCTGACAACTATCATTTGAACTACCAACACTAACCCCACCCAGGCACCGTAACATCTTCTCTCGTCATGAATTGGCAATATAGAATATTTTCTTGTGTGAAAATCTTGCTAAGAGTTAACACGAAACAGTTACAAGGTTTGATTCTTGGGAGACCAGATTAACCACGCCAATCCACTTTTAGCCTCACGCAATCCCCAAAGCATGGTTCGGTTGGTTTAGCTCTGTTGTCTGACAATTTAGTATGTTACGACGTCAAGCTAATTATTCAGTATTTTACATAGATTGCTCTAGTGGGGAGACATACTTCCTTGATTGTTTATATGGATGACAGCATTATAACAAGTGATGATCATGAAAGTACTGTTCAACTTAAATATCTCAAAAGTCATTTCCAGACTAAGGATTTGTGAAAACTTAGGCATCTAGGTGGCACAATTTAGCAGTAGTATTATCATTTCACAAAGAAGCACAAACCTAATGATACTCTTATAGATTCTAATGTTAATTGCTGGAAAGAGCCTTTGAAAGACACATAACCAGCATAGGAGACTTGCTGGCAAGCTTTATTATAATCTCAGAATTACAAGACTCAACATCTAATTTGATGTGTGGTTACTCAGTTCCTTCAAGGTCCTTGTGAGAGTGATTAAAATGCACTAACCTGATTCCTAAGGAATGTCAAGGGATCTCCAAGTAAGGTTTGTTATATGAGGACAGGGGAATTCACATATTGGTGGGAATTCTGATGCAGATTGTGCAGGTTCTCCTTCTAACTTATGGTTAAATTGCGGATATTGTATCTTCAATCCAAGAGATCTTATATCTTAGAAAAGCAAAAAGTAAATGTGATGAGCAGTTGAGCACGTCAGGTACAGATGCAGTGTCTCGAGCCATGTACTCAGCTACTTGTGAGCTAATATGGTTAAAGCAGTTTCTTCAACAATTAAAATTTAAAGGAAAAGAGGAACTGATCACTAATTTGAGAGAAGTTGCACTACATAAGGCTTCATATCCCGTATTTCACGGAAAAAAACAAAGCACGCAAAGACACTGTTAGGCAAAGGACTGAATTAGGACGTATCCAACGAGCTTCATCAATTTCGACTGACTGGTTATTACTCCCTCTGTCCAATTTATGTAGCACTCTTTTCTTTTTTAGTCAATCCCGAAAAGAATGACACGTTTCTATATTCAACATCAATTTTACTTTAAACTTCTAAAAATTGTAATGGATGGGAGTAGATATTACAAAGTACTTCTAAATTCCTTTATCCAATACAATTGTAACAAGCTAAGAGTATACAATATGTACATCCCAACATGAATGGAGAATTAACAATTTTGTAAATATTAGGATCAATTAAGAAGATTCTTTGTCTGTAATTATGTATTCTTACTCTCTGTTCTAAAATGAGTATATTACAATTTGAACCCACAGTAGGTTCTCTTCTTTATCTACAGATTCTAATCGACTCCCTAATCTAAACCCTCAATTATAAAATATTTCCAAGCATTTTAACAGAGAAATATATAAAATCAGAGGTAAAAAAAGGCGTTAAGTACCTCGGGCTTCATGCCATCTGGATAATCATCACTTGCCTCGCCTTGGTCATCCAAGGACCGAGTGGTCTCCTCCCGCTCCTGCCTGCGCCGTATCATCACACATATAGCACAAAGGCAGCCTTCTTTGTGCTTCTTGAGCCTGAAGAAAGTCCAATAAAATCAAGGAAAAAATTTACACTTCGAGTGAGTATTAACAGTAAATTGGTACCAGAGTATCCCCTTTGGAATTTTTCTAGTTTCACCAGTATATAGCACATACCGGAACATATGGAGAAGTGGGTTTCAATACTTTTTAAAACAGAGAGAATGTAAGGCAGAGAAGGGTGATACAGTTCCTAATTGGTGACCTTATGAGTTAAAAACCACTAAATAAGATTCTACAACATTTTAGATTACCAAATATTTGTATCTCTTAATTGTAATTTTTACCAGGCCAACAAACAAATTGGTAACCCTGCCAGTATTGGTTTTGGTTGGCATTGAAAAATTATTGGGCAAATATATTATCGCATTTTCCAACTTTTATGAAATAAAATTCACTTTCTTTGTTTGCTTTTAGAATTTTTGGATCCTTGTCCTAACATTAAATACTCCAAACTTTCCTAAGCTATGTAAAAGAGATCTCCTTTTACAAAACCTTGGTTGAAGAGTCCATCGGGATATTGAAGCTAGGCTAACTACAGATATTAAGCTAAGTCCACTCTTATTTTTCATTCCATTATCTGGTTCTCTCCCATCACATACGCCCTAGCAGTGACCTCTCTTTAGTGCTTCTCTCTGAGGAGTGACCTTCTTATGCGAACCTCCTTCAAGATATCTCATACTCTGCATCTATTTCACCAAGTCCTGTCCTGCCAATGGAGCATCACCCTTCCCTGATATCCCCTTCTCTGCACCCATAACCAGCCATTTAACTCCCTTAGCCAGCTCACCTCATCCTTGACTGTCCTCCTATGGAAAACATCCCCCCACTCACCTAGTCAATTCCACAAGTATCGACTCTCCACCACTGAATGGCTTACTAACTGTGTCAGCAGCAAGAATGTATTTTCCCAATGGAAGGAAAAAATGTTCACCATCCAAATTTTTATTTATTTATTTTTTTAATAAAAGAAAGTGCTTTCTTTGGATATATAAGATCCGCCTAAAACTGTGGGAAAGAAAAAGATTCAGCCAATTATCAGAGGAATACCCCTTTTTTTTTTTTGGGGGGGGGTGGGGGCGGGGGGTTGGAGGGGGGGGTATGGTAAAATGTAGCAGAATAAGAGTAGTTGTGGCACATAGTTGCTTTGTAAAGGCGAACATCTCCTGAGACTTCACAATATAGCAATTAACATATCTAGTTTGAACAGGAGTATAAATGTCCATTTTCCGTTTTAGAAGAAAGACATAATTATCAGTGATTTATCATCTTCCATCTCCAACCCTTATCAATAAAAATGCAGAATTAACATATAAAAATTTTCATCTCTATAAACCATTTTTCTGGTTGCATAAGAAACTTTCTTAACTGATATGGTAAACTCCACTTCTCAAGCTCCCTGTTCAGGAGCCTGGCAGTGGTCCTTCCCACTTAGCTTCATTGGTGGCTAGAACACCAACCTTATGGTTGGAAGTGGGGGTGGAGGTGCAGGTTGTCTTTACCACTAGGGTTACCCTCTCCTGTTCTTTTTCTGGTAAAGAAACATTGTGAACTATTTTTCCTTATCTGATAATAAGTGTTCAATTTTTCCACATTTAAATCATACAAACATATCTACACCCGGCAAATAAGTGATGGTCAATGAGGAAAGTACATAAACAGAACATAGATCAACATACCCTTGAAGCCTTTTGTTGTGTTTGTGAGTTAAAGAACCACTTTTTGTAGGTTCCTTGCCATGACTTGAAGGTGTAGTCTCCTTAATTTGACTGCTTTCGGCACCTAATAAGGTAAGAAGACATGAATTAAATGCTGATTAACTGTTTTCAGACTGAAGAAAGGTACATCTGTTAATATGCAACATTGATGAACAAAGTCTAATTGCTAGACTTGCAGAAAAGGAAGAAAAACATACAAGCAAATTCAGTAGAGTGATACTGATCTGACAATATATTAAGGTACAAGAGAGATTTACTTTGCAGATGATCACTGTATAAGCCAGCTGCTGTCCAGTACTTCGCAAAGTTCTTTTTAACCCGCTTCATGAGCTCCATAACATAATCACCTTTATTATTATACTTGTAGCAGTTGTCCCATATATACTGCACATCCTTATAGACGTCCTCGGAATTCATATATTTGCCGCCACTTTCCAGATTACTACATATCGTCCCGAAATCCATAGGTGTATTTATAACATCAAAATAATCCTGCTCCCCACACCAGTTGAATAAGAATTTATTAATGTACTAGATGAAGGGGAAAAGGGACAAGTAAAGCATCCAAGAGATTTTATGACAATATTCAGAAGACCAAGACTACAATCTCTACATACTTTTGTGCATCACTTTCGGGGGGGGGGGGTTTCCTAATTTCCTAGGTAAAACCAGTTTCCTGATATTGGACTAGAGGTGTAATATTTTGAACTTCAGTAATACCACAAGCAACTTGTTTCAATGGAAGTCGGAGTGATGTTGACCCCAAAAAATACGGTTCAGCCTACATGAGAACTATTTACAATAGTATTATTCAATCAAATAAATTTCAAAGATTCTCTATTACTTTACAAAACCCTCCCACATGGACATGGGATTATAGAATTTGAACCTCCAAAGTCAACTCTAGATGACATTACATACTATGGAATAAAAGAAATATAAGAAAAAAAATATTTACTTACAGGAATTCCAAGAGCAATAGGATCGACTGGAGTATTGAAGGGCTCTGCAGCATCCATTTTCATAATTTTTCTTATAACCTAAGTTAACAAGAAATTAAAATAAATTAGTATAAAAGCGATGATGTTAAGATGTCTTTTAAGATTATGAATTCCCTTAGCATGGTAACCTATGTTTAAACTGTGTTTGGTCCATGAAAGAGATGGGAGGTGGGGAGGGGGGAAAACAAAAGAGAAGTTCATTGATGTATTCAGCATTTTCTATCACTAAGTGAAAGTAAGGGTGAAAGAGAAGTAAAAGGTACATAAATTCTCATATTCGCTCAATCTTGGAGGGGCTAAAATAGTTAGTATGGAGGGGTAACTTCCCATTATACTTCCGCTCAGTTTTAACTTCCCTACCAACTAACAGGCAACAGCTATAACCAAACCACACATGGCGTATGGAATATGTTTAAATGTACATCTTGTGAACATGCCAGGACAAATAGGTTCTTTGCCGTGCTTACCTCCAAAGCAGTGTCTAGCTCTTGCTTGTTTAATCTCAAATCACGGTGAAGTAACTCAGGCTCTTGTTTTTTTGTCTTCTCTTCCTTCACCATTTCAACATTGCTACAAGGGCTCATGCTTGAAGAGAAGCCCTTTGAAGACTTGATCTTTATGCCTCCAGGTTTTTTTAGCACATTTCCTGGGGTAGTTACATTAGCCTCAGGCAATGAGTTTGCACTGTCTTCCATTTTCTCATTAGAGACAACCTGTTTTTCTGGACCAGCTTGCTGGCTACTTTTATCAGTATCACTATGAGTAGCTACTTCTGAAGAATTAAGCTGAGTGTCTAATGTTTTTTTTGTTTTGAGCTTTACTTTCATACGCCCATAAACTGCTAAACCTGGAGGTTTGTCCCTTGGCACACTAGAATAAACAATCACAGGTTTTTCCGGTTGATCAGTCCCGGTAGAATATGGTGTCTCAGCCTCAACGCCAGAGTTAACTCCATCATTGTCAATGTCTTCCGTACCAGAACTAGTTTCTGTATTCATGCTACCATTATTAGATGCTCCCTCACTTGTACCTGTTGTCCGAAGCTTCTTTGATTTACCTTTTTTGCTTCCACGACGGCGTTTCATCTTTCCTTAAAAACTGATTCAGGCGAGCAATAGCCTTTAGTCAGTTGAAACTTGACACTCTTAAGAGTAATGAGAAAAGGATCAGCTAGGTTGTATATTCTGGCACTAGGCTGCTACAAGCAGGAATTACTGATCAGCCTACAAAAATCAAGATAAGCATGGCCCAATTACAAAAAATTAAAGAACATCATCTACTTCAGCGACAAACTGCACAAACGAAATCCATCACAAAATAAGAGTCCTAACTTGGGCATAAAGCACCAATATCTTAATGTGTCATACACTCATACTTGACATGGATCTACAACACCTCAAAACAAGAAAATTGATTAAAATAAATAGAATTTGCAATTCACACCCAAATTTATTAAGATTCTGTCTGTGCTAGTCTTCCATAAACAGAAGTTAACTAAAGATGCAACTAATCTTCAAAAACACAAAACTATAATCCATCAATCCAATGTTCAATCTCTTCTCAAAAGCCCAACAATGAGAGAAAACAAAACCAAACCCTAGAATCCACCCACAACCAAGATTTATAAGAGAAGATACAAGAAATAAACCAATCTAATTCAAACCCTGAACAGATTATCAAAAGAAGAACTACATTGAAAGACACAATCTTGGATAAACCAACAAAACCCCAAGAATCAAAAAGACACGAACTCAAAATCTGTCAAAGGATCAAGAATCAAGAACTTGAAAGACACAATCTTGAATAAACCAACAAAACCCCATTTACCCAAAACAAGAAAACAAAGATTAAACACCCATTAATAAAAGAAAACATGAATCATTTGTAGAACCAAACACTTTAAGGTACTTGGGGCCAAGAATCTCACCTTTTCGTCTGTAATTAAGCCTTCAGTTGAGAAAAACTTACTCTCTTTTTCCCTCTCCCTCGTTTTTGCGTTGGTATACGTTGGCGGTTGAATTCAAATATCCAAAAATATTTGAAAATTTTAAGGTTGGGAAGGAAGGACCCTAAAACACAAAAACTATGTCGGAATTACAGAAGCCAAGACCCATAAAACCCCTTTTTTCCTTTTTCTTTGTTTTCACTTTTCGCCTTCCCCCTTCCACGTAGGAGATAATATTTATAATATAATTTTTTAATATTGTTAAACATTAACCCACCGCTTTTATAAATATGTCACCCCACTCCCCTCAAATTTTGTTTTGAGCAAATTACGCGTTTGATACTCGATTTAATTTTAAAGAGGTCCTTTTGCAAGTTATATGGTGTTTCGGGTTTTTTTTTTTTTTAGCTTACATTTTTTTTTTCTTTCTTGGCGACTATTTGACATTGTTTTGAGGTGCAACTTTTTTAAATCGAATTTAAATTGTATATTGTAAAAAATATCTATTATATTTATAAATTATAACATGTAAGAAGTAAGGGCCGTTTGGTTACTGATTAGAGTTATGCAGGTATTAGTTATGCAGGGTTTAGAAATCGAATTTAAATTGTATAATGTAAAAAATATCTATTATATTTATAAATTTTAACATATAAGAAGTAAGGGGCCGTTTGGTTACTGGTTAGAGTTATGCAGGGTTTAGTTATGTGGATATTAGTTATGCAGGGTTTAGCTATGCAGGGTTTAACTATACAGGTATTAGTTATGCAGGAATTATTTAGTTATGTAGAAATTACATTACATAAATTATTAACTATTGAATATTGAATTTAATATAATTAATATATATTATTTACAAATAAATAAGCAAGCAAATAGTATAAATTCTCTCTATAAAAATAAAGAAAGAAATTTTCTCTATACTTAAGTAGGAATTCTGTTTTTTTTTCCTCTATTTTTCAATGGTTAAAGCTTATAAAAATAAAATATTATCAATATTAAGTACATTATACTATCCTATTTTATATAATGTAAATTTCTATCAATATATTGCATGTATTGTTTGTACATTTTTAGTATACTAACTATATGAATTATTATAAATTCACATTCTAAATAAAAAAAAAATACATGATAATTAAATATGTGGAATATATTTAGTAATATATAGTGCTAATATATCATTAGTATATGCGTTGTCAAAATTATACATTCCGATTCATAATATTAATAAAATATTGATATTTTGATTTCAAAATGAAAACAAATAAAAAGTTGTTCGTATACAAAAAGAAATAAGAAACAAAAATAGTTAGGAAAATAGAATAGTTATGTAAAGTTTTCAATAAAAAAAGATTTTAAAATAAATTAATAGGGATAAATGTGTAATTTAACATTTTAATACATGTATAACTAATACCCACATAACTTATTCCACCTTCTATCCTGCATAACTTATACATAGATTTCCTCATAAGTTATGTAGGTATTAATTATGTAGAATTACAAAAAATGCAACCAAACACCTTATAAAATTAATACATGAATAACTTTTATACAATATTTAAAAACCTATCAACCAAACATGGTACAAATCATGTTGATTTTTCTACCTAATACAAAACTTTTACCAAACATAGTAAAAACTAATACATTTTTTTATACATGAGTAAGATGCCTCTTATACGGTAACCAAACTGCCCCTAAGAACATATCAGTTACACTTCTTAATACATCAACAATTAATGTCTATCAAATGATTTATCTATAGTTACTCTATAAGCTACTTGATTGTATACATATTCTTATATTATTATTATTTTATTTTGTATTCAAAAAGTGATTAAACAGTAAAAACAATATATTCAGTATAATTCAATAAAGTGATTTGCCATTGTCAATTTCAACCTCACTCGTTCATTATTGTCTCGGTTCGTCAGCGTTTCAGTTGGCCCTTGGAAAATGATGTTACTTTATCGAATATTGCCATATGTATAACGTGTATATTCACATACAATTGATCTCCTGTATAGTTGTTTGGCTATTGTTATGAGCATACAATTTGAAAAAATACACATTGGATTTAGTTGGTCACACAGATATTTGATCCCTTCACATATATACACAAACATCTAACTTATGCTTTAAAATACACATAACACATATTGCGCTCGATCTATATCCTACCTAATTTAATTAAACTTTTCTCCTTACACACGTAAGTTTTTGCTCTCGTATTTACTTACACATGTAAGTTTTTGCTCTCGTATTTAGAGGCGGAGCCAGGATTAGGAGTTAAGGGATTCTAAATATTAGGACAGAAGAGAAAAACTGTTGTAATTTCTGGCACACAGTCACACCTGGAGCCAGAATTAGGAGGTGGGGGATTCTAAATATTATGACATAAGAGAAAAACTTTTGTTGATAGTGGGGTTTAAACCCAAAACACTAGTGTGAAAGGCATTTCCAACGCCTCTTCCTTACCACTGAGCTGTTAATTAATTTTGTTAGGGGGTTCACAAGTTAATATACATATATATTTATTTCATTTTCTAAAACCAATACAGGATCTACGGAAAAGCTAGTGGATTCGTCCGAACCTACAAACCCCTACCTAGCTTCGCCTCTGCTCGTATTGCTGGTTTTCCACTTTGTTCAATTACATTATGTCTTTATACAACTCTACCTCAATGATTAAATTTCGCTTTAGTTGGTGAGAAAATGAGTGAATTCCGGATTAGGAGGGCTTGTCTGTATGGAACCTACCCTTTTGGAGTGAAGGATTGCCATCCTATAGCCGAGTGTTTTGGCCGCACATATATCCAACTTCCGCTTTAAAAATACATATATATCCACTTGCATACATATACATACAATTACAATCATATATTATATTTGCGCTATTTAGTTATAATTAGATTTTGTATGCGTAACAAAACCACATTTTATGAAAATGGACGCTAATTAGTGCTATCTATGAAAATTCCCCTATATATACATACTAGATGGAGAAAGCCCGTGCTTTGCACGGGCCCAATATGTAAGGAAGGCAACAGACTGCTGGGAATATAAATGAATGAACTTGGTAATGAGTTGGCATTATCAAAGTGTTAAGTTTGCGCTGATACTTCTGTTGTATCAACTGCATAGAATTACATTCAAAGTAGAAAGAATAAGTTTGTTAACGAAGTAAAGCTAAACAGATTAAAGACACATCACAAGAAATCCAAAAGAGGTATGCCTATCTTTCTGGTGTAACATCTACATAGAAATACTTATTAGTTTGACACTTCGAAAATATTACATTAGCAGTGATATAATCATAATGCCTCTATCAGATATTCAGCATAAAAGGTCACAGAGAGTAGAAGTCTTCTCACATACCAGAACTCACACTTTCTTTGATTTTAAGTACTGTAGCTTTTAAATATGATCTTAACTGCAAACCTATGACTATTGTGCTAGGAGCTAGCTTGTGCAAGAAAGCTACAGTAAGAGCATAATTTGTCAACACAATTTCTAGAAGTGAAAATTCATCTAGCACAATCAAGCCAATGCTTATTGAGGGAGAAAGTAAACTAAAAGAAAATTGCTCAGATTAAACTAAGAAGGGAAAAGGATACTGGGTTCAACAGTGTGCACATTAAACACTCCCACATCATTGATTCCTTGGGACTGTGTAAGTCATCATGATCATGCATTGATGTAGAACTCGAAGCATTTCCAGTTAAATCAATAAAAGACTTTGGATAACCTCTTGATGGCACAGTATGAGAGTTCCCTTCTGCCTGACCAATTCTGTGAGCAATATCTTTATCATGGTTAGACAGGGGCTTAGATACTGACTTAGTCACAGTGTGGCCATGCAAGGACCTTGAGGATGATACAGAATTCGCTTCTCGACTTCTTTTTAAAGATGTTACCTTGGAAGACATTGCATCAAACACATTAGAGAGCTTGGATCTATCAGAAGTATGCCTTAGTGGTAAAGGCTCAGGTAATGAACACTAAAATCAACAGCATAAACATTAAAAAAACAAGAACCCAACAACAAAGCAAATTAACATAAAAATCAAATCTTTTTAGTTTAACTGGAAAATATCCCAATTCAGATAATAGAAGTAGAGTGAATTTTGGTAAGAGTACATTGTGTATTAAGGAGTCGTTTGATTTGAATTCATGTTACGATGTTCAAAGTTGACATATGTGTTAGTGATATCTGGAACAAAGTATAGTTCTTGAATTGATGTCTCAATGCCAACTCTCCGAGAAAGATGAACTAAAGGCAAGATAAGTACCGTGAAGCGAGATCCTCAGCAGTTGTGAAATCTATGCCGAGAATGAGAGGAAGCTGAGAGCGTGAGGCAGTACACGCGGCAAAAGCTGAAATTATCCAAGGAAAATCAGTATGAAAATTAGAATCTGCACTATGACGTAAACAAATTAAAGGAAGAAATTATCATCAATGTAACTACTTGTTGTCTATGCCTCAGCCTTCATAATATATATAACGTCAGGTAGTACACGTGGCATAAGCTGAAATCATCCAAGGATATGCAATGTTTCTCTCATGTACTACTAAAAAGAAGTTGCTAAATGTGTCTTGCAATAATAAAAAATATGGAAGAGACTGATACCAACCGAGTTCATAATAAAAGTCATGCTAGAGGATCAAAATAAACAAGGAGTAACCAAAACTTTTTTTAGAAAAGTACCAAACAAGCAGAACACAACAGTAAACTTATTAAAAAAAACTCCAGTTAGAAAAGAAAAAGGGAAATGAAGGAATGGACGTCTCAATCTTGCAACATCACTCCTATCAGATCATTCAATTAAAGGTGAAGGTAGCAGGGGCAGAGTTAGAGTAAGTTCGTGTGACTTGTGAGCATCAAGAGCTTACCTTGAAGGTTTTACAAGCTCTACATATGATTACATAGTAAAACGGAGAAAGTAGACAAAGGAGAGCAAATAGACTTGATGAACTACAACTCTATTGTAAAGTGCAAGAGCAAAACTTCAAAAGAAGGATGCTACCATGGATCCAACAATAGCGTCAGGCCAGCAACTATAACACAATCACAAAGGAAAGTTGATGAACATATAGAGCAAAGAGCAATCATGACTATCTCTAATATCTCAACATTCCTCTCACATTCCTCTCAGAAAACAATAAGAATGTTAATGACAATGCACTCATCCCTCTCTTTTCAGTTAAGTGAGCTAACCAAACAGAGCAGCGTCGAAGGAGCAAGATCAATGAGAGGTTGGTTTGTCCGTAAATTATGTTTTTTGCTTTTCCGTTGATTGAAGTTTTAGTTTTTCTCAAGAGCTTGTGAGGACTTTAGGTCTTCATTTAGACGTTGATTGAGTGGAGTTATGGTATATAATGGATGTGCTACATGGAGAAAGACTCTGTGAATGTGGATTGTGGAGTGAATAATTAGCAGAACTTGCAATTAGCTGGACATTGACTGTTCTAAAAAGATGAGCAGAATCTGATTTCAAAACTAAATAGCTTAAGTTTTTTCAGTCCTAGGTGAGGAATTTTATTTTGGAATGAAATGAGCCTGAACGCAGCATAATGATTATAGAGGATTTAATTACCAACCCAACAAGTCTGCTATTGTGGGATTGAGGTGTAGATTAATTAATTAAGTCAATTGCTTTCAGCCAAGAGTAGTTGCTGGTTGAATTTGAGAAGAAATTATATATAGTTTGCATATAAGAGTCATTGAGGAATTTCGGTAAACAGCTGGGGGGCTAAAGCTTATTTATAGGACAAGAACAAAAATAGAGCACATATAAGAAAAACAACAAACAACAGATCATGAAAAACTCCAAGGAATCACAACCCCAATTCTAAAAATCAAATCTTTATTACTCCCAAGTCAAGAAATCAAGCACCCACAATCAAGATTGATGAAAAGTAGTCATCAAGATAGCGCTAGAAAAGCCTATGTATAGGACAATAACAAAAATAGAGCACATATAAGAAAGATAGCAAACAGCAGATCATGAAAAAACTCCAAGAAATCACAAACCCAATTCTAAAAATCAAATCTTTATTACTCCCAAATCAGGAGCTAGATGGGGGTTCATGAGTTCTTACGAACCCACTAGCTTTTTCATAGTTATATTTGTATTAGAAAATTTATATGTATATTAACTTGTGAACCCCTAACAAAATTGATTGATAGCTCAGTGGTAAGAAAGAGCGGTGAAAATGCTTTTCACATTAGTGTTGTAGGTTCAAACCTCACTTTTGTAATATTTTTCTCTTGTATCCTAAAATTTAAAATCTCCAAACTCCTAATATAATAATAAAAGTACAAATAAATACGACTAGTAAATAGTAACCTTTTTCTCTTGTGTCCTAAAATTTAGAACCCCCAAACTCCTAATATAATAATAAAAGTACAAATAAATACGACTAGTAAATAGTAACCTTGATGATATACTTTGTATTTTTGAATATATAATCAAGAAGGCAAGAAACTCGCCCCAACCAAGTAAATTAAGAAGGCCGGCCCATTACAATTAAGTCGTCCCACAATTGGGCTTCATTGAAACAAGTGCAAAAACGAGTCCAGGCCCGTGTCATCGTAAAGACTCAACCAGCGACTTCTCCCTCATCGCTTATAGAGAAAAGCTGTGTGCTGTTTATATGGCGAAACTTAACAGTCTCGCTTGGCCCTTCGGGGACATCCGATAAAATTGGAACGATACAGAGAAGATTAGCATGGCCCCTGCGCAAGGATGACACGCACAAATCGAGAAATGGTCCAAATTTTTTTTGCCATTTTTATTTTTTGGGGTTTTGAAGTTGCCTTTTTTATTTTTTGGGGTTTTGAAGTTGCCTTTTTTATTTTTTGGGGTTTTGAAGTTGCCTACCTGCGGTTAGTCTCTCTGTATGTGATCAGTCTGAAATTTTAGTTTTTGAAGTGCTTATTCTTTTGGTCTGCAATTCTGGACTTGTAAGATTAGGTCAACAAAGGTTTTATCTTTTCAGATTATATAGTATCAATTTTACATGTCAAATACATTCTGAAATTGGTTAAATGAGTGTTTTAATTATATTGTTTGGCATTAAACAGATGTCATAAGTACTAGAAGGAGATTTGTGCTATATGTTGCAATTACATTCTGAATTGACTGTCTGAAGTTTGTTATTTTTGTTAATCTTGATCTGGAGGATTTGTGGTGGCTTAAATTGGAGTTTAATTAGACTATATATCAAGGAAAGAAAATATCCCGTTTTGTTGGAGAACAAGTTATCTTGGAAATAATTATCCCGGGATTAGTTATCTTACCCACATTATAAAAATAACACTACAATCCCAGTTATAACCAAACATGGGATAAACTCATCCAAAAATTAATCCTGGAATTCGTTATCCCGTATCCTCTCATACCAAACGAGCAAGGGAACTAAAGTTTTTTTCTGCCAAAAAGTTGAATAATGTTAACCATCAAGAAGATAGTTCTTCCAGTTTCCTCTGTGGTTTTAGTTTGTGGAGTCCAGAGAAAATTGCTTGACGATGCAATGCAACCGAGTCTAACTGGCTTATGTTCCAGAGGAAATCAAAACGTAGCTGTTTTGATACAATTTAGGAAGTTCTTAAACCACTAGCTAAACTGTTATGATGTGCTAGTTCTTACTTTTGGGCATTTTCCTGTCAATTCTCACGGGTGGAAGGTTCTACTATCTAAATAAAATGAAAATAGTTATACTGCAATACTACCAGATTCCAGTCGATAAAATTTGTAATGAGATATGCCTTACAATAAATCAATAAACAAAGCAAACTAGATTGTTCAATCAAAATGAATTCTTGTTTTGACTAAATTATGGATGGCTTGACAATTCCAATTCGAATTGACCAATCCTTGTATACCTAGTGCTAAAATAGGTCTTTAGTCCACGCATAGAGCACCTTTTATAAGCTTCTTTTGCTCTTGCAGAAATCACTATTAGGCATGGACCAAGAAGCGCAAAAATTGGTTCTTGGGGAATGAAAGCAAAGCCTGGTGCTTGCAATAAAGTCATTATAAATTGGATGTAGAAAATAAAAGGAAGGACAGACACTGAATGAAGATCTAGAAATCTTGTGCTTTGAAACTTTTAAGTCTCTTTTCAAAATGCTCTTTTAAGAGTATTTATGTACATAAATTCTTGTAAATGTAGCATTTGAAGATTTTTGCTATTGTGGAGAAAACCAACTTTGCTTATTGGTTTCTTTTTTGGTCTTCATCTTCTGCAGAACCACTTTTGCAGCGTCACTTCCAGGGAGTCACTGTGTATATTGTTGTTGTACAAATCTACCTATACTCGGAAAAATGTAGCAAACGGTAGATTTATGAAGGTTTCACAGGTAAATTCTCCGGGTACTCCTGATGCATGTATGCTCTTGGCATGAATAGGGAAATTTTGCACTTCAACATTAGCAATGGCCTAAGGAAACATGCGGTTTCTTAGCTCCAGGAAATTTTGATACCATTTCTTTTACCAAATTTACTCCCCTGCACGTTTTGTTGCCTAAATTTAATTCATCAAAATGGCTTGGGGCCCGTCCTTTTTGCCTGGTGATTTTTCTAAACACTTATTAATGATCAAAGAGCACATCAATGAGTCTTACTATCCATGGCACTTGGAGTGCAGTTATTTTAAATTCCAACTTTTTTGAGTGTTTTAAGTAGGGTCAGAATTGTCATTTGGGTAGCCCACCTTCATAAGATAAGTTTATGAGTTTTGAATTCTAGAAATAGATAATATTAAGTGAATTTTTAACACAAATACAAAGTTTCAGTTAAAGTGATTGAATTCTGCCACTTTATCCTAACTCTGCATCTGGTTTCAGGACAAATTTATAACACTAGGCCTAATGAAAATTTAGCCCACGCTATTTGGGTAAATGATAGCCCACTGACCGTCCTCCATTTTATGATAATCCAGTTGCTTATTTGACTTCTACGCTAGTTTTATGGAGGTTACAAGGTATTGAGTCTACACGACCCCTAGGGCCAATTGATCAAGGATAAGATTTAGAATCCAGCTGCTTAATTTTGAATTCAAACTAGTCGTACACGCGATAAGATTTTCTGTGCTACTCTTCAAAATTTTGATATTGTTCTCCAAAAATAAATTCAACCCCATCATTAGGCAGCAAAAGAACGAATCATTAGAATTTTAAATTGATGGGTAAAATTTTCCTTCATACGAAATACAATTTGATGGACAAAACTTAGCCTTATCACGGATCATGGCTATATCTTGATAGACCGCAATTATTTGGCCACAAATCCAAAAGGATCGCCAGAATTCGGCCTGGTCAAATTTCTGATGGATTGCCAGGATTTGGGCACCTATCATGAAAGATCGTAATAACTTAATGTGTAAATAATTTACTAATACATTTTTTGCTTCAAATTTGGTCTTGATCAAGTTCAAATGACTCCAAAATTGATATCTGACATTCTAATTCAAATTGCGACAATTCTTAATGGTTAAATTCAATCAATACTTTAAAATATATTATAAACCACTTTATATTCTTCAAATAATCAAGCTCAACAAGATTCAATAATAGTGTTCTTCAACTTTTTTAACAAAATCAATCAAACCTAACCACAAATCTTCAATTTTCTATGACACGCAATAAGAAGAAAGAACAAAGAGGAGGAGGAGAAGCTCTAGATAATTAATATCGAAGCAAATTAAAAAAAGTTGCGCCAAGTCACACCTCACCAACTTCCTTCCACTAGTTTGTTTTGACGTTAGTCTAAAACATTGAATTATATTAAAAATCATGTCACAAATGAATCATTCAATTCTTAGAAGCAAACATATATTGAAAGCTAATATTAACGTGTATTGCCAGCGCAAGAAGGAAGACAGAGTCATTTGGACAAGCAAGAAGTTTCCTCATAGTATAATATAAGTACCTATTTTTGTTAGGTCAATATAATACCAAATTAAACGTATATCCCTCTTTCCCTTACACGCATAAAACTCTCAACTTCATTTATATCATCGTCATATCTATCTATCTCATGCTCATCTCCTTCAATTTCATCGTAATTTTCTAGTATTCGAATTCCTGAAAGTCCAAAGGGTCGCGAAGTATTAACAAAGAGTTTTTATATTTGATTGTTCTAGGGCTGATGTAAATGTCTCTACGAGCCAGATCAACCTCCTCTAAGCAAACATCCACATCACCGGATGCATCTGAAATTTCATTACTTCCCACTAACAACAACAATAACAACAACAATCATGTACCAGAACGGCCGCCGCCTATACCGCGACCATCAATTTCTCAACGTGCCTTAGAAAGCACGGCACATTTAGCCAACCTACTTCCAACAGGAACTCTCTTAGCATTCCAACTTCTAATCCCAATTTTCAGCAACAACGGCTCCTGTGACAGCGCATCGAGTCCAATGACATTAATCCTCCTTGCACTACTCGCATTTTCGTGCTTTTTAGCTTGTTTCACTGATAGTTTCAAAGCACCAGATGGGCAAATTTACTATGGATTAGCCACGTACAAAGGTCTGTGGATTTTCGATTACCAGGCAGCTTCAATTTCTGGTGTGCCTAGTGAATTGAATAGGTACAGAGTTGGGTTTATTGATTTAGTTCATGCTATTCTCTCTGTTCTTGTATTTGTTGCTGTGGCTTTGAGAGACAAAAATGTGTTGAGTTGCTTTTATCCTACACCAGATCATGAGACGAAACAGGTACTTGATGTTGTTCCTATTGGAATTGGGGTGATTTGTAGTTTGTTATTTGTAGTCTTTCCAACTAGGAGACATGGCATTGGCTTCCCTGTTACACCTGATAGACGGTAAAATTGAAGCCAAAACTGTAACATTTGTAGTTGTTATTTGTTAATTTATTCATTTGGTTAATGTTTTGTAAAGTCATCTATTACAGGCCCATATTATTATGCATTCCAATAATAAAGTTTTTAGTATAATCTGGGTGCTAATTAAATCATATCCCGAAAGTTTTTAAAATTACAATATAATCGAGATTTTCAGAACTTACGGATACATTACTCCTTCGCTCGATACATAAGTTATGTATCATATACATGACTATAGACCAGATTCATATTGGTTTAGGTTTGAAATAATTGAGGTTATTTATCAATAATAATATTTGTATCAGATACATTGTACACAAATAAGTTGTAATGTATCTGATAGAGGTGGAGGAGTGATGTATTCAGATGTCAAAAGAGAGAAGAAAAAAGAGAATTTTTATAATTAATTCAAATAATATAAATTTTTAGAAATTATGTTATCTTTAAGTGATATAAATTGTCCTTTTTAAGTTTGTTACATAATGTTTAGGTGGTGTGAAGAGATCTATGAGAGTCAAAATTTGCCAGCTCATAGGGGAATAATATTGTCAACTAGTACTAAAGAATATTCAAAAATAAGAATTGCATTGCAGCATTATAGCAAAGATTATTTTAAACATGTGAAGGACGGTTGGTGTTTTCCATCATAATTTATCTTATATTATATTTATGACAGAGTAGATAAACACAAATGATATAATTTGACATGTTCTGAAAGGTGATTTGTCTTGTTCTTGCAATATCTATTGTCATTGATTATAATTTAGGAAAAATTACTAAATTACACAGCTTTCAGTAAACTATTTTTCATATTTCTCTATATCTTTTAAAAATCTCTAAAATTCCTTATTTTAATAATGTATCCGTATTAATGTATTAATGTATCCGCGCTTTCACTAATGTATCCGGATTGGAAAATTCCTTATTTTAATAATGTATATGTATTAATGTATCCACGCTTTCACTTATGTATCCGGATTGCTGTGTTAATGTATTAATGTATCCGCGCTTTTACTAATGTATCCGGATTGGGAAATCCGTTATTTTAATAATGTATTTGTATTAATGTATCCGAGCTTTCATTAATATATCCGGATTGGATTAATTTTAAGGGATTATTGTAATTAGAAAAAAAAGGTAGAAATAGACAGTACTTTCATCTTTACAATGTGATTTATGTAACTTATACTATAATTTATAGGTGTTTACCTTTAAAGTGATCCAATGATGTTAAAATATTTAGAAAAATTAACTCTAACTGGCAGCACATGTGAGCATTAAACCAAGAATAACATCATTTTAATACGAGGAACTTTCACATATAGTCACTCAAAATATTTTAATTATGCTCCATAGCTATAGTTTGATAATTACAATTCATAGCCACATGTTATAAGGAGGAGGGTGCCGAGCGAGACTGGGAGAGAGAGGAGAGAGGCGAGCGAGAGAGGGAAGAGAGTGGAGAGAGGCAAATTGTATATGTATAACTATCAAAATAATGTATAAATGTAACTGATATACATATGTATTTGTATATCTGGTGAGCGAGACTCAGAGAGGGAGGAGAGAGGCGAGCGAGACTGGGAGAGAGTGGAGAGAGGCGAGTGAGAGAGGGCAGAGAGTGGAGAGAGGCGAGTGAGAGAGGGCAGAGAGTGGAGAGAGGCGAATTGTATATGGATATATGTCGAATTATACATATGTATATATATCAAAATAGTTGTATATATGTATATGTATCAAGTATTGTATTTGTATATCTACATATAATTTGAATTCGTATGCAATTGAATCGAGTTAAAACATTTGTGTTGTATATCCAATCTCTCTCGCTTTATACAAACACAAACTATACATTTGTGTATGTATAAAGCGAGAGAGAGAACTGGGCAGGGCAAGATCCAATCTCTCTCGCTTTATACAAACACAAATGATACATTTGTGTATGTATAAAGCGAGAGAGAGAACTAGGCAGGGCAAGATCCAATCTCTCTCGCTTTATACAAACACAAATTATACATTTGTGTTTGTATAAAGCGAGAGAGAGAGAGAAAGACAAAAGAGAATTGGGCTGGGGAAGATTTATATATGTATAATTATACGTGTATAGGGCGGAGATATATGTATATGTATTTGTATATCCCGTCTCTCTCGCTTTATACAACACAAATTATACATTTGTGTTTGTATAAAGTGAGAGGGAGATTGGCAGAAGAGAAGCGAGAGAGAGACTGGGCAGGGAGAGGAGAGTGGCGAGCGAGAATTTCAGAGAGATGGGGGAGAGACGCGAGAGAGAGAGGAAGAGAGGAGAGGGGCGAGAGAGAGAATGAAATTATATCTTAAAGTTAGTTTCGAATTGTAATTAATGCAAACTATAGCCATGGTAGATAATTAAGTAGTATAAGTTTGCTTAGCTACGTAATTTTCCCTAAAAGTTTGTTGGACTAACTTCATATAGAATTTAGTCTCGGATAAGTTCACAAAATATTGATCCAAAAAAACAAGCCCAATGAATCTATAAAATTTGGTGCTAGCCATTTGATTGAGTTTTCAATGATAAGCCCATTTTTATTCGAAAAATTACATAATAAGGTCCAAATTATTGTCATTTTCTAAAGTTTCCCATTTTTATTAGCTTAAAGGGATCCATAGATTTTAAACTTGTGCAACATGTTAAGGAGATGATAATTTCTACCCATATTTATAAAAATTAGCTTATATGATTCTTTTGAAATATAATTTTTTAAAAGTGCATTACATAAATCAAACACAATCAAAATATTAATTTTGACACATGAAAGTAGGGGTGTACAAGTCAAATCGCCAAGCAAACTATTTGAGTCCCGAATCAAATCAAATAAAAAAAAAAGAAGAGATTTGTGGTTAGTTTAATGTTTAAAAAAATCGACCATTCTTGATTTGATTTGATATTAAAAAAATAAAATAAAGTGAAATAGATTTGAAATAAACCATTATATATATAATAAAGATAATTTTTTATTTGTATTGAAAATAGCTAGACAACAAAATCTCCTAGACCATCATTTTCTATTAGCTCTCGTCTCAAATGCAATTATTTGATCTTCTCACTCCATCTGAATAATTCACAAAACTAAGTTATTGCAATAGTTTTTATTTGGTGTAGTTAATTATTAATGCATTACTGTATTTGTTAGTATTTGCTCTCTAATTTGCTAGTAGTTTCTTAATTTTTCCATTGTTTTATTTTTGTTGGTGCTTGTACACTTTTATTTATGGTGTAATTGTACAAAAATTGAGGAAATCGAAAAAAATCAGGAAAATTGACTAAAATTGAAATTAAAAAAATAACTTTATGCTTTTATTTGATTTATAGATTTAATAAATAGACATAATTAATTTGATAATTTTTTAATGAAAAATTAAATAATCTAACGTATGTACGCCCATACAAAAAGTACGTGAGTTAAGAACTATATAATCTGCCTTTAAGGACATATTTGGCGATGTGAGATGAAATCCTGATATGAAATGAATAAAGTTTATGTGATTGATTGTGTATAAACTTTTTAAATTAACAAAAAAAATTTGAAAATTTTAGTAAAAACTAGTCATACTTTTGTACGACTATAATTAATTTTATTTAAAAATAAAATTTAAAATTTAAAAATCTAAAATCTTCTAAAATAGTTTTTTTTTTATTAAAAAAAATGCATTACATAAATCTGATAGAATCAAAATGGTAAGTATTTTTTTTATATATAAAATATAAATTTATAGATTAATTTTTATATTTAACAAATAAGAAATTTTCAAATATTTTAATTTCTTGAAAAAAATCGCATGTTCAATTTTTTCATGTTATGATTTTAACGCGTAATTAAGAATCCAACGTTAAACCGCGTCTTTCTTCGTATAACTAGGGATGAACTCTGCGTCAAATTCAAGCACACAGCACAATACTATCCTCTATATAAACACACAGAATTCTCTTCTTTCCAAATTGCAAATTTCTGTCGAATCGTCTCCGACGACTGTTGCTTAATGCCGGC
Source organism: Solanum appendiculatum (assembly GCA_018342035.1). Taxonomy (NCBI): domain Eukaryota; kingdom Viridiplantae; phylum Streptophyta; class Magnoliopsida; order Solanales; family Solanaceae; genus Solanum; species Solanum appendiculatum. The sequence continues at coordinate 48,039 of JAGDQO010000431.1, read as the reverse complement.
CACTCCACTCAGTCTCCGACTCCTCACTCCAGTAGAGATCCGCTCTCAATTACATAATCATCAAAGAAAACAAAACTAACTAGGAGTACTGGTTATATCTTTTGTAATTTCAATAAAGGCCACGTATATATATGCTTGAAAGTTGAATTGTGTGTAATTTCAAGAATTGATTTCTTTTATCTCCTATTCAACTGTGTTATTTCAAGAAAGGCCGTTATATGCATATCATGTATCACTTTTCAAGATGAGAGAATTATGTAGTCAAAAAAACTTGGACAAGTTGGAAGGTATATGGAAAAAGGTAAAAGTTTGGTACCTGATCGTATGAGTTGGTTGTAAATTTTCACTGCAGACTATATTCTGGAGCACCTCTTTAGTTACGTAAAAAATAAAGAAAATTTGGAGCTCCTCTATTGGTATATAGATGCCTGGTCTGTAGTTGTAACTTAAATTATGTAACCTCTTAAACTGAATGAAGTATGTTTCAATTGTTTTACTTTTCTAGGTAGTTACGTGTAACTTTTCTCTATGTTTATAGTTTTGAAACAACCGATATCCTTATTTCATCAAAGGGTATGGCCTTACGGTTAATGAAGTTGGTAGAAATCAAGGTTCAAATTCCAAGACAGAAAAAGCTAGGAAGTTGGTAGAAATCAAGGTTCAAATTCCAAGACAGAAAAAGCTAGGTGATCTCTTCCAATCTGCCTAAGCCTTGGTGTGCTGAGTTATCCAGTGCCTGTGTAAATGGGAGGTAGCAGGTATCCCTGGAATAGTCAAGCTGGTACAAAAATTACTGTTTTAGAAAAAAATAACTGATATTTTTATTAAGGTAAAAACTGATACTGGTAAGAAGGTTTATCCGTATGAACCTGGTCTGCAGCGTGAAGTTTAACCACCCCCTCCATTAACAATATGTGATGCAAAATGTGAACCATGGTAGACTCGTGTCGTCCCTTTTCTTCTTGAGGTCTTCTGCTTTTGTTCCTAAGTTGTTCTTTCCCTAAAAATGTTATAACTGCTGGCATAATTGCAGGGAGATCCACAAAAGATTCCCAAGGCTTTTCTTCACCAACTTTGTCAAAGATCAGGGTCGGAGGAACCGAAATATGCAAAAATACCTGGAAACAGAAACATTTCAAGTTACTCAGTTAGTAGAATGCGCAAAGCCAGTGGGAGGGGTAAGAGCAGAAAAGCTGGAGGGCTAGTAACAATCGAGCTTCCTAGTCAGGATCATTCTTCTTCTACTGTTGAGGTATGTCTAATGCTTTGTTGATACTGTTTTGCATTTGTTGCAAGTGCACAAGAAAGAAAGGAAAGAGAAGTTAATGATACTGGCAGTTCTACTGTTTGGTCGTTACACAACGTTTCAGATTGTGGATGTAAAATATACCCTAATAGGGAGAATTGCATGTATTCACATCAAAATAGGAGTTTTTTATTTATCGCTTCTTTTCTTGTAAGATAGCAGTTGAATATGCTTAGCTATATCTACACTTTTTGTCCCTGTAGTTTTTTCTTTTCTGATAAAATAAGTTGTTCATTGATTGGCATCACGAAGATGCAATGGTTACAAAAATAGATACGCTAGCTCCGTTTGTCCCTGTAGTTTAGCGGACTGAATTTTTTTTAGACCGCGATATGTCAGGGCTTCTAGGCACTACTAAATAATATTGAAAATCTTTGGTGTTCAAGCCATCAAATTTATTATTTGACCTTTTTTCTATTTAAGTTTTTTGATCATTTCTCTAGAGTTTTCCACTTTCTTCTGTAGGCTTGGTTAATTTGTACATTGACGCTGCTCAAAGCCACACTTCGCATTTCAGATAATCTTTTTGCCTTTAAGAAAACCCCTTGGAAGGTTTATCTGGAGTATATGTTAGCTCATAACCTAAAGATTAAAGTATATGATGGTAAGTACAGATTCTTCTGATTTCTCTCTTCCACTGCTAGATTCTCTCTTTTTTCCCTTTGTTTCTCTCGTCTGTAAATTCTCTAGGAAGATTTATAAATGCCTGAGCTAGAAGAGAGTTTGCTTCTGGTGCAACTGCAGTTTCAAATGGAAGGAAGAAACAAAATCTACTATCCTACTTTCAGAAGCGAGCACAAAAAAAAAAAAACTTTCTGTCGTTGAACACTAGGAAACTGTGAATGTAACAGAGGGCCAGGACGGCTCTCGAATGTGCTTGTTCTCTCTCTTTTTTTTTTTGTGGTGATGTAAATATTTTATTGATGCTATGGAGAAATTCCCCGGTAAACAAAAAGTAGAGAACTTCACACAAAAATCTGTTTCACCAGAACGAGCATCTGATCATTTCTAAACTAACTCAGATCTCATGGGTGTTCCAGAAGCTGATTCAATTCTGCGGTATCCCCACAAGACACTTGCGAGGGCTATCTGTAAGTACAAGTTGATATTTGCATGTGTAATTCACATAGCCTTATTGTGATGGGTCTTTTGGATACCAAATCAATTGGAAATGAAAAAGTGTCACGATTTAGAGGAATATGTGAAACTATAGAAATTCTTTACATGGTCGTATGAAAGAAGGTCCGTCCTCTCTGTACATATACGAACTCTCTCTTTTTCCTATTTTTGTGAATAACATTGCTATACTTACTAAAAGAAAAGGAGAATGTGAAATTATAGAAACATGAAGGATAATGTGGCAACCCCACTTATTTTTAGATTAATGATGCTATTGAAGTGCATTATCCTGGCAAGACAAGAAAAGAAATACTGTTCTAGGATCTTTTGCTGCTTTTGCTTTCTGCGCCATAGATAGGTATTGGACTTCACCATTACGTGTTTTTTCATCAGTCTTAACTCCTTTGTGTATCCCCCCTCTGTTTCGTAATCCGTCTTGAGTTTTTATGGATAGTTCATAGAATGTTGATAAGAGGCAGTTCATAGAGGTATTGTTTTCTCTTCTCGATTTTCTTTACCACAGTTGACTGGACTCTGCCATGACTGTGATGTCATTCTCTTATCAAAAACATATGATATATTTTTTTCTATAGGTCTTACTTAAATCTGAAGGGAAGTCACGTAATTGCAACTTTGATGAAAATACAATCTAATTTTGTAGTTTGGAATGAACAGCGTTCAAACTTTGGAAAGACATGACTCATAGGTAAGAAGAGCAAAACAAGCGAACTAATTGTCTCGTGCTGGTGAAAATGGAAGTACCTCATACAGATAATGTTTTCTGTTTAGTTATAGGTTCAGCGTTGCCATAGGGGAGGGGTGAAGTGGTGAACAGTGAGTTTTAGTTAAGACTGTTACAAGATCTTGTCTACCTGTTAGCATTTGTTGGTTTGTGGAGGCATTTGGTGGTTCACTGCTATTTCAGAATGTAAATGGTTGTTTTACTGACTAATCTCTTTGTTTTTCTGCAGCCGAGAATCCCCGTAGAGAAGCAGAAAGTCTCTCTCTGAAAAAGGAGCAGGAGGGTAGGAAGAAGTTGAAGAAGTACTAGGTCAGGGCCTTGCTAGTTTCTATAGTATTAAAATTATGTGGCATTGTGGATGAGATTGGGTTAGTGTTGTTGTAACTTTAAGGCCAATCTACTATGGAGTTGTCACTCATTTTGGGCTGCTTCTTACACTTTCACATAGATAGGCATCACAGAAGAATAACACAGATTTGAGTGATGAAAGAACTTGAAAGATGGCAATTGAATAAAAAGTAGGAAAGATCCTGAAGACAGAAGAAAAAGAGCCAGAGGGACTCTAGTAGTTGCAGTTTCGGCATTTTAGTAACAGTGAGGGCTGTGATATGTATAGTCTTCCTTTTCTTTTTCTTTTGGGGGTGGGGTGGGGATTTGTATTCTGTTGCAAGCTAGTGTTTCAATTACTATATGTTTCTTCACATTTTTTTAGTTTTGACACAAGCGACTCTTTTTCGTTTTGTTGTAGATGTTGTCTGCAGCTTGCTTAAGCGTAGGTTAGTTTCTCACTTTTTCATGTTATATTGGTCGAGCTTTCATGACTTAACAACTGACCTGTGGCAGTTGTTCGCTGGGATTCTGAGGTTTCAGGTTGTCTGCATATGCTGTAATGGTGGTTAAAGTATATCCAGCCTTACATCATGCATTTCCGTAGGAGTCATTACATAGTGACTTTCCTGATTTCCCTCTTTTCTCTTCATAATTTTTATCTTTCTTTTTCTTTTATCATTGATGTTACTCACCTCTTTGTCTGCTTCAATTTCTGAAGATATTTAATTATGTTCTCCATGCAGGAAATGTTAAAATCATGGGCTGCCCTTCCTATTGCTGACTTAAAAGGCAAGATCCTGCATTCATCGGAGGAGAATGATGTTTTGGTCATTTGTAAGGATACAGGTTGCGAGATAACAACTCAGGTGTTGAATTCGTTAATTTTGCCTTTTCTCTGTTCCAAATTACTTCAATACCGTGTTGAGGTGCAGCTTTCAGTTTTGCTTTGGTGCTACTAGTTATGTTCTTTGTTCCTGTTTTCCCACTCTTTGGAGAACTTTCTTTCTCTTATTTTATTGCAACGATTGTAGCTTGACGTGCTTTGTAAAATCAATCTTTTTTCAAAGAGGAATAGCAAATCAGTGCTTCTAATTTTCAGATAGTGAGCTGTGGAGAAGATCCTACTCACCTAAACAGTTGCTAGAGAAAAAGTCTGTCAGAAATTGTTCCAAATAAAGCTAATTGACTTAAGATGCCACCAAGATGGTTTTTATGTGCAATGGAGGGTATATTATAAATTCAGATTTGTATCTAGAATCTTTGTAATCTTACATTTTGATTTCTGTAAGTCCCTCAATTTATACTGGATGACATGATTGAATCAGTACGTGGGGGATACTGTAACATTATATGCACACAACCAAGGAGAATTGCGGTCAGTGCTCCCATTTATATACCATATGTTTGCCTGCACTGACTGAAACATTGGCTCTGGAATTCAGTTCTTTAATCATCTGCTATTTTGATTTAAAATAAAATGTAACTTTTTCCATGCACCCGTTCTGCTGACATTCTCAACTTTTATGACTTCGGCGGAACTGCCAATATTTTTGCAGCTTTTAGCTGGTTGTGCTATTATTTCGGTTGTTGCCTGTTGGCTGTGATAAAATTTGTTCTTGATGAGGCATTGTACCTTTTGGTAAAGTCTACGAATATTGGAACTTGTTCCATTGTTATGGTTACTCCATTTGACACTATTATTAGGTGCAGATACCTCCAATACTTTTGGAGGTTATGCATGCAGCCGTATTCGGCCTTTGAAATATATTTGATGCATTAGTGTTCCTCCGCTGTAGCTTGATGCCTCCTGTTAAGCTCAATAATAATGGAACAAGTTCCTTGGTGCCATTATTCCGGTTTGTTCCCTGTGGACTATGATAAAATTTATACTTTATGAGGACTTTTCCCTCTCGGTAAAGTATACGAATATTGGGACTTGTTCCATTATTATTGTTGCTCCGTTTGACACACTTTTATTAAGTACAGAACCATCTAATATTATTGGAGGTTTGGCATTCAGCCACTTTAAGATACACATACACACACCAATATTTCCTTGAAAATGTTGCCTTGTACGATAACTTGTTACAAGTTCTTGTTTCTATGTCACCCTGCCTTTCTGTAACCTTGTTTTACTGTGGATGAAGAATTAAGGATTAATGTTTTTGTTAGTTGAATTGTAGGTCAAAGTTATTAGTTGGATTTCGGTGAAGATCAAAGTTATTAGTTGGAGTTCGGTGAAGCACTCCAATTTAGAATAAGTGTATCACATCAAGGACAATGCTTATTTGAACTCTTGGATATTGGATCACCTACCATATTATACAAAGTAACCGATCATATTAGAAGACCACGTGCATGGAATTTAGAAATTCGATTAGATAGTTTTTCTTTATCTTTTTCTTGCTAATTTAGGTTTTCTGCATATTATACAAAGTAACCGATCATATTAGAAGAACACGTGCATGGAATTTAGAAATTCGATTAGATAGTTTTTCTTTATCTTTTTCTTGCTAATTTAGGTTTTCTGCAATAGCTTAGCTGACTTCTGTTGAGATGTCATTAGGCAATGCTTTTGTCTTTCTCTTTACACCCACATATTAGGTTTTCTCTCACTTAACAATAAGAGTTGCTGATTTTCATTTTATCTTTGCTAGGCTACTTCTGTGCCTGAAAGAGTTGCTGATGAGCGTTGTGAATCTTCACCAGGTTCAAGTGAGTCCTTGGTTGGTTACCAAGTTCGCCTCGATAGTGCAAGGTATTGGATGTCATTTAAAAATGGATACAGAATCTCACTTGTCCCAAAAAAAAGGATACAAAATCATTAAATTGGATGTCATGTTGACTCAAGCTTTGTTTGTCTGGAAGTTGATTTATATCTCTATGTGGCTGGATGTGTGGATTCTGCATTCTCATTTCACTTGGTTTGTGCATGATCAATTCATTTGATCACTTTAAACATGTTTTAATCAGGTCTACCATACATGACCCATGGGAGGAGTAGGATTACAAATAAAATATTGCTCATTGGATATGAGAAATGGAAGGATTTAGGTGTTGAGTTTTATGATACTTGGGTTCACATGGATAGCCAGTTTTGTGCATCAATGCTCTGCTGTTACTTTTACAACTCCCACTGTGATCTGCTTTTGTTTAGTCAGAGATCTAATTATTCCTGCTGAGTTTGTTCCCTTAGATTTCCTTAAGCATTGCAAACCTGTTTTCACTTAGCTTTTTATGGGTCTCGTTGTCATCATATAAGGACATAGGAATCTACCATCAGTGGTCTACCCAGTATAAGTATCCTTTTATATTAGTGCTTTAAAAACTATAATCATCATTAATACTGAAATATGTTATTGTCTGTGAAATGATTATTAAATCAAAACATCATCTATTAATTTTTTTATCCTCTTTCAGGAATGAGAGAACAAAGCTCCTCTTTTATACAACTGGCATTCTTTTGAGAATGTTTTCAGTAAGTCGCCTACTAATTATATTGCATGCTTACTGACTGCACTGTTCTGCGTTTTGAATTTATTTGTCATAATGACATACTTTTCCGACTTCACTTTTATTTTTATTTTTTAAAAACAGAATGTCAAAATATTGGCCAATATCTTTTGGTGCAATTAAATGTGTTATTTTGCAGGGAAATAAAAACTTGGCTGGTGTTAATGAAGTGCATGAGAGGTCTCTTCTGGTGAGTTTTTTGTGCACTGCGTAACATGTGCTTATGAAGCGTGGCGACCAAGTATATTTAATTTCCATTACTGGCTTGTAAAATAGATCAGGCTATCAAAAATTGACCATGTGAATATGAAAGCATGTTGTTTAGATTCTCTTATGCTGATTCTTATGACATTTAGGTACCTACTAATGGTGTCCGACTAGATATGGACCATTGCTGTATGGTTGGTTAGACAAGTTAAAAGTTTGAGGAAAAAGGAGAAGATAAACCAGTGAAATGCGTGACATAGTCTCAATTAGTATCCATCGTTATAAATTGGTTACGTCTCAATTAGTATCCATCGTTATAAATTGGTTACGTCCATACTAAATCATGCTCCTTTTTGTTTTCTGATAACGTATATAATTTTGTAATGACGGGAAATAGCTCATATACAGACAATATGCCAAAAGGCGGAGAACCTACTATAGAATATGATCTCCCAAAAAACCACCCAATTCTTCTACAAATTGAAACCTTTGTGGGTGCATTGAGAGAGGAATAAAAGAGACAAGAAATGAGAGGCTATTCTCTTTTTAAATGCTCTCGTGTTTCTTTCTTTTCAAAAGACCCATATCATGCCCTTTTGTCATCTCTAAAGGCCCAATTAAATATGTCCTATGTAACTGGGCTCGGTCGTCGTCCATAGCATGTCAAACCATCTTAAGATCTCTCACCACAGACGAGTTGGCCACCTGACAAATGCAAGAGGAGATTTTTATGTCTTCACTCATTTTTTGCACATCAAACGCAAGCTGACATGTTATTGTTCTTTCTTGCTGCAAACCAAGTAAAAATTGCTTACCTTTCTTGGCATTTGTGAATCCAAATTGGCAAGTGCAGGAAACCTTATCCGTACAGACTATAAGAGCTTACGGTGATATGATTTTACCAAGAACCATAGATATGGTTCTTGTATGTATAGAGGAATGAGTTACTTCTTTGTGAACCATATTTTGATCTAGGTCTCACTACTTTTTTGTTTACGATTTCTCCATCATTGATATCATTACTTACCTTATTAAAAAAGCATATTGAGAATTATTATTTTGACAAATTTGGAAGAACTTGCACATGGCTATGAATTCTGGAAAGAAGTAATCAAATGACTAATACTTCATTGGGCATTAGGAGGATTGAGAAATGGACTGTTTAATTGCTGCTTCACATTCTTTCAAAGGCCCTTTCATTTTTCGTCATTTGGTTGGTGTACTACCAGTGCTATTGCTTCCAAATTTAGGCACACAGAGAAGCTGCTTCCTGACTGAGCTGCCAGTATTTATTAGACTCCATGACAGTCTGACTCTGAGATCTCAGAGAGATGCTTATACTCCTTGTTGTTTCTGAAAATCTAGCTTTGATGTCTCACTCCTCGTTCTGCAAATTGTTGCAGCTATAGGCAGTTGCTGAATGCTCTTTCTGTGGACACCCCATTATATGCCCTTTATTCTAGTAACACAAAGGACTACTTCCTTTCTTGTGTTTTGTTACATTATTTAATTCTGAAATCCCGATATTTTGTGTCTATGAGAGTTACGTGCCACTGTTCTCATTTTCTTGTAGAGATCAGATATGGTTCATTTTTCATTTTCACGAGACCCTCTTTTTATCTGCCCACTACTCTCTAGATGACTAGGACCATCAAATTGAAGAGGTAAATAACACTTCTTGCTGTAGTCTACTTATAAACCAGCAATCTCTGGTTCTTCCTCTACTTTGTTGTATATTACTGGATATATTTGGAAACCAGTTAGAAGAAACGCTAACCTCTTTTAGAACCAGGGTGATTTTCTGCTCATTGTCTTGAAGAGCCTCATCCAGAAGCAATCAGCCCTTGGTACGGCAAAGCTCAAAGTTATACTCATGTATGGTTGGTTTTGTTCATCAATATCTTCCTGCCATTATCTTGTTCTGTTTCCTTTTTTATATTTATGACTGCTCATGGAGGAATTTGTTTTTTGTTTTACACGTTATTTAGATCTGCGACAGTGGATTCACATTTGTTTTCTCATTACTTTGGTCACTGCCCTGTAATTACTGCTCAAGGCTGAACACATCCTGTTTCGACTTATTTTCTCGAGGATATTTATGAGAGTATCAATTACCGCCTTGCATCTGATTCTCCTTATTCTTTAAGTTATGGGACATCTAATAGGGAAAAGGTAATTCAATTAACATGCCTTGATTGACATTTTAGATGGACTGAAATTTGAAATTGTCTTTCTTTGCCAGATATGCTCTCGTTGGCAATTTCTGGCTTCATCTTTGGAACTGTTTTAAAGTCTTCTGTGATACCAATCTTTACTTTTAGCTGAACTGATTTCAGATCAAAATCAATTATTAGTAAGGAATAGATCCTGACGAACCATCACGAGTGTTGCTCTGGTATTGGCTTACAGTTAAAGTATATCTTCCTTATTGACTTGAATTTCAGTGTGTTAGCTTTTTCTTTATATGTAGCTCAAGAGCTTCTTATATCTTTCCAATTGTATGAGTGCAGAATGCTCCTATTGGCAATCATAGGGGGGAAAAGAACCTTGTCCTCTCTGCATTGGGTGATGAATCTTTGCTGTCTGAAGAGTACATAAATCCCCATTATGATTCCAGTAATTATCAAAACTACAGTGGACAAACTCAAAAAAATTGATGATTGTTTCTTAAAAGTACGTCTTCAGTGATGTTAATTAAGATCCTAAAAACTTAACTGAAAGAATACTGTGATGAACCATCTCTCACTATGTCAGAGGAAATTGAATGAAGACATTATTGATTATGATCTTCTCAATGACCTGGTATGCTACATTGATGAAACATGCCCTGAGGGTACTATACTGGTTTTCTTACCGGTAAATTCATCAATTTAATACTTATTTATGTTTTAATTTTCTCTTTCGAAGCTTTATGTCTGCAGAAGAAAGGAAGATTGACTTGTGAATTTTGTTCTGCTGAAGGGGGTTGGCGAAATACACACCATACTCGATAGACTGTCTGTCTCCTTCCAGTTTAGTGGACAATCTTCTGAATGGATTCTTCCTTTGCATTCTTCTGTAGCATTTGAGGATCAGAAAAAGGTGTTTATGAGATTTCCAGAAAACATTGGTAAGGTAATGTTTTCTATTCAATCGCATGTTCTTTCATTGTAGACATTATGCTATCTGATTCCATTGAAAGCAGGCTATCTTCAATTTGGGTTCTTTTCCCCTCTTTGCTTTTCTATTCTCTTTCACGTGTTGGTTATGCAGTGTTTTGTGTTATTAATCTGTGTCACTGTCTGAACACAATTAATTCAAGTAATTACTCCCTGAAGGCTAAATGCTTATTATCTTTATATAACTGGTGTAAACCAACTCCTGTCACTAGCATTGAACACTTCTCGATTTTTGTCAGCTCTTTAGGATCTTAATTTCTTTTTGTATCAGAGCTGACAATTCCTCACTTTTGTAACTTTTTGCATGTTCTTGATGCCAGCAATGAATTCTACTTACTTCCTCCAAAGAAAAAAAAAGTAATGTTGGAAGCTGGTAAATTGTTGTTTCCCTCTGTAGTGCAGGAATTCATTTTGATGATTTTTCAGAATGATTTGCCCCTAGAAAATGCTTGAATTGAACAGATGCTTGGGTTTGCAAGTTGCCTTTCACCAGAACTAGCAACGGACTTTTTTAGACTTTTCAATCTCTGACTCTCAATACAAGTGTTAAGGCAACTCCATCTAGATAATAGCTGCTGCCTAGCAGTACTGCTCTAAAAAGTGTGTGCATGTAACCATGGATGCATTTTCAATCTTAAGTTTGCTCTCTGTCATATTTGGATTTTGGTATGAGAATTAGAAATTGGCTCTGAGATACGTTCATCATTGGGATTTGGATAGAAAAATATTTGTCTATAGTTGGCTATGACTAGGTCCAGAAGCATCATCAGAAGAGATGTTTCAGCCCACACATGTATTGTCATCTGTGTTAGGTAAAATAAAAGTTCAAAAGATGTATTTCTCTGGAAACTGGTTAGCCGATGAAGTGGTTTCGACAACATGGAAATTATAGAGGAAAATTTTTTATTTTTGCTTGATGGCGAGGTTAAGGCATAATGACTCTTGTATATCATCTGGTTTTCTAAATTGGGCATTCGCTTTTGAATAAAGTGCAATATATAAACAGCTTGTTAGACTTTTCTGGATCAAACCATGGGCTTTTGTTGCTGAACTTCTAAAAGACATGATTTACTTATTGGGACCTCTGCTTTTATGTGTTTCGCTTAAAGAAATATCAATTCCCTTTGCTTATTGTCTCCAGAGTCTGGTGCACTCTAGTAATCATGTTTTCTACTGTGTAAACTTCTTGATTTTAGAATCTGTCAAGCATGGTTGAGGATTGGATATCTCAAGCAAATGCAAGGCAACGTCGAGGCAGAGCTGGATATGTAAAGCCAGGAATCTGCTTTTGTCTTTACACTTCTTACCGATATGAGATGCTCATGCGGCCTTATCAGGTACGGGGTATTAGTGGTTTTTCCTTGTTATTCTCTCTGGTACTTCTGTTCTTTGTTTCAGGTAATCCTCTCTCTTACATCGCACGCATGTTAAGTTTGACCTTACTAAGAGAAGAACTAAGAATAAATTTAGGTTCTTCACTTGGAAGATACTCATTTATATAATAAAGTGCTTATACTCATTGATAATGTTCATGCAAGATGGTATGCTAACTTGCATAGTTGGTTTGTTACATGCAGTGCACTTGCATTCGTTCGTTTTCTAAATATTCTTTTATCCACATTCTTTTTTCCTAATGCATATAAAAAAAATTGCGTGTTGCTTATGGACAAAAGGCTGCAAGATATGTAACCACCACAAGAAGGTTTACATGGTGTTATTTTTGTTTGAAGGTATGGTAAGGAGAGATATGTGAGACAATATTATTATTGTTGGAAGGTTTGATGAGTTTTCTTTTCTTTTACTTCAAATTTATTCAGTTGTAAGAGAAATTTTGATTGCGCATATATACACTAATCAGTAAGTAGCCTAATGGCTAGCTGGTGAATTAGAGAGATACTGGTGAATAGTTTGTTTCTGAAAAGTTTAAGGTTTTTCTCTATTTTTTTGGTGTTTCATTTGCTTCTGGTGTTTGGTATATTTAAATCTCGATTAATTTAGATTTGCATCATGTAAGACTATTAAAGGATGTAAGTACACTTCCTACCAGAAATTTTCAATATCCAGAAATTTGCTACCAAAAAAGATTAGATATGATTGTAAACTAAGTGCAATATTTTTCTGAATTAAAAATTGCACTTCCTTTACTCAAAACTCCTTTCACATTTTCATGAATATTTGAGTGAATAACGTCTTCATCTTGGGATGCTATTTTCTTAATTCGTACAAAGGATCTTGAGTGTTTATCTATTTTTCTTGGTATTCACCCAAATATTAGGTTAAAATTACGTGAATGGTGTTGTGAAATATATTTTTGGGTCTGTACTATAGTTATTCTTAAAGCTTATTTCAATTTACTTCGTTAAAAGTTCATAAATTTTTTGTTTTTTGACTTTTGGAGATTAAAGTGGGACAAAATCATCAACCTAATTCATTTTTTTTTGTCAATATGAATCAACTTCAAGTCAATTCATTTTCAATTCATCTAAATCTGATCCAATACAAAATGATGAGTGTGTAAAGTGTGCGTGAAATTGTGTGCGCGCTTGCGTTTGGAGTGAACCAATTTGTGTGTTATGTGCTGCGTCTGCGTGAGTGCATGTGCAGTTTGTGTGTATTTTATTTAAAAGCGTGGTTCTATTTTATTTATTTCTTTAAATTTCAGAAATAAAATCAATTAAAAATAATAAGAGAGATGACCTAAAATAAATATCTAAACGTTATAAATCAGGGAGGTTAAAAGTTATAGATCTACCATATGATCAATTCAAATCATTTGTTCTTGTATGTAGTTATAAGTCTCAAATTCTTGTTAACGATAGATAAAAAGTTTAAGATCAAACTCTCACGTCCTCGAAAGGAACCTCTCAACTTAAAGTTTGAAGAGATATAGTAGGGTGAGTAATAAACCATGCATGGTTTCTTGAAATTTATCACATTTGCAGTACTATTCTTTTATATATATATTTTTTCATAATCTTTCATATAAATATATACAAAGATTGTGTTACAGCTTAATACTGTGCGTTGTTTTGGAAGGACTTAATCATGTGATTATGTGAAGATCATAATCAGTTCCACGTCATGCCTGCTCACAAGAAAATACAATATTAGTTTATTCAGCTAAGTAAGATGCCCCTTCGAAGCAATTGGCTGCAATCAGTTGTATTATTTTGTCATAAAATAGTTCATGGGAATTTTATTTTTATTTTTTTTAAAAAAAGAAGCCAAACACCTCCTAACAGTGTCAAATCTGACGTCAGTGTCTGTTCAACGTATACAGTAACGACTTTTCAAACACTGTAGGAAAATAGAACATAGGTCAGATATACATCTTGAGAAGATTTAAGATCACTAAGATATACTTTATACCGATATAACAATATAACTCTTGACTTGTTTCTTTCGAAATACAACAATTCGACATCACCGTTACATGGGAATACATCAAATAGGAAACTTACACACACATAGACCAGTCATACAACTAAACACAATATTACAATGTACACAACGTAAACATCGAAGGCTACTAGTGATTCTATAACCCAAACAACTCAAGATTAATTAGTTGAAAATTCAAAAACTCCCCGACTTCAAAATTTGTATTTAATCTTTAATGACATGTTTAATAGTCACACATATATATATATATAACTTGTCTAGAACAAAAAAATTCATAATCGTACCATATAAATTATGACAGAAATGTCCCACGAAAGCATCATTAGACAAAGTGCACCAGCGAAAAAGTCCTAATTGTGGAACATCAATTGGACCACTTCTTATTGGCTCTTTTATTTTAAAAAATATTCGTATTGTAGTTTCTTAAAGTAATTTAACTTGTGTATATATATTATATTTTACTACAACTAGTAGGTAAGGATCAGTGGGCTACTTCCTGCTTGATTAATGTACAAGGCATATGAACACGTTTGTTAATTAAGCAAATAATGTGACAGATTAAGCCAGATGGGGTTGATTTGATGCTACCATTAAGAATATACAATTAATGTCTGTGGATCAACATTAAAAACAATCATTGCTTGGCCTACAATTGTGTCGTCACTTTTTAACAAATGAAATGAGTGAGTGTACTGGTCAAGTAGGTACTACTATATACTATATATGTTATACATTCTGGCTGGCCAATAATCTTTAATGATCCTACTTTCTACTATAATGATCTCCCATCACATTCAGAACCAAAATAATTGGGCAAATGCACTATTCCACAAGTGACTAACAAATTAAATTAAAGATGGAGTAAAGTACATGATTACTTCTCCTTTAGTTTGTTTTAATAATTTAGTATTCGATATTTACTGGTGAAAACAAATGAAATTGATTAGATAAAATATAAGCATTTTAAAGACATTTGTGTGGATCACAGTGTGGTCAGACAGCTATAAAAAATAATGTGAAATGTTCATTTTAAAATGTATTGTAGTACTTCATACCTATTTAGAGAATTTTTTTTTACAAAATACCCAAACACATACATGCACGTATACATTAGAAATTTTGTTAGCTCATTTGTCTGTCGCTAAATTGCTTGTGTCTAACTTTAAATTTTAATAATACATCATTAATTAGGATTAGCAAAAGAATTTGTCTATCACTATTTTTTTAAGATAAAAATAAAAATAGTGGTTGTATACCTTCAGAAAGCAAGATTCACATGTTAACTGTTCTTAATATTGTATATTATATAGGTATACAAAATGTACATTGTATAACCCAAAGTTACAATATAATAACGTTCTAGGGGAGAATTTTATAAACGCGTACAGGTAAGTAAACAATTTGCTTCGCTTAGGTAATCATGAAAAAACCATTTATGTATAATTATTTGGCATTCACATTTACCTGATTATAAGTAATCTTTAATATGTCATTATAAAATTTTCACAGTTTAAATTAGTATCACTTGTAGCTCGGACCAGGATTTCTCCATCCCAAATTAAAATCTCGAATCTTTAATTAAGAATAAAAGAATCCTATTTATCCCATCGTACTACCTCAGTAGTATCACTTCTCCGTTCAATTTTCTTTTTATTCTCACCCTTCAATCTACAAAAGTCATCCCTTATCCACTATAACCTCGTAATGTAGTTTTCTCTTCACTTCAGGAAATTTCGTAATCGCTATTTTTCAAGTGTGTATTGGTTAAATTCGTTCATGTGTATAATAGCTTGCAAATCATATATAAGAAATGTAAAATGCACTAGGCAAGCTGCGATGAGCTTGACAGAGAACGTGCTGGCAGGAAAAATCATTCGATACCTAGCCTCCCTTATATAATACTTGATGCATCAACTCAATCACCCTACCCAGTATCGCAATGTAGTTAATCTCTACAAATTTACTTCTTTTTTCATTTGATTGTTGTAAATGAATCTTGGTATTACATTTTTATACGCTTAAAGAATTATTATAAGGCAATCATGAATCAAATGCCAAACAATATTGAATCTGTAAATATCAATCATTATCAAACATTGAATATTTAGATATACTCAGGAAAAACTGTGGCATACGATACTAAGAACCCCAGTTCAAAATTATTGCTTTGAAGAATCTAAAATAATGTTCCAAGTTTCTATTTCCGAAATAAACACAACCTTAATTTTTGTTACCTATATATTTTTACTTTTTTAAGACAAGGAAACCCGTAGTTGCTATTCTTTAGGTAGGCACATGGTATATCCAGGCTCCAGCTCCTACCCAATAGCTCACAAACTACAAATAAAAGATAAACTTCACTGGACAAGTCTCATGCGACAAGCTCAATTCAGACGATATCGTAGGCATTAGGCTAAGGGTTTGACCTTTCATATAAAAGTTCCCTATTGTTAACAAGTTCAACGGACATCTAATCATACATTTCATCCACTACATGAAATATATGTTAATTCCGATTAATAAGAAATTCTTTTTGGGTATATATCTAAATTAATTTAAAGAGTAAATACTAGTTAATTGCAACTTGTAGTAGGAAAACAAAATAATTATGTCACCTAGGCTGAACTGTTTATACATAAAAAAAAAATACTAAGGAGCAGGTCATCTCAATACATCTAATTAATGTAATTGACAAAGAACGTTCATTTTAAAAATATCAATTATTGATTTTTTGTGGGTTGAATTCTGGTGGATCCATATTGGTGTCCGACCCGAAATGCCTGCGGTATGGATCAGTGAAAAAAAGTCCACGACTATTTATTAGCCTCAACGCGGTTGTGAAGCAATTCCTCACGTATGGGTGATAGATTAACGGGTTGAATTGAATTTTGGTGAATTAAAATAGGTTGAATTAATAAATTAATGATTTATTGATCTGTTCAGAAGTTATTTAAGCTGAAATAAATTGATGATATAAAGATTTGTTGAATCTTGTTAAATTCTCATATTATTTTTTTCTTTTTTTATTTGTTTTATGTATGATGGTATGATAATTAATGCTTTTTCTCGATACATCCATATGTACTAGTCCATCGTTTCATATATTAGAGTTGACAAAATTAACTTATAAAAACATAATTTGTTTATGGTTGAGTGAATTATTGGTCCGTTTATTTATCAGCTCAATCTATTTTAGCTTATAAATAATTGGGTTGATATGTAGTTTAATTAATTCATGAGAAATTTATTTTTTTAAAATATTGTTTTGTTATATATAACCATAATAAAGAAAAAAATAATTTTATTAGCTATTAAAAATTTATAAAATAACAAATAAAACAATAAAACTTAATAGAAATTGGACGAGTTGAGCTGTGATCTGCATTTTAGCTCATTTCAATCGAAGTAACTTTTGAATGGAATAATAACCCAACTATTTGTTAACTCAATCCATTTTTAGCCTGTTTAAATTAAGCTCAACTTGTCAATTTGACACCTCTACTTATAAAACTTGGAAATAGAGGAAGTAATTAATTTTACAAATTGTAAAAAGGGAAATTGAGGAAAACAACACAAAGATAACATTAGAGTTGTTTGGTGTGAGGTATAAGATATAATAATCTCAGGATATAAAATACAAAATTATTTTATTATACATTTGGTTGGAGATATTAGGTAATCATTGAATTATTTATTTCACTATTTATACTTTAACGATGGAATAAGTTATCCTATATATATAATTAAATAATTTATCTCGAAATAACTTGTTTTTGACCGAACGAAAGGAACATGTATAAGTGTACTGAAACATAGTGGATATATGATTAATGTTGTAGTAGTAAGAACGTGCTGCCGACAACAAAATGAATAAAGCACCCACCAAAACAAAAACAAGCAAAAAACACTCACAGATTATTTTTAAAAAAAGTACTTAATTATTCGAAAAGTTCAAATTTTACTTCTTATTATTAGTTTTATAGTGTAATCGATTATTCCAAAATTGACTTTACACATTAATGTTTTATTTACATATAAGAATTAGTAAACTTAATTAATAAGAAGTTATTAAGAGATTGCCAGCTATAATTATAAATTGTCAAAGTCATACTTAGCTTGAAAAAACAACTCAGAACTATTCATTGGTTTGGGTTGCTAATTAATTACTTAAAATAGCAATTAGCATCAAATCAATGCGCTGTGCATGTTAACATAGTTTCTAGTTAGAGAAAAATCATAATCGTAGTCTACTACTTATGAATTAAGCAAAATTAAATATATTTTCTCAAATATTAGTTATTCTCATCCACCTTAAATTATTATTAATAGTCGTATTTCTTAAATATTTAGTATAAAAATTGAATGCATATACTCCTTATGTCTAACAATAGTTGTTTACTATTGACTTGACACATCCCTTAAGAAATAATAAAGAATAGGGGTAATATTACTATATTATCCTTTGACTTTATTAAATTTAATGCTTTGAAAAATGTATTAGATGATAAATAATATTTAATAGCAAGTGTAAAGTAGATATAAAAAGTAAATTATCTCTTGATTTTTTAAATTCGACAAATATTGTTGAACAACTATTTTTAGTATAGTTGACAACTATTGTTGGACGGATGGAGTATTTTGATAGTGCCCCTAGTGCTTCCATCTTCTTTAATTTTTTACTTCCTTTAATATTTTGCAATGAATTATTTTTTTTAATTTTCGAATGACGCGGAATTTAGCGTGTTGGATTCTTTAAAAAACTTAGGTCAAATGAGTGAAAAGACTTGCTCTTTTTTAATTTATTTTATGTTTTTTCAATTGCAGAAACTTTTGTTTCTTTGTTCAGACGTGACGAAGCTTGTGTTTGACAAGCTGGCATTTTTATTTTAACTTAAACTTGCAGATCTACCACTCTCTCCCTTTACCAGATCTTATAATCCCGTTATGGTGGAGTGATAAGTACTTCTTTATTCCTAATTATAGGTATTGGGAAATCGTCTTTGTTAGGGAATATTTAATCCCTCAATGTGGGTTTTCCTGGCACAAATTTAAATTTAATTAGGCTTCAATGCAATTATTGGACACTAACTTAGAAATAAAAAAATAAAAAAAATCTTATGACCCCATACTTTTTGGAGGGTACCATTTATTTTTACCTTGTTTTTACTATTTTTTTTTCTTTTTCATATGGGGTATTTTTATTTTTTCGAGAAACTTTTTTATTAAATAAGGAGATTTGGAGAGAAGATTGAAGAAAGAATAATGAGAATCGAACTCATGTATATGGTATGAAACACTCTCGTAGGTACAACTAGAATAGAATTCACAATGAGAGGTTTTAGTCCGGGCAAACGTACCATTTAGGCGTTTATGATACGATTCTATATTTGATTTAAATGATTCATGTAATATACACAAATTATAAACTTTAGAACTCGATAAATTTAAAGAATTAGAATTCAAAATCTATAAATTTCAAATCTTGAATGGACTTCTAATTTAGCTGCCATATGTAATTGCTTAGACGACTTTGTAATATTATTACTAAATTACGTGATCATATAGTGACTATATATCTATATTGATTATTCAATCGTATGTTTAACAAGTAGGGAGGAAGGTAGAGACACTAAAATAACCAAAACACCTACTTACTACAATAACTTACAATTTTTGCGTATCCCAAAGTCACCAAATCAAAATATACTAATAACTGAACTTATAAAAAAAAAAATCCAGTCGAATCAGATTTTTAGTAATATAGTTGTTAGTAGTTAGTATTAGTAACAAACAAAAGCAGATTTGTTGAGATAGTAGATTTAAGTTTCCCTTGATATATCTGGCTCATTTTTAATAATTTTTTTTTTTGGCTCCAAGCCTCTAAAGTTAGCACTCCGATGAAAGAAATTTCAAACACTTTTTTGAACTATTTTAAGAAATGCAGAGTATTAAAATATTTTAATTTCTTAAAATGTTTTATAGGGCGTCTTCTCAGAGCTTAAGTTTTATTATGAAAAAATTACTAAATTACATAACTTTAAGTAAACTATTTTCCATATTTCCCTATATCTTTTAAAAATCTCTAAAATCTCTTATTTTAATAATGTATCCGTATTAGTGTATCAGCGCTTGTATTAATGTATCCGAGCTTTCATTAATGTATTTAAATTGGGTTAATTTTAAGGGATTAATGTAATTAGAAAAAAAGTTGAGATAGATAGTAATTTCATCTTTATGTGATTTATGTAAGTTAAACTTTTATTATTAGTCTGAGCATTCTTGTTTTATTGAGTCATTTATCTAGCTGTTTTCATATGCATTTGTTTGTCCTAGATTCTACAGTTTTGGCCTCAATTTAATTATTTTTACTCTATACATGAACAGTCTAATAAATCTTTCAACAAAAAGTAATTTTACTTTTTGCTCTTTTTACAAATTTTCGTTAGTATACGATGTATATTAATGAATACACACACTGATTATACTCTAGTTATGTTCTGAATATAGATCGGCGATGAATACAAATTATTACAATCAAATGGGTAAATTATTTTAATCGACTGAAATATTAAGATTCCATAATTAGTTCAATTTTCTTCAATAGACGATCGTAATCATGAATTACATAAATATTCAACCAGATTTGAAGGGTATCTTTCATATTTGCTTTTTGACAATTAATAGAAAAACAAAAAGATTGGTCTAATTTGAAATGAGGGCCAAGGAAGAATAATGGAGTACGAGAAATGATTAGGACTTAAATTAGTGACCACTTTTGCTACTACATCAGTCATGTTTTCAAGAATTTAGTTTTAACTTTCTAAAGTGTATCCATCTTTCTCTCTTTTAAAAAGCTGTATAGCTTTCCTCTCCATGGGGTTAAGTTTTTTTTTGTTAGTGAAACCTTGGAAGGGACCAATATATAGGTGTATGTTCTTTTTTCTCTCTCTTAAATTTAGGAAAATCAATAGTTATTTCCACTTATCCTTCAGCTTAACATATAAATGTATATTGATACTATCCTTCTTTCCTTTTCATTTTTCTGATTGATCTCCTATGTAACTAAAAAAAATGATTTTTCTATCTCAATTTATGTGATCTAGAAAATATTCGTATGCTTGTGTTTCCTTTTGGGAGGCTACGTCTCAAAAATGTTAATGTGAGATTGTCCATTGACCCATAGGTGTAATGCAGTGTTAGAGTCGTTCCTTGTATCTAGTTATATAATATCATATAAATTGAGTTGGATGGAATAAGAAAAAGACACTCCGAAAAAAAAAAAGGAGAGTAGGTAAGGAAGTTGTGATGAGTGAATGTGCTTCAAATAAAGTTGTCCGCGTCAATACTCAAGAATACGGACAACCAAAACGTGAAACTGCTGGGACGCATAATTAGAAGAGTACTAGTTGGTGAGACTGGGAAGTTTTTTTTTTTTTTTTTTTTTGTTTCTCGTATAGTATAGTGTGTGGTATTCATACTGGAGTTCCGATTAAATATGAATTTATGTTGGAAAGTCCCACTCATTAATAAAAGACAACTCTATACCCAGAAAAACTCGAACCCAAAGCTTCTGATCAAGAATAAAGGACCACTTCATCACAACCCTTATTGGTGAGACGAGAAGTTAATCACTACTGTTTTGTTGGTGGTGGATAAGATTATACTTATTGACGTGTATGTATGTAGGATTTGATGATATGTACAATTGCTCCTTATCCCCCTACCCTACGCACCCCACCCTCGTTTCAAAAATTCCAAACACCCCCTAAGCTACTCTTTTTGGTTATAAATATCTGTGCTTTGTCAATAGAAAGTTCCCACATAGAAAGAGTAGTCTTATTTTCTCCATATAGCTTAAGCTAATTTCAAGATTGTCATAAGTTTTACTCATTCTTTATAGTGTTTTTTTGGAGGTTGAATAATGGGAAGAGAAATTGTTAAAGCAGAATCAGTTGAGGAAACAAACTTCAACTGGTCATCAGCATCATCAGATTCATCATCAACAACATCCTCGTATGATGAGGAAAACAGGATGCCTTTGTTGGCATTAAACCATGTTTCCTATGTCTGCAAATCTGTTCCTAAATCTGCCCAATTTTATGAACAAGTCCTTGGTTTTGTACTCATCAAAAGACCCTCTTCCTTTGACTTTGATGGCGCTTGGTAAATATACACGCATTCTCTCGCTAATTTGTTATTACTTTTACATCTATTTGTCAAACAAAATTCCGAATTTCAACCCAATGCACGGGATCCCAACCACATTGGACCTAACCTTATATATTTCGACAAGAGACTATTTTAATAATTTAAACTCGCGATTTTTTTTTTTTCAGGTTATTCAACCATGGAATTGGAATCCATTTGTTAGGAAAAGAAGATGCGCAATCAAACAAGGGGAAAATAAACCCAAAAGACAATCACATTTCATTTCAATGCACAGATATGGATGTTATTATTCAGAGATTGAATGATATGGAAATTGAATATGTAACTGCTACTGTTAAAGAAGGTGGAGTTACTGTAGATCAACTTTTCTTTCATGATCCAGATGGCAACATGATTGAAATTTGCAATTGCCAAAATTTACCTGTTCTTCCACTTTCCTCTTGCCCACTCAAAAAGATGTCAACTCCAACTTTCAACCAAACAATGTCAGATTCCTTTTATGGTATGTTTACATCAAGCTAATGAATATATAAGCGCTTATTATTTAAGTATAGTTAATTAATATTTTTACCGGATTTGTAAATGCAGGAAATGGAAAAACAAATACAAAGATGAATTGTGCTGGAGAAGTTGAATCTCTTATGATGGAAAATTTAGTCTTGGATATGATAAACATTTCATTTTGAGTGATCCATGTAGTAGGGAAAAAAATAGAGTGATTTTTGCTCCTCATTATTAGCCCCTTTTTTTACCAACCCAAATATACCATAAAAATTCCTTTTTGTAATATTATTATAATTATTATGTATTAGTATGTGTAGAGAGGTGTGATGATGAGCATATATTATTATAAATATAATGTAATATTATTGTACTCTAGAATTGAGATTATGTTAATGCATGATTCTGGCTACCCATGTCAAAAAATAAATGATACAAAGGCATGTTATGTGTTCTAAGAAAGTCGAACTCTTTTTAATTATTGCATTGTCAATATAGCGCGTAAAATTAGCAATACTTCAATTTGAATTAATATAGTTGTCTGATTGAGTAAGAAATTTTAAAAACTAAGGTAAAGATTTTAGATACATAATATAAATATACTAAAAATAAGTTTAGTATCTAATTAGAACGGACCAGCTTAGCTGCAGTCGAGCTGGCATTTAAATGGAAAAAATATATATCTAAAAATAGAACAATGATTTGTTTTATAGAAGGAGAAAGCTCAGGGGAGAAAAAAAATAAGAGAATTTAGGCTCAGTTTTGGAATGGAAAAAAAACACTTAGTATTAAGCTCTTATTCTTTTAACACATTGCGCATTTAAATTAATCGATCTTCAAAACAAATATTCAAACTCACGGAGGCAAAAAATTAGGATTAAAACTTTGATGAGAAGGAGTGAATAAGTGATGGGTGCTCTTACATTTCAATTTTATATTTGCAGAATTTTTTATGACGCACATAAGAAGACATGTTTTTATTTTGTCAAAAATATATTAAAAGGAGAAGTGATACAGTGAGTATGGTTATTCCTTCTATAATTAGAGGTTTTGTTATTAAGTCTTGATATGAAAAAAATATATATTGATAAGAAATACTATATATAGCTAATGGACTTTATTCAATATAAATTTAAATTATATTTTAATATAAATATTAAATATCGAATAAAAAATTTGCCCTTAAATTAATAATAATTTATTTTTAATTTTGCTGAAAGAACACATTCAGGAGCACCATAATCTATCAATTAAATTCGCCCCTAAGTGAATGGGGATATTTTTTCCTTAATTAAGGTTTGAATTTTGAATCCTGGATATTTAAAAATTAATTTGATAGAAAATGCTGTCTCATGATGAGCTCTATTTGATAGAAAGCTGAATTAATCAATGAGACTTCAATATAATAATCAAATATGAACACGTTTCACATTTTCCTTTTATCTGTTATACTTTTGTGAAACGAAGAATATGGACCAACAAGAGTTATAGAATGTGTTGAAGGGATAAGTACTCATTCATCCTTAATTAATCAGACGTTTGAGTTCAAATTCCCTTTGATACGAAATCGCTTTTGTTAGCCGTTAGGGAGCACTTTACCCCGTTGTGAAACTTTTCGGTACGAATCTAAATTTAGTTGGATTCCAATATAACAAATAATACGGAACTTGCGCTTGGAGAATGGGATCCGTCAAACACGTGATCCATCAATAAATTTTTGACAGCTCACTTGTACTACAATAATTATGTCACCACCACTAATTTGTATTTCACTATCAAAATTTATTTTACCCAACTCAATCAAAGAAATCATTTTTCTCAACATTAAGATTTTTTTGAAGAAATATTTTCTGAAACATATTTTCCTTCCTACCAAATATATTCGCGATATTGCATCTATATACAGAGATATTGATACGTATAAAAATAAATAAATTTAAAAATTATAATATATACTAATTTTTCACTTATAAATGATATTAAGTGATAAAGTGTTAGATATGTGGTGAGTGCTAGTGGACAAAAAGTCAATGTTGCATTTATTATGGTGATAAAGATGAATACACTATAGTATCACGTACCAGTTACTACTCCATAAATGAGTCCTAAATATTCAATTAAGATGAAAAAAAATATCTACGCTTAGTGGGCATGGTCAACAAGTCATCAATCGTATTTAAGTGACTCCACGACCAATATGGTTATTATTATGTCTAATTTAATTTTAAAAAAATTATTATGTCATAATATGAAGAACGGAAAGAAATTTAAAAGTGTCATAAGAGAATAATTAGGAAGGAAAAATGAATTTTACCGTGATTTTAATTAGGAAGGATATATTAATTTTTAGATGGATAAAACGGGTTATATTTTTGTAAATCAAATTTGTATAAATAAAAATTAAAGATAATATTTTTGAGGATGGTATTTGTAATGTCTCTTTTACAGAAAAGTAATGAATTACAAGTTGTAACAAAAAGTAAAGACAGAAGCCTACATATTATGTATAAAGGCATGCGTAATTAATATATTGGGTACAACTTATAATTGACTTTATGATAATATTTTATTTTATTTATTTATATAGGAAGAACATGACGATATTAATTATATTAGGCCTGCCTTTATACATATGTTGTTATGCTTGAAGAGATTAAAAGCAATACATATTGGTATGAACATTCACTTTTTCATACTATTTTAGTGTTAAAAAACAAACATTAATAATTCAAACCCAAAATACTAATCTCTTATATGTAGGAGCAATTACTATAGTCTATAAAATGTATTGGTATTTTTTCTTTTAATTAATGAGGACAATTGATACACAATAATTATATATCCTCCAAAATCAATGACCTTGTTGGTCACAATTAAGGTCATTTTGGTGTGATTGATATCTCTCCTTTTTACGGGGCCTACTTGAACATACTTTACAGCTTTTTTAGATTTAGACTATCAGTATGAATCGTAATATAAAACGTCCATCAACCTCTTCTAATATCAATAATTATAATAGATTGAAATGGAGAACTAAATAAATAAATAAATAATTGTCTATTGAATGAGAGAGACCACTCAATTTGTAAGCACATCAATTTTTTTTAAAAAAAAATAAAAAATCAATGAGCAACAATCACTTATAATTTACTTGGAAGTAGTATTTGATATGAATAAAATATATTTTTAGGAAAAAAGTTATCTTTATTTTGATAAGCACAGAAGTGATCAATATGAATAGTGCTCTTACTTCTAAATTCCCATATTCAGGAGTATTTATTTTGGGGTTGGGGGTTGTGTGGTTAAGCATGGGACCCACAAACATGTGATATTTTCTGATATTTTTACTATCAGAAATAATTCAGTTCTTCTTAATTTGGACCATAGTTTGTGTATGGTATTTCTTCTGTAAATTATTTTGTTTCTAATAGTAGTAGTAAAGTCATAAATGGATGCCAGTCTATTTTGGGATCTTCTTCAAATCTGGAGTTTTCAAACAAAAGAATAAAAATGAATCAGGAGAAATAAATTAGAAAGAAGGGAACAACTCTTTTATTTTCCATAAAGTTACTATGATAATTAATTATATATTTGTCATATTGTTTGGATAACGTAATGGACACTTGTCAACAAAGTGTGAATAGCCTGCATTTTTTGTCAATAAAACTTGTACGGATTATTTCATTTTGCAAACACAATTTCAGTACGCAACTATGCTCTTGTTTGTGAATTTTAATTGCTAGCTGCATAATTCAAAGGCGATGCCTACAATCAAAAGAATTAAAATGATCTTTTCAAATATGTGTCACAATCACACAGTGATTAAACCACAAAACTTAATGTAGTATATTATATTATAATTCTTCCTTCTTGTGAAAGTATAATACAAGTCAATTTCTCAAGTTTTCAATAGAAATGTCATGTAGTTTGAATAGTATTTAAGTAATATTTTTTCTGGAATTGTTAGCTAGTAAGGTTTCTTTAATTAATTACTTTTTCCCTATTCTTTTCATGTATTGTTTCATTCATCATTGTCATTTTCATTAACCAGATTAAATTAGTTCTAGCTAATTACTTGACGTAATGAGTGTCTTTTATTTATTGTTTAGGAAATTGATAGAAACCTAACCAACACGTAAATTTTATTGGAATAGAACAATTCAACGTACAATGCAGATGAAAAGTAATTAATTGACCAAGTACAATTAATAGCCATCCACCCTCCCGCTTAAACTAAAAATAGCTGACAAATATACAATCAATTCCCGCATAAACTAAAAATGATATATAATATGTGTATATTTAACTGTTAACTTTGATAGACAGATCACTAAGATATTTCAGTAGTTGGAAAATCAGTGGCATTATTCTCAAAGTTAAAACTAGAGAGCAATGTCCTAGTAAAAGATGTTCAATAAGAAATACAATTTTACCCTTTTGGACATCAATCAATCATAACCTAGCCCTTGTTTAATTTGTTTCACATAGAGCTAGGAACCAACATTTCTTTTTCCTTCAAATTATCATTTCCACTCCGATCATTTTTATTTTTTTTTTAAAAAATATTTGCACCATTTTTCGATTTGTGTGTGTCATCCTTGTGAAGAAGTCATGCTAATCTTTTCTGATTTCCACTCTGATCATGATCACATTCAGGAGAGGCATATGGTTGCTTACTTATAATCCTGAAAATTCAACAACTATATTAATTAATTAATCAATACCAAAGAGAATTAATTAAACATGCATTATTTTAAAACCTGGAAATTAATTAATTCACCTGTTATGACGTTTCTCAAAGAATCTCTTTAGGGATTTCCTTCTTGCAATTGGCAAGTCTAAAGTAGAAAACAACATAATCCACCAAAATTTCAGATAATCAACCAATGTCCAACAGCTAAAGATGTAAGATGTATGATCGAATGGATAAAACACTTTAACTTTTTTTTTCTTTCAAAAATCTCAGGTTTGAGCCCTGGAGTTTTTTTCTCCTTTAGATATGCCTAACGCAACATGAATTCAAATTAGTCAAACCAATGCATTTGAATGATCACCTGCTTGAAACTTGTAGACATGTGGAACTTGAGTTGGTATAATTTCCTTTGCATTAGTAGAGACAGATATTAACTGTGAACAACTTTGACGTGCCAGATTCATAATTGACTCTGCCTATATATATAGGGAAAATTCAAAGCTAGCAAATATAACAAAAAAATAACTCAGAAAAACGTAAAATTAAAATGTAGGTACCTTTTGAACAGAAATATTGTTATAAACGTGCACAGTTCCAGCATAGAATATAGTTAACTGTTCTGATTCAAACTTCTCCCTTTGTGAAACAGGAACATTTGTATCATCATGCCTATATTTGAGAAATACCAATTGAATTAATTAAAATGCAAACACAATTAGTCAGAGGCGTATCCAGAATTTCGAGATGAGGGGTGCACTATTGTAATATGATACTCCGAATATGGGTTCACACATCTATATTTCAATATTTTTTTAAAAAATATAACACTATTATATATGATCTCGGGAGGGGAGCCTGCAATTTTGATCAAATATCAACTAAGTATATATGATCCCAGGCTCCCCCCTAGATACGCCCCTGCAATTAGTAGCTCGATCTGATTGATAATTTATTACGTTTGATCAAATATCAACTAAGTATTGATTGTTGAGAATATAATTAACTATTAAAAGTGTGCTCTCTCTAATAGTTTAGCTTTTTAGATGAGATGGTTACACACTTTAACATGGTATCAGAGCAGGCAGAGGTCCTAGGATCGAATCTCACCGCCACCCCAAATTAAAAAAAAAAGAATTTCCAGTGCCATCTAAGCTTTTAGATGAGATGGTCACACACTTCAATATTGATTAAATAGATATTTTGACTTACCCGAGTTGTGGTAAAATAGCCAACTCTAGATTAGACATCCTTCTCTGAACAACAATATTGTTGCCTTTTTCTACCTTTTTGGGTACATATTTGTTGAATAAATCACGAGCTAATTGATCTGTAGAATTATTCATCGAAGATGAAATTCTCAACTTTTTGGACTTTAATCTTCAACAAATTAAATTGTTTGCGACTTTGGCCTGCACTATATATATATTAAAACTTTTTCAATATTGTTGCCTTTTTTTGCCTCGTCCGTCCGTGCCAAATAGATGAATAAACTTTTGGGAATGTGGGATGATTGGACATAACGTCAATTATGGCATCTCGATGAATATGAAATTGAAAACGTGTTCAATTTGGAAGGTTGGTAGATGATCTCGATATATATAACAATTAATTAATTAAATATAATATTTGTACATATTCTAATTACAAAATCGTCACGATGCGGCCCAATGAGATCCGTTTCTATTCCCTAAAAGACTAACATATACCTTGTTCAAAAGCATTTAATTAAAAATTGGAGGTGGATGACGGGCTAAGCCCATTTTAAGCTTTGACGTGGCCCAACAAAAATCCTAAAAAGTTGGGCTTATGGCCCACATTTGACAATAGTGTATCAGTCCAGATCCACTTACTCCAAATCTTGAATTAGTAACATCTGTTTTATTCCCATCACACCAAATTCAATTCGATATCAATCAAATGCTAAATATAATTCCATTCAATTGAATATTTGAAAGCATCTTAAGTCAGCTGGTGAACAGGAAATGTGAAATTCAAATCACTCAATTGAAAGTACTCAACTTTGACTTTTAATTCAAAAGTCACTCAACTATAAACTCTTTTCACCAAAAGTTACTCAAGTAATAAAGTATGATAAAAAGCTTATTTTAAAAAACTATTAGGTGTTTAAGTAGAATCTTGCAACCACGTCGTAAGCATAACTTGTCTCTATAAATATAAAAAGAAAATATTGTATATTGTGCTTAAGTTTGACAAATTAGTAATAATTTTATTCCTTCATAATGATTAACCTTCTCTTATTGTCTGTAGCACCAAAAACAAATACATGTCTACTTCCATTCTAGAGGAAAAAACAAGTACTAAAAGACAACTAATCTGGCAAACAACAAGTCAATTCTCAATATGTATTTCAAGTAGGCAACTTACAACATGTTTCATAGTACCTTGCAAAGATCACTGTTGTCTGGTTTATAATCATTTCTCCAAAAACTTCTCTGTTTTCACATATTCTGAACAAGGATTGCGCGGAAGAGAAGAAGTTTCTTTTGGTGCATAATGGGCATTATAATATCTGTAATCTTCTTTTCGTCTGGAATAATTGTTCTCCTGATATTTCATTTCTGCATAGCAGGGAGGTCCTTAATAAGGATGCCTGCTGAAAATGGTGTGATTATTCAAAGTAGCAGCAATGGAGGAACAAGAATGTCTGATGAAGACTTGAAGAAACTCCCCTGTTTCCTTTACAAGGTTGATGAAACAGATAGAGACAGAACAGAAGATATCTCGGAATGTGCTGTGTGTTTAGAAAGATTCAGGACAGGAGAAAACTGCAGGTTGCTGACAAATTGCAACCACAGTTTCCATCTCAAATGCATTGATTCATGGTTGATACAGACACCATATTGTCCAATTTGTCGAACAATTGCCCTGAAACAGTCCTGCTAAGCATATATGTAGAAAAAGATTGGATTCTTTAGCATATCATATGATACGAATATTTCAGACCAATCAATCTCATTTGCTGCTCCTCTGCAACCAGAAATGCACACTAATTTTGAAATTTCTACCATTCTTCTTCTTTGACTTAGCACGAAATTTCGTTCATTGAATTAAGCTCGCTAGATATAATGTAACTAGTGGATCATACTAAAGGTAGCTCTACCTACACCTTCACACCGTCTCTACTCTATTGTGTAATTTTGTGCATTAGACATTGCCTTCACTTATACGGGAGACCATTGCATCCACCATTTGACCATGAGGTTAGGGGTTCAAGTGATGGAAACAACCTCTTGCATAAATGCAAAGGTAAGGCTGGATACAATGGCCTCAAATCAAATATGGTCCGGCCTTACCCAGACACATGCATGGTGAGAGCTTTATACACCAGACTGCCTCTTAATATGCTTTCACCTTCTTCGGGTACTTCCCTTACAACCTCTCCCTCCCTGACAAAATAATCTTCAAGGATTGGAGAAGAACTGGAATTCAGTTGCCAAAATAAAAGGCTAAGTCAGGGAGAATATGTGGATTGTGGAAGTTCAAATGTGAATTCCTATGCCCTTTATGAAGGTTCGATCATTGCAGACTTTAGTTAGATGAGTCTCAAAAGTGAATCCAGAGAATGGTGAAAACAAAAATTTATTGACGAGTGTACAAATGGAAAGAAAAAGAACACTATGGTTCAACATGAAATATTCAAGATTTATCAGCCACTTCAAGACTACTTTTTGGTTGAGTAGGGTTAATACATCTCCAAAAGAAACCTAAACAACTACCCATTATGTTCATAATGATAGCTGAAGTTGCAGCAGGTAATGCAACTGCTGGTGAAGAGAAATGGGAGGTCGCTAAAACCACTCCTAAGGCAGAATTTTGCATACCCACCTGCAAGGGAAGTACAGAAACTTTAACATCATTGGCTGCATATATCAGTGGGAATAAGAAGCGGACAGAGAGGGGCAAACTTCTTTTCTGTTTTAAGGCTCCATTTGGCTGGGAGTAACAACTTAGTTCAAGATGAAATACATTTCATAAGATTTGTTGTACAAAGAATGATAATTATCTAACCATTTTCCTAAATTCAGTTGAAATTGTACAAGGTTGTGGAGGTAAATGGTATAGGGAGGCAATCTTCCATTCCGTTGAGTAAAATATTTTTGCAACAAAAATCAGTTCTTCACTTTAGAAATTAGAACTAACAAAAGTGGAAATCATATCCGGGAATATATTGGTTTCATCCATGAGAAATATGTGCCATTGAGAAGTGATCAAAGAAAAAGTTTCAGGCTACTAAGAACAAAATAGCTACTTGTCACCAATGTGATCTTTGATTCTTTTCCATGCTTGACAATAATTTACTGAAGTAGTAAAGTGTGGAAGTTTTACTCCCGTCAAGAATGTACCTCGATGGATACAGCTCGTCTTTGAGGTTCACTAAAACCAGCCAAAGCAGCAGAAAGATAACTGATGAAGATTTCATCATATGACATAATTGCATGGATGCTAAATCTTGCCAATAGATTGAAACAAAGAAACAAAAATAATCATACCCAACAAAGAAACCAGCAAAATGAAGCGATGCGACAGACACAGCAACGAGTCCAAATTCGCTAGTTAGAACATTCTGAGCACGACTTATTAGAAGCAAATCAGAAGAGAATGACATTCCAACCACGGAAGATCTTAGACGACCAACATTTTCAGAGAATATACTGAGCAGTAAAAAAAGAAAGAAGATAGTATGAGAAAGGGATGAAACAGGAAAAGGCAGTTGAGGAAACAATTAATCTAAAATAATTTAGGATCAACAATTAAACCTGGCAGAAACAAGAGATGTAGCTAAGACTGCAAGAAGGGGAGCAAAAGGTGTAAATTTTTTTACAGCTTTTGGAAATTTGTGCTGCATATAAGAACCCAGGAGAATTGGAGCAACCACAACCTAAAAAAGAAGCAACAAAAGAAAAATAAATTACTAAACCAGTAAACATATATAGATAATAAGATGAGTCAAAACTCAAACATCATTATATTTACACATAATAATAGTGAAATAACATAACCTGGAGCGTGCTGATAGAAAGCTTAACAGCATCCACAGGAACATAAGTTCCTGCCAGAATTGTTGTCAAGAAGGGAGTCAGAACCACTGCACCAATTGTAGTGCATGCTGTCATCACTATTGATAATGGGACATCTCCTTGTGCAATTAAGGTTACCTGTAAAACAATTAGAAAGCAAAAAAGGAGGCTTTGCATTGAGCTTTATGCTATTAGCCCATATATATTCACAATATCAAGAAGCTGATATCCGAGTACAAGAGAGTGCATTCAATAAAAGCAGCTATTTCATTAAAATCTTTTGTTCCAATCAGAAGAAAGAAACTGGCAGACAGGAAATACTGCAACAGAAGTGGACTTCTAGTCGGATGTGAAGGATACACAGAATTAACCAACTTTGAATGCTTGCTAAAAGCCATGGCGAAAGTGAAAATAACAGCTTTCTGTAAAGCACGATAATTGTATGATTCACCCAAATTACTTGCATTCCTCAATAATGAAAAGGAGGACAAAGTCCTTGTAAGGGATTGCTTCCAACATACAACTATTTTCTCCTCGCAACACCATACCTTTATGTTTTATTCTCCTCTCTGGGCTTGTCAATTTGAATTTGAAATGTGACAATGAAGACCATAAATTACATATGACATGGATCCTAAAACCACCAAAATGAATCTCAACTAAAATTCAGTGGAGAAACAACAAGAAAAGCAAACCTACTGTGGGTTCATCACATTGTTGAAATATGATGCAAAGATTGGACATCTACAATCTAAACATGTCAATTTGGAAGTTAAACCTGATTAACTAGCTCCGTTAAGAAGAACAATATAGAAGAAAGTCACCTCACCACGTTAGACGCTGTACCACCAGGGCAACATGCAAGCAATATTAGACCAACTGAAATTGAAGGAGGCAGACCCAAGATTTTGCTGAGAATCATTCCCAAGGCTGGCATAATAGTATATTGAGCAGCACAACCAAACAGAATCTAGAAAGATGAGGGAAAACCAAAAACCTTGGCCTATAAGAGTTTACCCTATATGCAAATATATTATCTGATCAAAGCTTAAGTAACAAAGTTAAAGTACTTGTTCTCTTCATCAAATCAAGAAATCAAGCAGTCATCATGTCCTTAAACCAAATGTTTGGACCAAGTGGACACATATACATTCTTTCTTTGAAAGCTTAGATTGAATGTTATAGCGTGCGAATATTATAATTGTAGCTCAAATGTGGGACCAAGTTTATATATCTATGCTTCTTTTCTGTAGATATATCTATATTTCTTTCTTGTCAAAGCTTAAATTGAATATTTCAAAATGCGAGTGCTACATGTTTGTAGTTATAGGTTCGAATGAGGGGGAAAAGGTAATCACATTAGTAGTGAACAACACATATGTGACTGTCCTATTAATTGGATTTCCAGAAGAGCTAATGAAGTTGGCAACGGAAGATTAGGTAACATCTCTTGTGTAAAGATTAGAGAATAACGACAACCTGTCAGCAATTAGCATCATTAAGTACATATTATGGCCAGGGCAAGGAAATTGTGGCCATAATATGTAAACATTCAGAAAGAAAAAAATAAAAGCCAGGGCAAGGAAATTGTGGCCATCTTTCAAGAAGTGTTTTACTCCCTCCTTTCCAATTCATTCGTCTTTCTTTCCTTTTTAGCTTGTTTAAAAAAGAATGCCTATTCTCTTTTTTGGCAACTCTTCAATCCTAACTTTACATATGACATGTTTAAAACCATAAGATTGAAAGATATTTTGATACATTCTACGCATCATTAGTTAAAGATCACAAGATTCAAAGGTATTTCTTTATTTTCTTAAACACTTTGTCAAGTCAAAACCAACCAAACAAATTGAAACGGAGAAAGTACATAGTAAGGGTTCAATCAAGATTGTAAGAATTCACAAAATTCACTAACCAAGTTCAGGAACCAAAAGAAAGTAAAAGGAAATCACACTCTACAACAAATCAAACCAATGAAAAGGGGTGACAATTTAAAAAAACAGAGTGTACTCACAGAAAGAGGCCTTTGCAATAACAAGTTTGTTAACTCTTTGATCTCCAATGTAAGACCCATAGCAAGCATTATAAACCAAAGAGTCAAACTGTAGGAAGTAGGACCACACTTGACAAACCATGAAAAAGTTGAGGGCTTTAAACAAGCAACAACCCCACCAACAGTTATGTAAACAGGATAAAGACTTTCTGCAATTGACACCCAATTTTCCCATCTGGGTTTTTCTGGAATCACAGAAAGATTCTGAGAATTTTCAGTAGCACATTTTACTTTCTTGAAATTGGGATTTAAAATCTTTGGGGTTGTTAAAGTGATAATGGGGTTGATGGGTTTATAAAGGGGGATTCTTGAATAGTGTTTTCGGGTTGAAGTGAGGGGAGAAAAGCAAAGAGATATCGCCATAGAGCTGAACAGGAAGAAGAAAATTTTCAAGCTTAATTGAATCAGTAGGGATATTCATTCTTGATTCTTGGAATGAAACTTTACAGTATCTTTTAATTTAATTTTTAAAAAAATTTATGCTCGAATTAACTCTACAATTAGAGACGTTAAAATGGGCTGACCCAACCCAACCCTAACGGGCTAGAGAGTTAAATGGATTAGGACGAGCTGACTATTTTAATTAAAGGATCTATAAAATAGCGGCCCAACCCAGCCCTAATCGGGCCACGGGTTGGCCCTTCAACCAAAAAATGGACAACATAGATCTCTTAGAAAGAGTATCGAACGTTGATGTTTGATAAACACGACATTAATGCATACAAAAATTCATTCGTGAATTACACACACTTCAGTGAATACTTACAAAACAACATAATAATCAAGATAAAACATTCATAAGATTTATCCGAGCAAAAAACATTATATGATCACTTTTTTCATAAACAAGACAAGTAGATAACAAAGGAGAAATGAAAAACTAGGCATAAAAATAAAAGTAGAAGAGGTCAAAAATTCATAGTTATAATAACTTCAATAATATATTGAATATTTTTAAAATTCATAGCCCACGGGCTGGCCTCTGAGGCTCGCGGGTTGGGCCTATGAGGCTAGCGGAACAAATAAGGCTGGGCCAAAATGCCTCGTTCCTGAATGGGCTAAAAAAATTAAGCCCAATCCCACTTAATTCAAGAGTTGGGTTGAGCCAGCCTAACGGGTCAAGCCCATTTTGACAGCTCTATCTACAATATTTTGATCATCCAAACTTGGGACCTTTTCATATGACATTCACTTTTACGTAATTCACAATAAATTTTATTTTCTTAAAAAATAAATAAAATAAATATTTGTTATTATATAGATTGGTGTATATTCTTGAGAATAATTAAGTAATTAATGTACAAGATAAGTTAGAGTAGACAAGTAAAAATAAAAAATTACTTTTAATATAGTGAACAAGTAAAAATGAACAACAAAGAAAGTAGATTGTTAGGTTATTTATATCATCAATCATAAATATGATTCATTTAAATTGAGTATTTAAAGTATGTTATTATATTGACTTATTTTATTAAGTTAAGGAAATATTAAAAAGACCCCATCATTTCGATCAAACTAAATATTTTTAGACCAGATTTATAAGTGAGTAAATAATAAAAATAAAAACATTTGAACCTCTGATATCCTCGAAAAAAGAAAATTGGTTATATTAATAAAATACATATATGAAAGTGGCAATAGTACAAATGAAATTTCTGTATTTCTTTCATCGAAAAGAAGAGACTCATATATATATTTTATATAGTATTCAAAATGAAATGTCGATCATATTCATGGCTAAGCTCTCCATCATTAAATATTCCATTTCTCGTAAGCAATATTTCTTCTCACTGCTTCCTTTCCCTGCATTTTTCAAACACGCAATATTAGAATATTACTCAGTTAATTCTCCTCCTTCCACCCATGTTTAATTGAAAAGTAGAAAAAGCTTGTCCTCATTTTAAAACTAAAGTTTCTTAAAGGACATAACATATATACAGTGATAGTGAAAGAAATTTCACATTATAATCTGTAAAGTGCATGTTTCAACATGTACTTGTCAAGTGACTAATTCAATTTAGTATGAATCATACTCCATAATACCTGCAATTAATTATTTTATATGTTTTTTCATATTTTAAACCGACTAAAGGAAAATCATGGGTTCATATAACGAAAGAAGAAGAGAAGTGCATACCGTAAAAAGAATTGGGCATTGTTTTTTGGTTAAATGTTGGAAGATTAGAGAGCTTGTTGAGAGGGCAAGAGGAGAGTGGTACAATTGGTATGTTTTGGCAGTTGCAAATTTCAATCATGTTGCCATCTGGATCATGAAAGAAAAGTTGATCTACAGTAACTCCACCTTCTTTAACAGTAGCAGTTACATATTCAATTTCCATATCATTCAATCTCTGAATAATAACATCCATATCTGTGCATTGAAATGAAATGTGATTGTCTTTTGGATTTATTTTCCCCTTGTTTGATTGCGCATCTTCTTTTCCTAACAAATGGATTCCAATTCCGTGGTTGAACAACCTATAATTAAAAACATAACAGGAGGAAATTAACATTTAACACTATGAAAGGTCAGGAGGGAGGATATTATATATATACCAAGCTCCTTCAAATTGGAAAGAAGAGGGCCTCTGTATGAGAGTAAAGCCAAGAACTTGTTCATAAAATTTAACACTTTTGGGAACAGATTTACAGATATAAGAAACATGATTTAATGCCAACAAAGGCATCCTATTCATGTCATCTGATTCTGATCTCAATATCTCTTTTCCCATTCTTAATAAGATAATTATCTAAGGCATTCAAAATGAATATTCCTTTTTAGTTGTGTGTGGGGAGTTTTACACACATATATATAGGCACGTACGAGGGGCCTTTAATTTATCCAGCTAAGAACAAACATAATTCTGTCCCCCGCACCACTCAAAAAACACCAGAATATCTCTCTTTCACTTTTTATTCTGGTTTACTGTTTGATTGATTTTTTAAACTTTGATATTTATGGATAGTGTAGTATAAAGCATTAGAAGAAATAATGTATGTATTAGCATCGTTAATAATATAATTATCCCCTTAAAAAAATTTCTACAATCTTTTCAATGTATTTGTAGAGAATATTTTTGTAAGTAATTTTTTTTGGTTGAAATTATGTAATACATATTATTTTTAATATATCATATCCAATATTATTAATAATGCAGAAATTAGTTATAATGACACTGTTTCTTATTTATTGTTGGATTTGATATACTAAAAATAATGTATAAGAGAAAATGGCCAAAAGCCCCCCTAATCAATATCCGGATTTTTAACTACACACTTTAACTTTACGGGAGTCATATCATCCACCTGAACTGTTTAAAACTGAAATAATTACACCCTTAAAAAGTCACAACCACATCTATCTTGGCCTGTGAACTTCACGCGTTTGACAGGTGGAAATCTGATTAATTTATTATTTTTTTTCAATTTTTTTATAATTCATTTCCACTTTCTCCTATACTCTACCAATTTCTTCAAATCCCTAAAGTAATTTATTTCCCAATTCTTTCAAATTCCTGTTGAATTGTGAGGAACAAAGATGAATAGTGATAGCGGAGCTCGTCAAACGATATTCGAGTTTTGCTTGTCGGAGAACTTGAAAAACAAACTAAAAGGATCTGTGCATATCGCCGCTTCGTCGAGGTTTCGCTTGCTTCGCCGGAGTTTGCTGGTCGGAGCAATGTAGCCACAAGGTTTTGTTGTTGTTGTTGTAGTCGACCTTGCTGTGAGAACAGAGGTAGGTCTTCATGGTGGCTGTCTCGAAACGAGAGAGAGATGAGAGGAGAGGGGGAGGGAAGAATGGATTTTTGCTGGCGGTTTGGGTTTCACCGGAGGCGGCGATAATGGTAGCTGTTGGTGTAGCATTTCGCCAGCCAGTCGAGCAGCGAAGATAGGGGGAACTTAAAAATAACTAAAAAAAAGTGAGCGGAGGAAAGAGGGAGAATGAACAAGGCAGTTGCAATGCCATTAATGGAGGTCAACAGAAACAAGTACAATCCTCTCATAGTTAGATTGATTGAAATTTTAGATTGATAATTAAAGGATCTATAAATAAAAAAGAAAAAACATTCTCATTTGGGAGTTCAATTGAATTTGATGTAAATCCAACTTGATTTTTTTTTTCAAATCTGATCCAAATCTCTTTTTTGGATGATAAAAATACATGTTATTTTATCTTCAATTGATTTATTTGGTTATTAAAAGTTTTTTACATGAGAGTTTAAAAGCTTGTGTGAAAACAACAATGGTGAATCCGATGAAGATGGTGGTGACTATGATGACTTAGAGATGATGAATGGTGGAGGAATTTGGTCTTTATTGCTATGGAGAAGAAAGACAATAAATAAGAAAAAAATAAAAATACATATATTTATAAAATAGATTAAAATAAAGTTCTAATATTTGTTTTTTCGGCTCACTCTCTTAAAGAGAGTGAAATGCACTCTCTTTACCAGCTAAGCATTCAAGGAGGTAATAATTCAATTTTAAACACTTCAGTGGGTAATGAGACTCTCGTGAAATTAAAATATGTAATTGGAAATCCTAATATAGATTGGAGGGGCTTTTGATCATTTTCTCTTAAAATAATAGTACTTATTTACAAAAATATGGGACATTCTTTAGATCAGTACACATTGTAGCCCTTCAAATTAAATAGCACGTTTTTCTTATTCTTTTTATTTTGTGAGAAATTAAATAAATTTGTGAAAGCACATGGAGTCAGACTGACCTTTGACTATTAACTAGCCTCGATGTGACATGTCATGTGTCCTAAATAAATAACCATACTCGATTTCACTTAGGACATGTTTATCGCGATTTAATTTATATTCCTCGTATGATTTGTAGGCTATTATACAGGGAAGTTTTACTCAAATGCTAGGTTGTGACAAAGATTGTAGCGATTGTGGATTATCATGAATTTTAAAAAAAGAAGTAAATGAGACGATATGTGTCATTTTAATATGAGGACATTAAAATTAAAAAATAGATAGAAGTCTGAATTAAAGTCTCGTTGTTGAAAATTATTAGAGGCCAATATTACACGTTTCCTATTGAGTTAACTTCACAACATGAAGTGTAACTTAATTAACACTTACGTAGTTAAACCAAAACATTAACCAGGAAAAGTTCAAATTTGCGAACGTATTTATTTGATATTGAACAATTTTATGTTCGGTTAGACTTTTGATCTAAATTATTAATTCAGTCATTACGAAAAAAGTCTTATTTTTTTGCCAACTTGAAGGTAGTATATATAAATGCTAATCAAAAGTCGAAGGGTAAAAATTTAGGCATATGAAGACTGAAGTCCACTTATTTCATGTTGTAATCCATTCTGACAAATCGTGTGAGATTTGTCATGTAGGATGTACATGTCTATTTATAAATTTTATAATAATTTAAGTGCTTATTTGTGCACACTCAAAATTGAAGGACATAAATATCAGTAAAGATCAAATTAAAAAACACGTTTATGCATTATGCGAATTATATTCTCGGGATAATGCACATGCACTAAGTTTTAATAGATGAGATGCAACTTTGTACACCTTTCATATAACTATCTTATGTTTGGGACGTACGTGTGGGACCCTTAACGATATAAAATTTAATATAACGATAGAGTGGTTGAAAGTTGGTGCATTTTATAATTACTTCCTTGACTCGTTTGATTATTTCTGTGTCTTTTTTTTCTCTGTTGAAAAAAAAGAAAGCTCAAGTTAAAAGCATTACTCTATTATGCATGCATGGATTAGGGTAAGAAGGACGCAAGATTAGAAATTGCCTAACAACGCCTAATCTGAGTATTTGAGTTTAAATTTAATTTATACATTCATAATTTCTTAGTTAGATGTGAAAAATAAACACTTATATTAAATAAAAATTGACATCAGAATCTCGAATTCTAATAATAATTTAAAAACTAGCTAGTTAAAGTCTGTCAAGGGTCAAATATTAAATTATTTGGTTCTCACACATGAGAATTGAGATAACTGTAATATTAATAGACTATCTTATATTTTTATTTTGGACGGTTAGGTAAGTTGGCAATTGAGTGACCAACTCTTTTGAAGATACTATATACTATATAATATAATTGTAGGTAGGAACAAGTCTTCAATTTTTGTCCATGTTTTTTTCTCAATATACTTTAATTAACAAAGATGCTCCCACTGATAGCTCTTTGCAGAAAAAAAGAAAAAAGAAGAAGAAATCAAGAGTACAAAGTTAAGATATTGAAAATTGATGAAGTGTAGAATCTTAAAATATATATTACCAGCTATATATGATATTGAAATTTTCCACGTAAATATATATAAAGATAGATTATGATGAACGCTTAATTTTGCCTTGTGGACATACTCAATGTGTGACACCTGAAATATATTAAATTTGATTTTGAAATTATAAACTATTTCATACATCCATAAAAAACTATATGTTGATTTTGTCTTTTAAAGTAATTAGCCACTCTTTCTATGTAACATATTTCTATCGAATATTCTTTTAAATTTTTTTTTCTTTGTGTTATCATCATGCAAAACATATTCATGATATAGCAATTCAGATATATGGTTGTTGGTATTTGATTATCGGATATATGGTTGGTGAACAAATTAATATTTTATAATTAACAGCTAACTGGTGTGAGGACGGATTACTCAATTTTCTTATTGAATAAACCGTTATTTCGTTCGGAGTGTGAGGGTGAATTACTAAAATTCTCTTGTGCTCTATTTTCAGATATTTATAAGGTTGATAAATATTAGTTGAAATTAATAAATGATGGGTATTTTTTAGAAAATATAAAAATTTGGGATAATTTTTAAATTTTTTAAAATTTCCAAATACTAGAACTTGACCCAAATACTAGAAAACTCTAGTATTTAGAAACTTGGGATGTTTGTCTAATATATTTGCTAAGTTATATGACCAAACACCATTTCCCAAGTTTTTTCCAAATATATTTATGATCAAACAGAATCTTAATAAAATTTTTAATATAAATATATTATTTAAGCAAAAATTATTGAATTTAATCAAACCCATAATTGAGTTTCTTTCCCCGCCCATGATGTTATGTTAAATTCGTGTAGATCTTTTGGTATGCAGTTGCACACAATATTCTTCATACAAATGTTTTAGTCATGATGTCCATGTGCTTTCCCCTTTGGACAAGGAGAGCTTCGTCGTATTTATTGTCGGAAAGATAATTATATCATTGAGATAATATTTCAAATGATCACTTAATTATGATTTTTTTTTAGAAAGTGACTCAAATTTAATTTTTAATTCAAAAGTCAATCAATTATGACTGTTACTTACAAATTAAAATTTATTGACATGAAATTCTTATTTCTAATCAAAATTTAAAAAAATAAAAGGATATTCATTTAAATTATATAATGATTCACCCATTTGACCTGATCCACTAAACATATAGTATTGACCCTTTTATTTTTTTAAAAAATAATCATAAATCACTAAAATTATTTTTAGGCTTAAATTAGAACAAATCTGTAGTGTTACTGTTAGGTTAGTTTTAACCCTTATTCCCCTAAAAAAATAAAAATATAGATTGCAGACTTTTAGCAGGAAGTGATCTCAACTTATTTTTATTTTTTAAAGAGGAATAGGGGTAAAAACTAACCTAACAGTAACACTACTGATTTGTCCTTAATTTAAGCCTAAAAATAATTTTTATGATTTATGATATTTTTTAAAATAAAAGAGTCAATATTATATTTTTAGTGGGTCGACCTAAGTGGGCGGGTCACTAAATTGTTGAATATATTTTATTTTTTAAAATTTTGATTAGAAATAAATGTTTCATGTCAATAAATTTTAATTTAAAAAATTAATTAAATAGGTTGAGTGACTTGTAAGTAAACAATCATATTTGAGTGACTTTAGAGTTAAAAATCAAAGTTGAGCGACTCTCTGAGAAAATAGTCTATAATGGAGTGATTTTTGAATTAAAAATCAAAATTGAGTAACTTTTTCAGAAAAGTCTATAGTTAGTGACTTTTAAGTTAAAAACTACAGTTAGGTGATTTTTTTTAAAAAAAAATCCATAATTGTGTAACCATCTTATTAGTAAATTAGAATTTTCTTTAGAATAAGTTAAAATTTAAAGTAGACACACGAAAATGCAAATAGGATTCAACATATATAGTGTCAAAGATCCAATTTCTTCATTCATCAGTCCTACTTCCCTTACTTAGTTCTCTTCTTCAATCTTCCTGTAGAAAAAGTCTTAGAACATAACTTATAATTAATAAGTTAAGTTTTATTTTTATATTTGGCTTAAAATTAAGTTATAGGTTAATAGATCATAAAATTGTAATTTTTATGCTTATTTAAATTGAATATAATTGTAGAGAAGCACATAATTAGATAAGCATATCATCGGCTTGATCTAGCGTGAACATAATAGTAATAACTGATTTATTTATTGAACACAACAACTACAAGGACATCAAGCGTCAAGCTGATTTCAACATGGGAATAAAAACACAAGCAGCAAACATAAACATCCATCAAAGTGGTAGTCTCAGCAAATTCTTATTAACAATCCACAAGCTTGATCTCCGCATTTTTAATGGAGGTACCTTCACCGCCTTTCTTTGGTACCAGAGTCACCGCGATAGTATCTTCATCTTCCAAACCAATGTCCTCCAACAGTTCTGTTATCGCCAGCTGGAAAGTAACAGTCGCGGTATGATGATTCTTCCCAACTCCGTGAACATGTGGCAAGTTAGTATAGCTCCCTGCAAACTCTGCCTTGTCAAGCTCATCCGCATTCACATTATTGTCCACGTTCAGGAACACATCGAACCTGATGTACCCTCTATTATCATATATTATGTTATCGAACGTTAACATCTCCTCTTGTTCATTTTTCTCCTGTTGAGTCCGCGATGAAGCTGGCCTATTGATGCAAAATGAAATGGCTTTATCCATCTTCGCGAGTGGGAATACATCGCTTACTGGGGGAAGTGAACTTGTATTCACTTTCCCTACTGATGCCTTTGTTTTTGGCTTGAAGTTACGCCATGGAGTTGGCATTGGTGCGTAATCGTACCCCATCTTCCTCATGTCCAAACAGTCTCTGACTTTCACACGGTAAGGATTTTGGTGTTCGTCGTAGAAAAAGAACTCTGAGTTCAACCAATCTCTCTCTGATAGATCACGTCTTTTCCCTCCCATTGCTTTCCATTCGTTCCACATCCGGTCCACATTGCTGTGGTGGCAATAGAAAGCCGGGTCTAAACCAGATGAGTATAAATTACCCATATCCTCACCGTATGAGGTATCACCATTAGGAAAAATTGAACCTAGTTCTGTACCAACCCAAATATGGACAGGAAGATGAGGGATGTTTTCAATGGTTCCTGGCCTTTCGACACTATCCCCAAGAACGTAAGGCGCACCGAAGAACAGAAGAGGACATGGAGCATTAGTTACCATTTGACGGTACATTAGAGTTAAATTGTTACTCATCAACTGGAGTTGAGTTGTTTGGACCTGGTCCCCGAAAGAACCAAGATCCAAAACGGTTCCATTACGGACATGTTGATTACGCCTTTCGTCGTAAAGAGGAGTTCCTTTACGATCAAACATGGGAGGTAACCGCATGCCCTTTGGATGGTCCCAATTCCAATATGGCAAAGCGAAAGTTGGATCATCAATGAGTTTTCCCAATATTCTCTCGTAAAAGTACAAGTACCATCTATGGAACGGGAAGAAAAGCCATGAGTAATGAACTTGTAACACTTTATCACCAAATACATAAGCACCGTTACAATAAGCACAATGTATATTGGCTTGTTGCTTAAACCCAAGAGGGTTTAAAGGTTCTGTCTTATCAAGATCCCTCATTCGTCTAATCGCCGAGTTATACTTGTCAATGTAGTCCTCATCAACAGCATGAGCAGGGGAACGGATACGGAGCTTAGTCATAGAAGGGAACTTGTAATACGGAATGGTGTCATAGTTAGTTGGAATAGGAGGGGGGCAACAAGTATAGGGTACTAATGGACCATCCGTTATGGTGGCTCTACCACAAGATTTGAGATCAGGGGATGGTATAGGAGTAGCCGATGCCGCTAATGGTATAGCATTAGCAACACCATAAAGACCTCCTAAGCCAAGAAGAACATTTCTCCTATCAACAGAATTTGTTTCAACGTTTTGGTTTTGATCACCATTATTCGAAACTTTGCATGAGACTTTGAAAGTTTGGCTACGTTTTCCATGGAGGAAAAGTTGAGAGGGCTTAGGAGTGGAACCTAAAGAAGTGGATGAAATGAAAGGAGTTTTGAGAGTACTACTATTGCATACACTTGCCATTGCTAGATTTTGGTTGAAGATTCATATGGTTCCAACGTTGCCTTATATAATATGTATATTACTAGTGTAGAGGCTCACCTACCACTCTTACATATGAATGCACGGTAGGTGGGGTATTGAGGTAATAAGTTGTGGGAAACCTTTAATAATTTTACCCCTTTGACTTCTTTCTATGTTTCATTCTTTATATTTTGAACTCATTAATGAAAATATTTGCTCCAATTAATTACGATCCTAAAGTAACTCCTTATTATAATGCAAAAAAATTGAATTATCATATATTAATAGTAGCTCTTTATCAATCAATGCCGCACATGGAATCATTACATGGAAAATGTCAAACTTGTACATTGTTTTCTTCTTTTTAAATTCCAATATTCTATCCATTACGTGTTT
The DNA here is from genome assembly GCA_018342035.1 of Solanum appendiculatum. Taxonomy (NCBI): domain Eukaryota; kingdom Viridiplantae; phylum Streptophyta; class Magnoliopsida; order Solanales; family Solanaceae; genus Solanum; species Solanum appendiculatum. Next base: position 3,055 of record JAGDQO010000431.1, on the reverse strand, counting down.
CACGGTGGAATGAGATAACCAGAAAATAAATGGAAATGAAAAAAAAAGTACGTAATTGAAGTAAACGAAACGTTATATTTAGAGATTAGCCAATTCAGTGGTAAGATTTGCGTACACTCTATCTTTACTCCACTTATGAAATAGTTATGTTATTGTTATTTTGGTTGTTGCAATCTCATCTACAGAAAAGGAGGGGCCGGCATATAGCAACTTTTCTATCGTGTTACATTTTTTCCAACGGACCCCACTCCCCCTTCCATCGTATTGGAGTGGTTCGAGAAGAATTATTGGAAGTAAATGGCGAGGGCTTTGTTGTATACATGGTGCTGAGATTGTTGGAAAAACGTATAAAAAAAAAATTATTTAAAAAAAAATTAGCCAAGAGTTTATGGGAAACAATTTTTTTGTTCCACGAAGATAGAGGGAAAGGTTTGTGTTTACCCTTATGAAATTACACTAGCGTCTATTTAATCATGAGAATTATTTATTTTTTTGAAATAATATTTATTTTATTTTAAAATTAGTTATAAAATTTTCAAATTTGGGAAAGTGCTTCAAACATGTTATTCTAACTCCATAAATTTCAAATAAAATATTCATTTTTCACCTTTAAGAAAGTTTAATTGGACATAACTTCATTTCAACTCCAATTTCATAAATTTTAAATAAAATAAATAATAATTAAAATATATGGTCAAACGATTACTAAGTTCTTTCAATAATTAATTGATTTCATCAACCATTATAAATTTTAATAGACTTCTATTTAGGCGGAATGACCTAGAGACCCTTATATTTGGCTAGTTTGTCGGTTGAACCTTTATACTCACGACTTTGTCAACTGAATCCTTAAACTCACTAAAATGTCATATTTTAAACCCTTTTCTCATTCGATGTGTGTGAGTGTAGCACAACCGCTTACCCCTGGAATTCCATGTCATTTTGTAGAATTCCATGTCATTTTTAATGCCACATAAGAAATTAAATGTTAAAAAAAAAAATTTAAAAAAAGTTTGCACATTTAAAATTTTCAATATCATGTTCTTCATATTTGCTCATAATTGAGCACTAAATTCATGTCAAATTGGTCTAATTCTTCTTATTTGACATGAATTTTTTTACACTAAAAGCTCACCAACACAAACCCAATAAATTTTCATCATAATTTGAAATTAATTTCATAAATTCACAAAACCCATTTGTTATTATTTAAGCTTCTTCATGAAGTTTTTCAACTTTTCAATATACATCATTACTCTGCAAGATTTCAAAATTATCTAAACTTCGTCCTTTAACAAATAAGATTCGAAAATTCAGACTTCAAAAGTGTGTAAATCGACCAAGATTCATAGAGAAGGAATTTGAATTTCAAAATTAAAAAAAACTAAAATGGAAATTTGAGATAGAAGATTTGGTTGGTTGGGGTGAGGGGTGGGGACGGGTGTTAAGAAGAAGAAGGGGTGGGGGGTGGGGGTGGGGGTGTGGGGCTGAAGGAAGAAGAAAGTTGCGGGTCGGGGTGGGTAGGGGGCTGAAGGGTTGGTTTTTTCTCTTTTTTATTTTAAATTATTTTTTTAATGTTTTTTACGATAAAAAAATATACTCACTTGCTTCAAGGCGTGTGCAGTCAAGTATTTTTCCAACTCAGCAATATTAGTGTCACATAAGTTCGGTCAATAGTCAGAGGTGTTTATAATATTGTGTTTTAGTAAGTTTAAGGGTTCAGTTGGCAAAGTCGTGAGTATAAGAGTTCAACTGACAAACGAAGCCAAGTACAAAGGCCTCCCAAATCATTCCTCCGTTTATTTAAAACCGTAATGCATGCAAGGTCACAAATTTCTGGATTATTTGATGAAAAAAATATTATTTAAATGTTTGAAAAAGGAGGGAAAGATAAGGAAGGAGATAAATAAAGATATATAGATGCTTGATTAATTAATATTCCACTTAAGATTGAAAATAAAAAGATAAACCAATTCAAAATTTAACCCTCTATATGATTAGTATTTAGTGCTCCAAATTTCAAGATTATAGTTAATCAAGCTTAAATTTACAAATAACATTATATTTTTAAAAAGAACAATTGTGTAATTAAGTGCTCCGCGCTAAAAGTACAATAACATGAGTGGTAGTGTGGTGGGACTGCTTCACCCTTAACCAGAAGTCTCGGGTTTGAGCTTTGGGTATAGAGAAAATAAATATAAAATATTTATGTGGGCATAAATTATATTATTAAAGTAAGAAAGAATAATTAAAGTAATAGTATAATAGTATTTGTAATTATAAAAATGTGTCATTTTTTTTAAACAGATCAAAAATAAAGTGTATGTACTACATAAATTAAGATAGAAAAAATAATTTAGTATGCCACTGATGAAATATATTTTTTATATAATTATCTTATTATAGTATATGCTCATGAGCACCATTCATATAGCTTATTTCAACAAGTTTTTTGAGAAAGCTAACTTTTTTTTTGGTTGAAAAAAATGTTTATTTAAGAAAGTTGAAGTATTTAATCAAACTTCTATGAAAAAAGAAAATAAATTTGAAAAAGTAACAAAAACTATCATTTCTAGAAGCTAAAAAAGCATTTATCTTTTCATCGTAAAAACACTTTTTGAATATTGATTGAGTACAAAGTAATACTTTAATATATCATACTTAATAAGAGGGAGTTTTTTCAGCCTCTCTTCCGATATTATCCAAAAGGGTAAAATCATAATGTCCTTTTCCTTTCCCCTTTTTAGCTGCCGCGTGTTTTATCCTTAAACCACGTGTTGTATCTTCCTTTGTCTACGCTGCTCGCTGTGAAAAGCTCTTCTTTTTATTACCATGGGAATGCAAGGAATGAATTTGGTGCTCAAATTGACTCTTCCGAAATTCGCTTCTACGACCAAACAAAAAGGTATACTTTTCGTCTTCGCTTTAGTTGTTTGTTCTGCTGAACTTTCTCCTTCCTCTGTGCTTTGCTTCTTTGCAGTGTTGAGCTTTTTGCATATTTCTGTCTTTATTTCTTTGATTTATGCTTTGTTTGATGTTCTACTTGCTACTTTTA